>WARS01000050.1:0-1200000 GCA_008933995.1 Datnioides undecimradiatus
GAAAAACATGACATTTTCTGAGCATCTTAATTTACCTTTGACCACAACATGTAATACAAACTTGTTTTAAAACTAAATCATGTTTAATACATTAAAGCTGACCTTTAATGTTTTTTCTTAACAATAACTGTCCTACTACACAACATATGGATGGCCAGTTGAGGAGATGTACATACACCATGCTGCAGGACACAAAATCGGGGTTGGGGGCCCACTTGGTCACTATTGCGGGTCTTATTCGTGCATGAACCTCAGACAAGCTATACTGGTAGCCTTTGTAGGTAGTAGTCAAAAAAAACAAACAAACAAACAAAAAAAACGTCTGTACCCTGTAATAAATTCAAAATTCATGTCGTCACGCATCTATCAGTAGGTCATACATATTTAATTGACTTGGGAGGACTGACACAAATTTAGATATTGCACTGATTAGTCAAACAAAACTATCATCCAGACAATTATCTCTGAACTTGTCAAAGTGGTCAACAGAGAAAATCAATTAAGGGTCCAGTTTTGTTGAATAAAACAACCATTAAGCTTCTTCTAAGTGGACAAGTATTTCAAAAGAAGACTCCTCTGTCTGCTTCAAGCTCTGTCTGAAGAGCTGGGAGTGCTGCCATGACATCTCTCCTTCACCGCCGCTGAGTTCTGCTACAACAGTGAACTCTGAGGAGCCGGACAGATTCTCAAACATCTGCATCTTTCCATCTGAAGGTTCAAACAAAGGAGAGGACATTTCTAGGATGGATCATGTTACACAATCAGTAGTAGAGCAGAGTATTGTAGCAGAGTACTTATTACATTTCCGCACCTCCAGAGAACTCTGTAGTAATCTGGCCTGCCTGCAAGTGCCAGCAGACTTTCCCAGAGTGAAAGGTCTGGCTACTGGCCATGATTGAGACATACTTTATCTTCAGTCCCACTGGAGCCAAGTCAAACTTCCAGCTAACAGTTCCTGTAGAAGAGCCTTCTGTTCGAGCTAAATACACCTGAAGAAAGAAAGACAATCAGTTCATCACACCTTCTGCTGCATAGTGCTTTAAGACAAAGAGACTTTATTCTAATATCCTACATTTACCACTTTAGGTTGTGCTGACAGAGTTATTTCTGATCTGTTTCTAATACCAGTAATGTTCAAATTGTAGCCTCTTGCTTTGGTAATTGCTTGTTTCTTTGCTCATGGGTTGGTTTATGCGTGAAATACAGAAAGTTCTTGCTCTTAACAGACACTCACTCTAAATGTGGATTTGACCTGTCTAATTCAGTGATGAATGGCCACAACGGGATTTTAAATGTAAAAATGGACTTTTAGCATACTAATAAAAATGTGGCTTGATATTTACAAAGTTCATCCCAATGGGTCTGCCTCCAAACTATGTCTACCACTTTGGTCCAGGCTGAAGTATCTCAACATTTAGCTGGTTACAAATTTTGCTACAGATGTTAATGGTCCTCAAACCATGAACCTCACAGACTTTGGTGTTTCTGAGAATCTTTCACCAGCAGGTGGAAATTTTCCATTTCCCACTAAAAAATTGTTGAATGAGTTTCCATGAAATTTGGTATAGACATTCATGGTGCCCAGAAGATGAATCCCAATGAAGTCACCAATACCCTAACTTTTCCTTTAATTAGCCGGGGTAAATCTTTAATTACATATGTGGAATAGCTCCAAATCATCTACATGGACTTACACAAAATATGTGCTGTCATATTCCCCAAAGGATCATAAAAAACTTTTCATTTTTCAATATTTCCAATATTACCAAGTTCCTGCAAAACCAATGACATTTCTATCCACTTCAGCTACACCTCCTATTCAGAATTCAAAAAATAAATACATAAATACAATCAAGATTAAACCTGCTTAGCATCATCATTGTGTGTGTGCTGGCATCTTTGGTGTGGTTAGCATGCTGATTCCAAGTATTTACTATATTTAAACTGAAAAAATTGGTTATATTAATCAAATAATATGAATTTATATACAATATTATTACGTACCATCTGCCAGTCATTCTCCACCTTTCTGAAGACTGACTCCTTCCTCCACACACACCGATCCCAGCCCTGAATCGCTTCAGCGCTGTTGGACACTCGACAGTACTGGTCTTTGGTAGCGCTATAGCGCACGTGAAGTAACCGCTCACTTTTCTCTTTCTCAGTGGGACTGAACACATAACCTGTGGTCTGAGGGGGTAAAAAAAAATGCATGCACGCACACGCACACATAAAGTCATAAAGTCACTGCATAAAATACCACTGAGTGGTATTTTATGCAGTTTTGATTATATATTAATGGTATTAACTCTAATTATGACTGAATTATTCATACTGATTATGAATTATAGTGATGGTGGGATTTATCGCAGGATCTCTTTTTTATGAGGACAACCATGAGGACAAAGCATGCACTTATACTACTTTTCATTTATAGAGAAATCATTTTATTACAACTTTTGATTGAACCTCTGTAGCTGTGACCTTGTAACACTACTTAGAGGTAATAACTGTGTGCACTTGTGGAGTAGTAGTTGACCAGTCGGCCTGTAAACTATGAGGGACATTTACACCTAATGGTTTGGGCTGTGGTTCCTCCATTTGCCTTCGTTTTGGCTTTAAGTAAATTTAACCTAATTTAACTTGGCGGTTTATTTACAACTTGTCTGATCATCTGCTCACTTACTTTCTTGGACTACTGGACTATTTAAAAGCAGAATAACAGGTCTTTTAGGGTCAGAAATCTGGATGATAAGCAAGTGATCAAATACTTATTTGACACAGTAACATACAAATAAATTGTTAAAAAAATCATACAATGTGATTTCCGGATTTTTTTTTTAGATTCTGTCTCTCACAGTGGAAATGCACCTACGATGGAAATTTTAGACCTCTCCATGATTTCTAAGTGGGAGAACTTGCAAAATCACAGGGTGATCAAATACTTATTGGCCTCACTGTATATGACTTGCTACAGGCTTAGGCTGTGTTGTCTGGTGTTATGTGGATGTGTGTGGTTCCAAAACATATGGGATTTCCCTAACATGCTGATCCTGCTCGGTCCTCCCATACAACAAAGTCAATTTTTTGTCAAAATGTGTTAAAATAAGTAAAATTCAATAGGAATAAAAATACTGTTGCATTTTCAGCTTGTTTTGTGCACAAATACATGAAATAATATATGATTACATTCAAAACCACTGTTAGCAAAGTCTCCCTCAAAAAGTACCCCTTATTGCGTTGCCCCGAGGCAATGAAAAGAAAAACGGAATTTCTGAACAAGCAAAATAAAAAATATTTCATAAAACCTGACAAAAACCCTCTCTACAACTTCATACACATACATGTATTTTTTATTTACAGTTTATGTCATTTTAAATATGATTACTAGGGCAAATATTCTTACCCTCTTCTCACACCATGCGCTCCTGTGACCATGTGTCAGAAAAGGACGTCCTGCCTTCAAATCATGCTTGATATTGACTCCTACATCTTATTGGACTGAAATTTCATACTTTTTAAAACATTCTGCGTGGTTAGCATCAGTTCACACATACTGGGCATGGGGCTTTAAAAAACTTTCTGTTGCCCAAGGGCAACGCTGTGCTGTAGAGGGTTAAAACTGAACTGTATCAGTAGACACACACACACTGCTGAGTGGAGTGAGCTCAGTGCCATATATAAAGTACTGTACCTGTGTGGAGGGCCCTGCATCAGCCCCTTTGGTCTCCCCCCGTGCTATCCTCCAGGCAAGAGAGCCAGAGTTGCGTCCGCCCAGCTCTCCTGGTTTTGGTTTCTTCGGGGAAATAAACTCCACCAACTCGACAAGCAACCTCTCCGTCAGCTCCTTCTTCCTGTTTGGACTCAGGGACTGCTGCCTCTTCGGTGTCAAAGCAGGAGGAAGGTGGATTAATAAAGGAATCTTTAATCAGAGTGCCCGCACTAAATGGTTTCATGCGCAGGGTTAAAAAGGGCTTAGACTTACAGAGGCATTGAGTCCATTGATGGTGTGCAGCAGCCAGGCCTCCTGAACCCTGGTCCTTCTCGACAGAACCTCTGGATGTTTGCAGGAGTACCTCCAGGTCACATCGACCACCTGCAAACACACGCGCACACACACCGAAGTACATCAACTATCATGTCAAATATCTAATACACAGTTTTATTAAAGAATAAAATTAATAGACAATTATACAAAGAATAAGAGAATAAGATTAACTAATTACTAATAACTGGCAAATAAGAACTAATAGAAAACATTAGAAAACATTAGAAAGTGGAGCAGTGTTTCAAGGTGTGGGACCACATTTTGTTTGCTCTTGCATGCATGCATTAGATGTAATACACCTGGTAATTGCCACACTACTGCAGGTGGCAGTGATGTACAGCAGTGCACCAACTAAGGTAGAGAAGAATGAATAGACGCAGGTTTGCAAGACGTGCCGCTAAATGGTAAACAGGCTGTACTTATAGAATGCCTGTGTAGTCTCCAGACTACTCAAAGCTACATGCCAGCATTCACCCTTTCACACTCATTCATACAGCGATGATACAGATGCCAACTGTGCATCTGAAAGCAAACCAAGTCACCATTCATACAGAATTCACACACTGATCATTGCTGAGCCATCAGGGGCAATTATGAGTCATCATCTGGGGACATGCAGCCTGGAGGAACCGGGGACTGAACTGCCAATAACCTAATAGGTAGACAACCGGTTGCCAACTCTGAGCCAAAGTCGCCCATTTTATGAGGAAGACATTAGATCCGACAGGGCTGTTTAGACGATAACTCCACACTTTTAACTTCCAGACAAAAGTTAAACCAACAGACTATTTAATCAGTAGTAGTGGAATGCAGCGTTAACTCGTCTGACCTGGTCCTTGGAGAAAGCCAGAATGTAGGCCAGTTTCTTCCCCCAGCCGACCTCGTACAGCAGAGGCTTGTCGCAGATGTTCTCGCAGGAGTCACAGTGCAGCCAGCGACGCTGAGAAACCGAGTAGATCTCTGTCCATACGTGGTCTGAAAGCACGCAGAGAGAGCACAACTGGTTTTCACCTTACCTGTCATACACAGTACACTCCACATTAATCCCGAAGACATCAGACCACTAAAATATCAAACTCAGATTTAACAGCTACCAATACTATTAGCATGTAGCATTTGTAAACTTGTATTATTTCAGATCTATTATCTGATATTATCTGCTGGCTGTTTTGTTGAGAACATATAAGAAAACAGTGAAAACGGTCTGTGATGGTTTTGCTGACTCAAAGCTGATAATCAGATATCTGACCAATGGTCCAAAACCCAAAGATATGCTAATTACTATCCAAAATAAAGACTGAGAAAACCAAAAAAATCCCACAATTTTAGAAGCTAAAACCAGGAAAATGTTGGCATTCTTCTCAAAAAGTGACTGAAATCAATAGATCGATGATCAAAACAATTATTATCATTAGTTGTTTAATTTTCTGTCAACTAAATTTTGTATCATCTCCAATGATGAGCCAGCTGCTTGACAATAGAGCAAACTTCATTTGCCTACAAAGACCATGAGATGTGTTGGAAGCCTTAATTGTTTTTGACTGGTAGTCACACTCCTGTTGACTCTGTGCCAACATTTCCTCCCAACATGTCAAACACAGGCAGGTAAGGAACACTCTGAACACGCTACAGAGTTATTCCAGAGCCCCATCTGTCAGCCATGTTCATACCTGTGCTGTCCCAGATGTACCTGGCCTCAAGGCCCAGGGCTCTGCAGCACAGTGTGAAACAGTTGGCCCACTCCCCACAGCGCCCCCTCCTGGTTTCCAAAAGCTTCTCAGGATTGTTGTACCTGGGTTTAACAACACAGAGAAAAACGTGTTCATCGATGTCGGCAAATCATTATTGTCCATGGGCAGGTTGCACCAGTTAAACGTACACCTGCACACAAACCTATGCTGGATGGAAAATGCAAATCCTACACAGAATTAAAATCATCTTCTTCACCATCTCAACAGTTAGTCCTGCATGCAGTGCTCGATCCAAGACCAAATCTTGCAGCTTGTCAAAAGCAGTCATGCAATTTGATGAGTTTCTCTGTCGTTTTGATATCAGCAGTGTTAAACACAACACCATGGTTACTTGATGAAGTGCAGATAAATTAATCCTGACTGATGGACGAGCTCTTAGCTACAGCCGCTCCAATAAAGTAAATAGTGTCTCTTACCTAAAAACTAGTCCTAAACTTTCTCAGGGCAGCAGTGAGATGTAGCCAAACTGAAAGACACACACACACCTGGGGAATCTGGTGGAGAGCCGGCAGCTCTGACAGTAGTGGTTCTCTACTCGCTGAGCTCCCCAGCGGAGGTCATCGGCGGTGGGACTGAGGGAGCTGGCATTCTGCGTCGTGCTTCCGCAGCAGGTGCAGGGCAGGCAGTCCACCCAGGAAAAGAAGTCCTGTTTAAACCATCTGAGCAACTCCAGCACCAAGAAGTCTTCTTTTCCAAGTTTACATTCTACAAACAGAGAGGCAAATCGGTTGGTCCCTCTGATTATGGTTTAAAGAATAGATACAGTGTGATCTGGATACACAGCAGATACTTTTGAATGAGTGAGTGACCCTCACCTGGATCCGCCTGTTTGGCCTCGCTCAGCTTGTGTTCAGCAGCAGTGGACAGCTTCTGGTGAGGGATGCAGCTCCTGGCTTTCTGCTGCAGCTCCGGGTTCTCGTACAGCATCACGTGTTGGAAGTTTGACTGGAGAGTCACGAAGAAGCTCATGCTGCTCTCCTGACAGAACGACATGTCAACACCCAACATTACAGACAAACCAATGGAAGTGACAGTTAGCATGTAGATACTACTGAGATGTAGAGGACTGGATGAAAACCATTGGTGTGGGCTGACTACATTCCACTTTTTAAAAAGAACCTCTGGAGCATTTTTAATATTTTCTCTCCTTTAACTTATTAAAAAAACATCATACACACCATAAATTAATAACAATGTAGGTTATTATTAATAGCAACGTCAGAAATAGCATTGCTGTCCTATGAATTTGGCAAAGAGGCATGACCTTTATGAAGGTGTACAAGTCAGGGGCATCGTATCTTTGCTTAAGGTTGTCCTGCTTTGTTAACAAAGATAGAAACACACAATTGTGAACACATCTTTACCAAGGACGACGGCTGTGGTGGAGCTGCTGGAAGTGGCGTTACTGGCTGGCTGGTGGCAGCAGAAGAGCTCCCTGATGCTGAGGCTGAGGTGGAGGCCACAGGAGCCTGAGCGATGGGCTGTACTCCATGCAGCCTTTGATCCCTCTCTGCTGCTATGGTTTCCCTGATGAGCTTCAGCTGCTCCACCGATGCAGACTTGGGAAACACCAGGTGGGTCTCAGCCTGAAGAAGATGTGAAGAGGTTTTGATAATTACTAATCTGGCTGGTGACAGATGACCAAAAAGACGGCATACAATGAAGCAAGTGGTACACTACGAGTACTGGCTTTAACTTAATGCAAACAGCCACCTAGCATCTACCTATTAATTAGTAATTACCTCCTCAAATCCCATCTCAAAGAGGCATTCCACTGCACCTTTGATTGGCAAGAGCTTGGTGGAGAAAGTAGGATTGCCGATGCGGATGGATCTGTATTTTTCCTCATTGGGATACCTGTTGGGAGGTGGCATCACATGAGGAAGTACAGCAGTTATCACGGTGGCTCAGGTAGCAATAACGTCCAATTCTACAGATACCTGCTTCACAATTGCATAAAAAGTAACCCTTCTCTTCCGCCCTCATTTCACGATGGCGTGCGCAAACGGGTTAACTCCAAACACGGAAACAAACTTGGGACATTCCCTTCGGTCCACTGTATATTTTAAAGACAATGTTAGGGGAAGTAGAAATTAATACTAAGATTTTAACCATTTAAAAGGGCTTCCTGGTGACTCACTCAACTGCCGAATCAACCGAAACACCATGGCGAACCATATTTATGTAAAGTAGGAATCCCCCTCTTGTATATGTGTGCCAAAACAGAAGTACAAACAAAAATGCCAGATTATCTTAAAGGAGTCTGGTTTGACACAGCGGTGAACCACTTTACCGGCGGTTAGACTGAGAGATTAGACTACATTACTTTTGTTACTATTAGATTTTCATGTAATGTGCAAACGACTCGCAACTACAGAACAATCTCAGTTTGAGAACATCTCATGTCAACACAACTGCGCATTAAGTTCTCAGCCTTACCTTAAAATGTTGTCCGCGTAAGTAAGTAACAATTTGGCGGCTTCTAGAAAGACTTCATTAGTATTCTCACACAACGTCGTGACCGCTGGAGACACTGCCATAATAGTATTTCTTGTAAGTTACCAACTAAAAGTCCCTTCACTCGGGTAAGATAGCTAATGCTAATAGTGCAATTTTGGCAGTTAGACGATTTGGGTCCTGAATTTAGCTGACTTCTCAACGCCTGAGTGGGTATTTGCGTCTTTAAAAATATTTTCTACAAGAAATGTTTTCATCATACTTGCGTTTCAAAAAGCGTTGACGCCTGTTTTCTTGTGCTGTCTGTTTAATTACATTTTTAGTTTCACGTTTTTAAATTAAACTATTCTGGCATTCTCTAATGCTACATAAGGCAGCGACAGGCAGATACATGGATGGTGTCGTGTTCTTGATTCATGAGTGTTTTCATTACTGCCAGCAGAGTCCGAAGAAGTGCACGGCTGTGTAAGTCAGAAACCTAGGTTCATTAGCGTCTGGAGGACATTTGCCCTTTTGTTTTTGTACATTTATTCCCCTTATATCTAATATAAAGAGGGGATCCACCAAAGCTACGAGCTAGCTGTGTCAATACTTGCCGGAGATTACAGTATGTCTGCTTTATCGGCATCCTGTGGGACTAAACTTCAGCTGAGACCACAGAACATAAGGACACTTCTTCACAAGAACTTGTGTGCTGGTCCAAATCAAGACTCCAGACACCACAGCTCAGGAAGGCACAACAGGAGGGTTGTCATCACTGGCATTGGCTTGGTGTGTCCTCTGGGCACAGGCACTGCCCTCCCCTGGGACCGCCTGATTAAAGGCCAGAGTGGGGTTGTTGCCCTTGACTCAGAGGTGTATAAGTCAGTGCCCTGTAAGGTGGCAGCACTGGTGCCCAGAGGGAATGAACAGGGTCAGTTTAAGATGGAGAGCTTTGCCTCTCGTCAGGAGATCACAAGCATGTCACAAGTCACTGTCATGGCCCTGGGGGCTGCTCAGCTTGCACTAGAGGACTCAGGGTGGTACCCCAAAACCCCAGAGGAGCAGCTGAGTACTGGGGTGGCTGTTGGCATGGGCATGGTACCACTGGATGAAATTGCACGCACCTCGTCTGCCTTCCAAGAAAAGGGTTACAATAGAGTCAGTCCCTTCTTCGTGCCTCGCATCCTTGTCAATATGGCTGCCGGGCACATAAGTATCAAACACAAACTGAAGGGTCCCAACCATGCAGTATCTACAGCATGCACCACAGGCGCACACGCCATAGGGGATGCAGCCAGGTTCATTGCTCATGGGGATGCAGATGCTATGGTTGCAGGAGGAACAGAATCCTGTGTGGGGCCCCTGTCAATAGCCGGCTTTGCCAGGGCACGTGCCCTCGCCACCAAATGGAATGACAAGCCTACGCAGGCATCGAGACCTTTTCACCCAGAGAGGGAGGGCTTTGTGATGGGTGAGGGAGCGGCAGTGCTCCTCCTGGAGGAGCTGGACCGTGCAGTGGAAAGAGGAGCCAGGATCTATGCGGAAGTCCTGGGCTATGGACTCTCTGGGGATGCAAGCCACATCACTGCACCCACTGCAGATGGAGATGGAGCGTTCAGGTGAAAGATCCCTAAAATGTTCCTGAAGTGAAGTTCTTCAATGTAACAAAGACGTATGAAGATGCACTGAAGCACTGTAGACACAGTTTATTGAGGCATCCATTAGTGAGGATCTGAGCCACACGATGTCCAGAAGAAGTGTGTAACTAAGTCTAAGGGAGATAGACTCATTTAGACAGCTTTAGCTTTTCTTGTCACATTGTTATGAAAACGTTTGTAGATAACTACCTAGCACTGCTGAAGCTAGCACTGTATATATAATCGATTGAGACATCCCCAGTGAGGGCCAAGCTTCCTCCTCAGTAAACCAGAGATGTATTTAACCTGTAAAAATGTCATTATGGATAACTCATAATTACTCCACTGTGGTTTTCTAGTCAAGTTATAGTTCCACACATTCAGCATCTCTCCTCCTCCCAGTGAAAACAACCGACCGTCCCACACCATTGTGGGGATCCTGGTGCCAGTTGTTTCCAGTTGTTTTAAGCACCATTGCAATTAAAGGCATTAAAAATAAACAATTTCGCAGGACATTACAACTGTTCCTCACTTCCTTGTTATGTTTCCAACATTTATAATCTTGGTTTAAGTCAAATTAAACAGTTAAACAGGGTAGTAAAATCATATAAATGTACATTTGTAATGGATTCATTGAGGTCATTTTCTGCCACAGCTCCTTTTAATGTGTGGTTTTACAGGATGATTTGCTTTTTCAGACCATGTTGCAGTCAACAATAATTGCTGACTGTGTCAATGTTGTACATTGAGCAGCAATGAAATGAGGAGCCAGCAAAAGTCAGATCAAAGCTATAATTTGCTGGAATTATCCTTTAACTGTTTCTCTGTCTGTCTTTTAAGATGCATGTCAGCAGCCCTCAGAGACGCAGGCGTCTCCCCAGCAGATGTGACATATGTGAACGCTCACGCCACGTCGACACCCTTGGGTGACGCAGCTGAAAATGCAGCCATCAAGCGGCTCTTCCAGCAGAACCTCGAGAACCTTGCTGTCTCCTCCACCAAGGGAGCCACAGGACATCTACTTGGGGCAGCAGGGGCCCTGGAGGCGGCGTTCACAGCTTTGGCCTGCTACCACGGCGTCCTGCCCCCGACCCTCAACCTGGACCGCACCGAGCCAGTGTTCGACCTGAACTACGTTCCCTGCACAGCGCAGCCGTGGCGGACTCACGGCCGGCGGCTCGCCCTCACAAACTCGTTTGGATTTGGTGGCACCAACGCCTCTCTGTGTCTCGCCAGCATGTGATGGGCAGCCTGTTTTCTTTATCTCTGCAATGATAAAGTCTCACTGACTGAATGTTTCTCAGTAGATTTGTTTAGAACTTCACATGTCGTGCTGGAAACTAAAAAGATTAAAAATTCAAAGGAAAGCTCTGAATTCTCGCAATATTTTTGTGTGTGAGTGAGTGTGAATGAGTGAGCTCCTGCTGATGTGCAGTTTGCACCCTGTGGTAGCCTCTACCATCACTGCATTAATGTGTGAATGCTCTGTATAAGCTTTGAGAGGCGCTGTATGAATGCAGTCCATTTGCCACGTTGCTGGCTGGTCACAGTGTTCTGCAAGGCATGGCGAAGTTAATTCTCTCTATAAGTAAAACCCTGACATAAACAAGTAAATAATCTATCATAGGTGAAAGTCTTTCATTCAAAATTTGACTTGAGTAAGTCAAATTATGTAAGTATGGGCAGCAAAATGTGCTTCAAATATCAAAAAGCATAAAAACAAATGTAGTGAAATGAGGACAGCAGCTGATTATTCCTGTCTGATGTTGGGAGGCTGTTATTATTGATGCATCGATGTCTAAGCAGCATTTTACTGCTGTAGCTGCTCGAGGGGGAGCTAGTCTGAACTGCTTTATACACAGTTTTACGCTTTAGTCAAATGGTTCCTGACCTAGGATTTGGACTCTGTCAAAAGGCTGCAAGATAGATATTAGGGGTTCTGAGATGGTCAGGAAGTAATGTCTCATACATGAATCTGTTTACATGATATTCTGCTTTTCTGTAATCATGTGAAATATAAATAAATAAATATAAACAGTCAATTGAATAAAACCATCTAAAAGGGTTTTGACTGATGTCTCACTGGAACTGCTGCCAACACAGACATGAGACATGACAAGAAGTCACAAGTCAAGTCAAGTAACATATAGAAGTACCTTGCTGTACTTAAGTAACTGTACTCAATTACTTTCCACCTCAGCTTACATGTAGGATCTATTCCCTATCTTCAACTGCTTTCACAGAAAACACTGAGCAATCACCATTGGAGAGTGGAGTAACGACCCAGCTCTATGGACACGCTCTGTGTCTCCAGCAGGTGGCGTTGGCTCACAGCAAGTCGTGTGTTGGCGCTTTAATGTTCATATCCACTTCAGTTTACATTTCAGGCTTCAGGCAGACACCTTGACACAACAGACACATCAACACTGCGGCATTTACAAGCATCTAGAATGACTGAAATCAAAGGTCGGGGCTCAGTGCTGCTCATATTCTCCCTCCCTGACCTCAGAGCAGCCATTAAATATCAAAGTACTCAGTAGACAAATAGCAAGAAAGAGAAGCAGGAGGCTTTTACATCTATTAAAGCAATCTGAGAGTAAATTATCTAATAGAGGGAGTTGGGTATGAATAATTGTATTAAGATAATAGCCATTAATTGTCTGCAGTTAGCTTCCTGTAGCCAACATCTCTTTAAACAGGAACTCAGATTCCAAAAAGCTTGGTCACTTTATAGCAATTAGGGCAGAAGTGGTGCTGCGGGTATGTGCAGCTTACTGTAATAAAGCCCTGATGCAGACACAGTCTCATAGCGGTGCCTTTAGTGATCGCTTATAAAGATGTTTTCCTGACCAAACCCTCTGACTCCATGTCTTTCCTATTTGTTTTCAGGCTGGTTTGGCCTTTCGCTTAAGTGTTAGAGAAAACAACAATCACCAGGGTCACCAGGGCAGGGGGGATGAGTAAGACAGGTTAATTGGGGACAAAGTGCCATTATGTGTGGTTGAAATGAAGGTAAGTGGGTAAACCGTCCCCTCAGGGTAAAGGACAGTTGTTCAAATTGTTGCCAGTCTTTAGAGTTAGACGGTTATTCTGCTCTTTTGTACTGGAGAAGAAACAGAACTCTTGTCAGGTGCGCCGGCCCCCACCTTAAGTTCCCACATTGGGTGAGTACTTTCCCAAAGTATGGAGGGTGTGACCTGCAGTGCTGAACATTTCTGATCGGTCGAACACCATCGCCATTATATTACAGCTACCATTTTTTACATTACCACAGAGTAACAGGAGAACATTTATGACAGGTGCACATTTTTATATAGTGATGAACAATAATGATGTATTAAAACATCAGATCATTGCTTTTCCACACGTCAGCTGGCCAGTTTGAATCTTTGCAGTGGAAACATGGACAACAACAGGTTGAGGGAACCTTACAGCTCCTTAAAAAGTAGTTCCTGGGACTCCATGATTTGACAATGAGCAGACATTGATTGACCATTTGGAGGATCTTATTTGATGGGTGTGTGAGAACATGAAGTATGAGAGGAAAACTTTGTCGTTTAATGAGAAACATATGTTACATCTTACTGCATAATATATTCACGGATGGACAGAAGGTGGTTTTACGTGTAACAAGTGACTAAAGCCTCTCTAGCTGCTCCTGCAATCTGCAGTGTCCAGGCACCCCACAGTACAAAGTAAATGGACTGAGCAACATACTGTACGTTAACTTGTTTGCTTCCTCCCCAAGAGTTCAGCAAGAACATCGATAAAAGTCACTTGTCTGTGTGTGAAGTAAGGAGCTGGAGCCAGGAGACTATTAGCTTAGCAAACCCCACTGGGCAGCTCAAAGTGCGCTAACTACTACTTATTCTTTATCTCATTATTACAACAGGAGAGACTGCAATGCAGAGGAGTGATCTGCCCTGAGCAGCTGAAATAATGAAATAATGAGATTCGGTCTCAGTAGGACCTCAAGGCCATCTTAAGACCCTCATCAGGTCAGTGATACTGTGCCGACTTGATGGTGCTGCAAGAGGAAAGGGTCAGGATGTCACCAAAGCATTCAAATCCATCCTCTGGGGACCAGGAGAATCCAGAATGTTTAACCTGTCACTGAAGTTATGTAGAAGATATAATAATATCAGTCGCACGGATGTAGCATTTTGTTCATTTTGTAGATTATGATAATTAGTTGATTGTCTTACTATATCCCCTCAGTGCGCTCACAATGTCGTTATGCATGAAGTTCAATTTGATCAAGCCCTGGTTCATGTCCCGCACATGGCGATGAATAATTATACTGTCCCGCCTGAATTTAATAGCATGATGTAAAGCCGGACCCACATGATGAATGACCGCACTGGGGAATGTCTTTCCAGACCCATTTTTAGAGATTACGTTTTATTAACTCTTCTGGACGCCACATCCAGCTAATGAATAAATCAATTATTCATCCATTTTTTAATTTGAAATAATCTGACACAGATAAATGAGTTGCACCAAGTTTTTTTTTTCTTTTTTCTTTTTTTTTTCGCCCGTTAGAAAGGAAAGCCCGGCATCTTCACGGGGAATATTATGGCCTCAGGACATAAAACATCATTCTCTGTCCAACTCTGGTCTCTTTCCCCTGAAGTGCATGTGTGTGTTGGTGTTCTTCAGCAAGTTTTGCATCATTGCAGCAAGCGCTGTTTGGTTGAATATGAACTTGTAAATTATACATAAATCATCACATCAAGCCCCACCGCAGGATTCCCTGGCTTTATACATTATTAGAGGTGAATGGTCATCGATATCTGCCAGACATCTTTCACAGCATTGTACATATGGACTGGGAGAGGAGCATTTTGCTGCAGCACTGCATCGTGATTCCTGCCTCCTCTGCTGCCCGGTGCACTCTGAGAGCTAAGTGTACCCATTCCACCACTCCGTAATATCAATAGTGCCTCTGCTGGGCAGGGACTATTGATTCCTATATGCCTGTAATGATGATGGCTATAGTTCATGTTATTCCTTCTTCTCTTCTTTTTTCCTTTTTATTTTTTTTACATCCCAGCCTCCTAATTAGAAGATATCCAAGCTGAATTATGATCGCCATGGCAACAGAGTCAGCATGCATTCCCTTTGATATCACCCTGTCCCACATGGAGCACAGCTTATCACCAGGTTCTAAAATTAGACCTCTCTCTCTGTCTGTCTTTCTCTCTCTCTCTTTGTCTCTATCTGTCTCTCTCTCTCTCTCTCTATCGCTCTCTCTAGCTCTCTCTTTCTCTATCTGTCTCTCTCTCTCTGTCTCTGTCTGTCTGTCTCTCTCTCTCTCTCACTGTCTGTCTTTCTCTCTCTGTCTCTGTGGTGCATCTTGGATGGCCTTCATTCCTGTGCTGTGACCATTATAGTGTTGGCCTTTTGTTCGATTGTGGAACTTTAGCTTTATTAGATTTGTCAGATTGAACCAGGACGTTACAGTAACGGTCTTTGTCATACATCGTATAATGGAATTGACTTTATACACATACAATTTATACACTTTGGAAATCTGATTACTGAAATCATGTTGTGTTTAGGTATTACACATTAGACATGAACATTTTAGCTATATAATATTCTGTTAAAAGAGAGATTATTAACAAAAAGTTTGAATGTAGTTACATTTTTCAAAACCATAATCAATACTGATGTATTAAGTTCAGTACACTTCAGTTTATATGTAAGTGGCACATGCACAACATTAATGTTCACAGCATTCAGTCTGTGGTTGTTGGCGCTGTACATCTTTAACTTTGATAGAAGCTGCTCATGTTGCAGCTGGAATGATTGAGCTGAGACCATTAGGCAAATAACAGCTCGATATATTTTCACATTTTCATTGTTTCAAGTTATGTTTCAAGCAAAATGCCAAACATTCTCCTCTCACTTTGTTTTACACCATTATAAGCTGACAAAACAACACATTTTGAAGATGTTAGGCTTTTGAAGAAGTTACCCTCCAAACCAAACCTAGATTTGGGTACAGTGCACTTTCTGGAAGTTTCTGTTTCAGATTTTTATCTCTTTCTTCTTTTATTTTGAAAATACTCACCTGTGGTTTCTGCTTCACTTCCTGCTGTATGTTCCCATTTATGCAATTATCTGATTAAGTTTCCTGTCCCCTCTGGTCATTCCTCATTTTGTGTATCCTCGATTCCTTTCCTCACCTCCTCTCCTCACGTGTTAATCCAAACCCACCTGAGACAGAGCAGAGGAGCCAAGGACAAGATGCAAGGAAAGAGGAGCTGAGGCGACAGGCATTAAACCATGTTAGCCATTTGTTGTCCCAGAACAGTCATTTCAACGTGTCATCATTTGTGGTGCAGCTGCATCATCTGTCAATGGCTTTGTTAAGGCATAACACTGTCTGTCTCTCTAACTATACACTGTACTGTATTTACACTCCTGCCCACAGCATGGTTTGTATATACACTGTGCGCACACCCTTATTTATTGGTAGCAGACACCAAAAACACTTCAAAGGATGCAAAGGGTCCACCTGTGCATCCTCTCTCATAACTCCCCTCTCCTCCTAATGCACGGATCGATTTCTAAGTCAAAGGCTGGTGGATGTAAGTGAAAGGAGATGAGGAGGGACAAAATAAAGAAATGAGAAGCTTCCCACCTTGTGTTTTCTAGACTTCATGCTTTTAGGCTTCAGATTCTTGTTTGCCTGCTTCTCTGATTCTGACCCTTACCTGTCTCACCTTCCCAGTAAATGTTGTTTTTTACTTTTTTATTTTGTGCATTGACACCAGGTCCTGTCTCAGTGGTCTGCATTTGGCTCCAAGCCCTGAAATTCCTGTTTGCTTGATTACTGGACTATGAGCTGAACCCAACAGAAAGACACAAAGAGTAAAATCAGAAACTTAACCTGCAGAAAATGGTCAGTATACAGGTGAGTGGTCAGTAGCAGATAGGAGGTGCAAAAGGGGCAAACGCTAAGGCACGGATCAGGATCAATAACTGAGAACTAGGAAAAACACAAGCATGAGGAAAGATTGCTGGTACACTTGTCACAAGGAACGATGACAAACTGGCACAAACAGGTGGGGGAGCACACAATATATACATGAGAACCAGGGAAACAATAGGACACAGGTGCAGCACATTAGGGCAGTGTTGGGTAATCATACGGGCGAGACAGCGCATAGGGGCAGGAAGGTTGGGGGGAAACAGAAAAGACGCGGGTCGCACAAGTGTAACAACACGATCCAAATGAACTAAAACAACAAAGATGTTGCATCTAAAGCATCTAAAGCAGGCATTTCATGTGCGCATATGTCGTCACGTCAGCAGTAAAACACAATGTCATTCACCCCGTACACAGCGGACATTGATGTCCCGCCACCATGTGACTTGGACACAAAGCTGAGGCCCACATTCTCCAGAGTGCAGATATTATGACAGGCCCAGCGACAACGGATCTGAAACAAGGTGGCAGTTACAAAGACATCTGAAGCACGGTTGGTTAGAGTCAAGTGCTGTAACACTAAACAGCGGGTCAGCGCAGACAGGAGAGGTCAAGGATGGTGCAAACATGCTGCACATGACACAGTTGTTGCATCAGATTTTCCTTGAAGGTGAATACAGATGAAGGACTTTTCCCTTTCCAACGCTGGTATCAGTTGCACTCATGCTGTCTGCTGCTCAGCACTTGTTTTGAGTGAAATGTCAGTGGAGTGGAGGCGTGTGTAACACATGTATAATTAACCATCTTCCTTAACAAAGAGAAATGTTTATGATCTCCTCACAAAGCTGGGAAATAATAAGTAACTCTCGGCCTGTAATCATCGCTTTTTTCTTCAAACCCATCTCTGACCTTTAGTGACAGGAGCTCTGACTTCACCAAAGGAACTCATAGAGATTTGCATTAAAGTTTCAGTTATTTTGCAATATAAAATGGGTTCTGCAGCTGTTTTTCCTCCCTGACATTGAGTGAAAACTGCTCAGATCAAAACACAAAGGCAGATTTTGCATGTGTGCTCACAGTCAAAGCCAGATGCATTTGCACTATGGTGTGAAAGAAATAATACTGTGTTTTTAGTCATTTAGCTCTGCTATTAAAAAAGGAACAAGAGCGAAAAGCCCATGTCTCTGTCCCTTTAAAGGTTTTAACACGCTGCCATTAACAAGCTTACAATTTGTCAGTGCAGTCAGAAAAAATAGACTTTGGATATTTGTGGTACTGACTGCACACTCATAAAACCAGATGAATAAGGATCTTTAATAAACATTGTCATGAGCCAATGCTTCAAGCTGCTTTTATCAACATTTTTATGAAAATATGACAACAACAAGACGATGTTAAAGGTGTTGGCTTTAGTGATGAACTTGCAGAGTTATCTCTAGATTCTGAAGTTTTACAAGGCTGTACTGACCCCATGCTTTCAATTCAATTCAATTCAATTCAATTTTATTTATATAGCGCCAATTCACAACAAAAAGTCATCTCAGGGCACTTTACAAACAGAGCAGGTCTAGACCACACTCATTACTGTTAGTTACACCCAACAGTTCCACCATGAGCAAGCACTTGGCAACAGTGGCAAGGAAAAACTTCCTTTTAACAGGCAGAAACCTTGGACAGATCCTGGCTCTAGGTGGACGGCCATCTGTCTTGACCGGTTGGGGGGGGGGGGGAACAATATAGAAGAATGACAGCAAATGACAGCAATAGGCAGCAGAGGACACGGGGCAGGTCGGTGGAGCCACAGGTCAGATGTTCAGCTCTGGAGCCACAGGTATCTGTAGAGAGGTACAGAGAGAGAGACCAGAGAGAAACAAGCACAGCACTAGGGGAGAGAGGACACAGAGTTAATGGAGTTTAAGGAGAGAGAGGGAAGAGGAGGAGTGTGGAGACGATCATGGGATGTCCCCCAGCAGCCTCGGCCTATAGCAGCATAACTAGGGGATGGCATGGATGGTGTAGTTCACATGGTAACTAGAGCTAGCTGTAAGCTTTGTTGAACAAGAAGGTTTTAAGCTTTACTTTAAAAGTAGAGAGGGTGTCTGCCTCTCAGACCCAGACTGGCAGCTGGTTCCACAAGAGAGGAGCCTGATAGCTAAAGGCTCGGCCTCCCATTCTACTTTTGGAGATTCTGGGAACCACAAGCAAACCTGCACTCTGGGAGCGAAGTGATCTGTTGGGTTGATAGGGACTTAGCATCTCATTGAGGTACAATGGAGCTTGGCCATTAAGGGCCTTGTAGGTAAGAAGAAGGACTTTAAAATCTATTCTGGACTTTACAGGGAGCCAACGAAGAGAGGCTAAGACCGGAGAAATATGATCTCTCTTGCTAATTCCCACCAGAATCCTCGCAGCAGCGTTTTGGATGAGCTGGAGGCCTCGCAGTGAGCTAGTCGGACAACCTGACAACAAGGAATTACAATAGTCCAGCCTTGAGGTAACAAATGCGTGGACTAGCTTTTCGGCATCATTTTTGGACAGGATACTCCTAATCTTAGCTATGTTGCGCAAGTGAAAGAAGGCAGTCCTAGTGACCTGCCTAATATGGGGCTGATAGGACATATCCTGGTCAAATATGACTCCCAGGTTCCTCACGATAGAACTGGAGGCCAGGGTAACACCATCCAAAGCGACTGCGAAGTCAGATAACCTGTCTCTGAGGTGTTTAGGCCCAAACAAAATCACCTCAGTTTTGTCTGTATTTAGAAGCAGAAAATTATAAGTCATCCAGGCCTCAATGTCTGTCAGACATGTCTGAAGTCTGACTAATTGATCTGTTTCTTCTGGTTTCATAGATAAATATAGCTGTGTATCGTCCGCATAGCAGTGGAAATTTATGTTGTGCTTCCTAATAATATTGCCTAGGGGGAGCATGTAAAGGGAGACCAACAATGGTCCAAGCACAGAACCCTGTGGAACTCCATGATTAACCATTGTGTGCACGGACGAGTCGTTATTAACATGGACAAACTGGAATCTGTCAGATAGATAAGATTTAAACCAGCTTAGTGCTGTTCCTTTAATGCCAATGACATGTTCTAGTCTCTGTAGTAGGATACTGTGATCGATGGTGTCAAATGCAGCACTGAGGTCTAGCAGGACAAGTAAAGAGACGAGGCCATTGTCAGAAGCTATTAGGAGGTCGTTGCTAACCTTAACCAATGCTGTTTCTGTGCTGTGATTTATTCTAAATCCTGACTGAAATGCTTCAAATAAACTGCTCCTCTGCAGGTGATCACATAACTGATCAGCCACGGCCTTTTCAAGGATTTTAGAAATAAAGGGGAGGTTGGATATTGGTCTGTAGTGCGCTAAAACACCAGGGTCGAGAGAAGGCTTTTTGAGTAGAGGTTTGATGACAGCAACCTTAAAAGCCTGTGGAACATAACCTGTTAGTAATGACAGATTGATCTGGTCTAATATAAAAGTGCCAATCAGGGGCAAAGCATCTTTGAGAAGACGAATTGGGATGGGGTCCAAAAGACAGGTTGAGGGTTTGGATCTAATGATTGTTGAGGACAGTTCTTTCAGCAAAGAACTAGTTCTCTTGTCTTTTAACTAGCTATGGTGATTGGTGGTGACCACGTTTACATCCATCCATCCTTTTGCTGTAACCACTTCATCCCGTTCAGGGTTGTGGGGGTGCTGGGGCCTCGCCCAGCAGTCATTGTGTGGGAGGCAGGGTACACCCAGGACAGGTTTATGGGTGGGGAGAGGAAGCCAGAATATCCAGAGGGAACCCACATGGAAGCAGCAAGAACATGCAAACTCAACATAGAAAGGATCCGTGCTGGAATCGAATCTGGGACCTTCTTGCTGTGAGGTGAAGTGCTAAAATGAGCTGTTTTTTGGTCATGTGACATGGATGTATCCAGCACCCCCAAGACTGAACCCTGGAGTCGAGAAGGAAAAGCCAAGACATCAAGAGCATCTAGAGAGACCTCAACACCAGCAACACCTCAGATATGTGGCAGGTGATCCAGACCATCACAAGCTACAACAGCCATAGCACCACCATCATGTGTGAGGTGAGCTGTCAGATGAGCTGCACACATTCTATGCTTGCCTTGATCTCGTCAACAGCTGTCAGCTGTCAAGTCTACGCCACCTCCAGAGGGCCGGCCACTGTCAGTATCCACAGCCGATGTGAGAAAAACCTTGATGTGAGTGAACATGAGTAAAGCTGCTGGGCCTGATAACATCCCTGTGTATTAAAAACATGTGCCAATCAGCTATATGATGTTATCATTGATATTTTTGGTAGATCAACGGAGAGTTCCCACCTGCTCCAAGACTACTATCATCATTCATCATCATCATCATCATCATCATCATCTATGCAGCATCTAATCAACTGACACTGTGACAGTCAGGCACATTCTCATTAGTGGCTTTAAGAAACTGGTTCTCCGGAACATCATAAATAACATTCCAGCCAGACTGGACCCTGGACCCTGGACCCTGGACAAGTTTACCTTTAGATCTAGCAGATCCACAGACGATGCTCTGCCCACACCTTGAAATAAGCAGCACCTAAATTAAAATGCAGTTGGCAGATTCCATCTCAGCATTCAACTCAGTCTCTCTTATGAAACTGAGGAACTCTGTAGGACTGAGGGAAACTGTGGGACTCAGGGCTCAAGTACAAGTCTCTGCAACTGGACACTGGACCTCCCAAACAGACCCCAGACAGCTCAGGTTGGTAGTCACACCCTTTTCATTCTAGTTTTCAGCATTGGAGCACCTCAGGGCTCTGTACTCAGCCCCATTCCTGTTGCTGCTGCGCAACTCATGACCTAAAACTGCCGTAATGGAGAGAACTCTTTTGTGACTCCACCACCACTGGCTTGATTTTAAACAACCATAAGTAATAATTTTACATCAGGAGAAAATCACTCTTGAGCTGTGGTGTACAGAGGTTAACCCACGACCTACTGTTAAACATCAACAAAACCAAGGAGCTGGCCATTGATTTTAGAAAAAAAAGGCAGGCAAAGACTGAGCGGAGCTGAAAGGTGAGGTGCGGCCTTGAGCACGTGAAGCAGTTTTAAAGCATCACTGTCATCTCACATCTCCGCCCTGTTTAAGAAAGCTCTGCTGTATTTCTCAAGAAAACTTAAGCAACAGCATCAGCTTGTTCACCCTGCTGATGTCTGACAAGCAATACAGAAGTATCCGCCGACTATGGACTGTGTTGTAGAAAGATAAATAAACAATCCTGGAACCTTAAAGTTTTTATTTCTGAACAATTTCACCATATCAACTTAAAAGGTGATGATATGTAACTGAACACTTATGTTTCTTCTTGCATCAGTCGATTCTGAATTGATCCTGATGGGAATCAGGTTGGTTTTGCAGGTGTTTGTTCAGCAGGCAAAGAACTGGAAAAAACTGAAATTCTTGCCAGCCAGTGGTGTTGGAAAAAGTCAGGAGATCACCAGCTTCATTAGGATTTGTCCTCCTGTGGGGACCATAAATGTCTGTCCCTAATCTAATGCCACTCCATTCAATATTTATTGAGACATTTGATTCTGGACCAAAGTGTTGAACTGGATACCACTGCCATTCCCAGGCCCCCAGCATGGCAAAAGGAATAGGAAAGACAGAAATGTGACAGGGAATTAATAATAACTGAAAATACATTACAAATACATTAAATAAACTAAAAATAGGAGTTAAATGTTGTTTCTAAATCAGTATTTATCAATATTTCACTTATGGTGTTGGTGGGTGGTAGGGGAAAGCCAAGCAAAAGTGATTTTTAACTACATTTGGCCACCAAAGAGGGCAAAAGACTGAGTGACTGTCCCAGTTCCCCCCTAAACCCTGAAACCTGTCAGACTTTAAACAATGTCCCAAGTGATGTCACCATCGGTGCAGCAGGGTGTGAGGGCCGTAATGCTGAAATGCTGCAGGAGTGAGACAGCACTTTGTGAAATCACTTTACAGGCAGAGAGAGAGGACCGCGGACAGTAAAGTATGCGGCTGATATTTCAGACTGCGTTGTTGTTTCATTGCTCACTTCCTCTTTATAAGAGTCAGTAACAAGACAAAACAGTACACATTTTGTTTATTTTTATTTATTCTTCTGATGCACAGTGACATTGGCAACGCTATTTTAATCTTACAACACATTACGGGTTTTTACCTTACCTACAAACTCAGGTTTACATGACTTTTCAGAAAGACAAAGCTGCCTGCAACCTGTTAACTTAAGTGACGGCTCCATTCATCAGTCCTCCTCTCTTTTGATGGCAGAGTCCAGACATGCCCTGCAAGAGCAACACGGTGATGTATTATTATAACTTAAGATATCAGAACTTCAGTGTTGACAATACAACATTATCTAAATGTGCACAATCCATCTTGAAAATAATGCATGTCCAAATTGCTAATAAACCTAAATGCAAAATCAATAATTGTGTTGGTTGCTTTATATATTCATGTCTCTGCCTGGGATGTGATGAATGGTGAACCTGAAGGGCAGCGTAGCCAGGTACAACCTTCCATTACTGTCCTTTTACTCTCTCCAGCCAGCGAATGACTTTACAGTCAGTCTCCAGGATGAATTCCCTGCCGAGCAGATAGTATTTGAAAGAGCCCACTTAATGGTGAGAGCTTCATTTTCCAGCCTGGAGTAATGGACGTCTGTGGGGGACAGCTCATGGCTGCTCAGTTTGATAAACTGATTAAAATCTGGAATAAGCAAAACATGTTTCTCACTGAGCAATTGCTGGATATCAGAAAAGGCTGCCTCAGGATCCAGCAGGGGCGACGTGATTCAGTAACTGCCTTGGCAGAGAGGGGAGGTGTAAACCGCTGCTATGATCCAAAAAGGAGCAATTTCCTTTTTTAAGGCAACTGACAGCTCCTGTCAACTTGTTGACCTGTCGCTTCACTACAGTATTGCCTATGACCATGTTCATGAACTCTGTCTCAGTCTTGACAGTAGCACACTTCGAAGCAGATCACTGTGCCAAGTGCTTCTGTGCCATAGCTCCAGCAATCTGGTGCGAGCAGCTTTGATGTGGCACAAAGTCAAGGAAGTAACACTCTGTCACAGTGTATATAAGACTGTTTAATGAAGAGTGTGATCAATGCTTGGATCAATTTGACATGTGTTTAGAGTTTCATTGTGGGAGTCAGCGAGAGCTGATAGAGCTGCAGACCGATGGCTCTGGATGGAAAACGCATCACCTTATTGCAGTTTGATTCCACAGGGCACAGCGGCGTCTCGTTCCTGACCACCGGAGCTGATTGTGGCCATTCTAGACGGTGCTAGTGATTCCACAGATGGCGTCGCTCCGGTGCATTTCAGAACTGTCCCAGAAGTGTCTCTGTGCTGTCCGCTCCACTGAGAGTATTTTGGATAGAACATGCATCAGGCTGCAAAAAGCAGATGAACTGGGGAGGAAGTCAAACGCAGGAATGGCATAAATTCATCATCAGTGAAAAATGACCAAATCAAAAAAATCTGAGCAACAAAACAAAACAAAACAAAACAAATGTGACGGGAAAGCCACTCTGCCCCTGAAACGATGTGAAACCACAACCCAGCTAAAACGATATGCATGGAACCATGGAAAAGCTCTGCACGCTGACACCTGGCACTGTAGGGCAGGTGAGCAATGGTAGGATCTGGAATGAGAGGAGAGTTAGCACTGGGAATACATCAGGAATGAAAGAATGCTTATACGTGATATGCACATAGACTGAACTCGAAACAGCAGAGCGGCAAGCAACTGCCACTGTGTTCATGATATGGTTAAACACTAATTAATCATTACTGTATGAGCCAAAGGATTCTAAAATACACTCTTTGAGCTTTGGTCCCTCAGAAATCAGAATGACACTGTTGAAATGCGCATCAAAGATGATTTAAGAGTCTTTGCACCTGGAAAAAACACAATCTTTGAAGCATGAATGAAACAAACTAAGGCTTTTTCCTCAGGAGTCAGTTAATTTATCTTCATTCATTTCTTCCTTCTGCCCCAGCAAAGCTTACGCCTGCAACAGCCTCTTAACCTCAACAGCTGTTGTGTATCATTACAAAGGTAATTACAATCCTAATGACATTCGCACGAGCTGTTTACAAGCTGCTTTCATATTTGGCGATTATCAGTCATTATAAAGCGCCATATGTACTGTAATTAGACAATCGAAAAGTGCTCAGTGCCGTAGCGCATTCTTCTGGAGTCCTTGTAATCATCTTCCAGAGGAGAATCATTTGCTGCTCCACAATTATAGTCGAGGGCTGCAGCAGTCGCTCTGCATAATGTGAGTAATGAGCGTCTCTGCAGCCTGGTTCGGAAAAAAACCCCAAAAACAAGTCATTAGAGCGGCACAGAGGGCTGCGTTCACTGTCACAGAGGTCACATGTGTGGCACGCAGTACACCAGGGAGTCGTGCACAAAATCAAGGACAATCACAATATAACTACTCACATAATGACATTTAAAATAAATCATCATCAGTAATGTGGATATAAAACCTTTACTCTGCATTTATGACTTTACTATTTATTGATGCATCTCATTTTTATTCATGTATTTATCTATTTTATTTATTCCTTTGTCTGTTTATTGATTTATGTAACTGCACTTTTGTTAGGAGCTATTCGTTTTATTGTTTTTATGCCCTGACAAATCTTATTTTATTTCATTAGCTTTGATCTATTTCCATTTTTATTTGAACGTCTCCAGTTACACTAATGATGGTGTTTCCTTGGTGTTTGTCCTGTTTGAGCCAACGTTCCTGTGTTTCTGTGTCTATGGATGGGTGATGGGGGCTGGGCTGGGCTGGGCCGGGGTGGTGGGGTTATGAGTAATCTGTTCTGGAAAGCATTTTGTGTCATAAGATGTTTTTATGAAAAGATGAATACAGATGGCACTTGCTGCTTGATGCGCAGAATCTAAGATGATATTTAGTTTCATATCAGGATATTTGTCACGGGGGCATGTTACAGGAGAGAGCAGGACCCAAATGCAGACACCAACAAGGGGGCCAAAGATATTTAAAGAGTTTATTTCGGGGCACAGGCTTACGGGTAGTCACGGCAGGCAGGGTCGGAAACCAGGTAATCAGTCCAAAATGCGACACGAAAAACAAAATCCAAAATCCAAAAACCAGAAAACCAAAATCCCAAAGCACATGCAGGGAAACACAAGGAATCGAGGCAGGAACATAGAGACTAACACAACCACAACCAACGAACCAACGGCAATGACACAACTTAAATAGACAGGTGGGGGCAGGCAAACGAGACACAGGTGAGACCAATCAACCAATCAAGACAGGAAACAAGCAGACAGAAACACACAAGGGAAAAACTTTTCAAAATAAAACAGGAAACAAAACAAACTCAACACAGAACCATGACAATATTAATAAAATGCCATATGTAAAACATATAGCCCAGCTCTACATTACAGTATTTCTAGATTTATTGTGCAGCATATGTGACAGTGTGGTATAAGTGATGGGAAATGAAAGCTACCATACTTTTTCATTGCTGCTGCTCACCCCCGACACCATCAGCTGCTGCCACAGGCTCTGAACCCTGCAGCTCTGTTTGTGCCCAAAGCTACGTGACCAACTCAAGAATATGCTGCAGCAACACACAAACTTCCTCTTCTGTTTACTCTCTCATTCAACTCTGGAACATACAGTTTGACGACTCCTGACATCCGAGCTCAGCTGCCTGAACTTTCATGCCCAACTTCTTTAATCTCTGCTGTTGCTTTCACTTTGGTTCTACTTTGAGTTCCACACGACTCATCTTCTTCCCCTCAGTCTTTTTTGGAGTTTTATTGGCAGGTGGCGAACCAATTCATGCATCACCGACACCAAACAACCATTTCCACACCCCAAAGCTGCATTTGTTTCCCAGTCGAACTGAAAAACCACAGTTCCCTGTGTGCAAACCAGCTGCAGTTGGGTCGTGCATCCCTGCAGCCCACCTGTCCTCAGCAGTCCCACACATATAAAACCTTTTCCACTCACCCATTGTCAGTTTATTTCAGTTGTTGTGTTGGTTTCTGGTTTTGTGCTTTTGTGTTTTCTCTTTATGTTGAGATGGATCTGTAACCGCCTGCCTGCCTGTCAACCTGCGTGTAAGCTATTTCTTCAATAAACTGAAGTCACCCTGTTGCCTCCTCCTGGTGTGTTCAGGTCCTATCCCTCATGCCCTGCATAACCAACAAGCCATACGTAACCAAATCTATCCAGGCTGGCTGTCATAAAGGCTGGTGGAGACTTGTTTATAATAAATACAACAATGTTTCCATATGGAGATGATTTATAAATAGAAAATACTATGATACAGCTTTAAAACAGTGATTAATTGCTGTCCTAGAGAAACAGATGGTAGGCACAGCGATGTCTTTTACATCGTTTGTCAGATTATTATTTGAACCATGTTATTAAGGTACAGAAACTGTAAAGATTACCATCTGTTTGCCTGTGGATGAGCTGCTGACATTGATTCTCACTCGCACGCGTTCTCATCCTTTACTCTGGAACTTCCTGTTTGTCTTGTCATCACAGAACTCTGATAAAACAGCAGGATACACTCTCCCTATGAACAGCGTAGCTATGCTAACAACCAAATAAGCTTTCTCCCTGCTGACCGTGAGAGCCTGTATGGACTGTTATATGGTCTCTCTGGGATGTCACCAAGAAACATCTTCTTCATCTTCTCTGTGGATCATCTGACAGACAGACTGCAGTGAGTAGAGGGAAGGATGACAACCATCAACCATCTGCTCTTCTTCGTATATGGAAGAACAAGGTCTGATGTGACGATGCAGCATAGTTAAGTGCCAGGCGTCTGGCCGCAGCGCCTGTCTGATTCATTGTGTTCCCAGAAAAGTTTGTCTCCTCTGTCCTTTCATCGCATTTGAATCGAGTCTGTATCACAAAAGCGAGATGAGGTACGCTGTCCCCTTTAAAATGTGCTCACGAGAAAGACAATGGGCCTTTGATGGAGTGTTGATGATGATAAAACAGTGTTGTGAAATTGCTGGAGCAGCACCATTGTAGTGTGAATGTTTAGATGGCGTCCATGAGCTGTCAGGAATTCAGCAGACGCTCCTCACACTGCACAGATGGAAATATTTCTCAAAACACACAGCCACAAGCCAACACCACCAACACAAACTGTGTCTTTGCTCAATACACTTCAAGGCCTTTTGCTTTTTCAGTATGATTTCACAAACGCTGCCATAATCCAGAGTGGCTACAGGGGCTATTGATCAGAGTACACGTCGCTGTTATCTGACATTACATCGATGAGCCGCGGGAAACAGCCAATCAAAAGTCACTAAGCCTCATAACATCATCAGGGTGTTTAAACAAGACAAGAAATGACTGGGGACTGGTCTGGACTAATGTCTGGAGCTCTGGTTCATGTTTATGTGTAAATGCAGCGAAATGTTCACCAATCTAAATCGAAATGGGAGTGTTGAACACCCTGCCGACTTCAAGAAGTTAAAGATCAAATATCACCACAGCAGTGATGAGAAGGGGCTTCACCACTGTCATCAGCATTCATCCTCCTGGGGGATCATCAATATTCACAGCCTGTAGAGAACAGACAGGCCGACGTGGCTGGTGTTGCAGTTGTCACATTTGAATAGAATTGAAATTGTACTGAAGCAAATGAAAGGGAGGCACATCAGTTACTCAAGGTTCACAGACAATATCACTGCACGTACTGTATGTTCTCTTTAGCTGAAGGAATGCTGGACGCACACAGGATAGCACCACCATCATCCATTTCACGTTACCCAGGTAACTAACGTCTCTTCCCTCCCCGTTTCTCATCTGCACTAGAGCGACGTCCGCACTGTGCACTTGACATTGTGTCTCAACAAGAAGTGACAGGTTATGGCAGGGTGAGGACAAGTGAGCGAATCCTGCAGAGACGACCGACTCTATTTCTGGACTCTCAGACACGGCGGTGACCCCGGTTTGTCAAGACATGCAAATTCAAAGCATATGCTCCAAAAGCTGGAATTCTTTTGGAATTACTTAGAATTTAACACCAAAGTCCACTTATTAACTGTGGAATCAGTGTTATCATGGTTTACGAATGAGACAGAGGTGCCCGCGTGAAGGCAGCAGTTCACTGTTATCCACCTGTTCAGACAGCCAGCAGCAGCATATGCCAGCAACAGGACAAGACGCTGCCAACAGATCATTTTTAATATTCTAGCTGTACAAATAAGAACATTACTCTAGATGGTTTTCATTTCCTGTTTCCTCCATTGGCTTGTGTAATTGCGTTTATGTCCACGATAGTCAATTTGGTGAGCAGCTTTGCTTTTTGTGTCATCTATCAGTCCTCTAAAAAAAACCTTTTATGCTGAGATTGCTCAACATAACATAAGAAGCATAATACACCATGATGTAGAACTGCACTTCACTGTACTGGGATCAGCAGAAATAGCTGATTCATCACAGAGGCGAGTTCAAACTTTGGTGCATCAGCTTCATGTTGACCTGAAGATCTTCACAGTTTGACTAGCAGGAGTGATCCTGACTGTGTTGATCTATCCGCTTTCATTGAACCTCCTCTACTGAGTAACAGCTGCTCCACATGACATGGTTTCCGGTCATGAGATGGGAGTCCCATGATGCAAATACATCTTTAGAATAGTCTATGTCAACTTATTGATCTGTTCATTTCTGATCCAATGAGATCCTTAGCTTGACTAGCTTTAACCTGTTGGATACAACTGTTTATTACATGAAATGATGGACAAGCCTCAGAGCAAAGGGTTGTGTTGCCATCTGAGTGACTTCCTTGCAGGATCTGACCTCATTTATAAGAAGCCCACTCTATTTTATTGTCATGTTCTGTTATGTTGCAGTCTTCCTTGTGTACAGACTATGCTGCCACTTGTATCTCTTGAAGCACTGGTCCAGGGATAAAGCAGAGACTATATATGTCTTAGCATCACCTATAACAGATTGACAGGACAGCCTGGTAAGCTCTCATACACTTCAGCGCTGATGAGACTGCAGTGTGTTCTCCTCATCCTAATCCTGGATATATGTACATGCTGCAGGTATTACAGCCCAGGATTCATTGTTAAGGTTGTCCTACTTTATGTCTCCTGTCTGTGAGACTTACTCCAAAGCCAGAAACAAGCAAATACAAGATTGATTCACTGTGAGAAAGAAAATGTTTTTCTCATTAATTGCAGAAAAACACAAGAACTGCTAAAGTTGTACTTTTTTTTAATAAAAGAACACGAGAGCATGCACAGAGTCATGTTTACTGCAGCCACTGAGGGGCTTTAAATGTAAAAATGTTCTTTTGTGACATTTGCTGCTGCTTTTCTTGGACAGCAGTCTTTTGGGTTTCATTCCTCTTCACAGAATCATCCAAATAGTGTTCTTATCTACTGCATGATTACATGACTCCATGTTATTTGTTTGATTTATTGTAAATTTGTTAGGAATGTGCACTACTGAAATACTTGAAACACGTCAAATATCAGAATCAAGGTTTAGAAGCTTCATTGTTCACATGGTTGATATTCAACATAAAGTCATAGGGAAACCAGTATTTACAAAGGGCAGTAGTTTGTGGGTGGGTGTCCCTAGGAGCCTATTAGCAAATGATTGCCTCCTGACAGATCAGTGTGCCAGTGAGTTTATACTTCTAGATCCTCTCCAGTCATGTGTCGGACGTTTGACTGATTGGAATAGTAGTTTCTTTCTGACATAGTTTTTCCAAAGAAAGGTTCCTATTGACATCAACTCTCTCTATGACTGATTTAACAACAGCTTGTAGCCTTGTTAGCTCAGCATGACACACACTGAGCTTTTCTACTCGTCCATCACTCACCAACTGTGGTAAACCTTAAACCTTAATTCACAGAGTCAGACGTGAAACTCTTCTGGCTCTGCGTGCTGTGTTCCCCCCACTGTTCTCTCAATGAGAGTCTGTTGGAGCTCTCAGGAGGCAAATCATTAAATTAGTGAAATAAAATGACAAAAATCACCTCCTCAACCAGCGACTGACTTCTGATAGCTTATATTCCTCCCATAATGCAACCCTACTGTGCACGTATCATTATGTGCGGGGAGGCTCAGTCACCACAGTGAAGGAACAATAAGCAGAACACATTTTAGACTGGGGAGGGGGCTTTAAAGTAAATGTTTCAACACAACTAAAACACTCCATTAAAAGTAAAAGTCATACAAAATCCTACAAACTGATCTTCATCAGTGAAGACCACAGGACCATCCTGCTCCTACATCTTCAGTTTTCACTCTCTACAGAAAGAGAACAATACTAATATAGTAATAATAATGCAATAGAGAACAACACACAGCTCTTCTGTACACAGATGTTGCTGTGGAGAAGCTCCGAATGAGTTTCCTCACCTCAGAAGGCAGACGGAATAAGAATGTGTACATTTACATTTCTATTACATTCCACTTTGCATTCTGTCTTATCAGACGGTTCCACAATTCATCTCAAACTTCTCCGCTGTGTGTGTGACTACAATAGGCAGGGAGGTGACCGAGGCTGAAGTGGAACATGAATTCATACACAGTTTCGTTACAAATAACTATCATCACTGTCAGACGTGCTGCATTAATTCCCTCTGCTCTGGACAGACAATCCTCAATGTGAATATCAGAGTTAGTGTTTGCGTTGGGTCTGCCAGGAAGCTGTAATATAAGGACGATGAGGTCGAACTAATAAACCACTCGTTCATTTGTCCAAACAAAACTGTCCCCTGAAGACAGATTTTGCAGTCTGCCGCTGAAAATGTGATTATGACAGCTGACTACCGCAATCAAGAGCCTATAGTACCACTGATCAGACTGATCAGAAAGTGCGTGTGAGTGGGTGGGATTGAGATGTGGATGGAAGACAGATGTTTCTATTGCTGCAGATGTAATAATGGTGGGACCAGATGAAAGGAGAGGGAGAGTCTTTCCTCGCTACGCCCTCGAGTTAATATGATGAACGTCATCGTTATTGATGCTAATGAGACACTCTGACAGTTTGGAATTGCCTGGAATTTCCCAGTGGAAACTTAAAGTCTCTTGTTGAAACTTGAGTTTGCAGCACACCAATACAATATTAAATACTGAAACTGTCAAAAAAAGATCATAACTAAGCCCAAATTAGCCTTGGAGAAATTTGTTTTTAAAAACTCCATCAAGCATTATATTTTACTTTGCCATTCCCCTGTTATAACTCTTCAAATCCACCTCCTGGAGTCTGGATTGATGATTTCTTGCCTGCTCAGTGTTTGGTTAGGTTTGTATGTTTTTACTGAGCTCCAGAGACCTGTACAATAAATCAGCTTCAGCCTAACAACACCTTGTTCTTCACTTCACTAAGTCCAACAACTGCAATTACACAGAGTGGACACACAACAGCGGCTTCCCCCATCCAGCCATGCGCATGCTCACATGAAAGGGGCGGGGTTTATAGCACATGACCAATCACAGGCATGGACAGTCTGCTGGCAGCAGAGCGTCATATTTAATAGCTGAAGAACACAAATATAACACAAATATGAACACATCACTTAGCCTAAAGCAACGCTGTTGTGGAAAAATGCAAAATCACAGACTGTGTGAATGTCTAAGCTAACAGGCCAATCAGAATCGCTGTTCCATCATTAGCGCACAGGCAGATCAGATTGTAATTACATTTGCATATTGCAGCCTATTGACACAATGCATGGCTGTATTCTGTAACATGTTCATGGTTTGAATGTAGGTTTAATATTCACTCTTGAATGTACGATGTACTTGGTTATCATACTTAGTTAGTAAATTAGTAATCAGTAAAAAGTTATTATGTGAAAGCACACAGGTAATGTCTAAGAACATTCAAAATGTGCATTTTTACTTATATTTATACCTATTTAATATTTAATGTACTTCATGATATGATTCCAATATAGATCCAAGCTTTATTAAGTCAACTGACTGAGTTTATGTAGCACCTTTCTAGTCTACCAACACTCAAAGCACTTAACAAGTCACCTATTCACACCCATTCAGTGTCTGTCCAATGACACTTCAGCATGCAGCCCAGAGGAGCCGAGGATCAAGCCACGTGTCCTCTGGTCTGAGGACGCCCCGCTCTGCCGCAGGTGATAAAATGCTTTGCTGCTCTGAAGTGGCCAAAAAACAACTCACAACAGAAAAGAGAAAATCTCTTCCTTCAGTTTTGAAAAGTTCCCCTTTCCTGTAGTTTCAGATTGGAAATGTAGCGTCATGCATTCAAGGTGGAGCTGGTTCTTTGCGTTACATTTAGTTAAAGATTTAAAGGCTGAAAGTAATAAAACTGAACTCAGCATTTTGTCAAGTTGTCATTACTTGCCATTTGACAGTGTGCCGACCCCTCTGTGGGGATTTTTCAGGCTAAGCCACAGTGTGTTGCTCATGGTGTTCGAGCATGTCAAGTGTTATTAATGTCAGGCTGCCGGGGAGGCAGAAGGAAGACCACAGCTGCAACTGTCAGTGTGCAATGTAGAGGTTATTACACCAAATATCAGGGGAAACAGGCTGCCCTGTCCCCATGAGGATCTGTCAGTCCAGACCCAGCCCACAGGATCCACACGCCTGCTGTAGTGACTGCACTCAACCCTGCGTACTAAAGGATTCTAGGAGTAGCTATGGCTCACTGTCCAATTAAAAACAGCCTGATCTGACCATTATTTTAACTAATGGCTAATGGGTTCCTAACTGCGTTAGTAACTTCTTTTGCCGTCTCCATGTGATGGCGTTGCCGTTGCTGAGGTTTGCAGATTGTTCTGTTTACTTTCCACATGCTGCGCCGCATCAACACTTTGCTTTCATTTCTGGGGAGAATTAGCCGGGTCTGCTGGTAGCTTTCAAGCCTTCCTCCCCGACATGATTGTGCTATAATTATCATGCTGTTTCCTTCATAGGCCTGGCTATCAAAACAAAAAAGCTCTGCATCAGAGAACATGAGTCTTGATATTTCTATATTGAAAAGAACCATCCAAAGCTTTTGCAGGTTATTATATTGCAGGCAGTAATTACCAGACACATACCAACCTTGGCTGTTGCATGCACAATCTCCTCATGACAAGAAGTCATCAAACATCACTTCCAGTCTTGGTTTTGTTTTCAATCTCAAACTTTGTCTTTTCTCCTCTGTACAGTTTTGGACAATTACTATCCATAATGTGCATAAGGTCTGTGAACAGAAGTGTCGAGGCAGGCCTCTAAATATAGACCCAAAAGTTCCCCCCAGAAGTCTATTTTAGTTTCTCTTGCAGATCGAAACGTGACCCAGAGAATCGACTGTATTTCAGTGCGATGAAGTGTTAATGAACTGTAAATGACAGCGAAGGTGTTCCTCATCCTTTGTACCGATGTTAGGCTGAGGATGAATGTGAGAATCTTCCCAGAGGGATGAGTCGGGAGGATCAGAGGGTGAAATGGTTGGATAATCATGTCCTCTTCATATTTAATTGCTGGATGAAGGCGGGCCATTTTTAGCCCCTTTATCAGCGGGGTAAGTTCAGCTGCAGTGCATGTGTCTATATGTGTGCCTTCACCCTGCGAGGGCGTCAGTGTTGCATGGTACTAGATGCCTCAAGTCTTGCAGCAATTGTTGTCTTTGGCTTTTAGCAGTTAGCTTTAGCTTTTATTTGACAAAAGAACATCTTGTTCTAACCTTTACCTTATGATAAATCAGCTGCCAAGATGAATGCACCACATGAAACCTTCAGAGAGGTATCTCTGGATGATTGTCTCAGTTTCAGGCGACTACATCAGCCTCAACTCTGCCACAAAAAGGCTAAAGAACCAGGAAAAGACGTAGCTATGGCAATGTGGAACAGAACGTGCAATGTATTGTTTCTTTCACATGGCCTAGTTGATCCAAAAAGGTAGGATTTGTCCTCAGCTAGAGCCACAGAGCCATGATTTTGACATATTGTTCCCAACATGATTACAAGCAGCCAAACTAAAAACAATGGACGGTTAGTACTCTCTACTGAGCAGCAAAAAAATATCTATCAATGAAAAAACATACCAAAAACTGCTTTGTTCTGGTCTCATCCCAAAATTCACCATGTCACCTAAAAAACTATTTTTTGACATCAAAATTAGCACCATCGTAAGTACCCTGATGTTGGAATAACAGCTATTATGTTGAGGAAACTTTTTTGAACGAATAATTTAAAATGCTGTGAGTACCCAAATGTAAATATGTCGCGTGCAAAATTAGAATTTCAGGCAGTGAATGTTTCTGATGGAAAGCTGAAGGACTGCATGAGGGTTGATCCACAGGGGAGCATGAATGCGCACAGTTACCGAGAAACAGTTTATTAGATTTTAATATGTCTGAGTGCAAGTGGTGATCACAGCAATGATGGTAGCCCTAGTTAAAGGGTATAAGAGATGTTTGGGTTTAATCTCTGGGGACCATGACTGTTTTTTTTAATGGAAATTGCCACGTTAGGTTTTTAAATATGGATACAGTTTATCTGATGCTAATGGTCAACAAAAGATCAGAGTTCACCAAACACATTAGGAATATCGATATTAAATGTCACAGATATGTGGTAAGTCATTGGGAATTAGCAAGAGAGATCATATTTCTCCGGTTTTAGCTTCTCTTCGTTGGCTCCCTGTAAAGTCCAGAATAGATTTTAAAGTCCTTCTTCTTACCTACAAGGCCCTTAATGGCCAAGCTCCATTGTACTTCAATGAGATGCTAAGTCCCTATCACCCCAACAGATCACTTCGCTCCCAGAGTGCAGGTTTGCTTGTGGTTCCCAGAATCTCCAAAAGTAGAATGGGAGGCCGAGCCTTTAGCTATCAGGCTCCTCTCTTGTGGAACCAGCTGCCAGTCTGGGTCCGAGAGGCAGACACCCTCTCTACTTTTAAAGTAAAGCTCAAAACCTTCTTGTTCGACAAAGCTTACAGCTAGCTCTAGTTACCATGTGAACTACACCATCCATGCCATCCCCTAGTTATGCTGCTATAGGCCGAGGCTGCTGGGGGACATCCCATGATCGTCTCCACACTCCTCCTCTTCCCTCTCTCTCCTTAAACTCCATTAACTCTGTGTCCTCTCTCCCCTAGTGCTGTGCTTGTTTCTCTCTGGTCTCTCTCTCTCTGTACCTCTCTACAGATACCTGTGGCTCCAGAGCTGAACATCTGATCTGTGGCTCCACCGACCTGCCCCGTGTCCTCTGCTGCCATTTGCTGTCATTCTATATTGTACTTCTCTCTCTCTCTCTCTCTTTCCCCCCACCGGTCAGGGCAGATGGCCGTCCACCTAGAGCCAGGATCTGCCCAAGGTTTCTGCCTGTTAAAGGACGTTTTTCCTTGCCACTGTCGCCAAGTGCTTGCTCATGGTGGAACTGTTGGGTGTAATTAACAGTAATGAGTGTGGTCTAGACCCGCTCTGTCTGTAAAGTGCCCTGAGATGACTTTTGTTGTGAATTGGCGCTACATAAATAAAACTGAATTGAATTGAATTGAATTGAAAACATCTTCAACTTGCCCGGGACAGGCAGATGGATGGACAGACTGACCAATGGATGAAGAGATAAAAAGATAGATGTAACCGGGGCTTGGGCCTGTCTCAGCCGAACAAATCAAAGGCATCTATAAATGAACAGGGACTCACTCGTCAGTTTCAATCCCTTTTTGTCTTCTTTGACCAAATATAAGCAAAGACATACTTTCTCTGATCTGCGCCAGTTAAATAAATCCCTCCATCTGTGCTCCGCCGCCAAACACTTCACCATCGCTCTGCGCGCATCGACCACTGAGACGCCACTAACCCGCTGCATCAGAGTGGCTGACCTTTCCGCGGGAGCATCACGGATCAATAAAACGATGCTTGATGGTCATGTAGATGTTCAAAGAAACAGCGACGGGCCGTTGTATCGTCCAAATTCAATACCATAATGATTCATGAATGATTTATGAGTAGCTGATATTCCTTCAGGGAGCATGAAAAATGAGTTTGTTAAACTCTCCGACTCTGCGTCACATCCAGCGTGTCTCCTCTGTCCGGCTTCTGTGTGTATAAATATTTGTATGATTACATGGCTGAAAATTGTAAATGAAACCATATGAGTCATAAATATGAGACATTTGAACAGGAAGCATCGTTTATGCTTCACACCAGGTGAAGAGCATAATGAGCTGTGTATTGAGCAGATAAAAGCTTCCTAAGCATTTATTATGCTCCTCTTTCCTTGGGCTCCATACACAGAATATAATTATCTCCAGGCTACGGGAACTCTGACCACTTAGTCAACAAATCATGACCGTGTTTCCTGTAAGTTACATGGAATGACTCTTTGTTTTGTCTCTCTAAACGTCAGTGGAGTCTTGGGAACACAGCGGAAACGGGTGTTGGCCCTCACACTCTGGGATAATGACTCATCTTGCGCTAATGAACCTTTTGGAGATGTACTTGTCGTAATAAATGAGCAGTTCAGCTGAATGGAGTTGGTTCCTCGTGACAATGGAGTTGCCAAGGAATTTAAAAGGCAATACCAAGCATCAACATAAGCAGTCTGTTGTCTCATTATTCTTAGATTCAGCACAAGTGAGAATGTCAGCTATGATCACAGCAGTGACAACAAGAACATTAATGCAACATTCATAAGCTAAGAAGATTGCAATAATGGATATCAGACAAATATGGACAACTGACCTGGGGCCTGTGAATGGGCCCTGAACCCTGGACTCCCTGTGTGTGTCAACTGCTTTGCATATCTGCTGTGGTGTGAACTGGTAGTTAATGTAATTTCACGGACAAAACAACAGCTGGGGTGCACCTCAATTAAAGACTTGGCCTGGCTACGGTCCTGCCTGACAGAGCTGACCTTTAAGGAGTGCAGAGACAAAAATGGAGAGCGCCATCGTAGCTCAGAGGTTGCACCAACTTCGTCTCCGCGCGACTCGTCTGTCAGTCTGAGATTCATTCCCAAATGGTGGGTGCTTTGAACAGGGCCTGCTCACTTTGTATTGCTGTGGCTATGTGTGCTCTCCACTGCAGAGCAGGCATCCAGAGGCTCACTGAAAAACTGTTTACAGCCTGGTTTTAGCCTGAGACAAGAAGCTAAGATGTCGCTAATACACGGGTATTCCTGTCTATGTTTCTATATTTCTATACTTCAATATGACCTCATCTCATTCCTGCAACTTTAATGTGACGAGTTAGTGTTATTATAATGTTACCAATACCTTTGGTCAACAATACTAGCAGACATGTGACATTACTGAAATGCAAAATGCTGCTTATTGGTGGAACAGGCCAGGCTGATCAACAAAAGAGATATGTTGGGGCAAGAGTGATATGAGAGATATAGAGATATACAGAGATATGGTCAGCAGCATACATTCTATGGATTTTTGATTTAAACATTGCGGATCACTGACTTTTCCTTTATAGGCAAATTGCACTGCAGCCCAATAACTGTATATTGTAGGTGGTTTCTTTTTGAGGTTGGACTGAGGGTGAAGAATGATTGGCTGCCAGGCAGACACCCGTGGCCTGGATTGGTAGGAATGTGCGGTGCTTTGACCTGATTCTCTTTGGGTCAGTGTGACTCTGTGATTTCATGAGCAAATGCCATTCATAACGACTAAACTACTGCCGCGCGACACAGGCCCTCATTCAGATTCAGCTACAGGAACCAAAACATGTTAGACGCTGCGGTCTGTCTGACTCACTGATCATTTCTCTGTTTGAGGTTTTTGTCGAATCTACAGCCTTGATCACAGCTCTGAAACCGCCGTAGGTGAATGCCGGTGGTGCTGAAGCACCTGAAGGATCTGTAGCTCTCCTCCTAACTCTCCTTCTGTCAGTTTCATCATGCATCTACTCTAAATACTCAATTCTGCACCATAGAACCAATGATGTATCATGCTGTATAGAGGAGTGTCACCTTCATGGTCAAACTGATTTATCCTGTTGTTGCTGAAGAGGGAGAGGATCATAGAGACACGCTGCTGCCTGTGGTATTCCATTAATATTCCTATAATATGTCACTGGTCATTCAGTAGCATCTGTGCAGCTGGAAATACGCCAGCAGACTAAAATATCTGTGTAACTAAAAATACTGTAGCGGAGAATTAACCACAGATAGCCTTTTTAGTTTTAGGGTCGGATTTCACGATGAGCTGGGTCAGGATTGACCCTTTCTATATGTATACAGCTCTACGTCTCTACTGTATAGATATAGGAAATGGGTCTGTAATCTCTGGTATGTTGCAGGACCCTGACAGCTGTGGGTCCCTCAAATAAACCCCTCCACCCCACCCCCAGCACCTACCACAACACAACAACAACATCGCTAATATCAGTAATACTACTACTCACAATGGTGCTTATAATAATAATAATAATAATAATAATAATAATAATAAATTGATGAATACTGAATAATGACTGTTTTATTGTCACACATGCATTATGCATTATTTATTTTAACACATGCATTACACAGGCACACATGCAGGACTCATTACCTGTCTGGCAAATGATGACTTTCCATTCACTGAATCTCCCCTCTACATGGAGAACGCCACAGCCGCCTCAAGTTGCTGCAGGCTGCCTGAACAGTAGGAGGAAAGCAGCTGATTCTGATTTCAAAATAAAAGCACGCCAGTTGTTGCTTTGCAGAGTGTTTGACGTCGTATTTCCTATTAACAGTTGGGTGACCCATGACTTAATTAAATTAGATGTAAGAAAACGTCCCGCGAAGGCAAAGACAAGCCTCAGTCACACAGTTTACACACAGCTGAAGCACACAGAGTGTTGGATAAATGATGAAAAGAAGCAATGGACAGAGAGTTTAAATAGTTTAGCCAAAACTAAGCAGTTGCAGTACCTAAAAGCAGTGAACTAATGGTTGATAACTAAAGAAAACCAACACACGTGTTTTTTACAGTGGGGGAAACCTTAGCGCCGAGGGAGCCCATGCAAACACAGATGAAACTCGTGCAAACGTGGGGAGAACATGCTGTGTCCATGCAGAAAGCCCCTCCCACAGTTTAACACAGTGTAACCTTCCTGTAGCTTCAATAACTGGTTGCTCTGCAAACATGAGCTTACTGCCAGTCTAGACGTATTAGAGGAAAACAAAAATGAAGCCAACATTGTTAAAGGCAAACACCACAAGCTTTAAACTGTCCACAGAATATGAAGATTCACATTCAGTCTGCTGAGACGTCCCACTGAATACTGTACAGAATAATGATGTATCTGGAAAACTAAAAGGTAACCTCGGCATCAGCAGCTACATCAGGCTTCAGGCTGCTTTAAATCATTATATCAATGAGCCTCTGAGTGGCCGGTGGTGGTATTTAAAGCAGGACCCAGTATTCACATCAGCAAATAATGTTTTCAGAGGTGTTGTAAAAGAGATGAGAGGGGCGGGAGGAGACAACACAGCACCCCTTCCCCTCAGACAGCCTGAGTCTGCATCTCTCACCCCTCCAGAGAACAAAAAAAATATATTTTCAAAACAGGAAAATAAAATTATATCTAAATAAACAATAACTGAACAGCTAGTGGTTGATAAAACACGGTTGAATGCAACTCAGAGACCTAAAAGCCTTAGAATATGGTCCGTATACTGGTTTAAAGAGTGCTGACTAAGTGTGAAAGAGGTCAACATGAGCTCAGCATCTTATTTTGACTCCGGGGCCTCCACACAGGTCAGTCTGGGGTCGATGCAAATTCCAGTTCTTGGACTTTGATTTTGAGTTTAGGGAATAGCTGAGTGACTGTGAAAAGTCCACGTTTGGACTGACAGAGAGCACAACCTGAACACATTTGTATCTGTGGCCCTCAACCTGCATCAGGTTTTACACTGGAAGTTGAAACCGGAAGGGGTGTTGTCTCTGTCACCCGCCGACTTAACACGGAGAACCCCTCCCTTTCTCCCCATTCACTCCTGTGCAGTGTCTTATACTGAAAGGTAAAGATGCGAATTCACACTGCGACTTGTGCATCAGTGAGCGGATACTACAGCAGGCGGGCGGGCGGGCAGGCAGCCCTCACAGCCTGTCTGAACCGTTTCATGTGACGTGAACGTGTGCGCTCCTCCGGCTCCTGACCGTGTGTGCAGGTGAGAGGACTTGTGTCGCCTGTTGCTCCTCTGCCTGTCTCTGCTGGATTGTGTTTGCACGGTGCGTCCTCTGCCGTGCCCGCCGCCTTTATTAATTGCTGCATGCAGGAATCGTTTGCTTTCGTGCATTTCATTTCAAACTTACACACTGGATGATTAGGAAGGCGTGCTCGTGTTTGACGCGTTGCCTTCTGTCTCAATTAGACAAGAGAAAGCTGTGATTTGGTGTCGGCAGTTCAGGTAGGCTGATGCGTGATGTTTTCACAGGGAACGACCTGCCAGGCGCCATTTAAAAAGATCTATTTAATGTTTCTTTGGCTATAACCGAAATGGCACAACATACAAAATATAACCAAAGACTATTTTTAAGTGTCTTTAGGTGCTTTTTCATTCGGCTTATGAAGAAAACATAATTAGCTCTTCGTTTTTTGCAAAATCGCAACTTTATCATTGCTTCGCCTGCAGTTTCTTGCGACCTTTTCCCAGTAAAATGCAGAGCGCAGGGCGGCTGCGACCAGTGCGAACCATTTCTAAAAGTTAAAATGCCAATGATATAATTGCTCCAGGGCGTGTTCTGCGTGAGCCGAAACACAATGTGCCTAACACAGATACAGAATCCCAGTGTTATTTTGCAACAAGTCCAACCACTGCTCGTCACGCAAGGGTGATGTGTTAAAATACAAAATAATTAAATGGTGTTTTGCGTGACGTTCTTTCCTTGTACGAGGCGTATCGGGGCCACAGTTCAGGCAGCGCTGGGTTTATTGGACTGGAGACGCTGATAACGTTGCGTGTGTTTGTGGAGCTGATTGTCATGTTATGTGCCGATGTTTGCGCAGCTCGTAGGAGCGACAGGCTGTGTTTGCGGAGGACAGCGGGGCTTTAAATGGGGCATTTAACTGCATGCGGCAGTTAAATAGTTGTGCTAAGGCAGGCGGGGTTTTCCACATGTGAGGCAACAGCTGGATTCTCCGAGGATGCTCGGTGTGTCCCTGCTGTCCGTGCAGACCTCAGGTGCATCCCCGTCTCTAGGTGCTGTGTTGATCCATATTTAGTTATTCCATCCAGGCACAAGGCGGCGACCAGACTGCTGACGGACGAGGGAAACCCCGCAACACTTATGGAGTTCTGTCTCATTTGTCAAAAACGCAATGTCTGTTCAAGTCTGCCTATTTAGACTAATGTTTATTGGTTATGCAGAGGGTCAGTGGGGCTTCAGACCCAAATAGAATATCGAGAACTTGTTTTTCTTATGGACCCTGGTGTTTTCCTCTGATGATTACATTGCTGGAATAACAAGGAGCCCAACTCCGAAACCTCAAATCAAAATGAATAGCTATGATGCTGCTGCTCGTCTTTCACGTAGGCAGGACTGAAGAGAATAAGTCATTTTAAATGTTTCTGGCCATGTCCGCCAGTACGCACACCCTCTGGTTTATCCAATCCCATGCTGTTGATTTGTTAAATCGCAGGTGAGGGCTGCAGCTGATAATTATTTTTGCAACCTGCAATAATTTGCATCGCCGACCATTTTTTAGTTTAATCATGAAGCAGTTTTGCAAGGAAATGATGTCACGTTTTGTGTGACAGGCTGCCCTAAAAACCCAAAGATATTTAATTTACAACAATCGTAAAACCAGAAAAAAGCTGAGCCGGAGCTGGAGAGTGTTTGCTGAAAAGTGATGAACCATGTCAAAATAGATTAATTTTATATTAGCTATATTTCTAACATGCAGGGGGCCTCTGCGATACAGCGTGTGCAATCAGACATTCATTGTAGAAATGATGACCTGATGTTTGCAGGTGAAGAAAAGTGTTATATACAGATCTATGAAAGGCCAAAATGCCCAATATTGATACAGATCATGTTCCATATAAATACATGTTGTATTTACACACATACAGAGTTGGTGATGGGTCTCGTAGCCAAGATTTGAGCATATATCATAATTCTTTTGTTCATTTATTTGATTTGTGAAATTTTAACACCACTATAACAGCAATATTAAGTGCTTGGTCATATTTTCAGGCCTGGTCACGATCTATATGATATGAAGCCTGAAATTGTTTCTGAATTTAGAGTTTATTCTTCTAACTGTGATGTATTTAGCAGTTTGCCGCATTTTGATTGATGGGTAACAGTTTACAAGCATGTGTACAATTCCTAAAGTAAGGTATCTTATGATATTACCTGGTTCAAGGCCCGTGCTGTGTTTATGTAATATTTGTCTGAATATGAGAACACGAGTCTTGAAAATACCCATCGTGCTTAATGTTCCCAACTCAGTCCCCCGTTTTAAATTGTTTTCTAATTCTTTTTTCATTTTGCTTTTACACCAAAACGGTCACAGTGAGGCATATGAAAGTAACAACACGTCAGCGTGAAGCCTCGCTGGAAAGAACCTTTAAAAACACACTTTACTTGTCACGGACAAAAGCTGTTGCATTAGCATTTACAGCCAGCAAGCTGCGACGTGAGGGTGCCGGCTGTGGAGAGAGAAAAGATGATGGGCTCAACAATTCGATGTGATCTGTGACTCCGCCCACTGCTATTAGGTTAACCAGAATGCTTTACAAGGAACTGTAAAATAAACTATTTTTAATAAGCTGTGAGAAACCACATTATTTTCAGCGATCTCAGTCTGTAGTAAGTCATCAAATCTTCTGGGATGAACTGCTGCTTTTTAAAACTATTATCAATCAGTTAATGTGTTGGAGCTTTTGCCCAGGGAAGCAGAGCGGTTAGCACAGCACTGACATTATGACTGTATCGCCAAGTTATGCTAAATGTCTTAGTGATGTGTTTCAAATAGAAGGATTTGCTCCTTCCATATTCAGTTTAGCAATAACACATATGCAGCATCCAGCCAGACTTTTAAAGGAACCTTTCAGAGAAGCATTCCAGGTGACAGTTGCAGCGTGGTTGTGTTTAAGCACCAAAATGACTTGGTTAGTGTAGATAGTATAAAAGAATTAAACCCCAGTGTCCTGCGTGAAAGTCCTGTGTCACAGTCATCCACCCCGACCTCCTCCCTACACATGGACACAGTCTTATCTGTTCCATGTTTGTCCTTGTTAGTTTGAAAGTCCTGCTGAGCGTCAGGAGAAAAGGGAAACCCACATCCAAAACTTAAACTTCAAGCTGCTTTGACACTGATCTGGAAATACACAGCTTTATATGATTCTATCTATATACAGCAACATCGGATTCAGTCTTCACTCTGTTGAGGAACACATCTGCTTCTTCTGCTAATTGCTGCATTGTGCTGACTCTGTCCCTCTGCTGTTTGCCAGTCTCTGTAAACTGATATCTGCACGGATGCAGGATCTGTTGACAAGGGCCGGGGCTTTAATATGGGTTCTTGTTTCCATTTGCAGTCTGAGTAGTATTGACCAATCATGTTTGAGCAGGCTTTGAATGCATGTAGGTAATCCAATGGAGGAACCTACTGGCTATGGGTTTTATCTTCTTATTGGCTAAATGTATCTGCATATGAAGGTGTGGTTTGCAGACTTTAACCAACTCCAGCTCCATTCTTGCGTTCTGTGCTGCTGGGCATACCCTAAACGGCAGCCAGCGCACAGCAGAGGGAGTCCTGGCTCAAGCATTTATGGCCCCTCATCTTAAAATGTGTTGGCTACACTGGTTGTAGCCTCCAGAGGCTAAACCAGTGTCAGATGATAGCCAAAGCCTTCCAAGAAGCTCAGCAGCTGCTGTACAGAGGTTTCATACAAGCTTTTTCCCAAAACATTTCCTTAACATTAAAGTGACCAGTGTTTTTTTCCTTAAACACTGCAATCCAGTGTCTTGTATGCACCGGGCAGCAGAATTTAAGAAATCAGTGCAGTCACAGATGTCAGAAAGATATTTTGGCCTGCTAGGTGATACTCAGGATGTAACCCCTCCTTCTCACAGCCGAGGTGATCTGACCTTTCACGGTCTAACATGTAATAGCAGTGAATCAGCTTTGCTGCGAGGTTCTGGGGGTTGTAGCATGTCAGTCCTGCCGGCCTCGCCTTGTAATTCATCTCACTGAGAAAAAAAGAAAGAAACAGTACCAAGCAGAGGGACAGTAAGTGCTTCTCACCAGCAGGCTAATGATTCTTTGATTGCGAGCTCCTCCCTTCCCAGGAAAAGCACAAACATTCTGATTGCAGTCAGTTATTACCACCCTGGCAGAATGGCTGGATGAATAGTGTGTGTGTGTGAGTCAGACCTGTGTATTGGTTTCAGTTTAAGCACGCTCACATTTCGTCGATATGTTGTGCGGATGATGATGATGCACGTTTTCAGTTTCGATGACTCAGTGGCAAATTGATAACCTCCCGCCCCAGCTCGTCCAATCCATTTGATATCATTGTTATGATAATGCTGAGCGTTATGCGTCATTCATTAGTTCATGTCATCAACTTATTAAGCTTTTGTGGCAAATTTAAAGCAAACTGTTTCCTATTTACACAACAAGATAGGAATAATTTAGAGTTTTTGGTACATGTGAGTCTTCTCTCTTTTAGCTCTGATTTGGTCTCCACCAACCACGAAAATATATCAAAAATATGAAATTATATATCAAATTAAACTGTTGTGGCAGCATTAATATAAGGTTCTCTTTCTCCCAGTGTCTTGTGTAACAGCAGAGTTGAAAGGGCACATGGGAGCGGGTTACACTGACTTCAATGAAAAAGTCCAGAAATGTAGTTTCATCTGGACTGTGACCGCCATTTATGCGTCCCCTGCCCCTGCCCGCTGGTCCAGATGTCAGTGGTACAGGCAAACAAAGGCTGATGTGTGTGTTGTGAGTGCACAGCTTGGGGATTTCAGCGCGCATGAAATGATTTCTCCCAGACGTGTCATGTTTTCGGTCTAACTGCTGCAAAAGGATCCAGAATATCGAGTTCTAAACTGCTTATTTTGGCCCTTGATCTACTCTGAAATGTCTTTGTTCAGTCTTCGTGTACCATTTGAGTCTTTGTGTGGTTTTCAAGCATAGCTGGAAGGGGAGAGTGCCTCAGCTGGATGTTTTTTTCTAATTTGATTAAGTAGAAAACTAAAAAACAATACACCATGGAGATGTAAATCAAGGCTGGTGTATTCTTCAAGTTTCTACGCGGTATGCAGTAATCTGATGCCCCTACACTTGAATTGCTAGTTAACTTTGTGTTTTCAGATATCACCTCTTCACCAGCATGTTAAATGAAGCAGCTTTGCGTGGGAAACGGTAATTGGAGTGAATGAAAAGAACGTGTGCTCTGATGCTGCCACGGTTTCTGTTGGAGCCACAGGAGCCACATCGAAATTACATAACCCTGTTTTTCATGAGTGGTCGTAGTAGGAAACACTTAACAGAGGATTAACCACGATTTTATTAAGCATAACAATAATAAACATGAACGACATTACTATGAGATCTGGTGCTTCATGGTGATAGAGCTCAATGCCTATTCACCTGTAAACTGCAGCAGTTCACTTAGACTGAATACATTCAACTCAGTACACTCTCCTGAGCACGTTTTCTAGCAATAATAATAAAGTTCAAGTCATTAAAATGAAAGTTGTTAAAGCTGTAAATGTTGCTTTTGCACACAGGCCAGCTGCAGGGTGTGGGAGAGGAACGCCTTCCACACTGCTCCACCATCCTAAGACTTGCAGGGATAATGGAGCGAAACATTGATGATGAGTGGTCCCCTGGGTGATGACCCTGCAGCTGACCCAAGGGCACTGTCAGCGGTGTGTCTACCCAACAGGTGACACACCTGTGTTACCCAACAGCATATTGGACAAAACAATTAAATTTGGTGTCCGAGGCTGTTGAAGGCCTGTAATCCATCCACCCATCCATTTTCTGTAACTGCTGCATCCCTTTCAGGGTCACAACTGGAGCCTATCCAGGCAGTCATTTGGTGGGAGGTGGGGTACACTCGGGACAGATCACCAGTCTTGCGCTTAGCAGGCCTGTAATTAGTTCATCCATTCACTTCAGTCACCCTACCTGCCTTTCTAACTACACACCTCCCTGCTTACATCACACCTGCGTCAGTGTGTATCATCCGTGAGTCAGGCTCTACCTACCATTTACAGAAACCGGTGCAAACAACTAAAATCCTAAAGGAGTCCGCCGAGGTTTCAGCACCATTGTTCTATCTCTGTGAATGTGATATTGAATTCTTCTCCCCATGCCAGCTTTGAATCATTAGGCACCTTAATTGACTGGTACTGTACATATTCAATGAGTGATAGTGGGAGGTTTTATAACCCAGGCCAAGAATCTGAGATACTGGAGAGAAAAGCTGAACTCTTGAGTTGGCGTTCTCTGACTTGACACAGGAGCTATAGTTTGCGCGCGCACACACACACACACACACACATATTGCTTGAAATTCTGTGTAGGAACACCAAGTCCGTCCCACCTCTCAAAAACTTCAAATTTCAGAGAATTATCCAAATCCCTGTGTGTGCAGAATCCACTGGTTGCCCTCCTGTTTGGGTTTAACCAAATGCTATGAGGAGAACTGCAGACACTGAAACGTGGATAGTTTGAAATACAGCACAAGTGTTAGCCCCTGCAGCCGGCAGACGAGATGAGATGGGGTGAGGCTGTAGTTCAGAAGGTTACGTGGTATCACGCCTCGCGGGGAGCAGAACAAGAGAGCAGACCGTTCTGTCTCAAATTAAGAAGGAGGACTTCTATCAGCCAGCACAGCCCTGAAGATTTGAGGTCTGATATCAAATGCAGAGTGATAGAGCAGAGAGTACAGAGGTCCTAGCGGTCATACTCCTCATATGCTACACTGGGCTGCGTTTTTCAAGTTTCCCCGACTGCATCCTCCCTGTTCTACTGCGAGGCGATTGGATTGTATGTGGAGAAGGAAATTCTCACAAATCGAAAAGCAGTTACACCAACGGGTTGCTTTAATGTTGAAATGTTGAAAAGAAAACACAAATTACCCACAAAACACAAAGTCACACACTCAAAGACATATTTACATGATTACAGTAGTTAACTTGTAGTTTAGGGTTTAAGGCAAACCAAAGAGATACACAGCTTATATAAGCTGACTTTATATAAACTGCTGAGATATGTTCTTAACTTTCTCACAAACACTGAAGGCCACACTAACAGTTAGGACATTCAGGAGCTGGATATCATGTCATAATGTCAGAGGGTGGCAGAAGGTGGTGATTAATGGTAATAACTGCTGGGTCTGACAAGCCTGTCTGAAAGTGTCTTTAGACTTTAAACGGGCCAAAACGCACCAGCAGACTGTTTGATGTGTGATTAGATATACAAATCAGAGCCCAGGGAATTCAGGGCTGATACAGTGAATGTTTGAGCTGGAATGAAAACAGACCTTTTCTATGTGAACTGTGCGGCGACATGACTCTGCAAAGGCACTCAGAAGGCTGCTTTATTAAACAAATATCAAGTATAACACTATTTCTAATACATTTCAGTTAAATGTTATTTGTCTAACTTTGTAGTAACACCAATTCAATACAACAAGCACCTTTTCCTCACCATTATATCGCATGATTTGAATGTAATAATTTGAAAGTAATGACATGTATGGGTCTTTTCTCATTAATTCATTTTTTATGATAAATATTCATGTTTGTTTAATAAACCGGCCTCTACTCTAAACAGCTGTGGAGCTAGATTTTGTCCTAAAGCCCTCTGCAAGACAGGACCACAACATTAGCTAATGATGCTAATGGTTTCCTTTATTATCAATAGAATCTCATTAAAAGACCAAAGCCATCAGCGTGTTAGTCTGTCTCATTACCCCTCGTTATTCCTCGTTACGTTCTCATTGACAACCCTGTCCTGCCTCAGCCTCAAGCAGCTGAAGGTTGAGTTCCTTCAGAAATAAATAGTCTTTATTCTTCTTCTATCTTTTCCAAAAACTCAGTTAAAACTGCTGCCATTTGTATTTTTTTAAATCAAATTTTAATTAACAAGAGGAAACTGTGCTTTTGCTTGGTTTCAGACTATTTTTAGGGGTTGATTAGCACATTTGCTGCTGTAATGAGTGTTTCTGGCAGCAGGAAGGTGAACGTAGCATGGAGTCAAAATAAACTCCTGTGTGTGTGTGTGTGTGTGTGTGTTTATGATAATGAAGGAACATGTCGGCCACTGCAACAGGGTGGTTCACAGATGTGTCTTTGTGCGACAGTGCGCTACGGCACAGAGGAAGAAGACACATCAGGCTTCAGATACACATTATACTTGATGCATGCATTCATATCTCTCAAACAGTTAGAGGAATACAGAATATAACCAGACGTATCCTTTAAAACACCATTTCTTTGATGCAACATACGAACAGACTATGACTAAATAACAGAGGGTTTAAAACTAGACGCTGGCACAAGGCCCATCTAAGCCTCCAGTCGTTTAGGACCTTAATTTAGAACAGGGCTGTTGGTTCAACAGACAGAAATAAGACTTCACACAGAAGCATATTCATGTCATCTGAAAGGTCCCTCGAGCTAATGGCTGCAAATTCCATTTGACAGCTCAGTCTTTTTTAGTCAGGATGGCTGTGTGGCTGCAGGGATGGAAATGTTTTGGCAGTCCATCACTTTGGTCCAGACTGAAATATCTCAACAACCATTGGATGGAGTTCCCTCTCATTCTGTACACACATCTGTGGGGCCTTGAAGGTGAATCCCAATGACTTTGGTGATTCCCTGACGTATCTCCAGCAGCACCACCGCCTAACTGATGGAATGGCACAGTATTTTAAAGATAACATGGCATTAAATGATTGAATGAGTTTTTGATATCATTGCATGAAATCGTGGTTTTTGAAAAACCTGATAAATATTGATGCTTCCTCTTGTAGCACCATGAGGTCGACATTGGTGCTTTTAAGTGAAATGAGAGCTATTGGATGGATACATTCATGTTACACTCATGTTCCAAAATAAATGTGATTGTCCACTGACTCTGGTTTACATGACCATTCTTGGAAAACTGGAAATAACATTCCCATCCACCCCTGCTATACTTTAGCAAGCTAACATGCTAAAATAATATGCTATACTTGTTGCACTTTGGCTACTCGCAAAACACCAGCATTAGCATTAGCATTAGCATTGTTATTGTTAGCACGTTAGGCTGCTGGCATTAGCATTTAGCTTTAAAGTTGCAGTCCTTAGGATTTCAGTCCTGGTTGACTATGTGACAGCCCTGGTTACCATAGTAACAGCCAGTATGGTTCAGACTCCAGGTTTCAGCACAGCAAACGGATACTTTGTCAGAATCAAACATGAGAACTAGTCACTTATACATTCTTTCAAACTAGTATGTTTTAATAGAGAAGCCAGTTAATCATATTTGTCACAGTGATCTGATCACATACTGCACCCGGCAGCAGGAAACAGTGAAGTTGTTCACTTTGCTGCCGAGGTTGATGTGTGCAGGCTGCCACCCTGCAGCTCACTGTGGCTGCGTTTTGCCGCATTGCTTCATGGCATATTTAAACCTGATCCACTCGTGAAAAAAATCACAGTTATTGTTTTGCAGATGGATTTTGGAGGAACAATTGATGTCATTGATTGATGCTCCTTCGACTGCTTCACAATAAAGGCCAACCAGCGTTTCACCGGTTGAATGAACGTGAGCTAGCAGCAGCAGCAGAAGTTTCAGCTGTAACTTATCAACCTGAGCTTATTATTTTTTGAAATGGCGGCTTTGAGACGTGCTGCTCTGATATTTCTGCTCAGTCAGCCACTCCCTGTGGATCCACTTACAGCTTTTGTTGTTCCCATTATTTCCTGAAGAGCAAACCAGTAGTGGGAAGGTGATTTATGAGATGCTATTAATCACCAGTAATAATGAGGCCACAAGTCTGGAGATCATCCCTTCCATCCACAGAGCAGGTTCAATAGCTGCAGCACCAACCTGTTGTTTCCATTCAACAACAGGTTTTCCCTCTCGTGGCAGAGCAGCAGCTGGATAAACAGCTTGATGAGGGCCTGGAAGCTGCCACCGGTCCTCAGGATGCTGCACAAAACAGGCGATTGCTCACCTCTCCACGTACTCGCGGGCTGCAGTCAGACATTACTGTATAGTCGAGCGCCAGAAACTGAGAAATGAAAAATGCCTTAAGGATTGAGACTCTTTTTCATTTGATTTCATACATTTTTTTAATAGTTAATGTATATGTCAGATTAATTTGGTGGAGAAAAACATTTAATGTTTACCTCTTAATTGTAATGAAGTTGAGGTGTAAGCAGCATGTAGAAACATTTGAATGAAGGACTCTCTTGTTTCAGTTTCCCAAGATAATAAATAGAGCTACTGTGAAGGCTATTTGGCAGTTCAGCTCCTGCATATTCTAAACTAAGTCACACTGTAAAACCTCTGTATGTATAAATGTAACGTCTCCATATCCAACCTCAACATATTACATAAAACATATCTTTTTCCCTTTAAACACCGAACCTCAATTAAGGACACATATATTTTACGTGCATCAGCTGTATATTTCTGGTTATATGTATAAATCTTGATTTGTTGGACAGCACAAAGACAAACCCCTTGAATGTGAAAACCTGCTTGGCAGCAAGTCTGATTCCAGTGTCACTTTCTGTGCACCCCTTCCCTTTTTCCAGGAAAAGATCTGCTATGGTCAAGCCTTCATGGAACAATATGGAGCAATGTGCTCATATATTATTATGTTGAAATATTACAGCGATTACAGTTGAAGCACATGCCTGCGTATGTGGCTGCTGGGAGGAAGGACAGTGTTTGTACTGAACACCAGATTATAGAGCTGCTGTCTTCTGATGCTGTCTTGTGATCTGCTGTCAGACTGTGACTCACTCTGACAATGAGATGTGTCTGAGATCAGTGTGAGATTGTTCATGTAGAATAAGTCACTTTTGTGAACGCTATCATAAATCATATTATCTCCTGCCTTTACAAGTGATCACTGAAGTGCTTGATTGGTCCTGCAGAAATCTACAGGTTTTATAAATATAACCTGCACTTACATTTCCGATATATACACAGATGGATACGTGGATACTTAATTTAGTATACATGATATATGAACATCATAAACAGACAATCAACAAGTGGACCCCAGCTGGAGGGGCACCAAAGCTAATGATTCATCAATAAAACACTGCAAAATATTATAGGAAACTATAAAGAACAGGCTGTTATGTGTTCTTAGTGCAAAGTTAATCAGCCGTAAAGAGCAAATCAGCAACCTCATTTCATTCAGAATGATTATAACAACATAACAAGGCCTCAGAGATTAATGAAATGAAAATCATAAAACCTCTGCCCAGTGTGAAGGCCAGCAATTGTATTGATGGTGAAATATTCAGCAGCTTGATATTTTACTGTGTTGCAAAAAGTTAAAAACAAAATGTACTCAGTGTTTCCATTCAGATCGCGCTAATGGTGTTGTTGCCTCTGAGACAGAGCTGGGATGACTTGCCCACTTTTCAAATCAAATTCCTCCAAACACCATGTCCTACCTGACCATCCTGTTTCACTCGTGCGTGACGGTGTGAAAGCTACATACTCTCAGCAATAAGTTGTATATATGATCATAGTGCTGATCTTTTGGTTCCAGCAGGTCATATTTGCAATGTGAGGTCACATCAGCTTTGACAAAACAACCATATTTTTTAGATTTCAGTTTGGGTACTTGTTCCAGCCCACCCACCCTTCCCCAGTAAACCCATTTTCTCAAAATCTGAAATATGGCATATTCCGAGTCATAATCTTAATCCTAATGATCAGTATCAGGCTCAATAAAGGCATATTTTCTCAGATCAACTGTTTGTTGAATGAACTTTACTGTGTTTCTTTTAGTGTGTGTATAAGAAATGCATTTGTCTGTGGACAAATATTAGGCAGAGACTCATTGAGTTCACACAGCGGGGTTAGAAAAATGCACCTTTACCAACTAGCATTCTCTCAGTGTGTATTGTAGAAAACAGCCAGCTTACAGCTCCTCATGTTCAGCCAGAGCTGACCGTCTCTTTCACAGGTTGAAACGATCAGCTATGTCAGGCATCACAGATTATATCCTAGCCTTTGTTAATTAATGTTAATTAACGTTAATCTCATGAGTAACTTGATGGCCGTGCTCTATGCAGGTCTGTGTTCGCATTCGACCAAAGATTGTTAGTGCAGGAAGAAGCTTCACCCTGTTATGCCACTGGACCATGTTTTCCAATGGAGTGACTGTTTTTCCAGGGGGTGACACGTCTTTCCTCTAGCTGATTGCATCGTGCCAGCATCGGGAGTTGGAACTTTCCACTTAAAGTTTCACTCATGTCACATCAATAAGTTCATACTCTGAAAAGTTTTAACTAGAACCTGCTGGAACTGGAAAGTACCTTGTGACAGAAAAAGGTGTGTCAGACTTAATAAATGTCTAAGACACATATTCAATAAACATTAAAATTTGGATAGGACTTGCTATAATAAAGGACTTATACAGGGATCAGGGCAAAAAATCCTGATTGTGAAAAATATGGGCTCCTGTCAAAACAGTCACATCGAGGGAACACATGTATCCAAATTTAGAAGCCCCCTGGTGATGATACAACAAAACAAGTAAAATGTCGCACTAGATAAAATGCAGGAACTTTATGTTTACCCTGTCTTTCTGTTTGATCTTGTTTCAGGCCTCAAGGCAGCATGATAGCATCTATTCAAACTCTAGTATCTCCAGCGGGCGGACAGTGAGGACCAGTCGCCACTATGCGATGTGTGTAAGGGACCAGTGGCGGTGTTGTGGCCCCAGGCGGGATGCTGCTGACGGCCAGTCAGTATGACTCTGCTGGACTTGTGGCTGTCGCGCTCCATCCCCATGTGCCTGCTCCTTCAGAGCCTTGTCCTCATGGCCCTGTGCTTCCCCTCGGCCAGCATGTGTCCAAAGGGCTGCATCTGCCAACGCGACCCCCACCTCCATGGCCTCAACGTTACCTGCAGTCAGTCCCGCCTCAAAGAGATCCCCCCCAGCCTCCCGGTCGACACTGTCCTGCTGAGGCTGGACCACAACCAGATTGGCGCTGTGCCCGATCAAGCTTTCCATGGACTCAGGCTTTTGAGAGAGCTCAACCTTTCATACAACGCGGTGGAGACTTTAGGTGAAGGTGCCTTCAGTGGCATAGAGGCGACGTTACAGGTGCTGGACCTCTCCCACAACCGCATCACTAGCGTACACAAGGATGCCTTTGCTCGCCTCAAGGCACGCGTCATTGTGGACGATAACCCCTGGCATTGTGACTGCGCCCTCCAGCAGGCCATCGGTGGAATGGCCCACAACCATGAGGCCGCTGCAAGGGTCCTCTGCAGGAGCTCGGAGCTTCGTGACCAGGAGGGACGACCCTTCTTGGCGGTTGACACAGACCTCTGTAATCTGGCCAAAAGGACCACAGACTATGCTATGTTGGTGACCATGTTCGGTTGGTTTGCCATGGTCATTTCCTATGTGGTCTATTATGTCCGTCAGAACCAGGAGGATGCCCGGCGCCACCTGGAGTACCTCAAGTCTCTGCCCAGCAAGCCCAAGAAACCTGACGAGGCTGATGACATAAGCACTGTTGTCTGACGGCAGTGTCAAAGTGACTGTGTTCCACACAAACCTAATGAACACCAAAATGTTTATGTAACAGGACCCAAATTTATAGTGTTTACTATTTCAAACTTTTAGGTGACGTGAGCATCAAATCTGCTGAGAAATCTTTGTATTTTGAAAATTTTGTCGTATGTCCTTACCAGGGTTTGTTCATGGCTGATCTGAGACGAGCTGAGAGGGGAAGTCACAGAGTCTAACACCAACATTGTCTTTTCTACAAAAAAAAAACTGCATGTGGAGTTTTGAAAATTTGAATCTCAGGTTTAAATATTGACATGAAGGCTTTTTTTAGATTAAAATTTGGAATATCCGATAAAAAGAAATATATTTGTAAGACGTGACACCCTAAACTTCATTTCCCAGAGCCCTCATTTTGGTATATAGAAGCCCATGCTAAAATTTACATTGAGTTTTACAAAGACACACTGACTGCATCTTTCATAGCCCTCAAAATTAAATGTAAAATAAATATCTACACTGACAGTTTTGCACAGAAATCTCAACATCTCTGAATTCATGGCCTCCTTAAGGAAACTATTTGATCTCTACATTGTTTAACATTTTTGAACTTTTAATCCTGGGATATGGTGTGCAGATATGAGATCTTATCGTAGCCTTCATATCGTAGTCTTATCTTCCTTCTTGCCCTGAGCTGTGGTGGCCTGTTTCTATACAGAAAAATCATAATTAAGACATATTTGAGATAGGCAGGCAAGGTTTCACTCAAACTTTTAGTAAACCATGTCTCTCCACGGCTTTGGAGATCACTGGAATCATTGGAAGTCAATGCCTGTCAATCAAAGAAATGAATGAAAGGTTAGGAATGACAAGATCAACCGACAGTTATTTACAATTGTACCTAGCTTGTCAACATTTGCTGCTACATCACCACTTCATGCCAGTCCAAAGTTAATTCCAACCAGTGGTCTTCCAACCACTTCAGGATCACAGTCCTGGCAATAGATAAAAGCTACCAAGAACTTTTAAAGACCAGAAAACAACAAGAGACAGACGTTGATTATTTGCTCCAAATGTCTATAGATCAGTCTTTACTGCATATGTGACAAGTAACTACCGATTCTCTAAATCATCAGTCGGCTTTCCTGAGAATAATGACTCACTATAGCATCGTTTTACTTCACCATAAGTATGTGTATTCTGTCATTCCGTACATTTCCTAGAGCCGGTGGGCATTGTTTTCTGACAGCCATACTGCCCTGATACAGTGTTCTCGTAGCAGGAACGCTGCTGAAATGCCACTCTTTGTTGGAGTAGCAAAAAAATATTCAAATATATGGATAATATAAAGTTTTCAGTGAAAAAAGGCAGCGCCCTGAAATCTGAAGTAAACAAACTTGTGTTTTTTTATTGCAGCTAGTGGCCTAGGTGTAAGCAGGTGGATTCAATCCAACTTCTACAGGTACTGAGCAAAAATGTGTCCCTGCGGAGACAGATGTGGCCAACAGCATGAATTACTTTCCAATGAGCGCATTATAGATTATTGTTATAAAGAGGTTTTAAGTAGACTTTTTAGCTGAAACAGCATGGCAGGTTGGCTCCCGTTTAACACTGGGCTTCATCATTGAGGAGTTGACCCTGCTAATAGGTACTGCAAAGCTACATTAATGTAAAAAGAAGTCTGCTCAGTTTCTCATAATCATGAGAAATTGTTCCTTTTTCATATTCTAACAGATATTTTCATGTTATGGACAAATCTTCTCGTCATTACGTACCTAAGTTTTTAGCTTCAACACAAAACTTTTACTGTTGTAACAACATATCAACTTCACCTTTGATATTACAAGACTTTTAATACTATTATTGTTTCAATACTAATATATTTCATTAAAAAGGTGAACTTTTTGTAACGACATACCAACTTGAATCAAAAGCAATTGTCTATATTATGTTAAGTGAAAAAGATACAGGCAATATTTAAGACTGCAGTTAACTGCTAAATATTGAAATAATGTATAGCTTCCCAACCAACCACAACATCTTGGTGGTCATGTAGTAAAACACCGCTTAGCTGTGTTGCTTTACTGTCCAACCACCAGATCCCAGATGGAAGAAGCTCTGAGTTCATCAGAATGTTAACAGCTCACTTGACATGCCTTCAGTTGTCACCGTGCACTCACAGCAGTTAAGCTTTCCAAGCAATAGCAACATATTTTGCCTCTCAGGCAACTTACAAGCTGCTCTACCTTCCTGGTAGATGTTGTTGGGGCTGCAGACACTTACTCAGGGTTGAAATAAATCAACTCCTCTCTATTTTTAGATTTAAAAAAAATAATTTTTATTTTTTTGGTTTTATTTACAGACAATGTTAAAAAGAGAGGGTTATTATCAAGCTTAACATGTCCTCATGGTGTGATAATGAGAAGGTTTCTCGATAAAGTGACATGTTGTTATAGTAAAAAGGTTTTGTGTTTTGTAATTTGCAGTAATAATGTCTTAATAATGCAAATAACGTGTGACGCTACAATGAAAATATCTTATAACAAGATTGTACTTGATAGATAATGACGAACTGAGCAAACTTCTTTTTCATGGAGCTAAAAACCACGTGCAATACGAAACAGATATTATCAAAATTAACCATACATTAATGTAAAATATGTTACACTGTATAGATATTTAAAATATTCCCATAGACCTGAAGGAACCAGTCATACAGGGTTGCATGTTTTAAAATCTATGCTTGTGTTTAAGCTTATTTTCTACTTAAACTCCACAAAATATCCTCATATGATGCAGAAATCTAGAAATCAGTACATGTGATAACACTTGAGTTTATGGTGCAGTGTATAGTACTTTTCTATCAAGTTTTCAGAATTGACCTTCACTCTTTACAGTTAAACTGAACTTTTACGTAAATACCTGCAAAGGCAAAGCTGAACTAAACCAATATTGGTTTGTTCTTTCAAATAGTAAGATAACATCCCCTTTAAATCTTGTTTCTGCTGGTCATCAATCATTCTTCACATCTGGCTACAGCAATATACTCCGTGGTTGGATGGGGGTCACAGATGCTACAAAGATGCGGCAGTGCCGACTGTTGAGCTGTGAAAGAGGCTTGAAACTTTGAACCAGTTGGGCAGTGAAAAAACTCATAGGCAGCAATTTAACACCAAATATGTCATTGTAGGGCAACAAGGCATGTCCCATCTTAAAGATCACTCCGAGAGGTTTTTAGATGTAAGCAAATGTCATCTTATATATGGATTGATTTTGAATAGGAATTCTGGTTATCTGAATTAGCATAAGAGGGAAAAACAGTATATGCATAATAGAAGCTTGTAACTGACGTAGACCCTGTTAAAGTAGAGTGTTTTGAGCGGGGGCCCCAAAATTGACCTTTGACCAGGCAAGACAATTCATTCTTGACCTTGGGAATAGTAGTTCTACACATCTTTTCAATCTTAAGTCATGGTCCAATTACTAGCTTTTTCCAGAGCATTGACTTGATCTCTAGTCATCATCAAATGGAGTTGGCTAGGCTGTCATCATGTGACCGATGAATGGAACTTTGATCGTGTATCAATCACATGTGGGTACTATTGGTACTCTCAAGGGGTGGATGATGAGATTCCCACCATAAGACCAGGATGGATACTGCTAACCCAATACACTACACTGGAGATACAGCAAGGACCTTGAGCCAAAGGCTGAATCGCCAAGAAACGGACAACATGAGCATCCGACCCCAGACATAGCACTGACTGGGAAGATCGACCAGGAGTCAGTAAATGGCTGGACGAAGATCATAAAGGACATTCAAATCCAACCAAATGCCAAAACCCATCTTTGAACCAGACCACATGGAATGATTCTGAATCTCATGATTAACATTCCACATCAACGCTCAGAGCTACTGCAGGAAAATTAGAAGCAAAGGCGAAGGTGATGGAAGGGTTTGTAGCATGTCTGAGTTTGATACGAGAAAAGAGAGTTTTCATCCTGTCGTATCCAGTTAGCATTCAGCTTTTTACTAACTAGCTGCAATTTTTACTTAACCTCACTTGGTGAAGTGTTTTAACCGGAGTGTATTTGCATTACCCACAAACCTGCCAAAGGCTTTACCATAACCATAACATAAAAAAAAGAATGTTGGCTCCGAAAATGTCAGAATGTATTCCAAGCTTCAGCATAACTGCCCCTATGTTGAGTTCCTTAGGTTTGTCCATACCAAACTGAACCATCTCTGTGACTACTGAGGTAACTGAGGTGCAGATGAAGACTACGACATGTGGAGGAACATCCTGGAAAAAGCTAGTAATCAGACTTTGAGTTGAGATTATTTTGTCAAAGACCTCGTGTGACTAAAGGGTGTCTTATTTGATGTTTTGGAATTTAAGATTTGTGGTGACGGTTTAACATCTGTGGACAGGCTGTTGCTGTGTTGTACTGTACATTTCTTCCTTTTGTTGGTGAAGTCTACGTTTGTTCCTGTTGTCCTTAGTCAGCTGTTGTCAAGCAGTCAGACTTTTGTATATCTGTTCTGATCAGAAGTAAGCACAAGACTAAATGTCAGTTTCAGTGGACTCTTTGTTGGTGTTTCGTGATTACTCCGGTCCTTCAGAGTCAATGCTGTTACTGGTAATTGTTACCATTTGCCTTCACTCCATTTCATTCTTATCAGGTCCTTTCAAGGGGAGGACAGAATTCTCAGATATGGGGATGGCAGGCTATATGATCATCTCTGTCATGACAAATCGACGCAAACAACCCTATTCAAGCCAAGCTGCCAATGCATGCATCATTTACCTTTAATAATACTGTGTACAGTAATGTTCCCGGCAGCGGGTGAAGAGAAAATTGATGCTGTCATTTTCTCAAATGGCTTCCCTGCCATTCCAGCAGCTGGAGTTCACTCAAACACAGGACCAGAGAAAGCCAATGAAAGACTAGATTAATATGTAAAAGGACAGGAAATTAGATTTTCACCCCCCAAAAAAGCTCATTATATAAACACTACCTACTTTAATAACGTAAAGAAGTCCTGCACATGATTGGTGACACGTTGGGTACTAGGTATTGCTGATGTTGTGAAATTTCCTTTCAGTTCATGTTTTAATTGTTTGTCAGAGAATTTGTACAATAATGGTTGTTAAAATGACGTCTTAGGGGATATGCAATGAGAACATGTAGGTAGAGAACACTAGGATCACATGTAAATAGGAACGTTGATGTTGTGTGAAATACTTGAAATCCCTTTAATTAGTCGTTCTTGAATGTGCTACACCCCTTAGCCTTGTCTTGTAGAGGCAACCTCATACTCCTCATGACAGGATCCGGATAGGATATAAGATGCATGTACAAAGTAACGAAGCACAGTGTAGCCAAGGACTCGAGAGTATTTCTAAGTGCCTGAATACTTCTCTCACCATTTTGTTTATTTTGTTTTTTTGATTTACGTCTTCTGACTCCACCTCTGGTCTTCATTCGGCACACGTAAGCCTCTCATAGTTTAGGATTCTCGCCGTTTAGCGAGTCCATTTTAGGTTTACTTTGCAAGTTAGGAAAACAAACTGAATCGACCACGCTGATGTAAAGAGCTGTTAAACTGAAATTATACTGTACCATATCACAGTTTTCCATGCACAGACAGGGTGTGGTCGACTAACACTGTGTGCAGGCCACGAGCGAATCAGGTGCGTCTCACTTACGGGCTCGGCTGCATGTGGCGAGGGTAAACGCAGCTCGAAGTGTTGATGCACAATATGAATATATCATATATGACTACATGAAATTGTGGTTGTTAACAGAAGACAATGGCAATCAAAGATCTGTAGGTGAAAATATGATCATTTGCCATCAAATCTAATTATGAAAGTTATAATTGTGATTATTAAGTGTCCACCATATGCATCTCTGTCATTTAAAACTGAAAAGTCTGGCTACAGTTTGATACGCGAGGACAATGCGGAACCCGTGTCGACACCCTTGCTTCTGTGTCACATGAACGAAACACTGCCATGACGCTCGCGGTCTGCACACGAGGTTCGTCGCACAGTAGAGAATGAAAATGTTAGCACTGACTATCATGGTTGTGTTGTAACGGCATGACATACAGAAAATGAAATAAAGGAGGTATGCATTGGTTCATAGTGTATTTTAGTTCTCTGTTGATTTGAACATACAGTTTAGGGCAGTGTATGACTGATGCAGAACAGTGATGGGATGGCATCTTTCAGCAATGAACAGTGTGACACAAACACAGCACGCATGAAGCATCAGTGAGCTTTCTGTGTACGCAGGCTGCAGATGCCTCTTGTTTGAACGTACACGGCCTCTAAGACTATACTAAATATATATTTATATTTTCCAGAAATATCATTCATAACAACATTCATTTATGAGTAAGTTAGTAATTAAGTTGTAAGCATGGAGGGTAAGGCCCTACATTTACAATGTAACCAGCCCATGGAGCACATGATCTGCTTATAGTGCGAATGTAGGGCCATGATCCTCAGCCAATCAGAGAGTGTTAATGAGAGTGGAGTGATGACAAGTGTGTGTCGGGTTGAATAAAATGTTTCCACATCCCACATTACATCAGTTCATTCATGAAAACAACAGAGTTCACATTTCACTCACGAACATCAGTGTTTAATCACAGGCAGAGCAGACGGTCACACGGAGCCAGACAGCAGCCTGCTTCACAGCAACAACCCACATTAGCTTTAAAGTCTGTCTCTTCTCTAACAAACATGAAAATACATCTTGTCCTGGACCTCAGCCTGTTGAATAAGCCAACTGAACACTGGCCAGGGAAAAGTACACTGCTATCTTATTGAAACTAACTAGGTGCACAGCTGCAGCACATTAAACAGCATCTTAGCGTACCTGCAAATGTCCAGGTGTGATTCCCAGTTCTTCAGTACCACTAACAATGGTGTACCTGTTCATGGCATGAAGTCTGAAAGTGCTAATGTGATGCTAATAGTCCATCTATAATACCAACCCAAGACTGTGGGTACAGAGTCTCCCAGTTGCTGTCAATCAAACACAGACATTGACGCGACCCTCCAGTCTGGTGACACAAGTGGGAGGAATTGTGACATTTCCCCAGTTACATTACATACAAAAATGATTAGCAGAACATTAATAAAACACGTTATTTATGACTGCACAAAGAAATGATTCAATGTGATATCAGTTGGACTATAAATGGTGTGACTACAAGGCTGGCAGCGGGGGGTAACCATCTGGGAGAGCGGCGTTAGCATTGGCTGAGTTGGAGGAGTTTAACTGGATCTGCCAATGTTGAGTTACCTGCGTCTAAACCATGGGCTAACTGGCAGTCAAACTACAACATCTCCTTTGCTAATTCTACAAATATGGAAGATATGAAGTGTGAAAGTTTAAAAGCTGGGATGAGTAATGTGCTGAGTGATGTCACAACTTATTTCTGCTGTTATGTAATTCATTTCCTCATTACATTTCTAATGAGTGACTGATTATATTATTTCAAGTAACTTACAAGTAGAATCCGTGTGGTTACTGGCCTCCTAAACTATTCACACAAAGCAACTAAAAAAGCAATTTAGCAGCTCAATATAATTGTGTTTGGATCACACATTAATTTTCCATAGAGGCAAATATTATTCTTGATGAGGCTGCTACTCAGACATCTCTAAATGCAAAGTGTCCCATCAGGAATAAAGTGATAGTGACAGCGCTAATCAGTCCTGCATTTCAATGAAGACGGTGGTGTCTGAAGTGAAGACGAGGTGGCGCTCATCAGGGGCCGAGGCGGGGGCCCCACCTGCAGCCGCACAACACAAACACACACTCTTAGTTCAACAGGCAGTTTGCTGACCTATACCTTATGCACATTATAACAGCACGATAATCGTAAACAGTTTGCATTTCATGCATCATACTTGTGTTAATTTGCTAATGCTGGTTGTGCAGTTGTTGCATGCATCCACGCAGCCACATTGTCCTTACTGATGAGCGACGTCCTGGTTCATTAGCCTGAGTCTGCGTGTTACTGCTAATGCTAACTCTAACATCTGAAAACACCAGCTCTGTTACATAAAAGCACCAGAGCACAGTACGGGATATCAAGGGCTGGAAACTTTAGCTTATTTGGAATAACAGACTACTGGATACATTTTTGGAATAACCTGGTGGACCACTGGGCTGGTTATGACCTCACAATGGTTCTTTTGTCCCAGCAGGCGTTTGCACTTTCTTTGCAGTGCAGATGAAGTGTTAGTAATAACTTTGATAATAGCTCCAACCAGGAGCAGAACACTTCCCATTCATTTCCATGCGGAACACAGTGAGACACTTCGCCTTCATGCGGAATTCAATCTGATTGAATGAATGAATTGGTATGAAAAGAATCTCCCTGCAACGCTGCTGCTTATTTGATGGTTTGACTCGAGTCGCTACAGGCGCCAAGTTAAAGTCTCTTGCAGGGGTCTTAAAGGTGTGTTTTACATATTCTCAGTACAAAAACTCTTTGAATTTTATTTTATATTTTTCTTTACAATCAGTAAAACTAAAATATTCAGTTTTATTAGAAAACACAACAGATACAGTTTGTGTCTATGGTGAGATTTTGACAATGCCCGCAGCTGTAGCACAACAGAGAGTAGAACCAGCAGAGTAAAATGTCTCCTTTAAATGAGACATGTTTATAGTTTGGAATATTAATATAATCAGTTAATTAATATAGCATGTGCTCTTTATTCAGGCTGCTGTGTGCATCACAGTTTACCCGACAAACTGCCTCTTAATTGAAAAAAAAAAAACAAAAAGTGGGAAACAGGACATTTTGAGACAACGCTGCTTTGTCCGTAAGCTGAAATTGAATGTGAAACAACGTTTCCCTGAAGCCTGTCACGAAGCCACCGCCGCCTCACTGTGAAATAAAATGAAAATGAGTGTGCTCCAAAGTTCTGTCGGAGAATTATTCAGATGCTGGAATCATTTCAGCAAAGGGTGTTCAGTCTGCTGTTCAGGTGTTGGAAACGGTGACCTTCACAGACAGGAAGCTGCGTTCTTTGAGGAAGAACAGAGTGATAATATGCAGCATCTAGTAGTCCATTAATGTATAAATTGTGCTTATTGTCCCCAATATGAAGTCCTCACGTTACCTCTTGTTTCTTCTGAAATGAAGCACATTAACCTCCCTCCTCAGACAGTAAGATAAGGCCCGGCACTCACCTCTCAGGAGAAATTCCACTCCTGCTGTAATTTCCTTTTGCCTCATCACGGGAAACTGAATACGTGCCTCTATCTTTTCTTAATTGCACTTCAAAACATTCTTATATATGAAGCCGAGGCGGTCGCAGTATTTTACCAGTCACAATGACAGTCACTTGTCATCTTCCGCCCGTCCACTGGGATCTATTTATCTTCGCGCGAGCCGTAATTTGGACTTTGAAAGAAATTAAATGAAAGAGGCATTTTTAGCCAGAAAGAGAAAAACCAGTAGAGCGTGACTATGTGCGGACTCTTGAAGTTGCAGTTGTCACCCTACCAAAGACAAAACACTGCTGCGTATGCTCCCACAGTTGCTGTGGCATGTATCCTGCTAGCATCTTTTGTTTTTGCTACCATCATTATTGACTTGATTGCGCAATTCACCGCAACAAAGCAGGTTAACACTGAATCCATGGAGCTTCCTGGCTCATGAAGCCATGTGAGCCGGCACCGATTGTTTGTATCAGTCACCAAAGATCAGAGTCAACCACACGGATTGACTCCAATGATTCACAGCAGTACAGTTGTAAAAGGCTGACACATACAAGCTCCATTCCATGCATTGCAATTAGACACATACAACTGCATATGAGATCAGCTCAGGTCATGAAACAGGTGAACCTGTGATATGTTACATACTTTTGGGTCCCACCGCAATTATCCAAAAATCCCTCATTTCTACATGCCCCTCCATTCCTCTTTGAGTGTGCGTGTGTGATTCTGAGTTCCTTCTCTGAGATAAACAGTGGCTGGTCCACTCACCACACAGCCTCCATCCTTCAGCAGGTGACATCAACTTGCTACAAGTGAAAACAAGGGGCAACAGCTGTTTACTGACACAATGAAACTGACTGTGAATGCCCTGTTATCATGAGCCAGTCCATGCCCATGATTCCTTGCAATGATATCTTCAGTTGCAACTGGAGGAGCGATGTTATCAGAAAACACTGATCTCTGCCTGCCTTTATGGACAGTCTGTTGAGTCTGTGGGGAGCAGGGCTGGAATTTCGAATCTCATAAATGATCAAAAACCTACAAAATACATCAAAGCGTGAATTTCAGAATAACCTAATGTGTTGCACTGCAGAATAAAATATAATGATGACAACAGCGCTCCAAACTGAACAGGTAAAGCATTAAATAATTCATAGATTCGACCATAAGATGAAAATGCCGTTTTGAGGCTGAAGATGCATAAAGCACTGGGAGAGAATGCACTTGTGAAAGGGCTTGTTAGTACTTAATGGCACAATGTGGTCTGCCTAATGGCGGTGAGGTGAAGGCGGAGGGGGCAGTGTGCAGAGTGGGCAGCGTGGTCCACGGGCTGCTTTATAATGCAGAGAAACCCAGACGGTGCTTTGAAGCTGGGTTTCCTCCACACTCTGGAGGTCAGTGTCAGCTACTCTCCTCATGTGGCACACTTCTCTGTCAGAGGAGCTGAGTTTGTGTGGCCTCTAACATCACTGTGCATGCATCGACTATCACATCCGCATGGTGACTTCTATCCGAGGTAAAATCACTGCCTGGAACAATATCATAATGTTGACTGACTTCATATTTCCACATGTACGAGGGATGTATAAAGTCTACACACCCTCGTGGAATAACAGGTAAAGCAGAAATAACAACATGAAGATCAGCCTCGTTCTGTCTTCAATGTGATCTTATAACAAACAAAGGAGAAAAAAAATAAACCCAATTAAAATAAATGAATTAATTAAAGTTAATTATTAGGAGCATTTCCCATCCATCCATCCATCCATCCATCCATTTCCTGTAACCATTTATCTCTTTCAGGGTCACGGGGTGCTGGAGCCTACCCCAGCAGCCGCTGGGCGGAAATTAGGAGCAGTTTAAATAAAAATAAATAAATATGAAGCTCTGATTGCTTAAATCTGCACACCCCACTCAAGTACATCCACTGCAAAGGCTTTTATGAAGGTAAGCATGGGGTTAAAGTTAAAGAGCATACTGAAGTGGGCAAAGCACTAAACGTAGATGCCTGCTGCTAGGCGAGGCACAGGGGGCCGACGGGGTCAGGAGAAGCACATCCAGCATGAAGAGGCTGAAAAACCACAACAGCTGACTCCAGATAGATGCAGAAGACCACAGGGATGCTTATCAACCAAACAACCACAAACGTATGCAAGAGTCATTCTGACTTGGCTTTTTTTCTTTATTTGATAGTGATGTAAGGTAAGGGCAGAGTGTGGAACATGGGGTTTATGCTCTGCCAGGTGAGCATCTGGGGTCATCACTGGAGCATTTACATGTCTCTCTCAGCCCTGCTGTCTCTCCTTTTATGCAGCAGAGGTCGGGGACCTTCACATGTCTAAGTCCAGAGGCCTGTTGTTTAATAATCTGACCATGACACAGAGGGCGGGCTGTGTTTACAGCCCAAATCCTGCATGAGGCTGCACCGAAGTGAAACTGAACATATTAAAAACTGTTTATTTTGCTTATTTCTGCAGGAATCTGTGTAGGAAAGGCAAAGAGACCAAGAAAGAAGATACATTCAGATGAGATGCTGATGGTTTATAAGTGTGGACTGGAACAAAGTCAGAATCCTGAGCCCAGTCATGAAAATCCAGCACATTTAACAAACAGCAGCCGGCCCAGGCCTTACCAGACTCAGCCCAATGAGTCCTAACACCCCAATCACAACTATAATCAACAGTAATGTGTTTCAGCCCCTGCAGAATGATAAAAGAGCAGGTATTATCAAATAATTACAGAGTGTGATGCCCTCAGCCAATCTCTGCATCAGCTCCATAAACGGCGGTGAGGGTATAGATGTGATAAAAGTGTCTTTTAACAGCAGCTCGTTAGCCCTATTAATCTGTCATCAATCCAGTTTAAGAGAATATTCTAATCATAAAGTGCAGGAAAGAGGAGCGCAGAGAGAAGGGAAGGTTTTATGAGCAGGGTCCTGCAGCCAAACAAGTCCTGCAAAGCCACAAATGATGCTGTTTCCCTTTAATGAAAACCACTATTACTGTTTTCTGTCTTTGTGTCCCCATCAGCAGGCCATCTGTGGGACAGGGGCCTCTAAAACCATGACAAAGCACCTCTGCAAAGTGATTCACGACTGTTTGCTGACAATGCTACTACTTGATGTTAGCGTTGCAAACGTCCTTTCAGTGTAAAAGTCACAGTCTGAAGTGACTTTAACGGCCATGTTCTGAGCTCGTCGTCAGTAACCCGAGGAGCTGGTGCTGATCCACCTGCAGCTGATGCACTCTCTCTGGATTCCTCTCAAACTCTGGGCGACGCGGCCTCATTCCTCATCAAGCTAATTGTCTCTCACGCTCCACGTGTTGGGTGCTTGGTCCCGCTGTCCCCCTCCGCCACTACGCTCATGGTCATGTGATGATGGACGATGAAGGTCATGAAATTTGTCTGAAAGTGCCGGAAGACTTGCAGTGAGTGGACCTTGAGCCTTGAATGTTTTATGAAACTCTTAATTTCCAAGGACAAGAATAAACCCTGAAGCTTGACTGATGCCGATGTTTTTCTCTGGAGGACGGCGCGGCCCTGTTCACGGTAAATAGGGATCACAATTTAAACAACCATAACACGGACAAATGTCAAGACTGACCCCACGCGTGGTCTCCTGCTGCACGTTCTGCCAAAAATGTCAATATTACAGGAATAAAATGATAACTGAGCGAGACCAGACCGAGGATGGAATTCAAAGGTTTTCTTCTTTCTGTCTGGCGGCCTTGAGTCCGTGGACGCAGTCAAAAGTGTGCAGTTCTGAACACCTTAATGATCACATTGAAAACATGACCCTAAGAAGTGCTGAATGGCTTCAGATCCTGCCTGCGCTGCCTCTCTCTGACTGCATTTTGTGTGAGAGCATTGTGTTTTGACACGATCATTATCAGTTCATCGCCTCCGTCGCAGCCGGCGTCTCTGCGCTGTCGACAGTAAGAAATTAAGCGGAGCTCGGAGGCAAAGCGCCCCGGTCTGCCTTACAAAGGGACAATATGGACCATCTGGAAATGTTTTTTAGGTTGATGATGTAATGAAGCGAGCGATTTCTCCTCGCACAAACCATTACCCCCTGGCCAGATTAGTCAGCTCTGACAATGATGCCTTCATAAGGAATTGTTAAATTTAGGAGCCAGAAAACCGTGAGCGAATTCCAGTCCTGTGCTCATTTGTAAGATTATCATAATGCACATGCAGTTTAATTAAAACAGTGCTTTTAATTTGCTGCAGCATATTGGAATGACAAACTCATTTTCCCATGTTGTGTATCTTGTTAAACCATGCAGGTGGTCCCATTGCTGCTTGTTATTTATCATTTCCTTTTCTCTTACAATACAAAGCTAATGTCTTCGGTGGACGCGGATTTGATGGCATTTACTGCACAAACCTAATTACTGCACACCGCCTTGTTATTTTACATGCATGCATATTAAAACAAACAGTGTTGGTAGATTACCTTAAAGGTGCAATTATCAGTTTTTGGACAGCAGAAAACCATTAAAGCCAGCAGACAGATGCAGGGCCAGTTAGAGCCACAGTTTCTACAGCTAACCTGTTAGCAGTAGCCTAGTTTCACATCCTGCAGACATGGAACGATTTGCATTTAAACTGCTGATTGTTTCAGCTTCATGAAAGTTAATTAGCTCTGGTCTGGTTTTCACCTCTTCCCAAGAGTATATCACTAAACCCAGTTCACGGTCCCCTCACAGATCAAGGGAAACACTTAATGTCAATATTCATAGTAAAACGTATTGAATTCCACTAACACTACATTGCCATATTCACCTTTTGGCTCAGGTTTGGTCTCCAAGAAGATCAGTAGCTAGAGGCTAACCTTGTCCTACAGCTGTTTGGTGATGGGCAGGTAGTGTACAGTTGTTTTGTAGAACATTGCTCTGTTTGAATACTGGTCAGAGCTGTGGGTATTCAACATAGGGAGGTGGAGAACTACGAGGTGTATTCAAATCAACCCCACAAATTCTGCAGAAATCAACCAGCACATTCTCCTGATCCAGTCCTCGGTCACTCTGCAGCTTCTCCACCGCTCAGATTGCTGTTTGCACTCTGGGTCGCAGCCGGTGATGATCCCCCACATGAAGATTTTGATGTTTGCTGCCTGCTGAAGTTTGAGATCCACGGTGACAATGTGCAAATGTGCAGCATCACAGACGCTCCAGGGCAGGGAGTCACATAACATCTGCTGGTAGCGTGCTGCCTTTAGGAACACCTGAAACAATCATGTATTTTAAATTTCATCTTGCTCTGTAATTACTGGCATCTTCCTCTACATTGCATCATTTGAGCCTTGACATGAAACATCAACCTCATTATTTCTAGTCCAGTTGTGTTTAGCCATTAAAATTAATAAAATATCCAACTTTGTCAAACTGTACGCTCCTTGTTCACGCCTGTCATGGATTATTGCCTTTCCAAACATCAAGTATGGTACACATTCCGTGCTGTAATCTCACATTTGGTGTCAGCGTTACATAAATCCAAGGTGATGCTTGCCCCGCGGAAACATCTGTGTCGATCCTGAGTGAGGCCGCGATAACTCCCACCATGCTTCTGCTTTTACCTCCGCTGCTGCCGTGGTTGTTTTTAACACTACAAACATGCTTTCTGCTGCATATGAGGTCACAGCTCTTGTTCTTACATGCTGTACAGTATGTGGGTTGACCTGGAGGAGCCTGTGCGCAGCACGCCTGTGAAGACAATCTGTTTTTAGTCACTTTCGCACCTGATGACTGTTGACGCTCACTTGTTTCTCTCACTCCTTTAACATTCACTTCCCCAACTCCCCCGAAGATCCAGGTAAACGGGGAGGTGTGAAACCTCATTAAGTTGAAGAAAAAAACAACACTGACTCACTGTTGTATTCACTCGCTGCTCTTTGCAAAGGAAAACATGACATATTGAGCTAATGCACAATGGCATGTAGCAGAAGGAGCCAACTTATTTCCCCTGTCTGTTACTGTAGTGTATTAATGAGGAAACAGCGGCAGGATGCGCAGCCACGGATGTCACCAATCCGGGAACGATTCGCCTCCTGACCCTGGAGGAATCAAACTTGTGTGTGGAGCCTCCAGATGAGTCGGAGGAAGCAACTTGGTCCTTTTATATTCCCACAGGATTCAAAGTAACCTCGCAGCACGCAGGCAGTACTGCTTTAGCGTTCCAGCACTGAAACCTGATCAAACACGCCTGATTTACGTTTCTGGAAAACGCTGCTACCGAAGGCACGCACGCGATTGAAGGAAAACACTGGAAATGTGCGAGAAAGTTCCAAAATCTCAATCTTCCCACTAAGGCGTGTCTCCCTGTTGGTGAGTCTCCAGCTGATTCATGGACAGTGTAATCAAAGCTGACTTCCACTGAATGCCTCTTTGTTAAGCTTGTGCTTTGAGGAAAGAGGATGCCTCATGCTATTATCTTGAAAGTTTATTTATTTGCTACCATCTCACAAAGTCTCTAACTTGCAGCCTCCTCTCGTGTAGGACTGAGTAGGTGGTTTCAAAGAAAATCCCACTTTTTTTCAGCCGAACTCACGGAGCTCTGCTTGTTTGCTGTAGTTTGGAGAGTGGAGGGAGTCATGGGAGGGATGCCAGTTTCTCTCAAATCTAATAAAATGTATATAAACAAGCAGGGCTTCGTGAAGGATCAGGTTCTGACAGTGTTCAGACTGTAACCATCGAGCCAATACTGCTGCTTGCTTCTGGTAGGTGTCTCACTGTGTTGCATACTTAAGGATGCACCTCTGAATGCAAACATAAGAACACAGAGAATGACTTCTAATTGCTTTTAATGTGTAACTTTTACATGTTTCGCAGAGTTTGGTATCTTGTTTCGGTCTAAATCTCTCTGCTGTGTCCCAGTATTTCCCTTTGAACATGGCACAAATACAAAACCAGGCCGAATGTTGCAAACCTGCAGTCCGTAGCAGATTATCTTTCCCTGTAATCATAAACTGTTTCCATTGACCATCACTAAATATTACAACATCAGCCCGACATCGCCCGGAGTAAAATCAGGTATCAGCACTACAGAGCTAACGCTGGCTGAGCTACAACTGCAGCGGGCTGTAAAGCTCCTCAGTACGATGCAGAAGGCAAGAGGGGACGTTCTGCAGCCTGTTTCACCAGCTGTGTGTAAGTTCAAACTCTACAAAACAAGTTATTGCTAAGTTGTGATTTATGCATTACTAAAATAAAAAGCATTGCACCACAGGGATAACTGGCTACATAACTAAGCATAAGTAGGGACCGTATAGTCACACATGGCGTTAATGTGGGTGTAAATCATGATCTATTGAAGAATTATACTAGTTATAGAATTATATGTAATAGTAAAATATTAGTTTCTCTGCCACATATCAGCATTTTAGAGTTTTTGATATGATATTTCAATGTTGATCAAGCTTTACATCCCAACAAGTAGGTGATTATAGTGAAACTGATCTCAGTCATGTTATAACACAGAACTTTTCTTGTAATCATTTTGTAACATGAAATGTTTCATGCAACAAGATAAGTTGCTCCTGAGTGGAAGTGCGCTTCCTGTGATATTTACTCCACTTGTGAAGTGGCACTTTTCCACGGACTAACACCACAAACCACAGAGCTGTCTGTGCTCCTCAGCTGATCGAAGCCCCGTGCATTTTGAAATCCTCCTCGGTTTATTATTACCATGCGTTGTTATCACAGTGTCAGACGATCCCACCGAGCATGAAGCAGATGTCATCAGTTTGTGTAAAAGAGCCATATTCCTCCATTTATCTGTTCTCCACACAGCTTCCTGACCAAAACATGAGGTCCACTTAGTTCCCACATTATAAATGCAAACGTTTCATGCTTTAATAATCTAAATTATTGCATTATACAGTGAGAGAATACGGAACTAAGATAAAAACACATAACTGGGCCTCCTTGAATACTATCATTCCCAACGCAGCTCCAACTGTGACTCACTTTTATTCACGTTTCTTATTTTACAGTCATTACGTAACTGATGATGCGCGATGTCGTTTCGAACATGTATATGCGTGGACCTCCTGCGTGTGCACATGCACGGGCTGAGCTCTCTCACTTGAGCGTTGCTCACATTGCTGCGGGGAACAACACCATGTGGCAACAGATGGGGTAACTCTGAGCTCCGGTTGTCACATATGAACAAAGAAGAGAAAATACTCTATACACACACGCACACACGCGCACGTGCACACGTGCACACACACAATCACCACACGCAGGCCTCCCGTCTGTTCTCCTCTCTGTTCATATGTGATTTTTCAGCTCTTTGTGGAGGCTGATAAATGGAGAAGCCACTCAGCGGCTCTTGCTTACTTGTCTTGATAGTAATGTCGGGAGAAAGAGGTATAATTCCAACCTCGGGGCTGGAAATTTTCACTTTTCAGTAATTGGACTTCCCACACTGAAGTACACCAGCCTGGAGATAAAAGGAATGAAGAGGAAAAGACTATAAATCTCTCCAAAGACAGAATGTGTGCCTGGAACAGGCGGGGAGATATTCAGGGAACACCCGTTGCGTTTCTTTTTGTGTCCAACACCTCAGTGTGCTTAGTCTGAATCTACGCTGAATCTGAAGTTGAAGGCAAAGCACGGTGCCTGTTATAGCGGCACAGCCCATGGGCTTGTGTCGTGGTGGATGGGAGATGAAACAGATTTGCACTTTCAGATGGAAATAAATGACGACAGCGTGGCTTTTTTATGTCAAACGCACGGGAACATCAAAGCGACTGACGCTGGCGGAACGTGCAGCCAGATATGACACATGTACTCACACATGCAGGAGTTTCTGCTTTTCAGATGGAATTTGTGGAAAATACAGTGTGAGCTGGTATTAATATCTCTTACAGAGCATCAATTAAACACTGTTCAAACTTCCATCAACACACATGTTGTAGCATCATAAGGCCATGTTACATATTCTAATGTTTAGCATTGTGTAAGTCCTAAAATAGGTTGAAATTCAAAGGTACATACAAACCAGACACTGTTCCGCCATATTAATAATACAATACTGTGAATATATCAGCGAGTATTGTGTGCTGGATGATTGTGCTCAGAGTCTTTGTGCTCAGCTGCGGGATGGTGCTCAGACTTTAGCAATGTGGCGTCGTGTTGTCCGACTTGCCTACTTCCACCTTTTGCACCGTAACAATGGAAGAAACAGTAAAATACACATTTACATTCATACATTACAAGTTGACTACTAATTACAAGGTGCATTAAGCTTTACAAGGATGTCCATAACCTGGCATCATGCTTATTATAATAACCATAGCTGATGACAATGGTAATGCGGTCATTAGCATTTTGTCTTCTTGTAAACATCATTTCACACAGGCGCCAGTAAGGAAGGCACATTGCGTTTGGCAGTAACTGTTCCAGGTGTTGCACCTCACCTCCTGTTTAACTCATTACTGAAATCTGTGTCGGCTCCATTCTGTGATGATTGTGTTTGTGAGTGTGTGTCCCGCCATAGCACATTAGCCTTTAGCGTTTCAATGCGCTCGGCCCCATGCAGACTCATATTAGTTTACGCATTAAGATACGTGCAACAATGAATGTTCAGAACATACAAAAAGAGGAAATTACATGGTGGACAAACAGGAAACGGTCACCAGGCGTGTATCAGCTGTTGCAGCACAGAGTGAATATATTAATATGCATATTTCTCTGAAGTGACATGAATGCAGTCATGAGACCTGTATGACTGAATGAGATAAATGGGTTATCCAGCTTTTTGGGGCTTACAGTAACTCTTCTTACTGTCTCACGTTTTGAGGTCCATCACCATGGTAACCAATGCTGCACGAAGCAACCAATGCTGCTCCGGAGCAGGCTAACTTCAGAGGATCTGACTAATACCTGTCAACAGCCGACTATTGACCAGTGAGCTCACTGAAAACATGCAGTCATCACTCCTACAGGATCCTGACATGAACAAAATGAATAAAGTGCTGAGTAATAAATGGCAATTCTCAAAAAAAGTTTTTTTTCTCACTAAAAATGAGATGTGGCAACTAGTGTTTCAGTGAATGTATATGGTTTTTCCCCTTGCAAATGACCAGTGACTCTGCACTGTGGGCTGGTGCCACAGTTAACCCCTTCTGGAGTCCTGTGCATGGTGTAAAAGGCTCACACTGTCCCCGACACAACCTGATCTCAACCCTTTGGCCATATTCAGGTATTTGGCCTTTACTTAAGTCTATCCTGTTCATTTTGCATTGAGTACCTTTACTCTGAATACTTAGATTACATTTTTCCTGATTACACCCATCTGTGTCATATTCTCAATGCAGGACTTTTACCAGTGTTGTTGATTGGTGGGAAAACTCTGCTTTAATACACTGTACTGATATTATAAACACGACGAGAGTGCATACGATATTATAGGATGATGCAAATGCTTCACCATAAATCACAGCCCTGATGATTCCATTCCTTTTTCAATGTTTTTCTAAATAACCTGTGGTGATCTCCACCAGTTCTCTGCTTTTCATCTTTCGATGCCCTTGACTCTTTGTTTCCATCAAATTAACCAGAGAAATCAAATGGATTTCTCTCAGAGCTCCACAATAAAGGCACTTAATTCACGACCTTTTCTCTGCTGTGATAAAAGGACCGGCCTGTAGTCTTCGTGGCCCCTGAAGCAAATGATTGGAATATAAAGTCCCCTGGCCGGTCTCTCGAGGTTGCCTATATTAAAATGTTCAGTAAAGTGAGAGGACTGTCGGGCTGCTCCGGGCCTCCAGATTTCCGCAGTCCGCTCTGGGAGGAAGAGCCCGCTTTCTTCTCCTTCCTAATGAGCTGCTGCTGGAGATGACAGGCAGCTCCTCCACTGGCACCAATCATTATTCTCTCATACACACCGACTCCACAGCGTGCCCGTGTAGCTCACGCATGAGCGCATATGCACGCCCGCTCCCCGAGCCCCCCTGCTACAAAGGGACAGTAAATAGATACAGTGCAGAAAATGAGCAGAGCAAACCCACACCGAATTGGCAAAGGGACAATTGTTTGCTGCTGAACGGAGGCAAACAGAGGTGATGAAAAACATAGGGAGGCAGCTATTTGTTTCAATATTATGCCACCACTAAATAATAGACCAGAAAGAACAAATACAGCATTTGCATAAGTTGAGTCATCTGACAGTATATTAGTGCAGCTGGCAGGTATGTGATACCTTTCCATGTCAGCCAATGAGATCCAAAACAACCGAGAGAGCAAATCACCTCCTCCATGATGGAATTAGAAGAGTGCGTAGATGCTGAATAATAATTGCATCTCCTCAATTTGAAATGAGATTCATGAGAAGACTAGTTGGCTCACAGATGGTTTTGTTATGTGTAGTCATTTCATTTCAGAGCTGGTATTAAATCTCGTGCTGCGCCACCACGGTGGCTGTTTCATGCACCGTGGCTTTCCATTCATTGTCATTCTTCATCACCTACACTGTGGGCCTCTTAGTAATATAACCAAGCACGGGGTCAGTGTTTTCTTATGTAATTACGTCATGATTCAGAAGGTACACCAGGCTCCTGCTCCTTGTATAGCACTACCCACACTGACACCTTGTGTGAGCATTGTGCCATAGCTTGAGGAAAGACGCAGGAGGGATCTCAGTCATGACACGCACCCATCCACCTCATGCATGCATATATACAGTGCAGACAGTGCTGGTTGTTGAAAGTAACAAAATACATTTACTCGAGTACTCGGTTAAATGAGTAAAATAAAAGTTTAAGAAACTTACACTGTTTATTATCACGATTTATGCTTTTTAATTTAGACTCTTATGCATAGATATGTACATACACACACACACACGCACATACATTCTTACACGTACACACACTCGCACACATGCCCAAACATACATATGCACACATAAACAGATACATATTCACATACATATAAATGCATACACACGGAAATACATACATACATTCATACATACACACACACTATACATATACATATTTAGCGACACACATACACATATACAGATACAAACATATGTGCTGGTAGTAGGTATATGCAAATCACTTTAGATTAAAATGACATATACACACATGTGAAACATGTGAGTGCACTAGATGAGCTATTGGTGACATAAACACATTGGTCCATCTTTTCAATACTGTTAACGACACCACAAATGAACATCTTCACACTCATATCTTTTGACAGAGAAACAAACCGTTTGTTTTTGTTTTGGCGAGACCTAAACTCCTTGCTGGGACAGGAGTTTAGGTGTAGACAATGCAGAAAGCAAGCATTTCCTTTGACTATTGATGTAAAACAACAATGTGTTGAGGAATATTAATGAGGCCACGAATTGCCGCTCATTGTCAGTGTGTGATCATGCCATTTACATTGTGTGAGCAGCTATTCTTCATCAGTTTCAGTGTTTGCAACACAACAGCCTAATCAACTGTACACAGTGATAACAATGAGCAACACAGAGACGCAGGTGGCCCATGTAAAGCCGTGTATACATCGGCTGACAGCCTCATACAATGTGATGCGACACGCTCATTCTCCTCTTTGCCACACTCCATTTCACATGATTTCCCAGCTGGAGGCTGCCGTGGATATGCAGCATGCGTCTCAGCAAGGCTGCTCGGCCTCTGTGCATTGATTTTGCTGCTGCCTTGCGTAGGATGGTTCTTGTCTTCTGTGCTGTTTGCTAGTTGATGTTTTTTTTCCCTAAAATCACCCAGAATTCTGTGCAGCTCTCTGTCAATCTGCTGTAACTTTCTTCCTTTCTCTTTGTTTGTGTCTGTTTCTTTGTTTTCTATTGGAAGAGCCAGCAACGGGTTCACCTGTCCAACTGTTTGGTTCCCTGTCAGCCTCGGGTTTACTTTGAGTTTAACGCTTATGCCTTCAGCATAAATGTTAAGATTAATGTCCCGCTGAGCTTAGCTTGCCACAGAATATTGGGCTAAATCTCACAGGCTGATCCTAAGATGTCCAAAAATGTCCACTCTGAAGACTTCATCAGAGAAAGAGCTGGTTTGTCTGACACCTTCTTTCTCTGCAGCATTGCAGCATCAAAACTGCGAGGGCTCTGTCCAACAATTTGGAGTTTCTGTGAAACACCATTAATGTCTCTGCAGAGAGACTCGTATCCCTATTGGAACCAATTTCCATCATCTTGCAGATTCCCATTACAAGCCACTGTGCGTGCAGCTGTTCATTTTACCTCTAATTTAAAAAGGCCAGCCTGCAGCTAGTTAACTGAGCCAAAATCAGATGTCAAACGTCTGCCATTGCTTCTCTCAAAGCAACATAGAAACATACCCTTAAAACTGCCATAATCACTGCAAATACTGTTAACTATGTAATTCTATTGAAATTATTGCGTTTTTCCAAGGGAACATCTAATAAATCGACACAATACAAGCAGTAAAAATGAAAATAATAAAATTAAAAAGATATTGCATGAAGTCAAAATGTAATTTTACTTTTGTTTATGAACCAATATTGTTTCGAGTTTGAAAAAAAAAAGCAACATTTACAAAACAACGTTAAATCAAACTCTCCAGAGGAAAATGATTTCCAAATTGTATTTCATTCAAACAGCCTCTAGATGGCACTGTTGATTGTGTCGTTTCCCAAGAGACACCAACGCTATGATGGACTACTGATATTCTAGGAGAGGCTCAATATACTCCTGTGTAACACTACTGCTGTACAGTCTTTCAGCTTTAAAAACTGTTTGCATACAATATGTGTGTGTGTGTGTGTGTGTGTGTGTGTGTGTGTGTGTGATCAGACTCCATTTGTACGTCGCTTTTGTTGTGTCGTAAGTCTTTGTTAATCCCATATTGATCTAATATTGTTACAGCTTTTCTGATTAATAATTTAAGCATTAAGATTCGAATTGATGTTTATATTATAAGTAACTGTAGTATGGCGACGTGGTTTGGAAGTAGTATTTGTAGAAGTCTCGCGATGTGTTGCGGCCCGTATTCTCGTCAAGAGCGTACGCATTTTGCTTCGACGTTCTTACGTCAATCACATTCCATTACGCCCAATAATGTGCGTATCCGTGTAGGTACCACTACTACTACTACTTTACAGAGTTGAGTACTGAATTTGTGAGAGGGAATGTCAAGCGGAGAAGCATTGGTCGGTGAAGCAGACGGGAACGGCGGCATTATGGGTGAGCTGTTAACCGTTTTTCGTTCTCCTCCGTGTGGAAAGTTGACCCAAGTCTCCCGGGAACTTGTTGAACTGTCGACTTTTGCTCACTTTCTATGCGGGCGAAGCGAAATGTTTTAGATAAAGTGGGAAACCGCTCTAGAAGTCGTTCAGCGTTTCACGTTAGCTTAGCCCCGGGTAACTGTTCCCACAGTTGTACACCAAACCTCGTGTAAAATTCGGAGTATTTTACTATCTTGCCGTGTTTAGTGGTCGCTCGGCGTAACGTCAGCGAACTCTAACACCTTAGAAACTGTTGTGGTCTTCCGGTAATTTCGGTGAACAACCTTAGCTCCTATTTTAGACTCAAACTCGCAAACACTGGTCGCTACCGCCCACCACGCTGTGTTATGCTGTAACTTCGGGTTATTGTTAACTTCATGAGAATTATACCTCGGGCTATTGAAAACTACGTCTAAAGGTTGAAATCTGAACATCTCTCTCCGTTGCTTGATATTTCTGACGTACGCGAGTGAAAACGAGTTGTAGTTTGACTTCCATTGTGCTAAAGAAACGTTTAGTTAGCATTAAAAGTTTTAGTAAGTCACAGCCCGATCATCAGATTTATGAATGGAGCTTGGCGAGGAACTCTCTGAGTAACATTGAACTGCAGAGTTCCACGCTTTCACTTTAACGATGGTGTCGGAGTGGGTTTAGCCTGGCATTTCCTGTGTTTTTGCCCTGAGCGAGGAGCTAACTGAGATAGTCGTGTCTGCTCATTACACGAAGAGTGCAGACCTGCAGCTGCCGTTATCAAGCTTACCACAAGTATCCAAAACGGTTAGACTGTTAATGGTGTTCATCAAAAGTACTGTTGAGTAGGTGAAGTTGAGTTAAGATGACCTAATTAGCTCAGCCTGGCATTTAAGGTGTCTGTCTGCAGTGCTGATTACGAGAGAGACATATTTCACCATTCAGCCATTGCATGGGGATCGATCACTTTATCGATTTTATCCGTGTTCCTGTTAAGTGTGTTGGGGGTTGACAGGCTGTTACTGTTGAAGTGACGTGTTTGGTGATGTTACATGTCTGCTGATCAGAGTGAAGTCTCCCTTCACAGTCTGGCTCACAGTATTCAAACCCAACTGGATGCGAATGTACAGTTGCTGCAGTTGACCGTCCCGTCCAGAAGACCGCAGGAAGCAGAACATCTCATCACGGGAATAGAATTGGTGGTATCTCCCAGTCAGAGCCAAAGTGGCATGTTGTCTGTGCTGTTTGCATAGTGGCAATGACATAGCGCAGATGGGCAGGTCAGGCATTCAGCCAGACAGACACAGAGTGTCAGATGGCGCGGCAGTCAAATACCAGGGGGAAGTCTGTGATGACCCAGCTGTGTGTGTGCGTGTGTGAGAGGGCATGAGCGTGCTCTCAGTTTGTCCAAGTGTTATTGTTATAAAGGCCAGCCTAATTATATCTAAGAGCATAAATGGGTGTTCCTTATTATCCTTCCTGTCTGCAGTGACACTTTTGTATGTGGCCAGTTTCAGTTGTCGGTCCTGCAATCACACCACAGGTCTAAATGAAGCTGCTCCTATAATGTGTGTACTGTGTTTGTAAGTGTTGTCAAACAAAGACCCATGCACGGAGTGGCAAAGGCAGAGTGCAACATCTGTTTTGGACATTTGTTATACATGTGATCCAGCTTTGAGAAAATGTTATCACTCAGCAGATATTCATTTATTCCTGACATCAGTATCCCAAATATGTGTAAACTCTGTGAAATGCACTTGTGTCACTACAAAGTTAGGCAAAGGATATTAAACTGAAACATTCTTCTGTTGATGAAACACCTTTGCATAGTCATACTTGTACAAAATTGTTGCACAATCAAGAAAAGGTCTGTCTTCTGTCCTAACTACTCACTAAATCAGCTGCCACATTGATTATCAAATAATCCAGGATGCATAGTCTTGTGAATACATAAAAAAAGCTTGTGCTCATTGTGTGAATAAAACAATCGCACCACAGTTATGGGCATTATATGCACAGGTTGTTGTATTTATCCTTTTAATATGAAGACGGTGCAGAAAGGTTGTCCATACAACTCAAGGTCAACAGGATTTGAGCTTTTCTCTCAGTGGATGTGGTTATCACAGAAAAATACCCGTAGCACACTGCTACAACAAACACATAAATGAATGCATGCAGTCATCAGCACACACATCAGCAGCACACGCAGCAGCAGCAGCAGCAGCATAGTGTGTGAGGTGCTGAGAAGCATCTTCGACAAGTGCATTGCGCATGTGAGCAGAGTGCATGCAGGGTGCAGTGCTAATGAGTTTCCTTTAAGCAGCATGGTGACACTTAACTGCACACGCGACTGAAACGCGTACAGTGCAAGCGTTCAGCGGCAGCCATCGGTTGTTTCGCTGAAATATTTTAATCATTGTCTTCTATTGAATATTGTCCAGCTCGTCACATTGGGTCCCACTTATGGATACGTCCACTAACATATACTGATAGTGTTGCGCTCCTGTCTTTAGGGTTGCCCTGATGATGCTTTTAACCCCAGATCTGATTGGCTGATCAATCGCAACATTCCCTGCGCAGCTTCGTGTCGCATGTCCCTCTTGTTCCTCTGGCCAATACATCATTCATTAAGCTAACTGGCATATAGCTAACTTTGTCCAAGGCGCTATGTTACCCATACATGATAATTAGGCACAACTAGTCCCACTAGTTCAGTTAGCTGAAAAATGGCAATGACTTCCTATGAAATGTTTTGTCATGTGATGAAACTGGATTGTGATGTGGTGAAATAATGCGTACTGCATGCAGGCTGCAATGTCACCATGAATTATCATGCTGCGAGAACCATCTGTACAACTGATTGAAACGAATACATTGACCGAGGGAGCTTTATGAAGTTAAAGCTCAGGCTTAGAGGCAGATTGTAATCAGCAAAATACCCTTTTAATGTTTTGTTTTGGAAACGGGTTAAATGTAAAAAATAGCTCTGCTTAATCTTTCAATAAACATTTTATAGGAATTTGCTGTAAACTCCGTCTCTTTGAAACCCTGGTCTATTCCCATGCCAAGGGATAAATTTAATTGGGGACTTTTTTTAGACACAGTGTGAAGGGAGCCAAGTCATATCAACAGAGAAGTTTGGAAGAAAAACAGCGTGGGCTGATGCATGAAATGTCTGAGCTGTCCTAAGGTCGTGGGAAGGGGTTTGTCAGAAAGCGTCCTCTCTGCTGTTGAATTCAAACTCCGTGCTCACAGCCCTGCCTCTGGGCTAGTTGGACCTCCTCGTAACCCCAGCTTCCTGGAGGCTCACCGCATTGTTTCCGGTAGTTGAGCAAACAGCAAAATGCACGGTGCATTATTCTGTGTTACTGTCGCTTTGCTCTGCTGCACTGATTTTACAGTGACACTGGCATGGGGCTTAAATGGAAGCCAAAGATGCTGGCTCTCCTTCACAGAATGGAACTTGTTCCTCCTTTTAACAATGGCATTGTAATTATTTAATGAATGCTGCTTTTCAACAAGCCCTGTTGTTCTTTGGTTAACACCTTCCAATATGTCAAGCAAGTAGCAAGTCACTTTTTTGCGTTGTTTTGTATCGTAGAACTGCAGTTACCACAAAGCATCATCACATTTTTGTGATGACAGGGTAGAAGGAAATAGGCCGAGCAGCAAGACAGCTTGTCTGTCTGCAAGTGAAAGTTACAGTTTGAGAAACTGCAACCTAGCTCGGCATACATGACACATCTCTGTCCAATAACAGCACCTTACCCACAAAGCATCAGAATATAGCAGCACAGAAGCTGTTGATGCTTTTTATGTATTATGTATTTTGTTTTGAGGTGAAAGTACACAGCGTTGCACAGAGATATCATTCTAAATGCAGCAAATTCACAGAAGCCAGCGATTTATTGGTCAGTTGATGTTGTTGTGGGGGTGTTTGGGAGGGTGTGTGTGGAAACACTGGCTTCATGCTGGAGATGAGGTTTGTGTTTGCAGCCATTTGCACGTTGTTTTAGGCAGAACGTCCGACTGCTCTGCTGTTCGTCAACCGTCTCCACCACAGGAAGCAGTTAGGAGAGGTCACAGAAATGTCGGTAATCTGTCGGAAGTGTGTGTGTGTGTGTGTGTGTGTGTGTGTGTGTGTGTGTGTGTGTGTGTGGGGTTCCAGTGAGGCCGGTGTGATGAGTGGAGGATGCATCATCTTAAGCGTACAGATTAACTGCTGACAGCTCCTATAAACACACGTTACAGAACAGCTTGATGATACTGTACAGTTGCTCCAGTGTAGGTCTGACTTTGTCAACCATTGTGATGTGATGCATTGACAGTTTGTTTCAGTGTGTTTCACCAAAGCTTCGGATCAGAGTCTCGTCATATGCAGGGCACGCAGCCTCCGTATGGTGACGTATGAGTGAAACAGGATGGACAGGTGGGACGTAATGTGTGCAGGAATTTGATTTGAACGTTGAAAGGTGGGCGAGTCAGAGCAAACGTGGAGAGTCACAGTGACTCAGAGCTGGGTGACAGACTCAACGTTCAGGTCTTAAAGATCACACATCCCATGGTGTTCTGTCTGAATAACTAACTAGTCTCAGCTACTAGATAGTTAAAATTGAAAACTGATTGAAAATGGTTGATGTCCTGATGTCATTGATTGATTGGTTGGCTCGAGCTTGCGGATGCACACGCCATATTTTGTTTTACAAGAAGAAACTGTGAGTGGATTCTGATATGCAGAGAAATCAATTATTGTATTGTATTTGGTTAACATCACAGTGTGGTGGCTGACACGTGCATGACCAGCTGGTGAATGCATAACTTAAGCCTTCAGTCATCACTCACTCTCAGGACTGTCTTCTGAATCAGTATCGTTATCGTTGATTGAACGCTCTGCTCGCTGTATGTCCCAACTGGATGAGCTGCAGGAGCACAGCTGTGACCTGAGCACTACACAGTTCTTCATGCCAATACCAATACAAGAGATTTCAAATGCTCTCTGTGATACTGTGGCTGACATTTACTTGTTTATACCATTATATTAACACACGTGCTGTACACAAGTGCCAGTTTGTTAGAACCTCCCAGCTAAAAAGATTCAATATAATGCAAAGGTCCTGCATTAAATGCTGCCTTCACGCTCAGTTCTTGCTGCAGGAGCGTTTTAGAGAGATGGTCCATCAGCTGTGGGATTATTTTGGACAGCGTAGCTCGTGACGCTCTTGATCACAGTGTTTAGCAAAAGGCCATTTGGTAAATTACAGGAATAGCATTTGTTGTGTGTGATGGAGCTGACTATTAAAACACAAGAAACACTATTTCCACACACATCAGTGGACAAACTACTCACACTGTGTTGGATAGAATCTGGCAATATGATATGTATCACGATTCAGGGGTTATGATTCAATATATTGGATATATTGGAGTTCTGCCTTTTTGCAGTCTGAGTAGATGAATTCTAATTTGCCTATATCAACTATAAATGAATTGATCAATACTCAAATGTATTGATGTTTTCTTACAACCCTACCAATGGATATCCAGCAGAAAAGCACACAGGTGACTCTGCAGCGTCTGAAGCTGCTGCTATAATTTAGCAGAAGCCGTCACGCATTTGACGTCGGTTAACTGGAGGATAGACCGAGACCCGTTCCCCAGAGTCAGAGTACATCTGTATTTCATGTCTAGGTGCCACTGTGCCTACCGGTGGACCAGGAGGTAGCGCATCAGCCGGCGGGCGAGCAGAGCTGAAAGAGAACGGCTGTGTCATTTCAAGTGTCCTTTTAATCATTTCACTTTCTGGTTCTCCTTTCCTCTGGGTTTGCTCCTGCCTCATGGACCTGCCTCCATCTGCTGCTGCCCCTCATCCCACAACATTCGCCATCTTCACTGCTCTCCAACCCAGCTGTAAGTACTCCGCCTCTGTCTCCCCTGCCCGCAGCGCCCCTGGACTGGACACACTGTAGTACAAACGTATTAAATTCACTGCTCACCACGTGCCCATAAATACAAATTTCTTTTGTTGTCTTTATTTTTAGAACTTGGCTGTGCAGTGAATGTAAACAGGATCCAAGCTTTTAGAATTCTTAAAACATGAGAGGTAGCGGTTTATAACTAGGTAACATAAAGACAGCCCTTAGCATGTTGTTCCCACTCAGCACCACTCGCATCACCAACCGATTCGGTTTGGACCAAACTGACACTCAACCACTACAAGGAACGTGACAAAGTCCATGCACAAAGGCAGATCTGGACAAAGAGTAATTGCACCATGAGCTAAGACGCTAAACTTTAAATATTTACTCACACTCCTGCTGATAGGGAAGAAGTAGTTTAGTAGTTGTTCCACAATGCATCTACGCAAAACTAGACCTGTTCCGTATTTACTAACTGCGCTCCATCAGCTGTTTATACAGGCCCAGTGTATTTATTTTGTTATTGTGGCACTAAAGTAGCACTATGTGTTCTTCAAAGTGCTTTGTGACATTTGAGCCTGCGAATGTTACAATCCACCCCAACATGCGCTCATTTCTCACTACGATCTTGTGGCCCACGAGAGGAATATTTCAGCTGTGTTTATTTTTGGTCCGCAGCAACAGAAGAACCTGGAGGGCTATGTGGGTTTCGCAAATCTTCCCAACCAAGTTTACAGAAAATCTGTGAAGAGAGGTTTTGAGTTTACGCTCATGGTTGTGGGTGAGTAATTCTCTTTAACGCTTTTTTTTTAAAACACTCTTGCATCTCCTCTGCCCATGACACAATCAGGCATTCATCTGAGGATAACACTGAGAGGGCCACAGCTCCTCAATCTGTTTGCTCATTCATGCGTGAAGGTCCTAGACGATCGTCGACGCATCCACATACAGCAGGTCCGTGTCTGTGTTGGAACTTGCAGCTCCTGCTGTACATGTGCCCAGCAGTGTTGAGTTTCACAGAGACGTCATGGCTGAAAGCGCTAGCAGCTGGCTGCCCAAACGCATTAGAGATGGTTTTAGTTGAGAAGGATAAGTCGCACGTAAAACAAGACTCCAGGAAACCGTATTTAAAACAAATGTTTGCCATTCAGCAGCTCAGGCAGCCTGTTTCTGCTGTGGGTGTGTGTGTGTCTGTCTTGTCTCTCTTGGATTGTGTGGTGGGAGGAGGTTTCCTGTCATTCCATTCATGCAGCCAAAGTCAAAGCCTGAGCAGCTGATTCGAGGAGAGGCGCACCCACAGGACCCTTCCTTTCTCTGCCACACGTTGTCCAGGCGTACCTGAGCAGGAAGCCTCTCTGAATGCCTGCATGATGTCACATCCTGTCCCCTTGGCTCGTGGCTTTCAGTGCCTACCTGCCTTCAGGGCCAGAGTGCAAGTCTCCATGGCAATCAGATTCCCTCCTCCTCCTCCTCCTCCTGGCTTCGCTCATGCAGTCACGCCCTGGAGTTTCCCCCCGCTGTGTGCTCTCAGGAAAGAGGCTGTTATGTGGCAATTTTGTGTGCAGCATGTAATTAGAATAGCAGGGTAATTGGCAAAGTCAAGTGCCTGTCACACTGGAGCAGATGAGGCATCAGATAGTGTGTGCTTTTCCTTAATTTTCATGGGGTTGATGCTAGTGTAGTAAAACACACTCGCCCACTGGGGACGCAGCAGTTCTGGAATTTATGGGATGCGATGGAATTTCTACAGGCATATTTCAGAAAGAGCCAGCGGTGGAAATGAGTGAATCTAACCGAACAGGTCTCAGTGTATTCTGGTGCTTGCTTCATTAGACATTACAGCTTTCTAATAGGAATAGTGTGGAAACCGGGCTGCACACGCCCACAGGAAAGTACGAACACACCAGGAATGAATACGCTTTTTGTGTCCTTCATAATGTGCCTTCACCACATACGAATCCAGCATACACCCAATGCCCACTCATCACCGCGCTTGTTAGGGAGTTACGCCGCATTGTATCTTCCATGACATAAGGTGCAAAGTAAAGGGTGTGACTGTACTGTACACGAGTACACACCGAAATGAACAAACGGTGCACACGTACAGACCCAATGGATGGAAGTGATTTATGAAAATGTCAGATTTCCTTTTGATGTTGCAGTGAGTTGTGTCATGCAGCAAACCATTTAAGACCTCTGCACAGCGCTGTGAAAGAGGCTGGCAAATCAATAGATCTCTAGTGAATGGTCACGCACTTTGTCCTGGCTGTCAAATAGCACTAGATCACTGGGAATCTATTGTCAGCTACAGTTAGTAACCCAGTGTATGTGTTTATAATGTATATGGGTTTAAGTATACATTAGCGTTGGCGTGGATGTAGTGGGGGGATGGCTATTGTTAGCAATCAAGTGAAAGTGGGCCAGAGCCATTTGTTGGTCAAAGTCAATATTGGCAGTGATTTGCACATTGGCAGGAACTGACCTTGGTGTTGGCCACTGCAGGCAGAGCTCATTGTGCTCGGTGCTGGTTGACATAGAGTTGAATGAGCTCTGTTGTATCCCTTTTGGAAAGAATGCCCTCGCATAAACAAGAGGGGCTTTTAGTAGAACGAGTGGAAATCTGACACAGGCTGAAGGAAACTGATGGCTCTGCTAACAGATATGTGTAACACTTTTGTCATGCCCCCAGACTTGTTACACTTTTACTGTCTCCTGCTCCTTTTGAAGGGAAAGCCCCGTTTATAAACACAGAGTAGTGGAGAGAGGATGAGTGCTTTCAAACGGTAATGGTGAACATACAGAATCTCCCTTTGACAAACGAACAGACCTGCACATTATTAGCCCAGTGTCTTGGAATGAATTAGCCTAATGTGGGCTCCCTCTCACGAGCCAAACTTTTCCTGCCTGAGCTGCACCAGCCTCCTGTATGCAGTGGGAAGTGCCTCTGAATAAACCCCCCTGGTTTACACAGCTGCTGGAAATTTCCTTTAAAGGAAGTGTGCTGGCTGCCGAGCAGAGAGCCGGCGGGCCCCGGCTTTGGCGGGCCGGCTCAGTGAGAGTGGTCTTCCTCTGGCGCTGCAGTCAGGGTGCCCAGCTGTAATGACGGCGACTGGCCTCTTCATACACCTGGGCTCAGTTAGCTGGCACGGAGGATTATACTGAAACTCTCCAATGGCATCTGTCCGCTAAATGTCAAACGTCAACGTCATCAGTGAAGTGGTTCCAAACTCAGTCGTTACTAATGGCAAATTATCAGCTTTTACTTACTTTGGTAGTGTCATCGTACACCGGACAACACGGGATAATAGTAATTACCAACTGGAAAACCCAGCTGAAATGGAAACAGGACTAAATCCAATGGAAAAGCAGGGCAGCGCAGCGCAAGACACGCCCTGCGTCTTCACCTTCATTTCCCACCACTGGAAACGCTCAGCTGTGGTGCTCAGTGCTAATGAGGTCAGCTAAGCTACTCGTGAGCCAGAGCAGACTCCGGCACTGGCTTGCTCCTCTACTACCATCCAGCAGCGTGAGCGCCACTTTGCTGACAGTGCTGTCAGCAGTGATGGAGTGGTGCCCCACAGCTGGTTAAGAGTTTATTACTGAATTATAATTAGGAGGAACACTTTTTCATTTCATCCAGCGTGTGGAAATCTGATGATTTCAGGGCCAGTAGGATGCTTATGTGAAATTCCAGGAAAAGCACTGGAGTAAAGACGAACAGTGGGCTGTGGTGGCTGCTCTGTGGGTGCACTTCCTGTGCCTCAGACCTCCCCTAAATATTTCAAGCACTGGTCCAAAATGCAAGATAACATTTGACTTATTCAGTGCTAACTCTGGACCAGCACAGGTAAGAAAAATAGTTTGGACGAATTTTTCAAACTGTACAGCACAATTTATCAATCTCTAGCTGTTTTAATTCTTAAATACTTGAACAGAAGTAAGCACCACGTAGTTGATAGGCGGCATACGTGGGAAGGGAAAGGGGTGGGGATGGGGAATGACATGCAACCAATTCCCCAGCCGGTCACAAACCGAGGACAGGGCGGTGGAGGGCAGCTGACATTCCGGGCAGAGCCAGCAGGACCAATAGCTGCATCGGTAACTAGCTAATGTCAACTTCAGCTAGCCGTTGCTTTAGCATCACAATAAGCTATTTGTCTATCGACCCTCTATAAAACACAGAGAGTGATTTCCTGTCAGTTGCAGAACTGCTTCATGCAAGTTCCTGCTGAGGTCTGCCGTTATCTCTGCACCCCGGTCTTCCTCCACACGTGTAGCTGTGCTCAGGAAGCTACTGGCTGCCATTCGCTTTTTATGACACTGTGCAGCTCTCTCTCTCTCAGATTGCTGAAAATTATTATAAACCAGTTTTGGTTAAGTGGTGAAGGCTCAGACTTCATATACTTCACGCGCAGAGCAGTCAAAGCCAATCATCATCTGAGCTCGTTTAGGTATAATGGTTCAGTTGTGTGGCAGATTCATGACGCCCTCCCATCTAAACAAGCAGCCACAGCTTTGACCAACTATGATCAGCATCTTCACTCAACCCACCACCGCCACCAACATCATAACTCTGTCTTTGATGAGCTTGGTGCTCTTGTAACCAGAGCTCCTCAGCTTCCCTCTGTTAAGATGTGGCCAAGACTTGGACCTGGACCTCTATGTGTCCTGCTGTTCTTGTCAGCTCTCAGCTTCCCTAATGCAAGCTGACATTTTTATCACATATTTCACCCACAGTTAGCACGAAACCACAGCCTCCCCCTGGTACCCGTCAGAATACAGTACATGAGAGTTCTCATTCCTTTTCAGCCTTGAAGAAATGTTTTAAGCGGTCTTGCGTGTTTCATCGCAGACCAGCTACAATCGCTGAAACACTTCTGTTGAGATTGCGAGATAAATGTGGTTCAGCCCGCTTAGGAAAATATTTATGACTCCGGGAGCGTGTCGAGTGAAGGATCCTTTTGTGCGATGTTTTCTTCATCTCGCCATCCTCTTCCCTATTCGTGGAGCGTTGAGTGGCTGAGTTGTTGGCAGCAGTGGCCCATACGGGCCCCGGCCACTTGTAAAGGTCAGGAGCAGCTCTTTGGCTGCTGTGCCAGCCCGCCGTATGACTGCCTCCTCTCTCACACTGAAGCTTTTGTTCGGCAGCTCCTTGTTGCCCTCCACTCACCCCAATCTCAACAGGCACACTGCTAATGGTGTTGGATTACAACCGTCAGTCCCTCCGGGTTCTTGCAGAAATATTTGCGACTGTTGCACTCCAAAAGCTCCCAAAAATGTTCCAAAGTTTGTGCACCTCAGAACGTCTCAGACTCTACATGACATTTTCAAATTGCGTGTTTTGCATGACATTCTTCAACTCACCAATATTTAGTTTGCAGTAACTATAAAACAGAGAAAAGCTTTTAAGTGTGCTAATCTGTTAAATTGCAAAGCTGCAAAGGTCCTCAATGGATGCTTGTGAAGCTCCAACACTTGCTGCACAAACAGAGCAGATGCACTGGGACACTTTGAGATTGGAAGTCAGGAATGCCGATCCAGGACCTCCCGACTTCCAGCTTGCAGTTAATTGCAGAATTAGCATCTGTTTAGTCATGATGTTGTGTAGCACCGACAACATTCATTGATTAATCGCGTAGTCTGCAGGCGCTTTGGGATTTCGGCACAGTCGCACTTCACGACATCAGGGGACAAACAAAGGTTCTGTTTGTGTGTGCAAAGAACTGAACTGCAGGGCTGAGTATTTGCAGAAACTCAGAAAAGACATTTGTCATTTCTCAAAATTGGTCAGTTAAATGCTCCCTCAACAAACCACCCATGAATAATGAGAAGTGGTATGCAACTGGCATGGTAGCTGTCATTATACAATAGGAATGTGCAACAAAATGCACTTGGTGCCTCCTCCATGCTACCCAGCACCACACAGAGTTAAGAATAATCAAACAACAACAACATCCGATGCCAGGTTTGTCTTTTAAGGACACAGTTCGGTGCAAACTGACAGAGATATCCAGTCCTGCCTGATGCACTGTTGTTGACATGTTGTATTATGTTTAATTGTTGTGTTGGTCTCTAAGAAATATTTGGAACAGGGCTGGTGAGTAAAATCTGTTTGATGCTGACATGAAAAATAAGAAAAAAGGTTCAAAATGATTAAAGTCTGCATTAAAATGAAAGAATGGACCTTCGCGAGAAGATTCATCCACTGTATTACTCTATAATAGAAACTCATTTTATACAGTAACGGTGAATTCCAGAGTCAGCTGTCTGATTGCCTTTTGTGCCTTGGATTCCTTGGAGTACAATGGAATGGAATCTGTGCCCCTGGTTTGTTTTCGCTCCTTTGTCAGAGTGAAATTCGTGATGACTGTGGCGGTTGAAAATCTTCCTTCCCCTCTCCTCCCTTCCCATGATTTTCTGATTAGATTGCTGAAATGCAGACAGGAAAAGAATTTGGGAGGACAGAGCTTCCACCCCGCCTGTCTCCTCCTCCGTCTCATGTTAACGCTCTCCTGTTTTAAAAAAGGGGGTTAAAGGGAGCCGTTTCCTGTACTGAAAAGAGCTTTGAATCTGAAACACGTAAAGAATGTCAAAGAGTGCAGGACTGTGTTAGAAGGGGGCTCGATAAACATCTGGAGAATGTGTCATGTTGCGCCTCAGTCTGGCATGAAAAAGAGGATTAGAAAACAAGTACAGTGTGAAATGCATCTCCTCACTCACCCACCCACCCACCCACTCACTCTGGCTCTGTCTTGTCTTTGTCTTCCAGGGGAATCCGGGCTGGGGAAGTCGACGCTGATCAACTCACTCTTTCTGACAGACCTGTACTCCCCCGAATATCCAGGACCTTCACATAGAATTAAGAAAACTGTCCAGGTAATTTGGTTTTCCAGGAACAAGTCCACACATTTCTCCTAACAATGTGCCAAAACATTTTCTTTTTGTGTAACTTAGTCACTAATTGAATTCTAATCTCATAAAGAGCCAAAGGTTTGTCTGTTAATTGAAACACAATAGTCCACCTTCACCCCAGAGTGCCACAGCCCGAGGCGGCTGTAACACAGGTGTGCCCTTACCTTTCTTTCTCTCCACACTGCAGCCATCAGCTAAATAGTTGCTATGTGAGATCTTGTTTTGTAAGGCTGCTCCTCCTGGCTGTTGCAACCCATGTGTTTGTGTTAGACAGTGAAACCGGTTCATCTGCTTTAACAAAGACGGCGTTTGTTTGCCAAAGGCAGAAGATGTGTTATAATTTCAAATTAGGCAATGCAATGAGATTATTGGGTCTTAAAGTTGTAACACGGGCTTACGTATCACCCGTTTGCCTCTTTTAAGGTTTTGGAAATGAATTAATCATCATCTGCGAAATAAAACGGCAGACCCCAAATCTTTTCATGATTTCATCAGAATGGAATTTCTGGAGCTAATCCCGCGACACTGAACTTCACCCAGCAGAGCCGCTTCAAAACCCGGCAATATTCGTATGTAAATGCACAGCCCGCCTTCACCGAGCTACAGACGGCCAGTCGCAAACACTTTGTGCTCTTTAAAGCTTCGGAGACCCAAACCAGGCCAACGCTACATAAATAAATAACTGCGACATCATGAAATAAATAATCTGACAAATAAACGCTGACAGCATGTGAAATGACCTGTGACATTGTGAAATAACCCAATAAACTGAAATCTTACTGAATAGGTTTTTCCTCTGACCGGCAACAGACAGTGGCTCTGTCCTCTTCGTTGTCACTGGCAGACGCTTATTTTTGGTTCATTCATATGATTATTCGTTCATTTTCCAATGTTCTGTATGTTAATTCAATCTTTAACTATTTCTCCATATCAGGGCGCACTATAAATCAGTGCGAGCTGAAGCTGAACAACAGTGTTACTATGTAATACAAAACTGTATGACCACCGGAGCGGTCCATGATATGTGTGGGGCTGGGAGAGAGCTGACTTGACCAGCCCCTGCAAAGCTCCGTATGTGGGCTGGAGTGTGGATGTCATGTGCAGTGAGACAGCATCATGTGAATCAGTAGTAAAGCAGTAGGCGCAGGTCGAGACGCAGCTTCGTTGCTCTGATTGATATGAAACAGTCCGGCGTCGTGCTGAAAGTGAAAGCTGCTGTACAGTGTTTGCATGCAGTAGGAGCGCCGGAGTTTAAGTGCATGTGCCATGTGTAAACAGTTTAATGGCATCCCTGCGCCGGCTGTGACAGAGTTTAGTCTGACTGCGATGGCCAGTGGCTGTGCATGATTGGACTCATCTCTGTAAACACATTATATGTACTTCTGCTCTGCGAGGCCCGAGAGTAAACATCAGGCTAATATTGCCAGAAAACGGAGTCGGTCTTTGTTCCCGCTGACGAACGAGCATCTCGCAGAGCTGTTTACATGTGGATGATTTCAAATTGTAATCCTGAAGATCTGCATTACACGCTGTAACTGCACGCACGGAGATAAGTGGACACATTCCATGCAGTGCTGTCAGCCATGTGTTTAGTATTACTGCGTCAGATGACATTGCCGATTGTCTTTCTTAGCTTTGTTTATTAACAACAAACTATTTGCTGTGTCCGGTTAGTTTTCAGAAGTGTTTATCAAGACATCTTTGATTTAAGATCTGTAAATACATCGCCACTGCAATGCAGGTAAACGAAACAGCTGGTCCACGACTTAGTATTTATTATTCAGAAAAATGAAAAACGTGATATGCAGGCACTGCGGGAGGAATTTCAGGTTGCAGCTTCCCTGCAGACAGGTACTGCAGTCTGGATGCCAAACAAACTCAGTCATGGGTTCAAACTGACAGGTATCTAATGTCTAACAAGACGCCCTTACTGACCCTGTTAACTCGGCCCCAGAGCTCCTGCTGTTTTGATTAAACAGATGAGACTGAAGCAGCGCGCTGGCTGGCGCTGGGTTTCCTGTCTCAGCGACGGCAGAACTCAAACACCTCATTAAAGTGTATACTGCACCAAACCTCAGATGACTTCCCGTGATGATGTACTGATAAAAGAGGGCACGCGCCTCAGTGTACAGTACACTGCCCCGCCCCATTCCAGCTTCGTCTGACTACGTGATGACAGTGTGACTCTGTCATGGCTCATTATTCCTCCCCACAGACCCCAGTTAGATCCATGTGTGTCCACAGGCCTCCTCTGAAAGTGTTCTCACCACTTTGTGATGCGACGGTTGAGAATCCTCGCAAACCGTGTCGCAGTGATTTCAAGAGGAACCGTGTCTCCTGTCTCTTGGTTGTTACGACCCAAACTCAGTCTTCACTCTCCCCAGACATGTTGTGTTTCAGTCATAGACTAGTTTCATGGCTGCTTCACCTCTGGCCACACCTCGCATCAAAATGCATGTGCCAGAGGAGTGCTAAGTACGTCAGTCACCCAGCACGTTGATCCAGGTCAGTTGTTAGCCAGTGACTTAAATCATTGATCAACTGGTTTATCTCCTGGCTGCTTCAAACCCTAGAAGATGAATGCCTGTGTGTTTACGCCAACCTAAGAACATGGAAGTTCACAGTTGTTGTTTACAATCATTGATCTGGCAGCTGTTTACAACAACAAACGTTACAGCTTCCATTATCTCACTATAGGATGACTAATCGCCATTTTCATTCATTCAGTCACAGGCGTGAGAGCTGCAGGTGTGACTGCGTGTGCGAGTCTTCGATCTCTGATGCCGTTCGCAGTGATGGCGCAGACGATAAGGGTTTGGCAGTTTCCTCAAATAGAGCGCGCAGCTGCACCGTTTGACTCGAGCTCCCCTTTGAAGAGTGAAAGGTGATACTGCGAGGGAAGATCCGACAGGCCTGTCTCTCTCTCTCTCCTGTCCTCTGCCTGTAACAGGGAGCTCTCCGTGTTCAGTTCGTGCCGGCGCACTATAAATCAGCTGCACGACGAGGATCTTCCCCTCACCTGTTCCCTGTGATCTCCTACTTTGCTCCAAATCTCCTCTAATCCCTGGCAACACACAGAGGGGCTCTGTCTGCCCTCGTCCCTCTGCTGCTTCCAATTTGTTTACCTGCCTGTTACACCTCCTCAGCTCTTATTAAAAGTTTAAACGAGACTCAGACGGTGTGCGTGTGCATGTTTACATTGGCTCCCAGGCTGAATGTTGGATGGTTCCCCTTGGTTTCCAGTCCCAGAGGAAGAAAGTGAGAGCTGAGCTATATGCTTAAAATCAAATGCACTGCGTGTGAATGTGTTCCTTGTTTATCCTTCCGAGGACCAAGACAATAAATATGGAGAAGAGTAATTCTTCTTCCCTCTCCAGGAACCACAAACTAATTACATTTCAAATAACTGTGGCCACCCTTTTTCAAAGTAATGCCAAAGAATGTGATTAAACCCCGAGCGATGCCGTGTGAAATAGAATCCAATTTATTATTTGAAAAGGAAAACTCAGGCGGGCGGACAGAGCGGGTGCTAACTGTTGGAGGTGATCGGCCGGGGCAGATGTCTCCGTTCATGGTTAATAAGGCTCGGTGACGCCACAGAGCATGCGAGGACGCTGACTTGGTGAATAGCCAGCGAACTGCCTCGCGCACTGAGCCCAGTCTTGTCCTGCCAACGTACAGACATGCCTCGCGTTGTGCATCAGCCTTTTGCTCCTGCTCCAGTGGAATTATAGAGATCAAAATAACAAGATAAACCGACGGAGTCAGAGTCCTAGGAAGGCGGGGTGTGTGTGCCTCAAGGGCAGCGTCCTGACTCCAGAAGTGTTTTTGTTTTGCCGCTGCACGCTCGGTGATCCTGTCAGTCAACATTGGCCACAGGACTGACATCGTATGTTGCTGTCTTTGCGGGACATGCTGCAGCCCAGTGTTGTTGTTGCCTTTCCCATGAGCTCACTGTCTGTCGCAGCCTGTCTGGTTAATAGGCATGTCTGTGGCTTGACTCATCCTGCTATGCAGTAGAAGACGAGCGTTCTACAGTGCTGTCCACTCAGCAGTCCCACGCTTTGAACTTGCGTCTGCACCATGTTGGACTATCCCAACATGTTGCTAACTACAGCCGCCTGTACAGACACCACAGGGCATCGTCCTGTCACAGTGACATGATTTAATAAGGTATTTACATTACTGCAGATGCTTCTGACATCATCTTCTTTTCCCACAGACCCACAGTGTCAGCAGCTGTACACATTATAAAATAATGTGTGTGTAAAGGTTGAACTTGCCCTCACTTGCAGGGCAGTCGTTTGTTAGTGTCAGTCTGGTTAGCTCAGCCTCCCAGTAGCAGCCCCGCAGGTCAGAGGTCAGTTTAAAGACAGCCTAGCCGTGATAGATTCCAGCACAGATGCCAGTAAGTAGTGGGTGGGGGTCACGAGGGGAAGGGCCTGCTATAAAAGCACTGCAGGGGAATCCTGTGCTGCAACAGTCTGTGTGGTGGATTGATGAAGGACGACAGTTGTTACAAACCTGCAGCCAGTGACCACCACCAAGGTGCAGAGGGAACAAATAGGTTTGCATTTACAGTTTGACTTGTCACAGCAAGAAAAGCACAGTTGTATTAACAGCTTTACAAGTCCAGGGCAGTGGTATCACCGCTGCACAGTCACTGCTCATTAAATAGAACCAGAGCCGTTTTTCATTATATTAGCTGCAGCTCTGCATCTCTGCCATACAGGCATGCATTCTTGCGCTGGCTAACATGCATATAAAATCTGCTATCCCACCATCACACGGCCCCATGCACAGTAACCTGCATGCACGTGTGTATGGCGCCTTTCTTTCACGAGAGGCAACACTGAAGTGTCAGCACGCATCCGTACACTGACCATGGAGGCCTGTTTTCACACACGTTGACACACAAGACAATATAGTTCGGGGGCAATTTGGGGTTCGGTAACTTGGACACACAAGGATACTTGGACTAGAGGGAAGCTGTGCTGCCTCTGAGCTGCAGCTGCTCTTCGTAAAGCTGCTTTGCCAGTACAACAAGGATCTGATAAACCCCTGATGCTAGTTGTGTTTGCTGGTGTACACAGATGTAGTTGTTTAAAGGGCCTGTGCAGCGATCACCTGCTCCTTTTGGGTAGTGATTTGATTCAGTTAACCAAAAGACAGACAATGCTGTTTGTTATTAATATATAGAAATGTAAAGTCAGTGTCTTCATCGCCACCTCACAGCCAAAGAATTAAAAGTGTGCATCCTGGTGATAGCTAAGTAATGAAATCCTACCTCATCTCTCCTGCCTGACGTCGCTGTCAGCTGTCAGAACTAGAGGTTCAACAAGCATCTGGTTCCAAAGTAGTTGAGACACCTTCATGAATATTCAGCTCTGGAGCTGAGGGCGTGGAAGCAAAGAACACCCCCTTTTCTATTTCCAGGATTCCGAGACTAGACTCGGCTTGTAAAAGCATCTTGTGTTTTATGTCTGCAGTGACACAAGGCGTAAAAAAGGTGCATTTGGTGAACTCACAGTTTCACATCAGACTCAGGTTAAATTCAAATTCGGTCCTTTGTCATGGAAACTAGTTGCTTTCTTTAAGTATTGTACAACCTGCCCACACAAACACTCCTCCACAGCGTTCACGTCCCACTCAAGCCATCAGTTGAAGAAAGTGTTCAGACTTGGACTGACATCTGTGGTTGCACCATGATCACATGGGTTTTAGGGAGTGTTACAATGTCTGTTTGCCTGCTCACTGCTGTGTGGACTCAGCTTGACCCCCGTGAGGTCAGTCTGCAGCAGCTCTGAGTCTCTGATAGGAGAGGATAGCAGATAAGGTCTGGTTCAGATCTAAATCAGAGTTCATCTGCTGATCACGAGTTGTGTCTCGACCCCACACTGATCAAAGCCTGCCTCTTCCCGCCATTCAGAGGCAGCTTTGTTCAGCAGGACCTTCATCTTTCCAATCATCTGCACAGATGGACTGAATGCTCGGTGCTTGTGAATGCGGCTGATTTTAGGGCTGATCTGTAGCCGTGTGTCTGCAAAAGTGCACTGAGTAAGTAAAGCAGTAGCCAGCTGAGGTTGAAAGCCTGCCTTTTTTTAAAATTTGATTAACAAGGATCAGCCTCTGTTGCGTTCCATAACCCCTCAGCCAAGCACACGAGCATGGTGGTCAATGAATATCAAGCATAAGAAGCGCCAACACTCTCTTCTCTGCAGGTGGAGCAGTCGAAAGTCCTGATCAAGGAGGGAGGAGTCCAGCTTCTGCTCACCATCGTCGACACTCCCGGTTTTGGTGATGCAGTTGACAACAGTAACTGGTGAGCACAGTCATCTCTCAGTGCTGACATAAGTTATCACAATATGCTATACATGTATCACTGTACCCCGACACTGATCTGGAGTAATGTGTGGTTCGCAGTTGGCAGCCGGTCATCGACTACATTGACAGCAAGTTCGAGGATTACCTCAACGCTGAGTCCCGGGTCAACAGACGGCAGATGCCAGACAGCAGAGTGCAGTGCTGCCTGTATTTCATCGCACCGTCTGGACATGGGTGGGTACAGCAGGGACCACACTGATCCTGGAACCTCTGCAAGTCATGGAATTCTCAAAACTTTTAGTCCAATAGACAATTTTGCACACAGACTACTTCAGTAGAGCATTGCAACGTGTTTGCTGATGTGTTATTCAATAGCCAGAGATAGCAAATGAACATTAATATACAATATTGCAAATCGAACAAACGGATGAACGGATTCATGTGAGGTCGCTTTACTTATACGGCACATTTAAAGAAGTCATGTAGACCAAACTGCTGTAAGATACAGATCACACACAGAGTTAGGCACGTCTACCTTCAGGCAAGAGGTGACTTGATTCTGGATGTTGTTTCAGAGTCAAGAATTAGCACCAGCCAGAACCAATCACTGAACTGCTTTACTTCCAAAATACACCATCAGAGTCAAAAATGAAACGTTTCCCTCTGGAGGTGTTTGGTACTGTCCAAGTCAAGTGTCTTTGACTCTTTAGTGTTATTGGTGGTTTGTGGATTTAGTCATAAATAGCCCTACATGATGTATGTAAAGGGAAAAGAAATGAGGACCCAGGATGGATCTCTGAGGATCCCCATGAGAGACAGCAGGTACAGGGATAAAGAAACTGCCTGAACTGACCTAAAGCAACCTGTCAGTAAGAAGTGAGCTCAGTGACTCAGCTGGAGGCTGTTTTGGGGTTTTCGTCCCACCTCCTCGTGGACTCCAGGGGAGCACTTGGGAAGAAATAAGCAACAGAGCAGCAGATTTCAGCTGTTGTGTTCCAGCGCTGCCCCCCCCCCACTGCCTCGGTCTCTGGCAGTTAAGCAAGCTAAACCCCGCCGTCTCTGCCTGCGGCCTCCTACCAGGCTACCAAGCAGGAATAACATTGGTGTAATCTGTCCTGAGCTCATTGACCTGGAGACCCCATTCCTCCCATCTGTGTCTTGGCACACACACACACACACGCTCTGTTGGCCTGGCTGTTTTCACACATTAGGCCACACTGTGCTGCCTACAACAAGAGTGTTTTCTGCTGTTGAGCCTGTTAGCCCACAGTGATCCATTGTGGGTTACTGACCGCAGCCTTGTTGGCTCTCTTGGCAAATGAAAAGCCCCATATGGACCCATTCATTTTCAACACCTGCCAGGAGGTGTAGGTGTGTGTGTGTGTGTGTGTGTGTGTGTGTGTGTGTGTGTGTGTGCGTGTGCGTGCGCGCGCGTCTGTGTGCGCGTCTGTGTGCTTGTAAGTGTGTCAGGCTTGCACAGGAACATTAGACCATTAGGCCGGCCTTTTAAACAGCCTTACCGGCTGGCTGGATTTGCTCATCCAGCTCTCGGGACAGTTTTAAACAAATATGTTTTTTTTGAAGTGTGTCATCATGTCATCATATCACCTGCTCTTCTCCTCCTTTATTACAGAGTAGAAACTAATCAGGAGTGACAAATGCATGTGACATGGTTACCATATAAAATATTTAAAAATGCATAATTTGGCAGTTTGGGAAGAAATGAAGTGTCCCATCTACAAGCAAATACCACCAGACTTTAACAAATATAAAACTGTTTTACAAACATTGCCTAACTTGTTAGAAATGTAACCGCCAACATCAGAGTTGATTTCTGGTAAACTGGGTTACGCCTGTGCAGAGTTGTCATGTCCTCTAACCCAACCCAAACCTGATCTGGGTGCATCACTGTAACAACATCATGTCACATCTGAAGTGTGTGTGAGGACTGGAGACGGTGTCAGCAGTCAGTCCTGTTTGTCACAACTGTGTAAGTCAAAACTCTGGCAGGCTTGCAATCCCTCAGTTGTCCTCATCTTGTAACCAGGTCCAGGATCTGTTTACTGCACAGGTAAAGGGCATCATACAGTATATTATTTTGGCCTGTCGCAACCATTTACACACAGTATTCAAAGTTACACCATCCCAGAGCTTCATGTGATTTACTGCCGGACAGTCAACAACCATCTGCTTTCACACAGATGATCCGTGTAAGGATGATCAATGGATGATCCACACATCATCATGCTCTCTGCTCATGCATTTCAATCATGTTTCATGTTTGTACATCAGCCGTTTGTTGCTGTTGTGATAAGACATCATGTGCTCGTGGCTACAGATGCAGAGTAGTACGTCACTTTCACATGTATTCACTGCAGCCCCTGCCTCAGGCAGCAGCTCAGTGGAGACTGATTGATTTTGTTATTGCTGCTGCGCAATTACAGTAAAACAGAATCCCCTTTGATTCAGACAGTCCATCTGATGAGTCCAGCTGGTGGTTTGTCAATGCTTATGGTCTTTATGCTAAGCTAAGATGGCTACGTCCCAACTCCAGATCTGAGCATGCAGCCATGAGCAGCCTTGATCTTGACACCTCACTCAAGGGAAACAAATGGGTGTATTTCCAAAAATGTTGAACTGTTCCTTTACATACAGTAACACAAACATCACCTACCAGCAGCTTAGACAGTCAAGTCCTCCCGTTTGTTACTAGTTCAGAGACTTCCTTACGCTTGTGCTGCCCTGATAGTCTGTAGATGTAGGTGTCCTGGCAGAGCCACAGAGACAGACACATACAGTAGTGCTGCATCACACTGACATCTGAAAGGGGCTTCAGAGTCCAGGCAGACAGATTTACAATGTTCTCTGCTCCAGCCAGATGTTCAGAGCGAGGTCAGCCAAGCCATGAAGCATGACAACGGCTCCCTGCGTCACACGACCCTGCAGCTCCTCTTACACCCCGGAGCCACGCACTGACACTCCAACCTGTTAACTGTCTCTCCTCTCTGCTCCTCCCCCCAGACTCAAGCCCCTCGATATTGAGTTCATGAAACGGTTACATGAAAAAGTAAACATCATCCCCCTCATCGCCAAAGCCGACACAATGACTCCGGAGGAGTGTCAACAGTTCAAGAAACAGGTGTGTTTGTGTTTATGTGTTTGTATATGTTTCTGTTTGTCTAGCGTCAAGTATGATGTGGTCAAATGTTTATATTTGTCATTCTGATTACTGCTAATGTGTGTAGGACTGGGTTTAAAATGTTAGTCCTGCCTAAAATGTGTCAGAAACCAATTAAAATTGGCATTTAGACCTGAGCCAAAGTCAACCAAACAGCTGTTTAGCTGCATTAGAGGGAAAACACAAGTGTTTGTGGAGGTGTGTTGCTTCAGGTTCTGGTGGCACGATGAACCACAGTCCGTGAAGTCCGGTCAGTAACGGACCCAAGAGACTGACGGCTTGTCAGACAGCAGAGCGCTGGCACAGCAGCTTATCCTCGGTCCCGACCATCGCCAGATAAACACTCACATCCTGCTGATCAGATTACAGTCGGCCAATAAAGTGACTCTATTGGAAATGTGCGCCTGCATGTATGTGATTGGTCATCGCAGGATTCAGGCAGATGATGCTGTGTGGCAAAGGCTGAGCCAGGGTCAGCTGGAGCGGTCTGCATCCTCAGCCCTGCCTCTGCTGCAGTGTTTTGTTATTGAACAGAGCTCACGTCAAACCTAAATTAAACTGTAATTTTACTATTTATTGATTGTCTTTTAAGCAAGAAGACCTCTTAAAGAGTTGTCTGGGAAGTTCAGCTGATTTAGTTGGAAATAGGAATGAAGGTTTTGCAGAATAATGAGTTTCTGATTCTCAAAGTCTCAATGTTTTCATTTCATCCTGAATCCCAAAGCACTTTGCAAAGCGTGGTTCGGTATGAGCTCTATAGATCCATCATTGATCATCCCTCCAATCTTAAATAATGATTGCAGAGTTATCATCGAGGTGATGGTTCACAGATACATGTGATGAATTAGAGCTACAGGCAGCCAGTATTAGAAGCCACAGGCGCTGATTTGGTGTTTTTAAGGTTTGTTCTCATCCATTTGCGGTACCCGTGGGGAAATGACACTCACGCATGAGCACCTGGTTCAACAGTGACTCAAATCATGCTGCTTTCTAAATCTGACTCAAGAACACACATGCATGTTTCTGCATTTGTGCATACACACAACTTTGTTTGTGACTCTTTATAGTTCCAGGCATCTGGCCCCTGGCCTAACATAGCTGTTACCCAGAGAGAGACAGAGGCCCCGCCCCCGCCGCTGCGCCATCTTTATTCAAAGTTTATTAATACTAATACATCATGCATTCAGGAGTCCCCAACAGTACACCTGCCAAGTGTGAAGTGGGTCAGATGAAAGGTTCTCAGAAAACACCAAGCGCAGGCAGGCAGGCAGACAGGCAGGCTGACAGATAGGCAGGCAGGCAGGCAGACAGACTCTTTGCTTTATTACAAGATAACCTTCAATTCAATTCAGTTTTATTTATATAGCTCCAGTTCACAACAAAAGTCATCTCAGGGCACTTTACAGTATATAACCTTCTAAAAGCACACATGATTTGCTGACACTTGTGACAGGCCCAGTTTATTTATTTAATTAAACATCACCAGCTCCATAAACAGGATACAGGAAGTTTAAGTCAGTTGTTGACGACTCCCGTTTGCTTTTGTGCTGTTTGCTTATCACAATGCCGCATTTCAGTGAGCAGAGTAAGCGCACGACACTACTGATGCACAGATACTCCATCAGTACAGGGATCCTGTCTGCGTACGTGGTTGTGTTGGTGTGTGTGTGTGTCTGCTGCATAAATAGGTACGCAGGTCCCTCCTTCGGCATGTATTGACTAACCTCCAGTGTGACTATTGATGTTCCTGGACCTGTTTGTCCCACATGCAGCTCACTCTGCTACATCACCTCTCATGCTGTTCTTTCCACTCCACCCCTGCCTCTCCCTGTTTCCTCTCTGCTGCGCGCAGATCATGAAAGAAATCCAGGAGCACAAGATCAAAATCTACGAGTTCCCGGACACAGATGATGAGGAGGAGATGAAGATGGTCAGGAAAATCAAGGTCTGTCCTCCTTCAGCACCCTGCTATGAAATGTTGTCTTTTGGTTTATGTCACTCTTGCATGTGCCTGTGTATGTTGGGGCACAGCCCACAGAGTATTTTTAGCAATTGTGCATGAGCTATGCAACAGTTGTGTCCCCTCCCTCCTCTGCAGGATCGTTTACCCTTGGCTGTAGTCGGCAGCAACACCATTATCGAGGTCAACGGAAAGCGAGTGCGCGGGAGGCAGTACCCCTGGGGTGTGGCTGAAGGTGAGAGGTTGAAGGTCAACTGATCCCAGCCTGTCGATTGATCAGCTAAGCGGACTCTCTCTCTCTCTCTCTCTCTCTCTCTCTCTCTCTCTCTCTCACAAAAACACCAATATTTCCCCAGTTATTGGATTATTGAGCAGGCGTCATGTGTAGAGAGTTTGCAAAGCAGTAACACAATCCATGTGCTCCTGTTTTCCTCTCATCCTGACACACACACACACACACACACACTCACACACACACACTCAGCGGGACAGTGTTACTGAGTGTTTGCAGCAGGCACTGTGACACGTGCAGTCGACAAGACACACTGCGTTGGCGCGAGGAGCGTTGGACAACATCACTTTTGAAAAATAGATAATTTGTTTATTTTCTGTTTAGAAGTTTAGTGACCTTTGACAACAACATAAACGTGTGATGACATAAAATCCAAAGTTTAAATATAAAGCGATTGTTTATGCTAAATCTAAAAAACGTGAAGCGTTAAGACGAGTGAAATACATAAATGCATGCACAAGAGGTTTAAAGGCTGTGTTGACACTTGGTCAGCGCCGGTTAAACACACAATATGTGTCAGATCAGCGCTGAGTGTAAACCGACCTGTGTGTGCTCACAAGAAGATTAGAAGCTTTACTCCACAGGGTCCCTTTAATACATGTGCGTCTAATCAGTTTTGCTCCTGAATGGCTGATTAAACATCTGATGATAGACAGCACCACTTCTTGTAACCTTCGGTCGTATTTTGTACGAACGAGCCGAGAGACATCTGTTTCTTCTGCTGCTGTCATGGCCCAAGACCTGGAAGAAACCGAGCTCGGCGAGGAAAACACAAACAGCTGATGCACATGATATGAAAACAGCAAACAGACGCCGGAGCCACCAGTGGGACACTCGGCAGATTTCTCCTCAGTGCAGGATATGAGAGTCCTGTTTGAGCTGATACAGGAAGTTGCTGTCACGCTGCGGTGAGACATCTGAAACGTGATAAAGTGATGAGAACACAGCCGCAGTATGAATGTAACTGTGCTCAGAGGTGTTTATTGTCTCTGATCAGTCTCAGGCAGTGAGGAAAACATTCCAGGTCCTGCACACTCTCAGCAGCAGCTAAAGAGCTGAGTGCAGTACAGCCTAGTGGGTGACTTGCAGGGGTGCTACTATGAAACTGGTTTGCCACCAGTGTTTGCCATCCACAGGCAGTGAGCTTTGGAATACCACAAATGTTTTTGGCTCCGTGTCAGCATAAATATGGAGAGAGGGCGGGGGAGAGAGAGAGAGAGCGAGAGAGAGAGGGCAAGGTGCCTGAGAAGCTATGCAAGTCACTTCACCACAGCAGTACAGAGAAACCTCAGGGGACTGTGGTGAGCTGTTCTGTACCAAACTGCAGCACCTGATGCCACCCACTGATGGCTTCTGGTACTACAGCCGTCCACATCAGTGCTGCTGCAGTGTATCTGCAGGACTGAGAGGAGCCTGACTAATTAGTTTTCATATGCTGACTGTTTTCTTAGAGCCATACTGTTTGGCTGTAATTCATTTCTATAAATGCTCTGGCTTATTACAACTTAGGTTTTGCTTTTGTGACTCAGGCCATTGACTGTATTGGTTATGAAAACACTGAGCTCAAAGTTATTTCTGAGACCTTGGAATCAGAAATTCTATAATTAATTAAATTGGGCAGTCAGGGGTTCAAACAGGTTGGAAACTAACCTACAAACAGTCAAAGTTATCTGAAAAGAGAGATGGACCAAACTGACTCAGTTTGACCGCAGCCATTTGGGATCGGGTCAGGGTTTCAGCAGGATGAGCAGATCCTCTCCTCAGCAGTGTTTCCCAGCTCCTCCTGTGGGATTCCAAAGCGTTCCAGCATCTCAACCCCCGACCTTCCTCTGGATGTCCAAGCTCTTCAGTTCATATCTCAGGCTGAGCCCTGGCAAACTGCCCTCAGCTGCATGAATCTACAATCTCATTCAGTGGTCAGTAAGTCAGAAAGTAGATCTACTGGTAAATTGAGAGGTTTGCCTTGTAGCCCACTTGTGGCTGCACCAATCTGCCTGTCCATCTCCCCCTCCATTTAAGCCCAACACGAACAAGCTCAATCCACCATTTTCCAGCAGAGAACCATGACCTCAGACTTGGAGGTGCTAACTCTCAACCCAGCTGCTTCACACTTAAGCGCCCCAGTGCGTATTGAGGGTCACTGTGTTGAAGCCAACGGACGCACATCTGCAAGAAAGAGACACAATTCTGAGATCAGCAAACTGACGCTGCTTCAATATATATATAACGAGATCCTGTCCCTAAATATCAGAGTCATCACAGGATCACAGGGAGCATCTGAAGACATGCAGCAGCTGATCTGAGCACACAACCACAAGGTCACACATCGATTTTTGACCTGTGGTGTCCCGAAAACAAGTACCCCTATTGTCCACCCTCTGCTTGTGGTGGTCATGGCCAATCAATGCCAAGGTTCAGATCATCTGTCAGACTGTTCGATCATCTGACTGCTTTGTGTGTTGTTCCATCTGACTTCAGGCGCTCACTTAAGGCGATAAAACTGCTGCTATAATGGACAAAAGGGATGCACAGCTTTAAATATAGAAGCCCAGTTGTTATAATTTGCAGTTTTTTGTTTGGGATGTTATGCAGTCAACTTTTCTTTGTTCCGTTCAGAATCCCTGCAGGTATCACTGCTGTTATGAGCTCCTCAAATCTGATCTGGTCTCTTTTCGTCTTCTTACAGTGGAAAATGGAGAGCACTGTGATTTTACAATCCTGCGGAACATGCTTATCAGGTGAGTGAAAACACACCATCCTGTCCTGTTAGGCTGCGTATCAGTGCAGCGGATGCATTTCCCTTGCAGTGAGGGTAAATGCACTGTTTAACTTTGCCTTTTTCTCCAGGACCCACATGCAGGACCTGAAGGACGTAACAAACAACGTTCACTATGAAAACTACCGCAGCAGGAAACTTGCTGCGGTCACCTACAACGGTGTGGACAACAACAAGAACAAGGGACAGCTAACCAAGTGAGTTTGTTTGTACAGAATGCTCATAACTGTGGTTTTGATGTTGCTGGAACAGCATTGCAGTAGTTAAAACTAAGTGATAATGTAGCCGGTTTGGCTGCAGGGCTCTGTCAGGACCTTCTGAGCAGCTCATTCACTCTGTGACCACTGAGGAAACTACAGTTCAGAGGTCAAAGTCTGGGTCAGGCAGGCCCACGGATTAAAGCTGGCAAGCTGTCACTTAGGCAGTCTAAAGCCTTAAACCCAGTCTTGGGCCAAACAAGCCAGGACTAACCCTCCACTAACTGGCCACCAGTATCAGTTGTGTCTAATCTGACAGTACTAACTGAGGCACCATCTGACACCTAATCCACCAGCTGCAGCTGCCAGTAATCACCAGCACACTCTCACAAAGCTAATGCATGATCAATGGCAGCATGCTAAGTGTCTGTGCATCTGTTTGTTTTTAGACCTGAGACGGCTGACGGCATGTAAGTGTTACTTTACTTCATTAAAACCTCTCCGAACATTCACTTTCACTGCTACCTCTGACCTTTTCCCCTGCTTCATACAAGTATCTTCACCTGCACCCGTCCGAAATGTGTTGATTGACAGTGAACGATGAATCCTGTTTGGCCATACATCCCATAATAGATGTTAGCCACTCAGCTGGCTTAGCTATTTGCTTTACAGTGTCATTACACTCTAACTAACCTCTGCTGAAGGACCTAGTATGCAGCTGCTGTGCAACTAATGGCTAAACATCATACAACCACTGGCTTATTCATCTCCTGGTATCGATGGAGTGAAAATGGAAAATATGAGCAGAATGAGTGGACAAACCTTTTCACATCAGTTGTTCTTTCTAGATCTCCCATTTTGCAAGGCCACAGTGACTCAGCAGTTATACAGTGGCTGAATAACATGCTCTAGAAAGCTTCAATAAATAAATTTGCACATTAGCCACAGCTGTAATGTTGGCACAGTGATGCTTAGAAAGTGTGTTGGCCATGCTAACAATGGCTAATGTTGACTGAGCACACACTCAGGCTGATGTCATTCTCTGTAGGTCAGGAAAGTGTTTTTTTGTTGGTTTGTTTTTGTTTTTTCAGCCGGACAGCTTGTCCAGCTTGACGTCAGGGCTCAGCAGAAGGGCACAGTTAGGACGCAGATCAGGATTTCTTTTCCCATGACTCCTGTTGAAACCCTGTCCCCTCCCAACTCTTCACTGGAAGCTCTCTATTGCAGAAAGCTTCCAGTGAAGGACAGCAAGCCTGGCCTCTCCTCCTTCTCTCCTCCTGCCTCTTCTCTTTTTCATCACTCTGTATGCAGAAAGATCTAAGCGATCAAGCAGTGTCACAGATGTGTGACCATCCACATACGTGCCTGCTTCCATGTTCAGTCTGTGTGAACACTGGCTTGTGTCTCCAGGAGTCCTCTAGCCCAGATGGAGGAGGAGCGGCGGGAGCATGTGTCCAAGATGAAAAAGATGGAACAAGAAATGGAGCAAGTGTTTGAAATGAAGGTCAAAGAGAAGCTCCAGAAGCTCAGGGACTCTGAGGCTGAGGTAAACAAAGGATTTCTTCAGTTTATTTTGTTGTTTTTTATTAATCGTTGTTCCTTTGTCAATGCTTGGTTAACCTGCGCCTGCACCCCACTGTCCCTGCAGCTCCAGAGGCGTCACGAGCAGATGAAAAAGAACCTGGAGGCCCAGCACAAAGAACTGGAAGAGAAGCGTCGTCAACACGAGGAGGAGAAGGCCAGCTGGGAGGCTCAGCAGAGGATCCTGGAACAGCAGAAACTAGACGCCTCCAGGTAAACACACACAAAAACCCATATGGGGACCAGTTTATTGAGTTGAAGAGATGGATTCACCCAGTCCAACAGGGAGGAATAAGACAGAGATCCAACAGAACAATGAACTAAAAACAACCACCCGTCAGTGTCCCACAGTGTTGCTCCATTTTAAATTGAGCTTCACTCACTTTGTGGTCTGTTACATCAACTCTGTTCCTGTTGTGTTATATTCTAGTTTTAAACCTTTTTCAAATCCTGGTGTTTAAATGTTCAGCATACACAGGGTTAGAGTTTCTCAATAACACTGCACTAACAATGAAGGCCCCAGAGTGCCGGAGCAGCAAGGATGAGGAATCAGAATTTACCAACAAGGGCTGTTTAAATAAATAAGCACCAGCTGTTATTGTATTTCTCAGTCAGAGAGCGTCAAAGCTTTGTCATAGAGAATATAGTGGTGAAGTATCCCCAGTGGTGAACGTGAAGGCAGAATAATAAATAAGACCAATGGGCTTTGGATTGGAGCCAGAAGCATGCACAGCCTCTTTACTGACGCTACAGTAATTTCACATGTAGGTCGCATGTCTGAAAAGGTGTGTGACACACTGTTATGCAATAGCCACAATGGCAACCTGAGCAGACTGGGGCTAATAACAGCTGCATAGAGTCAGATTAATGTGAAGGTGTCAGCAGCACAAGGTTGCACAAGAGACAGTTTGAAGTTGCTGTGGAGATTGTGCTCGTACTGGTCTGCACGAATGACGCTCTAACTGCTCTTCTGTCCTCTTGTGGTTGCAGGACCTTGGAAAAGAACAAAAAGAAGAAGATATTTTAATAACTCAGGATGGACCCTCCTGACGTTACAGTGTTTTGTTTTTTGTTTTTTTGGGGGGGGGGTTTTCACCAACCTGCCAGCCTTGATTGTCAGACCTTCTGTCAATCAACTACATCCACTGTTTGACCATATTACTGTGTAATAATCAAGTGAAAGCCAGGGGGCAGTATTGTCTGGATTCTGAATTTAACCAAAACCTCCCGGCTCATGTTCCTCCTACAAGAAGTGTCATTATCTCTGTATTGATTCAGTTTCTCTGTATTGATCCTGTTTTGGCTCACTGCTCATAAAACCAGATAGAAAACATGACTGGCGTTCCTCCCTCATGCCGATGTGGAGGGCAGCGTTCAGAGTTCAGTCATTCTTTCCTCTTTTCTTCTTCTTCTACTTTGGGAATGTCGGGTGCCGCTCTGTGCTGCGTCCTTTTTTAATGCCAAAAAACCAAACAAAGAGGTCGGCCTTTCACTTCCTGCACGTTGGCAGACAGCATCAGGCTGAAGCTCACCTCAGGCACTGTTGTTCTTTTTGTTATACATGTATCTTTCAGTTCACTTACTTAGGTATCACATTTAAGTTCCTCCCAAGCTCTTATGCTCTTTCATCTCCTGTAATGTAAATTGTATAACCATGAAGTGCAGTGTTTAACTTCAAACATGTGTAACATTTTCTTAATTGTCTTTATTTTTTTTTCTTTTTTGTATTTGCCCTGGCATAGAAATTGTTGTTGTGTTCCATTTAGTTCCCAGTATCTTAGTCGGAGTTTTCCAGCCCTGTTCTTGGAAACCAAACATATATTCCTGACTTCACTCACGCTGAGTGTAACAATGTTCAGAAACTGCTCTTGAGGCACTTCGACATGAATTTGGTCAAACCTCTGGAGCAGAGTCTGTATGAAAATGTTCTCCAACAGAATCAAATCCTTCCAGGGGTAGGATGTGGGAAGCTTGTGTTGGATGTTGGTGGGTGAGAAAGCTGGAGCTGAGATGCTTCGGTCGAACACACAGCGGTCAACCCAGTAACTGTACCAAGCTGGCTTTCTTTACATCACATTTAGCACTGTTGGTGTTCTGCATCTGTATTTTGTAATGTCTTGTTTTTATTGTACAAAGTCACATAATAAAATTGTGATGGGAAAAACGCAAAGACGATTGGCTGAATGTACCTGACCAAGCATGAGGACGCCCTCATGTTACTGGTGAACATGTTTTAAACCCAGTGTTAATCAGCTGCTGTAACCGCCTCTACTTCTCTGATTTCAGGCTACAAGAGCATTAGTGAAGTCCAGCACAGATGTTGAGTAATAAGATCTGGATCACAGTCTGCATTCCAGCTTATCCCAAAAGTCTTGGATGGAGTAAGGTCAGAGCTCTGATGCAGGTCAGTCAAGGTCTTCCACACAAACACTGGGCTGTTTGGGTTTAAGCAGGAATGTTGCCAAAAGCTGTATTGTCTAAAATGCTATTGTATACTGTAGCGTTTAGGTTTCCCTTTATTGGAATTCCAAAGAAGTATGTAAGCATATATGCAATTCTGTATACAGTTAGAGTGCAGTATGACATGGAAATGCTTCGAGAGAAAATCAGCCCCAGGCTAAAAGTATGTAGACCAGGATATATTTCAGCCATATCATGCAGGAAGGGAGCATTTGGTTATTAGAAGCACTAATGGGTTCCTGGAGTGTTCAAGAACAGGAAATGCAAAACAGGCCAACTTCTATTCTGTCTAATCTAAGAGGGGTTCTAAAGTGTGCATTGAGGCCTCCATGATGTTTTCTTCCTGCAGGTGGCAGCATGAGACTGTGCTGCAGCTCCTCTTGCCGACCAGTTCAGGGTCTTTCCGTGCCTTTGAACGGTCTTATCAGCGTCTGTCTGAACTTTCACCATGACCCAGCTGTTTTTGTCTTGATGTACTTAAAACCCTAATTGTGCTTAGTAAAGGATTCACAGCCAGATTGTGTATTTTCGTTGCCTTTCACCCACTGAAAAGATCTTCCTCTCTAACCCCCAGCGCTATGTCGGTCTGCCTAAACAAGTTTGATTAGAGGCTTTATCAAGAGCACAGTGCACACTGGGAGTCATCGAGGCAGTAGCTGCCAACTTGGCTTTAGGTTTTAGTTTAAAGTGTGCTTGTTTTTCTTTGTCGGTGGTTTTGATTCCTTGAATTAAGATGGAAGTTTGCTTTTGGAATTCTGAGGCCACCATGGGCTCACGAAAGGCTGCCAGAAGTCATTCATGAAGTTCTAGGGATTGTTGGTGGTATTCCAGGTGCTCTTCAGAGCATACTAGAGGATTCTTCAGGCTACAGGATAGTTGAAGGAAGCCTCTTAAGTTCTTGTGTATTTTAGTGGCTCTTCGTTGGCTTCTTGCCAAGTGCTTGCTCATGCTGGAACTGTTGGTTCCAATAGTAATGAGTGTGGTCTAGACCCGCTCTGTTTGTAAAGTGCCCTGAGATGACTTTTGTTGTGAATTGGCGCTACATAAATAAAATTGAATTGAATTGAATTCTCTTTATTCATTGTATATGTTCTTGAGGTTCTAGGTATTATTGAGGAGGTTTCTGGGATCACTGATGTGTGACAGGTCATTAAGTTCATCTAAGGGGTTTTAAGATGTTATAGGAGTTCTTTTGAGGATCTGAAGACAACTTGAAAATGTTCTGAAGGACCATGAGAGGATTCCAGGTGCACGTAAGAGGATTTCAGAGGTTCTTGAGGTTGCTCCTACGTTCTTTGTGAGAGTCACATGGCTAATGGGATATTCTTGAATGGGCTCTTTTAAGTTATTGTCAGAGTTCTATGGAGTCTAAAGAGACTTAAAGAATCTTGACAGATCTGGGTTTCTAAGGATGGTAAATGGCCTGTACTTATACAGTGCTTTTCTAGACACTACAAGTCGACATTCACCCATTCACACCAAATGAAACTAAGGACTTCTAACCCATTCATACACTGATACAGCATTGGGGGCAATTTGGGGTTCAGTGTCTTGCCCAAGGACGCTTTAGCACGCAGCCCAGAGGACCGAGGGATCAAACGACCCACTCTACCACTGAGCCACACCTGTCCTTGCGGTTTCAGAATGAGGGTGTAAGGGATGTTGAAGGAGTTATGGGAGTACTTTGTAGGCTTTCAAGGCTCATAAAGAGGGACTTGAAGGCATTCTAGTGATTCCTTGAACAGTCTAAAGATTCCTTGAAGAGGTTGTTTGACCTGGATCATTCGGAGTGTAGTGCATGGCTATACTAATACTTCTGGCAGGCATTCTTCTTAAAAGGGCTCTCAGGGGTTTCCAGGGATTGTTTTAGAAGGTTTTAGACATAACTGAGAAAATTTCATCTGTCCTTGAGGAGTTGCTGGGGTTCAGTTGGCCTAAAATATAACTGCACTTACAGAAAGACCTCTCTGAAAATACATAAAATACACCCAATAATAGAAATTAGCAGAAGCTAACTGTCTTTCTCTCCTGGGACGTGGACTAGACCAAAAAGTTGCTGACTAATGTCGGAAAAGTAAACTTGAAACATAACCTAAAAATTGACTGTTATTGCTTATAAATATCTGTGACCATGTCCTTGTGGAGACAGATGTTTTAACTGCATTAAGACCATTCTGGAGCACTCCCTGTTGGAAAATGTGGTATGTATTTGAGCAGGGAGTGTCCCAGGAATTGGGTTTCGAGGAAACAGCTTGGGTCCACGTTTGCTTCCTGTCCAATGTTGATTCAATGATTCACTGTTGAATAGTAAGGTCTTCCCATTATGCTCTGTGTATTGATCAGTTTCCCAATATAGTATGTAATCAGTCAACCTTTATCATATGGATGTGTTCAACAGACTTTTTAAAAGAATCACTAATGACAATTTAATTGTCAGACCTTTAAATATGACTTCCCCTCCAGCTTATTCAAACAAAACCTGGACCCTTTGGACTCTTGACTGTTGTGTGGAGCACAAAACACACACACACACACACACACACACACTGCTGTACTGCAGCATCACGCCACAGCCTTCCCAGTCTGGCACCAGGTCTGCTGATTGGCCAGCTGTGCTTTTGGGTCATGCAGGTGAAGACACCCTCAGCCAGTTACAGAGGTGTTCCCAGAGACCCCATGTATCGGCCCACATGACAAGACAGGAGCTGGTCACAAATCTAATACTGCTTATTGCCCCAACAACAGGGGCCAGCCCCGACTGTGTTGTAATGATTAGCATTACTATAACAGGGAGATCAGACCCTATCTGTGTGAGCATACAACACAACATTGGAGACATTTGGAGACATACAGGTACTTGGGAGTACAAATAGACAATAAACTGGACTGGTCAGCTAAAACAGAAGCACTCTACAGGAAGGGACAGAGTCGGCTCTACTTCCTGAGAAGGCTGAGGTCATTTAACGTCTGCCAGAAGCTGCTGCAGATGTTCTATCAGGCTGTCATTGCCAGTGTCCTCTTCTATGCTGTGGTGTGCTGGGGAGGAAGCATTAAGAAGAGGGACACTTCACGGCCGGACAAACTGGTGAGGAGGGCCGGCTCTGTAGTGGGTGCAGAGCTGGACTCTCTTACATCTGTGGCAGAGAAAAGGACCCTCAGCAAGCTTCTGCTCATCCTGGACAATGTTCATCACCCTCTGCATGACATCATCACCAAGCAGAGGAGCACATTCAGTGGCAGCTGCTGTCTCTGACCTGCTCCACTGACAGGCTGAGGAAGTCGTTTGTCCCGCGGGCCATACGGCTCTTCAGCTCCTCCCAGTGAGGACTGTCCTGGACTGTGCTCATGATGGACACCACCAAACATTCACCACATCCCCACCATATGTTTGTGAGCATGTGTGTACATGCTGGTGTGTATATATATATGTAAATATGTAGATGTATATGGTATATGTATATACGCATATTTATAAGTATGTGTATGTATGTTTATATACTCTTAATTTCCTTTACCCGACTCCACCTTATTTTATTTTATTTAACCTTATTTAATTTTATGTCTATTTTTACTTTATTTCATTTCTCCATTTTCTGATGTTTTTATACATGCAAGTGTTTGCAGAATTTTACAATTTTACACTGCTGCTGGACACCTAAATTTCCCTCGGGATTAATAAAGTATCTATCTATCTATCTCTATCAACTCCTGGTACAGGCCCACATTATTTCCTGCACCAATGACTGCAACTTCCTACTTGCTGATCTCCCCACATGTACATTTAAACCACTGCAGATGATCCAGAATGCAGCAGCTCGTCTGGTCTTCAGCCAACCCAAAAAAAGCTCACGTCACCCTCTCTGTTCCTGTCCCTCCACTGGTTTCCAGTCGCTGCTCGCGTCAAATTCAAATTGTTGACGCTTGCTCACAAAACTACAAGTAAAACTGCTCCTGGTTACCTGAACCCCCTCATCCAGGTCTACACTCCATCCCGCTCTTTACGCGCAGCCAAGGAAAGACCTCTACTCCCAACATCACAACAGGGCCCAAAATCACAAGCTAGACTGTTCTCCTTTGTCATTCCCAAGTGGTGGAATGAGTTACTTAACTCTATTTGATCGGCAGAGTCATTCAAGAAACTGCTTAAGACCTTTTGTTTTCAGAACACCTTCTCTTGTAACAAGCACTTAAAATAAATAAATTCATTAATTTAAAATGCACTTTAAAAAAAACACTGTATTTTCCTGTTGGTTCATTGTGCCAGACTTCCATCTTTGCTGCCAAATTCTTCCTCTTATCAGGTGGACCAGAGGTGGATTCTGTTTGGTTAATTGCTGTTCTGACATTGACCTGGTTCACTGAGAGCTGCAGTGTTTCTGGGTTAGCTCCAGCCCTCGGCAACATCACAAGAGTGTAGCAAATGTGTCACTGAGGCCGTCAACGTGCTCTCTGTCTGGATATACTTTCATACTCTCCAGACAAAGCAAGGACTTCGGGTAGTACTTAAACATTTATGTGAAGAGGAGATCTTTCAGCTCAGTAGCTGGTTTTTTGAAGATCAGTGCTGATAGTTAGCATTTTGTTACAGGGCAGTGACTGTGCAGAGGGCAGGCATTACTCTGTGCTCCCATACCGACATGGACTGACCTCCCAGAGCTCAGGAAAAATCACAAAAACTACATTTTTACTTGCGAGCTTTGCAAACTCAATTGAGTGGCATTCCTGCTGGCAAGTAGCTGTATAGTTTGTCAAACTTTCACATGTACGTTGTGGATTTGATCATTTTTTCTAAGTACTTTCAGTTAGCAGCCTGTAACAGCATCAGGAAACAGGAATCCTAAGCCATCACCACGTTTTTTCACATTCATATCTCTACAAAATCTTCAATCCTTGTTTCAAGCGACTTGGATGCAGCTCAAACTCCAGAATCATTCCTGTCTTCCCTTTTGCCCTTTTTAGGGCTGTTGATGCCTTCAGTTTGGAGTCCTTTCTTGGATTATTTTGTTGGATCCTATCTGCGCTTGAGATCTTCTGCTTTATCCGTGTTGCATAAGAGCCGAGGTCAAGAGGAGGTTGCCATGTCCAGTATTTATGCCATGGGGCATCATGGCTGTAAATAGACCTGTGATGTGAACAGTGGCTTATCCTTTCACTAGCACAAGATTATGGTATACAGCTGACAGTGTGCACTACACTGTCAGGGCCACGGATTCATGTCACTAGTTACTAATTGAACATTTTGTAAATTTGATAAAATGTTTGTTTGCTTTTGTAAAATATAATGTTTCCTACATGGCTATGTGGAGAAAGTAGAGTGCTAAAAACAAAAATGTATGAAAATAATAGTTTTACATTCCCTCTTTTCAGAAAACTATATAAATAATAGTCAAATTAAACTATTGCTGGTTTTGGATCAGCTTCTCTGAACCTGTTCAAGAACCCATAAGTGTACCCAGGGCCCCAGAACCCTGAAGCCTTAACCATCAGCGTAAACCCACTGAAGAACCAGTCCTGAAATGTAGTCAAGAACTAACTTAACCCTCATGAGAATCTCTTAAACACCCTTTAATACTTTGTATAACCCCGTCAAAGGCACTGTCAGCCCAACAAGGACTTCCCAAAACCCAATTATATTGGTGCCCATGTTATTAGTCATAGAGTGGGTGCATATTAACTGTCCTTTTATGACTGTTTCCTATTTCCATTTGGAAGGAATCCATTTCAAGCCATTGGATTCTAGGCCAGAAAACAATAAATGGTCCCATCTGTTAATGAGGAGCTTTTCAACACCACCACAGAAAGGATAAAGCAAGATCAATTGATAATCACAGGCTCTGATGATAAAGAATGACACCAAAGCATGTGTCCTATCTGAAATTATTATGCTATGATAATTCAATCAGTCCGGACCTGGGCAGAAGGAGCCCGAGTGATAATTACTTCCTTTGATTGATGCTACAGTCAGACACTGAATGCTTTGACCACTTGCTGCATAGTAGTCCCACATTTTGTGGCTGTGTTTTCATCGGCGTCTAATTTCTGTGAAACATCTCTGAAAGTTCACTGAACTCAAGAAACTGCAGGCCATATGTCTGTGGGAATTCCCCTGCCTAACCTCCACCGCACTCATCATGAAAATACACAGAATGAAGAAGCAACTTGTCTGACTGCCTGTAAAACATCTTAATGTAGAATATAGGGCGGTGCAGATCATTCAGTGTGAGGGGTCTTCACAAATCCTGATAAGCATACTGCACATTAATTGTATCACCATCATTAACACAAGTAAAACCAAATCTATATTTTCATATACTGTCTATGTGCTGGCTACATGTACCTTTCTCCATAGATAAATGCTATTTAACAACTGAAAAATAAAATATAAAGTTAAAGATGCATGTCCTAATAACAGTAAATGGATATGATTTATTCTAATTGGCTCGCATGGTGCTTTTATTTTGAAGAGCAGCCTCTTCCGGTATTTTCCTGTCTGTAAACTTGACTGACGTTGGGAGCAATGGTTTGTATTGATGTGATCGCTAGCGTCTCGCTGTCAGCTGAGTGTGTGTGGAGGCCGACCTGTGGTCAGTCACACAGCGCGGCGTTGGAGGGCAAAGTTTACAGCGGAGCGCGTATATCCAGCTCTAATTCCCCGCAGAGGACACGCACACGGGCTTCAGCCACACGCAGGGCAGGGAGACGCTGAGCCGGTGTGTGGGGGGGATACATGCAGCATGTAGCCAGGGTGAGGACAGCTGCTGTGTGCTGCGTATGTCTGATATCCTCCTAAATGAAGCAGCCTGTGAGAGTGGGAACAAGCTGCTATCCGTGAATCTGTGACTGTCACCCCCTGCGCTTCACGGTGGTCGGTGCCTCAGTCCGTTCCCTTTGCCGTGGCCCACTGTCTGCTCCCGTCCGCTGCACTGATCCGAGCCCCGGTGACCCGCTGGAGCCATGGGTGGGAGTCTGGGCTGCCACCGCTCCATCCCCAAGGACCCCACAGACTTTAGCTGCGGCAAGCGCAAGTTCAGCGCCGCGTGTAACTTCGGCCACATTCTGGTGAACCAGGAGCGGCTCAACATCAACACGGCCACCGAGGAGGAACTCATGACTCTGCCGGGAGTCAACCGCACTGTTGCACAGAATATCGTGGAGTACCGGGACTGTATCGGGGGCTTTAAAAAGGTGGAGGACTTGGCTCTGGTGAGCGGGATCGGGGCCACCAAACTAGAGGTGATCAAACTGGAAATATGCGTCTCCAGTAGGACCAGTTCGTCCCAGCACTCCCCGTCCTCCCTGCGCAAAGATCTGGATCACCAGTCCTGCACAGGGATGAACATTAACACCGCGACCCCGGCGCAGCTCATGAGCATCCGCGGCATCACGGAGAAGATAGCCAAGAACATCGTGGCGTACCGGGCGGAACACGGTCCGTTCAAAAGCATCGAGGACCTGGTGAGGGTGAACAACATCAACAGCTCCCTGCTGGACAAAATCCGCTTCCAGGTGTTCGTGGAGCGCTCCAGAGCGCCGTCCACCAACACCAACGGCGGCCTGACTTGCACCACCAAGTCCCACCCCAGTCCGACTTCATTTAGTCTCATGAGCGACGACCTGGACCTCCCGCCTGGAGGACCGACCCAGATCATCTCCGTGCGGCCCAGCGTGGAGCCTCCAGCCAGCCTGCGGGACGGCAAGCCCGTGGTGCGCCTTGCAACCTGGAGCCTGCAGGGCTGCTCCTGCGATAAGGCCAACAACCCGGGGGTCAAAGAGGTGGTGTGCATGACCCTGCTGGAGAATGAGTGAGTACAATGTCCAGAGATGTTAATATTCGTGCGATTGCTAATTAAACACAGTCATATAAATGTGTCACGGTGAGGTAGTTTCAGATGTCAAAAGTGAGGCCGATCTAAAACTTTAAAGATCTACTGAAACCAGTCAACACGCACAGTATGACACAGTTTTCACTGTCAGTTGAACATTGGCTCAACCAGTTACTGTAGTCCAACAGTGCCAAACAGATTTTTAGAGGTTGTGCTGATTTGATTCCACGATGATGAATGAAATGTGGTCTAACAAAGTGACTGATATCTGACCACAAAATGCAGTCAGCCTTTGTCCTGTTAGCCATCTTTAACCAGGTGCCCTCAGGACCAGTCTTGGTCCATTCTTGGCACAGATGCCTTTACCCCTCTGACGACACTGACAGCGGTGTCATCTAGATTCCATATCTGGGCTGGATGACATCAGTCTGCTCCTGCATATGTAAAATACAGTAAACCAACAATTTAAATAAACTAATTAGCCAGCCATTTAAAAACTCAGATTCCAGGTTGTCCATTAAGGCTCAATACATGCCAGTTGGTTAAACAACATCACCCAGAGGTCCTGGGTTAAGACTTCACCTTGTGGGTCCCGTGTTGCAGAGGGCTTCTGGCTCAGAATCTACTTTTTAAGACTCTTTTTAGTTTGTGTGGTGACAGTTTCTGGATCAAGCAATGTAAAATCAAATTGCGTCAAACTAACTGACACTTGCTGTTAGCAGTTTTATTCCAACACACATGAGCACTGCTTGGTGTATGAGTCTGTGTGTTCCGTACCTGACGAGACACTGGACATGACAGGGTGCGTACACATAGCACAGAGGGTTTCACTCAGGGACCCATGAACATGTTAATTCAGCTATGGCTTCTCGGTTTTATAAATAAACTATTTAATCAGTTAAAAAAACTTGAAATTTAAGAAGAAAAGAAAATAATCTTTAAGAAACCAGTTACAACTCAAACAATAATGCAAATATTGTAAAAATGAAATAAATACTAGTTCATTACTCTGCACATTAAATAAACTCAAACCAAACTGCCCCAAGTCAGGCTGTGTTACTTTTGAATGAGTATTTCTATCATGACAGTTAATAATAAAACTTGCAGCACATAAAAACAGTAAAATTAGTCAAATATGCACAAAAAACAGGAGCAGTTGGCCTGGATATAATAGAGCAGAGTAAAATTTCAGCTCTTGACCAGGCAACAGTCCAGCAGGTTTCTGTTTTTGTGTTTTCAAGTATCAGGGACGAGCTTTGAGTCTGATGCAAAATCCCTGATTCCTTGATTCCCTGCGCTGTTGTCTGACAACTTGTAAAGACAACGGACGCAGAGCAGAGAGAGCAGTGGCCATGCTCCTTTGCCCCGAGCGCAGCATTTGTGCAGATAGCAGGCAAACGGGCCTCTGTGAATCCAGGTTAATCTGCTCAGATAAACTCTGAGAACACTGTGTCAGTGTCAGGTTCCGCAGTCAATGAGTAACGAGATTAATACAACGGGATTCTGCCTGTGTTTGCCCGACAGCAAACTGCTCAGCTCACCTCGTCTGACAGCTGTATTAGCTCAGGCCTGACACAGCCCCAGCGTGATTCGACATACGTGAAATATTTGCTTTGTTCTGCTCACATGACTGCTCACACCATGTCCAAATTCGTGCTTAGCGCTTCTTCTTCTTCGGTGATAATACACACTTCTTCAACAGGGTGTGACAAGTCTTTCTCAGTGTCTGTTGGCACCAGGTTGCACGAGCTGGGTTTGCCAGATGAAGTGCCTAGAGCTGTGCGGTATCCTGCTTGGGTGGGGAGCTGTGACCTGCTTAGAAGGGTGGGGGTGGAGGTGGATGTTGTGTGAGCACACTCCTGCCCTACATGTTGTTACAACTGAAACTGTTGCTGCCAGTAAGTGTAGTTTCCACAGTAATGCAGCTATCATATGATCCACGCTAGCTCCCGACGCGGCCTCGCATATGGAGAGCAGCCCTCTGTACCAAACTCCATTTGAAAATCAGTCATGTTAATGTTATCTTGCTCCCCAGGCTATTTTGCTCCTTCATTCATTGGAGATGTTGTATGCCACTTCAGTAAAGCATCTGTGCAAGACAGTACATCACTGTCCCCTTGTCTGAGGGGACTCCTGGTCACTGTTAGCCACCTGCAGCTACTTACGTCAGCGCTAGAGGAAGATGTCTAAGGGACTGTTCTGCCTGTGAAACAGTGATTTCACCCATTCAGTGGACTTCCTCATTATCTCTGTCTTCCTTTTTCCTCTTCCACAAGACTGCTGTGCTGACAGCACCAATGCTAAGCACAGAGCAGCGGCCATAACCCTAACGAGATAAAGCAGGACTGTGCCAGGTGCAGCTTTTTTAATCAGACCTGTTCTCCATTTGCATCTTGAGCAGGTGACAGCACTGTTCATGTACACTGAGAGCAGTGTGAGGCCGGTTGGCTTGTTCTCTCTCTGATGCGGGCACAGAACATACATGCATGTTGCCGTCCAGAATGCAGTCTACACCACGTGCTCGCATGCAACTTCATCAGAAGACGTGAACTAACAAGAGGTGATAGGAGACGAAGATGGAACGTGCAAAAGACTTTCTTCATTCTTCATCTTCCAAGCTTTCTTTTATTCTTTTATTAATAATATTAATACATACCAGTATTAATACATAGTAAGATGACGTGTTTGTTTGAAGCATCCCAAGACCTTAAGCTGATGCAGTTGCAGGGCTTTTGTTGACGGGAGTTCTTTAAAGCTGACCTGGTGTGTCAGGACCTTTAAGGGTTCAGTAGGTGAAAAGCCTACCCCGTCCGTCTGCAGCATGTTGGTCTGGGAAAGTGACGCACAGCACAGCATTTCTGGGGTTCCACGCGGTTGTACTTGTGAAAAGTGACTGAGTACAGTAAGTTACAACAGCATCGCCGGATTCTGTTCAAGCGTTTCTTTGAAGCACACTGAGGACTATGTGGCTCTGGCCAGCTAAAAACTTGCTGAATCTACCGGAAAGAGTTTGACGTGTGGCCCCTTCTTCATAGAACATGTCTGCAATTAACCATGTTTATTAATCCACACAGCTCCACCACGCCCTCGGTAAACCCTGGAGCCTCACATGACAGCTCCGCTTGATCAAGGAGTGCCCATCTTGTGTTTTTATTGGAGCGGTCTGATTACCTTTGGCGCCATCTCAGATCTTCCTCCCCTTCCATCTCCTATTAAACCCACCCACCCTTCTAGAAATCTCCACCACTTCCCTCACTCATGCCCCCCTCTTCCTGTGTTCCCAAGCCATGGGTAACAACCCCTAATGGTGACATTGTAGGGATCATTGTTGTGGAGGAGATAGGGTGTGTTTGCACAGTGCTTGTGCTCCGCTGCATGAGCAATCACAAGATCCCGGCTGAGTTTACACACTTCCTGGCTTTCCTCCAGGAGAAAGCAGGGAGCTACTAGAGTTCAATGAACTCCTGCTTACCAAAGGTTACACAGCAAACTGCCCTCAGCCACCACAACCCCCCAGGCCTGCTGATGTTAGTAACCAGGCAGCCATTAGTCAGCATCACACACATAGCCGGAGGGAAGTGAAAGAGTTGCCACTAGCTCTGAAAAGCAGGGTTATTACAGATCAAGTTGGAGATATGAGCTGACAGAGAGTCACTTGAGTCTCTGACTAATGTGACCACAGCAGTGAAAAGCTGTGTTGCTGTCAGATCTGCTCCAGGGATCCTCTCTTCCTACGTGACAGTTTGTAGGAGGACGTTTCTGTTTCTGGAGTGTTCACACTGTGTTTTTTATGCGTCATCTGTCTGTGGCTCTTTTCTTGTGTCACAGCGAAGAATTTGGCTCTCTCAGTGTTGAAACATTCACATGGCACCCAGTGTGTCTTGAACAGAGCTGTGCAACTACCAAGCTGCATTAAGCAAGCATTTTCTGTAGCAAACATTCATCCCGGCTGTCCAAACTGCGACGCAGGGCTGCAGGAGAGAACAGCAGCACAGTGCGACAGCTTACATTCATCCAATTTGCCATTCCGCCTACCTTACACTTAAATGCACTCAGGAAATTAAGAATTAAATGTGAAACTGAAGAAGTGAGCTGTCCAAAGAACGCTGGGATCTCCTTTTATATGAATAATAAACTCAAAAACATGACAAAATGAAACGAGGGTTGTGTTTTAGATCATGTAGGCGGAACCTCAGCGCTGGTTTCCCGAGCTGAACACACTGAACCTTAAATCCACAAGGTAACTCAAGGTTGTTTGTAGTATTTTTATCACAATATGAAGTCACAAGGGTTTGTTTTGAGCGGTGCTGCGTCTGTAGTCGACCCTTGACGTTGCTGACAGGGCTGATGATGATAGGGGATGGCCGGCTGACATCACGCACAGCTGACTGGAGCTTCTCATAATGAAAAATGAAGCAGACAGTAGACATCTACATCCTCATCAGCCACAGCAGAGACTTCGCTGGTTGTGGTTTCTCTGGGTTTGTGTTTAATCTGCTCAACTCGGTCGATCACCTGACAGCCCAGTTATCATTTAGGCGGAATATCGAACCACGTACCCAAGCCAAGAACAAAATCAGTGGTTCTACTGAACTGGACTGAAATCCAGTGCCAACGGGGGCAAGAAAACCTTTAAAAAGCATTTACTGTCCTGCCTTTCACATTTCACATCTCCACTTCCTTCATCAGCACAGGTAGCTAACAGATGATAGTCCAATAGTTGTGTTTACACAGCAGCCAGTGAAGCCAGCTCTATGATAATGAGCTGCTGGTCTTTGAGTGACAAGCGTTCTGGTGGCAGTCTCACTCTTGTTAATTATATTACCGCCTAATCAGATCTGCTTCTGCCCCTTGTTTAGCTTATCATTACTCTACAGACGTATTAAACCACCAGAGCATTTACACAGAACATCTTACTCTGTTTCGGAATCATGAACCAATTTATATGTTAACTTCCTTCTGTCTGTTTCCAGTGTTTGTATTTGTTTTGCGTTTCCATATACAAATATATCTAAAGTTCTCTGGGGGTGTATTGGTTTATACTGTCTCTCAATGCACCACTGTATAAGAAATCAGCACTTCCAATCCCCGAGGATCTTTAATTCCTCATTAAATAAGTAAAGGAACCGTGAAATGAAATGTTTTGACCTCACAAACAGAGCAGATCATTGGTGAAGAGAGCTGGATGTCACAGAGATTTAGAATCCTGCAGCAGTAGATCTTTCTTCTGAAGACGCAGTAAGACATGTGTCTTTGGTAGAAAGATCAGCATTAAACTAACGGTGCTGGCAGTCGGAGCAGGCCAGGTTTGCTTCCTTTCACAACTCCAGAGCATTTGGCTCGTGTAGCGCCGTAAAGCCATAAAGGATGGAATCTAGGTGTGGCTGCCAGAACAAAACATATCATGCCAAGAACACATTTTGGACAACACAGTAGATGTTGTCTCGGTCTAGTTCATGAGTTTTCTATTTATCACCAACTCACATGTCAAAATCGAATTAATTAAACATGTTTGAACTGAACTGATTGTTTTGTGCTGTACTCTAACCAGTTTGATTGAACAATTCTTCACGTGTCATTGTGGCAGTTTTATGGTTTTTGGTCAGTTAGTCCTCATAAACATGTTGTTCTCTAGAGTGAAGTGAGTTGCTTCCTGCTGTGTTGAGCTCTGATATGTCCTCAGAGTCAAAGTCCTGCTGCGAAAGCTTCACTGTGTCAGTCCATAGGGCCCAGGAAGGCTAGTGGAGGACTAGTTCAGCAGATGATAAGATGGACACTGATGTCACGTGTTGGACATAGCCTAGCTTAGCACAAAAACTGGATCTTCTCATCTCACAGACAGCCTTATTTCCCAACACGTTGAACTGTAGTTTAGCTGAAGCGTGCACTTAGAATGACGCTGGCATATCAATGGCCTCGCATGTCATGAGCTGTCCATAATTAGATACCACAAAATACACTTCCACCCACAGGCTTTGTGAGTGACTGAGTGTTGAGGCGATTTACCCAACATCTGCGGTCTGTACAGTAGTACAGATTATGACATGGGCGGGCACAGAGTTTGGCAGCAGCAACTTTTAATCCCTTCACATGCCAACAGGACACACACAGAAGCACGACTTTCAGTGACGTTAGTGTGCAGCACTTGGAGCTCACTGAGACAGCCTGATACTCTAAAGGAATCCAGCGAGGTCGACTCCAGCAGGGGTGCTGAGGTCATGAGGACGGGGTGCCGCAAAGGAGGTCCGTGCAGAGCTGACGCAGGGTGCTGGGTGCTCATGTGGAAATTTCCATTGGCGCAGCATTTTATTGTGGGTGGACAGTGAGTTAGGGGCATTGCCCAGCAAACCCTGCCAGCCAGGAGTCACTGGGGCCAATACCGTGCTCCCCACCCCATTTCTTTTGCTACACAAAGCTGATTCGGGCTTGTTTGTCTCCTGCAGAAGCAAATCAAACTGACTTACTGCAGTCTCCAGCAAGCAGTTTGCAAGATTAATCAGCAAGATGCAACAAAAGATACATTGCCTTAGAAGCACTGATGAGACAGCTTCACTGAACACTAGAAAACCCTCACATGAGTGCTCCACTTAAAACCTGTACTTTGAATGTGCTACGCTGACACTGAGAGGACTGTTTTTAGCTCTCTTTTGGTCTCCACCAGCTCCTGAGAAAAATATCTGTCCCTTCAGCAGCTGAACACTCTATGTTCACCTGCGAGTTGCTCACTGTGTCCGTCAAGCTGTTGGGGCAAGTTTTTGTGAGAGCACTGATAGAGCAAATGTGCCATAAAACCAAAAACAGTTATCTAAAACAGGCTAAACACCTCAGTAAAGCTGCCATGTTGGATGACATTTGCCTGTCCACCTGGAAACAGAGGTTTATCGTCACTGTCAGCTCCCCGTCAGGCCTTGTGCTCTTTAAATGTGTAACTTCCTGCGGTGAACTGCAGCCTGGAGCCCTTTTCGTCATTCAGGGCAAGAAAATCCTCAGAGGTGTTATTTATGTTCAAGGTCATCCCCACTGCTGCTGCTGCTGCTGCTGCTGCTGCTGCTGCTCATCATTCTGGTTACGCAACCTTGTGTCTGCCCTCAGATTTGCCTTAATCTGACAAATGCTGAAGCAGACACTCTGTTTTGCTCCATCGTGTCCTGTTTGTGTCTGCACAGTAGGCGTAGATATGAAGCCCAGAAGCTCACAGCGTCGATGACAGGCCCTGTTGTCACAGTGACACTGAGGGATTAGGCTCGATGTCACGGAGTGTGCCTGCAACCTTTGATTGCATTCGTCTATACTCTGTGTTTATTTGAAGTACTACGAGCATCAGAGTGATCTCTAGATCTATAGACGCATCGAACTCCGTTGACCTCTGACGGCCTAAAAGAACCATCAAAGCACTAGCTGCATTGCTGACTCAGCATTATCCTGCATGTCCTGATGACACGGCTTAACTTCAGGTCAGCTCAGTGTGTGCCGCGATTGAATCCCTGCCAGCAGAAACCGGGAGGATCAGGATCTCAGCCAGCGGGAGTGAAGCAGGGTAGTTTCTTTCATTGTGCAGAGCGATCACACCTACAGGAGGAGGAAGAGGGTATTGTCTTTGTGACTGCGGGGCCTGTTTGTTCTGAAAACAGGATCTGTGGAGTCGCTGATGGAGAGGGCGACAAAGTTTCTGCCTGTGTTCTCTCCGACTATCAGATTACATAACACAGAGAGCAAAGTGGTTGAGCTGCAGAAACAGATGGACCTGCAGGCAAACTGAAACATTGATACCAGTGGTCCATTTGTAAATGAAATGAATGTAAAGTGGTATTGTTATGTAAAGAGTTGCTGCACCATTTGCTTGATATGGATTTGGCTTTTTCACTGCTGTTTCCAGATGGTAGCCCGGATGCTTCTCGGGCCGGCGTTGTAAACTGACGCTACACGCACGTCGTGGCTTTTTAAACACAGTCACAATACAACAGTGCTAACACAGCATGCCGAAAGGTGGGGATTGCACCACAAATGTAAGCCGCTTCGTCTTGTTTCTGTGATGCATTTCAGACACAAAGCTGCAAGTGCTTGCAGATTTGTGTAGTGACTACAGACTCGCATAAATCTACCCTTTAATTTGTTATTTGGCAGTTGTTTGTTTAAGCAGGCAGCATTCTTAGCACCTTTGCAGAGTCGTATCGCTGCACAAATTCATTTTTATCACATCTCCTACCAAACTCAATTATAGCTAATGTCCAATGACAAGCTAACTCTGAGATAAAAGAACATTGTAGTCTCGGCACTGGTCAGGCTCCAGTATTTGATGATGCGGCGCGCGATTTGCTGGAAAATATGAAGTCAAACGCAGCTCACAAAGCACATGTGTGATGGGTTAAAGGAGTTTATGATGACTTTAAAGTAGTTGCTCTGCTGGACATTCCCCTTCCATGCGTATACAGCATTAAATCCATTAAACAGCTCGTCAACATATCAGAAACATCCTGCAGGGGATATTCCAGCACGTTCAGCCCAGAAAGGTCTGAACAGGTTCTGAGCTTTCCACATTTCTTTTGACTTCACTTCACCTCCAAGCCTCTTTCTCCCCCACCTACTGTACCTGCTGGGACCTGCTGAATATGCATCAGCAGCTGCTCTAATTGATTCTAATTCCAGTCACAGTGAATGGGGGAGTAGGCGTGTTCAGGATTAAGGTTTGCAGACATGAACTGGCCCAAAATGTGGCCGTAGTAAGCTCGCTCACACTAATCCTGAACACCCTGCGACACCCGGCTGTGTTTTCATCACATTAATAATACACAGGCATCAGATCAGTTTGAGTCTGTGTGGCCTGCTAAACCCTTTGAAATGCACTTTGATGAAATTCGGAAAACTCTCTCCTCACACGACTTTAACCTGCGTGTTTATCTGTATATATATGGCTTATTGGAGTCCAGGGGTCCCCGACATCTTTCTCTTGAGGGGACCGAACTGAAACAGTGAACACACGTTCTGTTGTGTTGTTAAAATGCAAAGTGTGGCCGCACAAAGTATCTCTCTGCCCGCTGTGTTCACATCATGAATAATGAATAAGTCAAGTTAGTGATCCTGCGTGGTTAAAAAGCAGTCTTACTCTGGCCTGTGGGCCCCAGCAGCCTGTGGGCCCCAGCAGCCCCGACTTAGTCTATCTTAGGCGAGTGTAAACTGCACAGCTACACACAGTGATGCCCGTGCTGCGCTGGAGAAGCTGTCCCCACTCCTCCCGGTCTCCCCTGGGCTGAATTTGCCCTTGATGGCTTCACAGCCTTTACAGCGTGGGTACAGCCGCGCAGAGCATTCATGTTGCAACCCCTCTGTGTTCTCCTTCACAAGTGTTCACTGATTACATTACATATGCTGCTGGTGCTGGTCACTGAGCCTCAGTGGAACGCTCAGCTAAGTGAATGTGAGGGAAGTCTGGAGGGGCAACAGAGCTGCTGTAACGCCCACGGCGGCAGCAGTGGCGGCGGCAGCAGCAGCGGCAGCACTTCACTAATAGAAAAGACTGTTATGCAATGTGATTTTCTGTGTGGCTGATTTGGGATTAGTAGGTTAGAGGTGAGCGGGGTCAAAGCATTGCCACCAACTTCATTTCATTGTGTTGCACCACAGTGAATCTAGCATATGGTACTGCAGACTGTGTGTGTGTATTAGCATAACGCTTTGTGTAGCTCAGTGAAGCAGCAGCTTTCCTCCTCTGGCTCTAATATAATAAGCAGCTCAGAGTGAGCTCTGGGAGGTTGTGGGTGTCGACTCGCAGGATTCGGGCAACTTATTTGATTCCCTTCTTGTTACTCTAGAAGACGTCCTTCATGCGCGGAGGCCGTTTGGAAAAGACGTTAATCCAAATGAAATATCGAAATAACGCTTTCCTCACTTCTGCCGCAAATTGCTTCGCAAAGCAAGTTCCTCTCCGGGGCCAAATGGAGGCAGGAGGAAGAGAAATGTATTGCCGTTTTATTGTGCTGACTGTTGGTCTGGAAAATCATTTAAAAAGTAAACAGATAAACCTTTATTGGGCTGTAAAGGCCCCTCCCTCGCAGTGCAATACCGCGTTGGCAGATAGAATTTAGGACAGCGGTCCAAACTCCCTCAGTCACAGTTAGTGAGACTTTCTCAGCTCTGTGCCACTCTAAAAAACAGCGAATGTGCCTGGAGGAAGTGTGCGGATCCAGTTTGGGTAGTGCCACTTGTATCTGTTGTGTCAACACTCGCTCTCCTACACAGTACATGCTTACTGGGTGCATGATAGTAGAGTACAGCCCTTGTTTTAGCACTGTCACACATTCCTGTTTATGTAAAACAGCAATTCGGCAGTAAACCAGCACGTAACCTTTGGGTTTCTATGTAAGGATTTATTTAACGTTCAATAATGATCGCACCCTCAAAGGTTCAGATGTCAGGCTCAGATTAAACACTTCTCTTTCAGTGGACCACGAGGCTTTCTCTGGAAAGAGTGAGCGTTCGAGTTCAGCTTTCAGAATCACACGCTCGTCACCACTCTCGCAATATCACAGTGTTGTTCCTCTCCGCCCCCGCCCGCTGGTATCATCTGAAGAAACAAATGTTTGACAGATATGTGTTTACAGTAACAAAACAAATGTTCACCTGCGTGTTCCTCTTCTCTGTTCCGCGTGTGAGTGTGTGTGGAGGGGTGAAGCCCCACCCACGGTGAAACAGGAGGCAGAGAGGAGAAACGCACAGGTGAACACTTGATTCAGTTCAGCTTATATCAGCCTCATACCACGTACGGTGTGTCTTCCTAAAGAGGACTTTAAAGATGAAAATGAAAGTTGTCAGAGCTTAAATCCAATCATCTGTTGATATTTACAAATCAAGCTTTCATGGTCTAACGAGGGCTGAGCCGTCAGGGCTGTAAAAAAAAAGTTCAAATAGTCGAAAACTGGTTCAGCTAATAACCTTTAGAATTTAAAAGTCAAATCAAACGGTGGATTTGGAGAGTTGTGACACCGCTAATGAGCACCACGGGCAAAACTGTATTCACCTGCATGTGTTTGGGTGGAGGCAGAAACCTCAGATGCGTGTTTAAAACCCAGTAACACCACAATGACTGCACCTGCACGGCTCAACAGCACCAGACGTCCCCACAGCGTCGGTCCAACGCACCCTCGCTGTTTCTAGTCTCCATCTTTGAAGCGCTCAGTGCTGTGTCCTAGAAACCATCTGTGAATCAAACAGCGTGGGAAGCTCTGACACGTCCTCTACGCGCAGTCTCTGAATTTTGATGGCGTTTGGCTTTATGTGGGTAATTTACTCCTGGTCCAAAAACGAAGGATGCTTCTACACGTTAAACAGTCAAATGAGATTCAGTTCAGTGACACAGTCTGTGGTTTGTGGGTTACAGTTGCTCGATGTAGGTGTATGTACAGTCAAGCTGTGAGCGTTTCAATGTAAAACTCTTCCTCTCTCTCTGTTCCCAGCATCAAGTTACTGGCCGTGCAGGACCTGCTGGAGCGGGAGGCTCTGGATAAGGTAAGGTGGAGCTGTGCAGCCCGCTGCTCTCTGCCTGCCTCTGTCTGTTTGATTAGAAGGACTGTTGGTGTACGTGCTGAGGGCTGCTTGCTTTGATTTGCATCACTGTAAATGAGATGACTCACCTCTTGGGGAAACGCACTCAGAAAGTCTCAGTGTTTCCCATTTATTTAATCTGCTGCCGTTATGCAAGGCCCCCCCTTCCTGCCTGTCTCTGTCGCTCTGTGTCTCTCCTCAGTGTAAATGTCTTCTATTTCCAGACTGACATTTGAGTTTGAACTCTCCCAGCGCTCTCCTGCGCCTTCATTGATATAAATACGACAGTGGTGGCTATGGGTTGGGGGGGTGTCCTCCTCAGCGGTGTCAGCAATCGGGGGTTTTTCATAATCATATTTAATTCAAATGAGAAATGTTAGAAATGTTAGACAGCTGAGTACCGTGACAGCCAGATTTCCCTGAGGAGAACTGACACAGAAACATAAAGGTGTGGTTTTCCACATTATTAGAGAATGTAAACCTGATCACCTAACACCCCGCACTGATTTAATACGAGGAAGACGTCAAAGAGATTCTCCTCCACGTATTTCCTGCATGTTTACATCCACATCTGTCTTAATCTGTTCAGTTACTACATTATTACATTACACTGGTGGCTTAACGTTTAAGATTTCAGTGTGGTGAGCCAATGTAGCTGGTACCTGCACGGTTTCACAGCAGATCTCTGACTGTAGCTTGATTGCTGCTGTAACTGATTATACCATAAGACGTCGTTTTAAAGTCTGCTGCGACTGAGCCTTCAGACGCCTTGACCTCGCCGCAGAAACCGTTAGCTAAACTCACAAGCAGAAGCTTTAATATATGAAACACGCCTTAAGGTCAGACCACCCTCTCCCTCGTGGAGCAGAGATGTAGGGCGACTGCATCAACACCCAGACGTCAGTGTAGCTGTAAAATGTCAAAGTTCACCGGTCCCCTCTGAGCCGTATGACGTGTTCCTGTTTGGCCCACGCGCTTGTTTAGATACGTGCAGTGTCACTTTCTGCGCCGGCTACCGGATGGATCCCTGACAGAGAAATCGGAGCTGTGTGGAAAGGGAAGTAGGTCAGCGGCAGAGTATTTTGGACAGAGAGAGGGTGGTGGTGGGAGGATGAGTTACCTCTGGACGAGTGCGAGCCCACACTGCAGCGTTTTCACTCCTGCCAGCCTCCCACACCGGCTCTCCGCCTGTTTTCCCATCTCGTCTGTCTTGTCTTAGTCATTAGCACCCTCTCTTTTCATCTTCTATCCCCGCAGCGTCTCTTCCTGCAGACTGAATGAGACATGTTTGCCGTTCCCTCTCAGATCTGTCGCTTCACTTGGTGCTTCGCAGCTTACCAAACTGTTCCAGGGCATGTTCCAGAGCATTTGTGCAACTGAATTCTTTATTTAACAAGAGCAAAGTGTTTCTCCACTCCTACTTTAATATGCTGGGTAAATCTTCATCAAGCTGCCAACCTTGAAACCATCACGAGTCAGGGTTTTCACTGGAGAGCTGATCGACACACCGTGATCTAACTGCATTTCATATGATTTCACTCTTTGCACACCATTCTTGAAAAATTGAAAAGCAATTAAAATGTCATATAGGTTAGGGTGATGTTATATGTTATATGTGATATCAGTCGCTAATATTGTCAAAATGAACATTTATCAGCATTTAGTGAGATTATACATGTTATATGAAGATATATATTAAGAGTTTGGTCTCATAAAGACAAACACTGGAAGCTATATGTCATTCAGACCCACATTTACACTTTGCACGTATATAATAGATGCTCCTATCAGAAAATATCTTGTTTCCATATTGACGGGATTGAGTTTGACATTGATTTTTACCGTTCATGCAGCATCTTAGGAATGTGTCATTGAAATAGTCTACCAGTGGTTTCATACCATATTCATACAGCAAATTCAGCAGGTTGGAATTATCATCTATGCTAGCAAAACAGTAAGCTGCTCAATGACTCATCCTGCCACTTCCTACTTTAGTGCTGCATGTTACTAACTCTTAGAATCTCTCCTGTCTTCTCCAGTCCCTCGTCCATAGTGTTTGTAAGAGCTGTTTTGAAGGGCGCATTTGATTTTAACACCCTGTCACTTACTGCAGCCCCAAAATCCAAACCTGGGAAAGAGGTGGTGCAGCTGAGCAGGCTGCAGCCTCCATGTGTGAACAGATTCTCAGAAAAGCTCGCAGCATCGCCTGTCAAAACACGGCGCGTGAAAACGAGCTCCATGATGCTGCTAACATCACGAATATGGGCCATAACTAACGTGATGGATCCTTCAGTGCATCCATTCAATGTGAGAAAGCCCACAAACAGCCAGGACAGCATTTTACTGTATCTATGGTGGACATGTTTTGTGGGCACGTGGTGTCATTAGTCACACAGAGAGCGTGTGACGGTTTTAGACTGTTGTCCTCCGTCTGTTTTGTCGCTAAGGAACCGTCTGTGGTCAGGCTTCACACTCATGATTAATCCCCCTGTATGAAACCTTACTTGTTCCTTTGTGCAGATGCAGCAGCTAGCAGGCAGAAACTGCAGCAGCGGCCCTGCTTTCCACCTAATAAATACTTCAAACACACACACACACACGTACACTGACACACACTCCTAACTGTTTTGTGTTGTGTGGATACTGGCAACCCCGGGCAGCTCTCTGGCACTCCTCCTCTGACGGTTCAGCGAGTTCGCTGTCGCTCGCTCCTAAATTTCGACACGAGCTTTGAGGACGCAGTTCAGCTGTTTTCCCTCTCAGTCAGAGTGACCATGAGGGAAGTGAAAGAAGCGTCAGTCACACCACCGGGTACTACTACTTTATTAGCCTTTATGAGGTCATTGTTGTGAGATTCAAGTCTGCTTTCAAGAGAGATCTGTTAACAAAAGACACTGGAAAACAGGAGACACAGAGTGCTGTGCTGTATGATCTTTAGGCATTAAAGTCTGTGGACTCGGTACGATACGCTAAATAATGACTGACGCAGGCTTTCTGTTAATGAAACCCCTCAAACTCCTACATCCTGACATCGTTGGTGGTGAGGAATGAGCCCGCGCCTCAGTGCTTCTCCTCTACCTGCTCTGGACCAGGTGCCACAAGCAGGCCTCCCCGGGCTCCGCCGGGCGATTCCTCCAGGCCTGGGCTCGTTGCCAACGTCCTTCCTGCACGCTGCGCTCGCACTCTGGGCCTCGCAGGCTGAGTTATGAGGCTGTTTTGGCTTTTTGGCAAAGCTATGCCTGTGAGCAATTCATCCTCATACACTTTACAGGCTCAACGGCCCCTGAGGACTCCAGCTGAAACGTAAACCCTGCTGGGGGGTTTTAACCTCCGGGACGTCTGAAATTGTTTTCTTAATAATATTATTACTCACTCAGCAACGTGACAGTGAAGGCAGTGAGAACAGAGCGCGGTGCACTGTCACGGTCCGTGTCCCTGCAGCTGTGGCAGCGCTGAGATTATAAATCCCACTTTTCTTAACATCCAACAGCCACATTAAAACAGTCTGTCTTGTCTTGCCCAAACACTGGTTGCATTCAGGTGCAAAGTCCCGCTGTATCACCGGCTTGCCCTGTTTTGATTTTGTTTTGATGTGCAAATGTGTTTAGGACTTTGCTCTTCTGAAGCGCAGTATTAACCGAGCCGGATTCTGCATCATGGTGTGTCTCAGAAAGGTTCCCATAATCAAATCTCCTTTGATTACTTCACTTCATGTTGTGCTCTCATGCTGCATTTTCCCACATAAACTGCATTCAGTGCCTTTAAGAGCACAAATTCAGCCTCATGCCTGAACTGCAGGAGGACGACACGTCAATGTTATCCTCAAAGCCAAAATCACAAAGTATAGATTTGCCTTAAGGGGCTTTACAGACTGCTACAGCATCATTCATCCTTAGACCTTTACATCTTTTAACTGTGCAGTGTCCTATTAAGTTATCACAGCATTGTTTAACAGGCAAACAGACCCAATCCCACATAAAACCATGTATCTTGATTCAGGATCAAAACAAAACCTCGTTAAATCCTCCTGGATGTCTGATCCCTGACGCCTTACTGCTCCATAACTGTGTGAACAATCCACCAATGACCTCTGGTTCCTTGGCATTGGCGTAGAAGAACCTCTTGGATTTAATGCGGCTGTGTTTTCATTTAGGACGGAGATACACAGCTGTTCCTCAGGTTTATTCTGCTCCCTGCGCTCGAATCTGTAGCTCAGCTCAGTCACATTAGGCCATTTCAGAGTGCAGCTGGGTCGTTGGGGCAGTTTCCTCCTTCTCTTTCTTGTTGCCACACTGTGTAGGTTGTGTGTGTGAGTGTCTGGAACAACAGTGAATCTATGTTTAGTTTATGCAGTGGTTGATGGGAACTTGGAGTGGATGTGGTGTTTTTGCCCTGGGGCGCTCTAACAGGTTAATGCGGCCATGCACAACACACTGTATCAGGAGAAGACATCAGTGTTTGTGCAGAGCTGGGTTTCAGAGTGTTACAGACCTCAGCTGCACATTTTATGCTGTTAGTCTTTTGATATAGAGATGTCACATGACTTCTTATGAAAGCTGTACTAACGTGAACAGCAGTGTGTGTTTTGTTAGACCTGTGCTCCACTGTGGCGGGCAGTTATTAGTATATTTATTCTAAAGTGTCACAGATTGTCACTGTGAGTATGAATGGGTGCCCGGTCAGCGCAGGCCTCCCGTGGAGAGGTCACGTATGTGTGTGCAGTAGGTGGGGTTGGCCCGACTCCCCCGGCGTCCCACAGGGAGCCTCTCAGGTTAAGTTGAGAGCCAGTGGCAGGGCGGCCTGAGCGGCAACCTGAGCCCTCACGAACATGTCCCATCTGCGTCAGCCTGAACACTGCCCCGACACCGACTGAGCTCACTCTCAGTGACGTCGACGGAGCAGGCTTCCTCTTTCTCACTGTATTTCCTCACAGATGAGATGAGGCTATTCCAGTTCACTGAACTCTGTATTTTCCTCAGTTACTGTTTTGCTGACAACCTGTTAATCTGCCCTCAAGTGTTAAAACAGAGTACAGCAGTCCATGTGAAGTGCGCTCTGTCCTTGATTGCATCCAGTTATCAGATAAACATCAGGAGGGATTTTCTAACTTCTGTACTCAAGCCCCTGCATCAGGGGATGTTGTGGAGTGTGTGGTTAACAGATGATCTAACCCATTATCACAACATTAAAACCCATTATTATTGCTTTTTGAAATGAATTATTAATCTCCTGCTCGTGCCCTTTAAACATTCTATTACAGAGAACAAAACACATAAAAACTAAGACCAACATGGTGTGAAGCAGGAGCAGAACATGTCCCTCTGTGTCCTCTGGCTTTGGGTTAGCTGTTCGGACACCCCAGGGTGGTTTGTTAAGGGCCTAATAAAAGGGATGCTGCTAAAAGTGTGGAGTGGGTGGGGGTGGGAGTTGGTGTGGAGTGGGTAGGGAAGGCTATCTAGGTATCTGTCATCATACATCATTTGGAAATAATGATTTGTCCCAAAAATGATCCATAGCCATCTTCTGTTCCATCAATATTCATTATTTTTTAATTCTAACAAATTACTTTTTCTTTCTTGATACTTTGCAAAAAACGTATTATTTATATATTTGTACTGATGTCACTTAAAAGACACATCCGGTATCAGTGCATAGTGCTGACATCACCTGCTCTCTGTTCTGTGCTGCAGTTCTGTGTGGAGTTGAACCAAGGCACGCTGACCAGCGTACGGAGGTGGAAATGGCCACGAGGGCTGTGGAAGAGCGTGGTGTCTGAAAAACCCACGGGACACTCCAGCAAGGTATGGCCTCCCAGCAGCACCGACGTCTCTCCTCAGAGGGTCTGTTGACACGGGACGCACGCCTGCTGCTGCGCGCTGCATTCACCTCCAGCTGATCAGTTCCTGAATGAGTCACACCCAAACATCTGCTCATTACTGAGACCCTCTGTGTTCCAGAGGTCAGGGGATTCCAGACACTTGACCTTCTGACCTTGACTTAAGAACACAGGCTGAATATATTTCTATCTGTTCCGCTTCATTTTAAGTTCAAATTTCATTTTCAAAACCAAAAATGTGCCACTCAAACTCTGGTGTGTGCGTTAGTCCCGCCCCCAGGGACGGATGAGCCAGACACTGATATCTTACAGGACCTGGAGAGTCTGCGTTAGTCAGAGATCGCTCCTCACACCAGCTTTGTGTTCAGTGTTTGCTTTGTAAAGGTATCGGCCGCTGCAGCAGAGCTGAGCCGAGCGGGTTTGTCCATCTCTCCTGCACAGTATCAGCTCTGACGTGGGGAACACGCTGAGCGCAGCGGACGGGAGTGTTTGTTCACAGCAGAAATACACAACGGTGGTTTTAAAACACCCTGCCACCCACAGCTGGTGTTCCCACAGGACAGGGTGTACATCACACTTCTGATTTTTCCTGGGGTCTGTCAGGACTGTCTGATTCAGCATCTTCCCTCCGCGTTTTTGGCCGTGTGCAGGACAAAATCGATTAAATGCCGGCCACATAAGAAATCATAGGGTCATCGAGTTGTAAAGACCTGAATAAGGGTTCAGAAAATGAAACTGTCTATTCTGTATTTAATCCTTTACACCTAAACATTCAAACATACTGGCGTTCATAAAAAGTTTCTATCGCTTCCTTCTCCACCTGATCTGACTCTCCACTGTTTTCACTGAAGGTCGTCTTATTTCAGTGGATCACCACGCTGCCTGATTAATAGGAGTACAGCAGTTTGGCAGCGGCGGCTAAGCCCTGTCAGCTGATATTTCATCAATAATACATCTGTACGTGTGGAAAGAGGTCGTCTGGCAGTGTTACCTCCAGGCTCATGCTGTCCGATGTTACATTTACACGTCCTCTGTAACAGATACGTAGTGACGATTTAACCATAAATTCAGTGAGTACCGTCATAAACATGACTGCCTGCTGCTCACAGTGCTATGAACTGTCTGACCTGTACTGAATCCAGTGATCACGGCTCAGTTGCATTTCTGCAAACCTACAGCTCACAGCGAAGGCCTTGTGATGCAGTCAGCAGTTGATTAGTCAGGGCGTTGAGGGTGTTTAAGCTGTAGGTATGAAAATCCCCATTTCCCATAATCCTCTTTTTTTTCCCAGGGAGCGAGCTACTCGGGCTTCCTGTGGGACAGCTCGTCCGGCATTGACCTGAGAGATGCCGCGGTCCTGCAGCCTCCTGTTGTCAATGGCAACGGCAGTCATAGCAGCTACCCTCGACTGTACCTGGCTCACTTCACTGTAAGTAGAGCAGAGTGAAGGGTCGTCTATATGTGGGGCACGATATGATATGATATGATATGATATGATAGCTTCCACTGTTTCCACACAAATAAAGACAGGTGGACAGCAGTGCAGCACTCCCACTGTGGGACCTCATGCTCCACTTTTCCTCCACCTTTCCCCTTCAAACACGCTGCAGCGTCTCTCCCTCCAGGCGGCGTAGAGGCTCAGTTTGCCAGGATTCTTTTTAAAATGACCATCGATACATCAAATTTCATTGGCCGGGCCCAGAACATTTAAACCTTGTAAAAGCATCACGTCTTCCCAGAGTCAGGGCCTAATGTTATAGAAGTGAATAGATAACACATGCATCGTATGTGTGTGTGGGGACAGAGGCGGAAAGCTTGGCCTGACAAACAGTATAACATCTCCTGTCTTAATGTACCTTCCACCCAACGTTACGTTATATTGACTAGATCTTGCTTGGTTGTGGTTTGGGGAATGATTTCTTTTGTTTATGATAAGTGACCAAAGTAGTCTTTGAGATCTGGGAATCTGGAGACATGTCACACAGCAGTCAGATGATCAGCAGGGTGTAAACAATGTGACAGGAAATAGATCGAAGCTATGAAAATGACCCCAGCTATAATAAATTGAAATGATCGTTTATCTCAATTGACAAACTTCAAGCAGCGCCAGCACGTTCACAGAGAGCTCTGCGTGCAGTATGTCCGTGTGCTGTTGTGATGCCGACCAGAATCAAATGACCGTCTCCTCCCGTCAGGTTGGTTCATACGAGCTGACGGTGATGAACGTCCACATGCAGGCCGCAGCTGCGTCAGGAGAGGCCAACGGCAAGAACCACAGCACGGACGAAGCCAAGTGTCACCGCCTGGTCCCCGGCATCCAGGAAACACTCAAAGGTCAGTGTGTGTGTCAGGGTGGAGCAGTAGCAGTCACAGTCAGTGGAGAGTTTCTCACAGTTTCCCCCTGAACAGAGAGACGGAGCAGAACTTAAAGATCACAAACAGTCCCTCATGATGTGTTTACTCCCTGTCCCTCACTGCAGGTGAGAAGGAGCTGGTGGTGCTGGGGGATTTTGGCTCCCCTCCTCAGAGCTCAGAGTTCGACGTCCTGAGAAAGGAGAAGCTCTGTGCCCTGGTACCGTCCACACAGTTTACCAACATCAGCACGCGCTCGCCGCAGGGCACCCGCTGTCTGGACAACATCTGGCTGAGCCGCTCCCTCAAGAAGATCTACTCTGGTGCGTTCACTGTGTCTGTGTTTCTGGACAGTGACAGATACGATTAACAGAGTAACAGTTAAAACTGAGGCAAGTCTCAGGCCTGACTTGACCTGATTGTTCTGTGATCAGATAGATGTTCATCAGTTCATCTGGTCTCCAGTCCAGTTCAAACTGCTGTTTGAGCTCATGCTAGTTGGATTAAAGCTATGACAGCTTTGGTTTGATCCAAGTTTACCTCTCTGTGTAAATCCTGGTACGCTGCCTAACTCTAATCTCTTCTCCCTCCCACAGGTCACTGCACAGTGGTGCGGGAGGGCTTGACCAACCCCTGGATCCCAGACAACTGGTCTTGGGGCGGTGTGGCGTCAGATCACTGCCCCGTGGTGGCCGAGTTCTACGCAGACGTGTCCCCTAAGGAACTGAGCAGGCCCGGCATGGCGGTGGTGGACAGAGGGGACGTTATGCCCAAACACGAGCGGTGACACCATCCGCGGTGGGGTTAGAGACAGCAGTGGGTGACATCAGACTCTGTCCTGCCTGGACTCTGCTGTGGCCTCGTCAGATGTGGAGCAAAGAGTTTCCTGATGAATGTGAAGACGTGCCGAGTTTGCCTTTTGGGTTTCACTTTCTCAGTGTATAATACTAACCGGTGACTCATAGAGCCATACGAAATGTTCCGAAAAATATAAATAATGTACTTTAAGAAGGAATGTGCCAAACATTTTCTATATGTATATAAAATAAAGAGAAATGAATAGATGTTCCAGCTGTGTCAAACTCTCATTGATGCAAACATGTGCAGGAACGCTGGTCTGTTCTGACTGAAAGGGTGATAACACCTCAGCTGTGGTGCACGTGAGCCACCGTCTTCCTCAGTGATGGGAAAGAGGTGCCAGGGCAGGGTGCCATCAGAGCGCTGCTGCTGCTCCAGAGACGCTTTAAAAGGGCCAAACTCTCATGTTTAAAACATGTTGAAAACATGTTAGCAAACACCTAGCATTCTTTTCCTGCACTGTGAAACATGCCCACGGTCTTTTATCCACGTTGCAGCTCATTGGAGCCCCCTAGTGGTTAAATCCAGCCATGTTCCTTCTTGAAACCTGCAAATGTTCCATGTATTAAAATCATAACTGAGTACTTGTGTTGTTTTCTACGTATGATCCATGTGTCAGGGAGCAGCTGTCAGTCTAAGGTGAGATCCTATCTGAATCTAAAAGGATCCTCTTTTCCCAGCCAATAACAGCTCCCGTTGCTTCTGTGAGGGCGGGCTCACGCGAGAGAGGCATCCTCAAATCAAATGCACGTGTATTTAAATGAAGATGCGTTAGAAACCAAACACAAAGTAGGTGGACTTTGAAGATAACAATAATATTGCATTTAATAATAATTAATATGATGATCCTGAACTGATGTCAGCCAACTCATGCCTCCATGATGAGGCTGAACGTCACATCAGGTCCTCCACAGCAAAAAGAACAAAAAGAACCATATAAGGGAGCACGTAGCAGGGCCAACGTGTTTCCTTGTTTATCACATAAACAGATATTATATCAATTCGAATTTTGTTTTTACAGAAACGGATCCGTCTGTTTCTGTGGGACAGTGGAAATCAAACTCCGACCCTCTGCGGAGACACTGAGTGCCCCTCTTCGTTGACCTCCAGGTCGAGCCGTCCTCTCTTCCTGTCTGGGCTTCACTGCAGAGGAAAGATGTGTTTGAATGTTTAATCCTCAGGGTGAATCATCAACAGCTTAGGGATGCAACACCCACCTGTTCCTGTGCACAGCGCTAACAGTATTTGCATTTGGAGGGAGAGGTCATGAGGTCGTCCTCTGTGTGTCGGCTGAAGGAGTTCGTCCTCTGGTGCACAGATTGGTCCTGGGAGCTGTGAGCTCTAATCGCACAGTTACATGTGTAACAACAGTTTCTGAAGTCTGGATGGCTGCCAGAGGCCGTGTTTAACATTAGCATTTAATACAGGCAAAGTAGTCTCATGTGACCTGGACTGATGTATTGTATGTAAGGCAACATGAAAACTGTCAGACAGTTATGTATGTAGCGCTGATATCTATTTAACTGTAACTGATGACCTCCAGAGGTGTCTGAGTCCAACACTGGATGATAACCACAGCATAGTCCAAAGGAAACCCACCTCACCTGGAGCAGCCTGAGGGTTCCTCAAACACCTCCTGAAAGACCGGACTGTATTTTCCATCCTGTGAGGCTTCCATCAGTGCGATCTGGTCCGCCATGGATCCTGAGACATGCTGGATATGCAGGAGCTGCTCAAATCTGGAACACTGGAGAACACGCTGTTTGTGAGCAGACCCCTGCAGAGGGTTCAGTATCTATCATCTCACAGACCACTGGATGTTACACATGATCCAGTGTGTTGATTGAATTGATCATGTTCCAAAAACAATTGCGAGAGCAAAAGCAAATGCTGTGTGTAGGATGGTACATGAATCAATATCAAAGCATGTGTCAACATCACTATGGAACATGTAAGACCCTGTTTATGGGCATTGTCTACATCCCCCTGGCAACAACACTCTGATAAGTGAGACCATGTTTACACTGTTGTTCAAACATTTTAATGATGACTTGCATTAATTCATCAAGTTGCTCGTTCAGCCTCAGTCCCTGTGTCTCCTGAGCATCTTTATGTCTGCAGGTCCCACTGTTCAGGTGTTCTTCGTCGTTGTCATGGTAATTCTGGATGCACAGGTGGAGCCTCAAGTCCTCCGTGTTGTCGTCTCTCTCCAGTGTGGCTGCACGCTGCATCCGTCAAGCCCAGTGCTACTACAGTATCCCCTTCAGTTACCACGGTTACCACAGGGAGGTGCTGCAGGCTTCTTGGTGGTGGGCCTGAGGGAACATAAAAACACAAGCCTGATTGATTCAGCATGATAAGACTTGCAGGAGACATCTGTTAACGTTGTCTTTAACCATTTCCAATATGTGCTACAGCTGCCTGCTGTCTGTGAGAGGAAAAACACCACAGTGTAACAGAAGACGTGAAATAAAACATCTTTGGTTGAACACATCAGATCTACTCAGAGTTACAGGTGAGTTTGGTTTATGTTGTTATTAATTATGAGCAGACCCCCGTGAGCTCCAGCCATCTGTATCTGAGTTCTTAGTGGGGTGGTATCTGGTATCTGGCTGCAGGGATTTGCAACACTGACGTTGGGTGATGAGGTCTGACTCACATGTTTCAGTTCATCCCAAAGATGCTGGATGGGGATGAGGCAGGCCGGTCAAGTTGTTCCACGTTAATTAGGGAAAGACGTTTATTTATTAACAGGGCCAGGAAACAGGAAAACCAGGGATGTTAATGCAGACGACAGAGGCAAGGCAGAAACAGTCGGAATGATTTATTTAACCCAAAGTCAGTACAGGATGGTAGATACAGGCAGGGTCGAAATCTAAGAAGACGCTCCAAAGCTCTAAGGAAATAAACAACGAACAGTCCAGTAAATCCAAAGACACGCGGGGAATCAGAGTCAAACACAACTTACACAGACTGGCTGGCACAGAACAAAGAACAGATACACACTGCAAACACATGTGATACAAGACAACAAGTTAAACACAGGTGACACTGAAGACAGCCAGGAGGCAAAATGATCTGAAACAAGCAGGTAATTATTATTTCATTGTCTGAAAAAGACCTGATCTATGGTCCCAGTATAGATGAAGTTATATATACAGTGTATACTAAACATTACAGAGAATACAATGAATCCACGCGCCTCTAAATGAGTGTTTAATTACCGAGGTGTCCCCCGCATGCAGCCACTCTGACACCACCACTGATGTTAAATCACACTATCATTCCATTGTTCTTCGTTTACAGGACATCGGTTTCAATACGTGTCCTGCGCTGAGCTCGCAGTCACGTGTTCGTGTGGATTTCATCATTTACGCTGACCTGTGCGACCGCAGGCGCTCTGTTGCCTGCGTCCGCATGCTGTGGGTCACTGCTTGAAGAATTCACTGCGTGCTGCCGCCCTCTAGTGGCCACATTCAGCTGAATCCTCATCTGCTGGGAGCATGCTCTTACTTCAGGGGGACAGCTTTTCTAATCTGCTCTGATCTGTGTACAATATAAAAAGTCAATATTATAAGGAATCCATGTTTGGGATTCTTTTATTTGACTAGACACTGCACTGGAGACGAACGTGTCTAATAAAGTCCTGTGGAGATGTGCAGGGAGGTGTGTGTGTGTGTGTGTGTGTTCTGTAGACCGATACCTATTGTCCAGCATGTCACTGCATGTAGCCGTCAGTCACCACTCGGGCCCTCAGTGGTTTCCAGTTTCCCAGTGAAACCAGATGCTGGTGAACGGGAAGTGTGACACCTCCGGACAGGGCTCCGCGAGGCCGGGACCGTGCGTTCGGACGGATTTGGTTACTGAGCTCACCTGAGATCGTGGGTCAACACGTCGAGCTCAGGAAAGCTCCTTGTTGATCTCTGACACTGAGACGAGCCCCGCATTGTGAGCTTTGTACCTCGGTGTAATGCCTGTCTATCTGCTAGATGTGCACATAGGTGACCCTTCAGGTGACCCTTTTCACATTCACCATGGCATCATCATACAGTGCATACATGGTGATGGTCCAAAACATGCGGTGTGTTCTGTTATTTGGTGGAGCAATAACATTTGGAAAAATAATCATCGATTCATATTTCTGTTTTTTTTTTTTAGCTTTCACATTTTTGCAAGTTCAGCTGACCTGCTGCTAACCTCAGACTGAAACACTCCCTATGAAGCTTGCAGTAAACTGGGATTAATTACATAAATAAAGTATAACACTGACTCAGTAGAAGAGAAGCAGACATATTAGAGAGAGGTTGGAGGGCTGACATTCTACAGCAGGTTTTGATCAAAATCAAACGACTAGATGTTTTTATTCAGACTGGGCCTAATAATGAAAATACTTAGTGCACATCAGGGTTCATGTCTTCATTATTAGAAGAAACACTAATATTTAACCAAACAACAGTTAGAGTGAGTGGAACTGCTTCATTGAGCGACACATGGTTCACTTTATTAGTTTATTTGAAGATTCTACATATGAATATCACAAAAAAGGTCATTCAAATAGAAAACATCACATTGAAACGCCGTGTCATTAAACTGTACCATTTAAGGGGTCTCTGAGGAGTAACACACATGCTCCCGACGTCAGGGTCAGTGTTGGTGTCAACGACAGAAAAACTCATCAAGTATCACAGTAAAACCACGAGGCATTTGGTTTGTTTAGTAAAACATCGATCTTCCGCCGACAGAGCGCCTGCCCACATCCGTGCAGCTGGAAAGGTAGATCAGGTGAGAAAGTGCAAACAGTGAAGTGAAAGAGGGTTTCAAGTCAGAGTACTTCAGAGAGTAACATAAGGAACACACCTTCAAAATGTCACACACAGAGCTATCAGAGTGTCTGCCACGCTGCAGGGACATTTCCTCTGTCCAGTGCTGAACAGCGGCGACAGACTCGGCTTTAATTAGCAGGCCTGTGTGTGCGACACCGCCGGTGAAGCGCTGCAGTCACCTGTTGGTCTCTCTGGGATCGCAGAGCTGTTGTGATCCATCCTGCTTTCACCACCTTTCTCTCAAACAGTTACTCCAGATTCAACGTCTAAAATCTGTACTACAAAAATAGGAACCTTTAGCGGCATCTAGAGAGGAAACAGTGCAGGAAGGTGTTCGTCTTCACTACAGAGACAGATATAAAACACTAGGTAAGTACACTTAGATCATAGGTGCATGAGTGCAAGACAAAGTGTCTGTGGATCAACAACTATTTGATGGCTTATGCTAAAACTAAGGTCTTATTTCAACCATATTCATGCAGAGATCCTACAAAAAACATTATTTTCCAAGAAACTGATGATTGTCAGGGTGAAACTGCCTCTGGTTCAGATGAGAGCCTCGAGCTCTAATCAACTCTCTTTTGAAACTGTGCTCATGGAGCTACAGAGAAGGTATCAGTGAACATCCTCCCAAACATAAGACTGAGTGTTGCACCATAAACCAAACCATCTGAAACTATTTAGTAAACAACAGTTGGCACCGCGTGCGGGGGAATGTTATAGAAAAGCAAAGTCAGGAAGAAAAGAAACTGTTACTGTATCGACACAGAAATCCATGTAATGTATTGGCACGGGTAAACACAAATGTTCAGATGAATGAAGCCCTGAACACAACACACTGAAGACATTCTGTGGGTGATGCTGTGGGTACCAGTGGAGAAATGACACGCTGAAATGATTCAAATCCAGTGTTATATTAAACTAAAGTGTCCTGTCAACACAACTCTATAGAACATGCAATACAGCAGGCGGAGAGTCACACACTGTTACGATGCACGATGATGGCGTTGAGGCATGCGGGGCCTGGCTGGCAGTGGCGCGACAGGTTTCATTCAGGTGTGCTCAGGTTTGTGCAGGGACGTGTCGTGGCCTCAGACGATGATCCTGAGCTCCTCGTCTGTCAGCTGGTTGACCGCCATGATTTTCGTCAGCTGCTCGGCGTACCTCGCCTGGTCCTGCATGAAGTGCGGGATGCGGACGTTCTCCATCTGAGCCAGCGCTTTCAGCCGGTCTACGTCTTCGAATGACACCTGAGCCCACAGGAGAACAGGAGAGACAGACTCAGACAGCACACACGCAGAAGCAGGCCGTGGGCTTAATGCTAATGCTAACATACTGACAACAGCAAATGCAGATGGCTGTACAGGAGCACAACACCATTTATTAATCAAATCTTTTCTCATTTTCTGTGTTTGTTTTGTGCCAATGCAGCAATTCCAATTTATGTATTATATCCACGTGATGGGATGTATTTCACGGCGCTACCACAAATTAAAATACTGAGGAAAAAAGGAAAAGTGAGTGACGTCCTGGATGGGCTGTAAGTAGGTTTTCAACTGATGTCATCATGTGATCGTCATTTTCTGCGCTCTGCCCTCAATCCACTGGTCTTTCATAAAGGCAACACTCCTTACATCATGTTCAGCATCCACAGCTGGAATGAGAACCTCGTTTAATCATCGGCGCCTTCGGCCCCACTGAAGCAGAACACAGTCTGTTCCCTCCTTAGAAAGGTTATTATATAAGCGTCATCCAGCCTCGCTACCATTTACACTACTCTGTCTGAGCTAACTGTCGCCTGGGTTTTATTTCATGTGACTGAATGTCACAAATGATACTGTTCCGCCGTTCCTTTCCACTATAGTGGGATCGTGGGAGCACCGGTAGAGAGGAGCCATTAGAAATGTGATGCTACTGAGAGGGAAAGAGAAACAGAGCAGAGCTGTTTTTAGTGCCGTTAGTGAGAAAAACAAGGTGGAAGCTTTTAAAGGAAACATTACTGACTGGAAACACTGTCAGAACTGCACTGAAGCCTGCCCTGCTGTACAGAACCCATCATCACTCCTGGACTGTGCAGCTAAAGACATTCAAGAGAAAGTGAAGGTTTTCATTTACCACATGATTTTCTGCTCCGTCCATCCAGCGCTTTGGTTATGAGAACATGTTAATGACCAAAAGAATGAAGTTACACACACGAAGCTGATTTAATGCTTCCACTGCAGGGTGTCTGAGCACCACCTTAGCCACAATGTGAGCACAGAGCGTGAAGTCTGCAAGGGTCTGTCAGAGCTTCTCGACTTGACGTTAAAAGGAGAAGGTGAAGATGCTGGAGCATTCGATGGACTGGGGAGAGACGAAAGAGGTGGAAAATGGATGGAAGGTGATAACATCCAAATGATCTAGCATTTGTTTTGGTCTCAAGATGAAGATGAAGCAAGTAGAGGTTAGCTTAATTTGAATAAGAGGCACCAGCTCAGCCCAGTAGGCATCAGTCTTCTGAAGGTTACACCTTTGAAGGATGTCCTCTGAAGGCAGGGACTCCACATATCAGACTTTACACCTGACAGAGAGTGAGCTGCATCACCTTTCCTAGAGCCATCAGCAGCGGGAAGTTGATCTTGTCTCTGTATCTCAGGATCTTCAGGATACCATCCAGGTAGACCTGGTCCTTGCTGAAGCACCCTACACAGTAAAAAATTAGAAAAGAGGTTTGACATGTGTCAGCTGGAAAAGGCTGTCAATTCAGGTTAAGACAAGTGGTGTTGGACTGTGTAATCACACCCAACACTGGCTCCATGCATCAGTGTAACCCTGACCTGGCTGCGCTGTATCGCTTTGGCCTCTCTTGGCTCGGACGCAGTAGTCCCAGCGAGTGTTGGCGTCCTGGACGAAGCGTCCCAAATTATGGAAGAGCTGAGAGAAGGACATGTGGCTGGCCTGGTAGATGGTGTAGTAGAGCAGGGCGGCGCGCCACAGTGTGGGGTCTTTCCTGAACAAGACACTATGGATGCTGGCCAGGCCCTCCTCTGTGGGGTTCAGAGGCTTCAGGTTGTGCTTCTTCCTGCCCACGCTGCTGCTCCACGGCTGGTGGCAGTTGTTGATGCCACGGAAATAATGAGTGCCTGATGAAGAACGAGGTCTATTTATATGGTTATAGTAGAGCTCTGGTTCAAACCATCATTAATAGCAGCATCATCAACTACTGTCATGCAATGTTCTACTGATCCAGTGTATCAATAGCACTAAGTCTTCTAGTTGATAACCTATCAAACCCTGATCAATACATTACAGTTGAGATGAAATGATTCTACATGTAGCTGGTGACCTCCAGCAGCCCAGCTACTGTACCCACCGATCTCATGCCTCAGCATTCCTTCCAGCCAGTGCTCTCGAGCAGTGGAGGTGTTGATTGTCAGCGTGGGCCTGCTGTTCACCACTGTCATGGAGGCTCTTGACAGGAGGTCGTCTGTCACCTGGACTACGATCTATCAACACGGACAGGACCCAGTGTCACTACGATGTATTTTTCTTCTAGTCTAGTCCAAGATGTTGACAACAACAAAATTACTGCCTTGCTGTTTTTTGTATTGTGAGATGTAAATCTGCTGAGTTCAGTTCTGAATTTTGGAATATGGCTCAGGAAGGATGTCCTCAGCTTTGGTGTGATGGCACCTAAAGCAAGGTACTGCCAATGCATTTCAGAGATGGATCTGATTCAAACAGTGAGGCTGCCCAGAGTCCAGTTATACTGACAGAAGGTGTGATTGGCCTGCTGTTCAGGAATTTTAAATCCTTATGTATTTGATTATATAACTGCACAACAATCAACACAGGGGGTACAGTTGTCAACCTTTGGAATGTTGTTGACGACTACCCATACTAATGCGCTGCTAAGGCGACTCTGCCCACGCGGCTTCCTGTCCCGCCTGCTTTTTGCCACACCACCAAGAGTAAAGTGGGTAACAATGCAAGGCTTGTTCTGGTCTGAGGGAGAAAACCCAACGCCCCCATCACCGTGCTGAACTACACAGTTTCTGCTGTGGAGTCCGTCAGGTTCCTGGGTTCAACAATCTCCTGAGACTTGAAATGTTCGTACATCATGAAAATCAATCATCAAAAAGGCACAGCAGAGAATGAACTTCCTCCACCAGCAGAGGATGTTCAGGCTAACTCAGGAGCTGCTGATCCAGTTCTGCTCTGAAACAATCTGCAATCGACTTCCATTGCTATAACGGACAATCAGGACTGCAGCTGAATCAGTCACGCTATGTCTTGTTCTCGGCTGTTATATCTAACTCTGCGTAAGAACATTGAGAGCGATGAAAAACAACTGAGTCATATTGTTTGTATGTGAGCACATACTTGACTAAGTCTGATTCTGATGCACAAGGTGCGTGTGTACGTGGCGTAATGTGTTCAGTGGAACATGTGTGACTGTGTGATGTAACATGCATTTGTTGCTGGTTACATAAACACAGCTCTGCACAGGCAAACTGCAGGAAGACTTCAGAGAGGTGGCGGCTTTTTGCAAGGTCTTATTTTCTCCCACAGCTCATTCACTTTGATGCCCTGCTGCTTTCCGTGCTGTAATGGTGATGCACAAATCCACCATGACACACACACACACACACACACTGCAGAGTGCAGCTGCAGAAACACACCAGCCTCCAAATTACAGCCTCTTGCTGCCATTTTTACCGTACGTAAAACGCTCTTCAGTGAGAGCCTGTGAATAAAAAGTAATGCATCATCAAAGCGTGAGTCACCTGTCCTCTTACCTCACCCAAGCAGCCTTCCTTCTCCATGTATTTCTTGACGTTGTGCCAGATGCGACTCTTGGTGAGGAGGTTGCCCCCGGTGACCTGCTCAAACTTCTCATAGCTGCCATAGCGCTGCAGGGCCAGCTCCATGATGTGCACTGCCTGCAGTAGATGTGAAACTCATGACGTAAAGCTAGCTGCGACTAATGACTGTCTTTGACGTCTCCTGTTGTTGATGCTATGGACACGCAGGAAGTGCATGGCGACTTTTCACTTTGGTGCTCCAGAGAGGTAGCAAGTAATGCTGCTACTGTACATTGCTGAAGTGACTATATGCCTGTTAGGTCTCAAAAACACCTATTTACTGCAATAAGCTTAGGTTTATGAATCTAAATCTACTAATAATTACAATAATCTGACCTTAGTTTGTGTCAGGACATAAAATTTTACAATACTGAGAATGTTCTTCAACACAATCACCCAACATGACCACAGCATTGTTTGTATTTGGAGAGATTTTCAGTGTAACATACAGTCTTGCTTGAATGAATCCATGCTCAGTATTGTTTTTATCATGTGAGAGCGCTGCTCAACATTTACATGGATTATTATACTGCTGAGTAAATGTGCCCTCCTTCTTCTCCTGAAAAAAGCCATAAACATGATGACAGGAGACGAACGTGATTCCAGAGGCAGTGCACGAGGAAACACGACGAACTGGGTCAGAGTCCAGGAAAAACAAAACGCAGTCACCTCCACGGGATCCTTTTACTGCGTTTCCTGGTGAGCTCACTGACCCTTTTCTTGTTTTAGTGCCTGTGCGCTTGTGTTGCTGAAAGAGCCTGCAACAGGACACCACTGAGCTGTTTCCCTGCTCGCTGGAAACAAGACTGATCTTACACACCTGCTCACCCGGTTGTAAGGTGATGGTTTTGAACAAGTAACTGAACTCTTGAACAAACTCTTGCACATACTGTGTGGTTCCTCTACAGCTTCTGTGTTGCTGAATCAGCACAAACTCCCGCTGTAAATAAAAGGCAATCTTCAGATTCTGATGGTGCATTTGTTTCCTGATGACTTTCATCCAACCACTCTCCGCTTTCACAGAAACAACAGACTCATCCTGCATCAGCTCTGATCCATCCTGACGCTAAACAGCTTTGGCAGCAAGTCTCAGTGATCACTGTATGCAACCTGACTGCTGGGCTGAGAGGTCGGCGATCTCAAACCAGCAAGCTCAGCACCAGCTGTGTGTGCACTAAGGACACCGTTGTAGATGTGATGAATGACCTGTCACTGCCTCCGGGCCAGAAATTGGTGGACTTGTGCGCTCACTGACTGAGTGTACTTTATTTTTCAGCGTGCAAGTAAGCAAGTTTGAACTTCTCTGTCCCTTTACGCCTGGGTTTCTCAGGTACATTCAGCGACAAAGGTGATATACACCCTGCTCCTAACATCAGTTTCTGCAGAATGAGCAGTAAACAGGGGTTTATGAAAAGGGTTATTGGATGTCCATGGTTAATTTGGATCATGCAGTAGATGACAGTGAGACCTCTAAGCCTTTTAGACATGAATACCACTTTTTACAATCACACACAAGGTCATACAGGGGATGTTAGGAAGCCTGAGGTCATAATGTGTCCCTGAGCCCCCATCCCGGGAGCCCCCACTGTCATAACCACCTCAGGCATTATGAAGAAAGGTTCTGAAATGATTTGTATTGAATCATTATTTGGATTTTTCATTTTGGAATTATTCAGTCAGCTGATTATTTGCTAACATGAAGGTCTAAGTGCCACACTAGTTTGAGCTGAACATCACACACGAGTGTGTTAAAAGACAATAAGCTGCAGCTGTTACATTCTCTGCAGAGCTGTGAGGAACTGCAGAGTGGATCATCCTCTGTGGGTGCATCACTGTGAGCGACTTCTTTTACATTTCACAGTCATTTGATCCCTCCTTCCATTTAATGTCCTACTGGTTAGTAAAGTTGACAGACAAACTACATTTGGTCAGTGTCCTTGAAGCAAAGCTGCAGCCCTGTCGCAAGAGAGACACTTTGTCAGCATCTTCTGCTCACGATCCCTCACTCTGCCAGGTCTTCCCAGGATTAGTCACAGATAATTATTAGACATGAACAAAAACCCAAAAACGTGCTTTGAGCTTGTTTGTTATAAATGTTCCCATTCCTGCTTGCTAGAGGAACTGCACGGAAGCACGATTAAACATTGCAGTGAAGGTGATTTGTTGCAGATGTTGTCAAATCGCTCCAAACACACACTCACCTGTGTCAGAAAACGATCGGAGGCATTGTTATGCTTAGCCAGGATCAGCGGGGAGACGGGGTTGCTGTACTCAAACTGTGGGTTGTAGCTGAAGTCGGACTTAAAAAACTTGGCCTTCTCTCTCTCAACGTTGGACGGCTTGATGGCTGCGAGGATGCACAGCTTCTTGGCATTTTCCACTTCCCGCGTGATTGCTGCTTTGTGCAAAGATGGAAGTTTAGTGGGGACGCACATCTTCCTGAGTTGTGGAACTGTACGAGGGGTGAGGCCCATGGTGCTGCCCACTACTGCCATGTTCCGTGCTGGTTTAGGGTAGTTGCTGCCTGAGAGGACGCGATTTGTCTGCGCAGGTTTATTGCCGGCCTCGGGAGCGCGCGCCTTTTTGAGAGCCATGCCTGGACGGTTTCTTTTACTAAGCGCGGCGCCGCATTTCACTGATGTTTTCGGCCTCTTGTGCGGCGACTGCTTTGGGCTCTTTTTCTCCTCCTCCTCAGCCTGAAGCAGGACGTTGTAGCTGCTGGAGCCACTGCTAAAGAGGTCTTTGAGGACACCTGAAGAAATCTTCTCCAGGTACACTTGGCTTGGACTCAGTACCTTGTCAGCAGAGTTTAGGATATACTTTTTGGACATTTCTACCTCTGGCCAGTGGAGTCTTTCTGGAAGAAGTGAGAGGAAGAGAGAGAGTGAGGGAGGAGAGTGAATCTGTTTGCTGCCTAATTTAGAATCCCTTTCACGTGCAGAGCTTTTACAGATAGCTTGATAGACTAATCCTCTTTTCAAGACAGGATAAAATTAGATCTGTTCCCACCAATCTAAAAAACAAGGTACTAAATAAGTGGACTTTGTTATCTGTGTTTCTCCAATCATAGAAGAGATGTCTGACTCAAATGAACCCAGTTTTACTTGTTTTGGACTTCTGTTATGTCAGCAGTCCACAGCTATGCACCATTCAGTTTCATGAGTCAGTATTTGCTATCACAGAGGAAATTATCCTCATCATGTCTCAAGGGACTGGCAGTACAACAAAGGAGTCAGGGCGCAGGGCTATGCGAGTTCCAGCAAGGAGACCTGGAACGTCATCAGAGTAAGAGCAAGCTCTATGTTCGGACGGGAGCACTGAGACGGAATCCATGCAACCGCAGACAGCACAGGCTAATGACCTCAGCTGCACAGTAATGATTGGAAATACAAATTGAAGCTACAGTGGCTTGCTCAACCACCAAATGAAATGCTATTACCTAACACATCATCTGGGTCTCTCCTCATTCAGTTCCAGTTGATATGATAGGCAACCATCACATCATACCGTAGGCAAAAAAGGAATCAAGCCAGCGTTTCTGTCTGAAAACTGCTGTGTCCAAGTTTCACAAAGTGAATTGGAGACATTCTCAAGCCAGTTCAGTCCTGAAACCGAACGCAAATCAACCGCACATCAAAATGAATCAATGCTCAACCATTTCCATCTCATCCATCACTTTGATTAAAATATCAAAGCACTTGTGGTAATTCAAAGCGTATGATTAGCAATGATCAGCATGATTAGCAATCATGAGCATGATTCAGCACTGAGTAAGCGCACCAGGACGCTGCTTTTCACACTGTCTTTCCAACACAATTGCGTAGGGTAGAGGAAGTTAAGCACTAGAAGATGCAAAGAAGGTTTAATATTATACAATAAGTGCTCGTCAATATATGAATATTCTAACAATCCCTTGATACAAGACTAGCTATGATCTTTGACTCTGGGTATTGTCATATCTTAATATGGTTTTAAAGGCTGCTTTACAGTGAAGTGATGTGATTTCCTGAAATAGACTGATCCATCTGTTCTATTATTTGCTTTTACCAACTTAGTCATCATATCCACATTACTGAAGGTCAGTTATTAAAAATCTCATCATGTAAATATTTTGTCAAAGCACCAATAGTCATGTGTCCCTATGTATATATTCAAAACTATTGTACTATTTCACTTGAATACAATACAATATACATACAATATGAATATTGAACAAATGTATCTGATTTTGATATATGTTCCTTAAGTTAACATTTCTCAGTAGTAATAAATTGATTTAATTGAGGAACTCATTGCTCAAACCCCTTTACCTGAGTTAGTTACCATTCAGGATAACTAATGTAACGTCAGAAAAGTTACTATTAATACAGTTATAACGCCATTATATTTAGTTACTTATATTATTATTGATCCGTTCATTTACAGCCGCAGGAAAATACAGAAACATGCAACATTACCTGTTACATTTATTGACTCCAGCATCCTCTGTCAAGGTCTCTGTAAACCTCAATTACCACCGTGCCTGTCGAAGTACACTAACGTTACTAAGCGAGTTAAGTACCTAGCTACTTAAATTAGCCGGCTAACGTTGTCCAAATAGAAACAAGATAGCTAGATAGCAGGAGTGACTGCGTATTACGACAGGAAATATATGTTTAACACATTTTATGGCTAACAGCTGAGCTGACACTGACCGTCCCGCCTACACTGAGCTCGAGCCAAACTGAGGAGAAAACGCCGAGCTGTCTGTGTTAGAGGCTCTGCATTGACTGATCTGACTGTTTCCATGGTTTCATTAGCAACTACGCAATACGCACGGGCGCTCATGGGAAATTGAGTCCCTCTGAGAGTAGGTTGATGCTCTTTGGAGAAAATATCAGGGTTCGGTCGTAAATGGTTCGTATTTAATTCATAATCTATTACTATTGCTGTCAGTGGAGAGCTCTCAAAATATTCACACATACGCAACTGTTGAAGCGCCATGATTGTAGTTTTCTATGAGCTGCACCTGCTAAGTTTAGCTTAAAGCCCACCCATAAATTTAAAATTGAGATGTTTTAACATCAGCTCAAATAGAAAAGAGTAATTTTAGCAAGTAACTAAAGACAGAGCCACTAGATTCAACCTGCTGCCAAGTGTAAAAGACTATGATATTCAAAATAAAAAATGTAAAATAATTTTCATGAATAAATTTTATAGATTTATGTAATATTATAAATAACACCGATTAAGGACAATATGCTGTATACAGTAAATTAAAATGAAACGGTTAAGGTAGAAAACATAGCCCGATGTTTAACGGTATTTAGAAACAGAAAAGCAATCAGACTTTAGAGTGACAAAAATGCAGGTTCATATTACTGTAATGAAAAGATCTGTGTATCTGTCTGTCAGGTCAGAGTGTGTTTCAACCGTTTTTAGCATTTGAATACACAGATGGCTGATTCATTATAAAATGTGGAATGCATGAGGTAGTGGTGTGTATTGCGTTTTGTGGTCTGAACTGAGCCTGCCCTTGTTGTAAAAGTGACAGCTATTTTTCCATCCACCCAGGCTGTGATTGGCTCAGCCGGTGTAAGCATGGCACATTGATTCTGATTGGTTCTCGAGCGCCTCGTTCAACTGTTGGAGTTTGCGCAGTGGGCACAGCGCTGAAATTCAAATTTGAACAGCAGTTGTTTTGTGCAGAGAGAAGAGGAGCCGAGAAGTGAGAGGAGAAGCAGAGAGCCGCTCAGCTCGCCCTTTTACGCCCTGTTTGTGTACACACAGCGGTGTACCAGACATTTAAAATACTCAGTTGTTAAAATATTGCTCAAGTAGGGATAGGCTGACAAAAATGGATCCATTTACTGAGGTGAGTCGGTGAGCTAACTTTACTAGCTAGTTAGCTATCGTCACGAATGTATGTTAGCTAAAGTAAGGTTGAGTCGAAACTGTGGCCTTGATGTTACACGCTAATGCTAAGCTACCTAACGTACAATTTATGTTTTTGCGATGTTGTTAGACTTACGTCAGATAACACTACAACAGAGTTGCCTTGCTTACTTCCCAGCATGTTTATGTAAGCTAACGTTGCAGAAATATATGATAATAACTTGTATTGAAACAAAGCCAAAATGTCACGTGTTGTTTCTTTGTCAGGCGTCAGCAACGTGAAATCTGCATTCAAAACAACTGCTAGCTACTACCATAAGCTTCTAAAGGATGTGCATGTAGTGTTTGACCAGTTGGTAAATATTTTGGCCAGCTAACTGACAAGCTCCATATACAATTTTATAACATCCACGTCCTTGTACTGAATCCATTCATTGAACCCAAACACAGCTCTCTACCCTAAGTTCTACAACGTAACATAATTAAAATGAAACAGCTTTGTCTCCATGTAAGGCAGTGGTATGTGTCAGTCTTGGAAATTGTCCAACACTTTGCTTGATTTTCTCTCCTGCCTTGATGCACTCATGCTTCAGCTGTAAGCCAACACTAGAAGTCATTTATAGCCGATGACAACATTCCTGCTGCTCCAGTGTTCAAGCCACTGGTGTTTGAAATTTCAAATCCGGGAACTACAAGCAGGAGTGGCTCATTCCTGAGGAATGCTGCTAAATGTGACTTGAGGTTTTTCCTCACTGCCTGGAGAAACTGTGCAGGCGTTAAAGTGTAGCTGCAGGAATGTGTTCAGGCTTGCACAGTCAACGCACAGGACAGTAAATCAGATTGTGTGAGGCCAAGGGAGGGGAGTGTCATGCAAAGAAAAGAGGAAGGAAAGAGGACAAGCAAACAGGCCTTTTTATCTCTGGTGCAGAAGGACTGTTTTGTGTGTCTTGGGCTGTTATGTTGCTTGTTAAAGTAGGCTAATGTGTAAGTCTCATCACATAACCATTTATTTATGGATGCAACAACATGCTGTAGAGCCAAAATATTTAATTGGAAGTCTCTCACCATTGCTGGTTCTCCCTAACAGCAAGTGTGAAACTTCTGGGGATTTTTTTTAGATTTAAGTCTTGTATTTTGATTTCTCTTCCTCCCCATCAGCTTTCACTAACAGGGAAATTGTTATCTTAAAGTCTCAGACAGGTTTCTGAATCACAAGCATCCTATTGTTGGCTCCGTTGAAGATACATTTTAGTAGTTTCCATTGTTCATGCCAAATCAGAGTAGGCAGATGTTGAAAGCGGGGTGGAAGGTGTGCCATATTGTTTGCATATGGAGCCAGGGGAAATAATAGTAAAGAATTAATACTAAGAGGGAAGCTCAAAACCTGACTCCCTTGCTGCTCATCTCTGCACAGCTGGACCATCATGATGTAAATATCAGATAGCCAGTATTAGAAAGTGATAAGCTTTTTTGGCTACCGGTAAGTGCTGAAGGAATAACTGCTGTAGGAATAAACGGGACTTCTTTTCACTTTTAACGAATGTGGCAATGCTATCTCCACTACAAACCCTCTGCCCACCATGATTGCTGTTTTTATCTTAGTGAATGAAAAACATAAAAAAAGCAATTGAAGCACAGAATAGTCTTCTAGTCAGTTAAATGACAAATGAAAAGGAATATTTGAAACAAACAGTTCTGCAGGTGTCCATAGCCCAGTGTCATTGTCCATCATAAAGTAACTTAAAGAATGTGAAGCAGTAACAGAATCATGAGACGGATGTTTGGCCTGTGATCTCACTATAGAAAAGAAAGTAAATAAACATGTTTTCAAAGCATTGCAATGAAATAAAGGGCACCTAAACTCCATCCAGCTGATGGACATAATAAAGTGTAATACCTGTTCACAATAGCCCCGTGATAACTAATACATTTGCACAACTTATCATGTAATAAGTTAAGACAGCCACTTCTTTGTTTGAGGCTTTATTTGGGATGTTGTGTTACTGTACCTGATACAATAACACATTGTTCAGTCGATTGTTTTATTCTGTTTGTGTTTATAAGGTTGCTGTATGAGTGACAGTTTAACTGTTTTGTGTCACACCAGAAACTGTTGGAGCGGACCCGCGCTCGCAGAGAGAACCTGCAGAAGAAGATGGCAGAGAGACCAAATGCAGCGAACAGGCAGATGGTGAAAAGGGCCCGAGAGCCGCTGGTTGACACCAACAGTTTGATCTGTGAGCCGGTCACTGATAATGGTATGAACTCATTTGCTGGTTTCTTGAGTGCTGAGATGTAACCTTTGAGGTTCACATATTGAGTCACATGTCTACTCTTCACTTATTTCCCATCTCCTCACAGTTCCACAGGTGTCCTCCAAGCCTTCTCCCTCCAAGCGCAGGTGCTCAGGGGAAAATGTTCAGCCTGCAGCTGGTGAGGAGAACAAGGAGCCTTTAATGACCCGACATGTAACCACCATGCTCCCAGATCCTCTGACAGAAAAGAAACCCCCAGTGGGCCCCGCCAGCATCCAGTCTTCCTCGTCTCTGGAGAAGACTGCTACCCGGCCAGCTGTCCTGTCTCAGCAGCTGAAAACTGCACAACCAGAGCCAGAGAAGATGGCTGTCACCCCTGTTCCTGATCCTTCAAAGGGCAGAGAAGCAGAGATGGTGCCTGCCAGTTCAGCCATGCAAAGGAACAAGGAGGATGAGGTGGAACATCCAGGTCCATCTGCTGCTGGCATGAAGTCCCGTCTGCAGAGGCTGGCAGAGCAGAGAAAGTGTTGGGAAAGCAATGGTAAGAGTAGTTTCTGCCCTGCTGCCTGTATGTGGCAGTCATCAATGTTAGCATGAGTCAGGTGTCAAAGAAAAGGTCCCGCTGTCAATGAACTTCCACTTCAGTCTGTACTTGGTGCAGCTTACTTGTTTCAAGAGATTTAAGTTTGCAAATGGCGATTTAAGATTGTTAAAGGTCTGGTAGTTCTATAGTTTGTCTCTGCTGAGTCAAACACATCGCTACCTTTGCAGGCACCTCTGATGTGGTCCCAGACTGTACCCCTTTGTCCATGTTGAAGAGACAAGCTGAGGTCCCACCAGCCACCGTCCCCACCATGTCCTCAGAACCTCCACTGGGGAGAAGAGGCAGACTGGCAAACCTCGCTGCCACCATTGGATCCTGGGAAGATGATCTAAGCCATGCTAACATTCCCGCTAACATTCCCACTAACAATGGAAAAGAGAAGCCTGCAGCAGCTGTTCCCAAATTAGCAGTCAGAGATGATGCAGTGGCTGCCAGCACTAAACCAAGTGCTGCAGGCCACGTGGTGACCATCTCAGCTGCAACCAAGACCACATCCAGCTCCAGTCAGGTAGGTTTACTCAGAATTCTCATTATTTAGCAAACCCTTGTTTCTGTGTGACAGATCAGAGCTGTCTGCTTCAGTGAAGCTGGCTTCTTTTTTCTCATCTTATCAAAACGTAAGGCTCTCAGTGACTGCCAGGCCTGCTCTAGAGATTTTTTTAAAGGACCAAAATCCACTGAAAGGACTTCAGGACTTGACTGCACTACACTGTTCATATCTGTAAAATGAATACATGGCTTTAAACTAAATGCAGGAATAAATTAATTTTGCACTGCAGTGATAAGTTACTTTGATTTTATTGATTGATTAACTTGTTCAACCAAAAATGCAAAGCTTTTGCCTGTTAACACTTCCCATATCCCATCACTTATCCATATGTGATATTCTTTATAAATAAAGGGACATTGTCATATCTTTTTAGCAGGCCACATATTCTCCAGTGAAGTCCAGCAGAGTGGTTCTCCCAAGCCCACAGAAGGCTGACGTTCCTGCAACCAGGCCAGAACTTAAGTCAGTAACCAGTCCTCAGAAAAGTGCCCAACATGCAACAGCCATTACATCCAGTTCCCAGAGGGCCCGCCCCTCCTCCTCAGCATCAGTGCCACAAAGTCCTCTGAAGAATCAGGGTCTGTCCAGGGGTCTCAACGTCACCTCCAGCCCCCAGAAGCCAGAACTCCGTGCCAAGCCCGCCCTTACTGGCCCCTCTGTTCCCCATGAAAGGGCCACTCCTGCAACACCTGGTGAGACATGTTTAGTTTACTTAGAAATCATTTTGTAAAATTGGATAAAAAGTGATGAAAACCAAACAAAAAAAGAAATACTAGCCTTCATTTGTCTTCAGGTGCAGTGTAATTAGAACTATCCTCAAGCCTGTGGATATTCTCATTCATCCAGGTCATAGTTATCTCAAGGAAATTGAATCGAACGCAACTGGACTTGGTTGTATGTCTTTGAAGACGTTTCACCTCTCATCCAAGAGGCTTCATCAGTTCATGCTCATCAGCCTAGTCCGATTGCGTTCGATTCAATTTCTTTGAGATAGAACTATTCTCATTTTTATAGTTCTACCAAACCATGTAGGATTACAGCTGCATGTGTTTTGTGTATGGTGCTGTTTTTGGTTTCCTCCATATATAAGAATACGGTATATTCTTACAAAGGTGTAAAATCATTCCTGGAGCGCTTTGGAGAGAGGTGCCAGGAGCGTAGCAACCAGAGTTCCCCAGCAGGGGGCACTACACACACCAAAACTCCCTCTGCCACTCCAGCATCAGTCACACCAAACACCAGACTGGTACAGGAGAGGCTGAGAGCTGCCCAGACTGCAAACACAACCACTGCTGATCTCACCCAAAGACAGAAGCTGGTAGGTTAATGTTAGACACACAATAGAATATCATCATACTGTAGTAATGGGTTTGTGTGCTGTCACAGTAATACATTGAAATATTTCAGGAAAGAGAGTCTGAGCTGGCTAAGATTCGCAGTCGCTTTCAGAAGGAGAGCAACATGTGGAGAAACAAAGAAGAGGAGGCAGCAGAGTCCAAAAGCATGGACCTCAAGGTTGACCAACACATCTGATACACAAATGACAAAAAAGCTTGACATCTTACAAGGTGCTCATCTTTCCATTGAATATGCAAGATTATATTTAATAGATATCCCTCTTAGGAAAAGCTTCACAAGCCGGTGGAGGCTGAAGTTGGCCCATCTGAGCCATTGGACCAACCCACAGCACCCTCCACTGAGAGCATGGATACACCCACAAAGTGCCCTCCTCCAGGTATTCAGTTAGATTTCAGACTGATTGAGCAGTTCTATTTGGTTGCGTCCAGACGGTGTCAGTGATTGTTTACAAGTTTTAATCCATTCAGCTCTGATGCAGATTTCCCTTGACTTAAGAAAATTGTATATGAGCTGTGACATGAATCAAATAATTAGCCATAAAATATGAAAATATATTGCTTCCTGACAAAGGTTTATTTGAAATAACAGGTCATGAGTCAGTGGTCTCGCCTCCAGCTTCAACATCCAGTCCTCTGAGGACTGTCGACCACCCTGTGGAGAAAACATCTGATGAAACCCCAGAGGACGAGGAGGTGGTCAAGGAGATCGAGATGAACGTGGACGGGTCCATCAACTCTGCAGTCATCAACAACCTCTTTGATGGAATCCTGGAGCAGAGCGAGGATCAGAATGAGGAGGAGGAGGAAGATGATGAGGAAGATGCTTTGAATATCTCCTCCATGTCTCTCCTCACTCCACTATCAGAGACTGTGGCTGCGGTGGTGAAGAGTCCAGAGAGAAGAATGATGGTAGGTTCCAACATGATGTGTCTTTCTACTTACATGTGCTTCATGAACGAGTTACTGTGAGACCTTTCTGGGTGAGGCCAGCATGGCTTTAACCACCCAATTTCAACCAATCATAGCATGACATCCACCCATTAATCAATCTTCAACTTCTTGTGGCACCTCAAACCCCAAACACTGTTTCATTTGGACTTTAACAAAACATTTTATTTGTGTCTTTGTGCAGACATCAACTCCAGCCAGCTCATTCATCGTAAAGAGCAACACCCCAGACAGTGCTCCCAAACCCAGCAAGTTCCAGAGAACCAACATGATACGGACTGCCTCCTCAGACAGCCTGGAGGCCTCAGACGAGGACCACAAATTGCCATATAGGTAAGTGGAGCATGTGCGTTCTATGTAGCACTGTGGTGGTTGCAGTTAATGTACAGCTTACATGTGTTTGCTTGTGTGTGTATGTCAGTATTGATGCATACAGGTCCACCAGGGTGAAAGAGACAGAGAGACCCAACGTGAAACAGGTGATTGTGAGAAAAGAGGATGTTTCCAACAGAGCGGAGGAACCCAGAGGATCCGGGCCCTTCAGTGTCAAGCAGAAGATGAAGGTTAGGAAGATACCTTTGATTTAACTTAACCGTCTGAACGTCACCACATTTGCTGACTTTGAGTGACATGACGAGCAAGTTTTTCTGCCTCTCTGTCTGTAGTTTCTGACGAATGAGCTGAACCTGCAGCAGACAGTCATTCACCAGGCCAGTCAGGCCCTGAACTGCTGCACCGATGAAGAGCACGGCAAAGGGTCGCAGGTGGAGGCCGAGGCACAGAGGCTGCTGCTGGTGGCGAGTGAGTCCATCCAAATGATACTTGACGTATGCAAGACACACATGGAAATGTCAGAGCTTGACTTTGTCCTTTCTCTGTGCGTTCTTAGCGGAGAGGAGGGAAGCGTTGAAGGCAGAGCTGGACCGTCTGAAAGGAGACCCGGCAGGCCAGAAAAAGGCCCCTGCAGCCCCAGAGCCTACGAGCACGTCTGCCTCCAAGGGTTCCATCACCCTGCAGGAGTTACGCCTGCCTCTCAAGGCAGACTTTGTTTGCTCCACTGCCAACAAGCCAGGTGGGCTCAAAGTGAATACATAATGTTTCCACTGGTAAAATTTGGTAAACACTGCTCTTCTCAGCCAAAGCATCATTGTCAGGTTTCAGTCTCTTGATTGATTCATTGTAGTGAAAACACTTGATTTGATTCTGTCTTCCTAATGTTTCCAGAGGCCACCAAACATTCTTTCTTCATCATGATTCGCGGTGGAGCAGAGAACACTGTAGCCACGCCGTTAGCCAGCACACACCGCGGCCTCAGCGGGGACACCCTCACCTTCCCAACCAAGTTCGCCATGTAAATAACACACTGCTACTACTGCTCAGAGAAAGGAATACACATCATGTTAAGCACAGTTAATGACCGTTTATTATTTGATTCTGAATCATACATCGTTTACCTTCAGCACCGTGATGTCAAACTGCAGTTTATACTGACACCCACCACCCCTCTCCCTCTTCACTTGCAGATCTGATGTGTCCAGTAACTTTGAAATTGATGTTGAGGTGTATGGCCTGGTGAGTGTCTTGCATTATAGTGTCCATATACCAAAACTTGATGCTGTCTATTATCGCATTTCTGATAACTGGTACATTATGTTTTTAGTATTGAATCTCCACCTTGAATTCCCGACTACTGTTTTTTACTCTTCTACAATCATTTGTCTTAATTCCTGAGCAGGTGCAGAAGCGCGAGGTCTGCAGTGACAAGAAGAAGAAGCCCAGCAAGTCAAAGGTAACCCCACCACACACACACACACACACACACACACACACACACACACACACACCAAGCAGAAAGCACACTGTCAGGGTCTGATGGAACATGCTTTAAAACTTAAATGTGTGTGTGTGTGTGTCCAGATAATATGGAGACAAGTTCACGAGGCCCATGATTTGTGTATGTCGGTATGAACAGTTTTCTGTATGAAACCCCTCACGTGCTGGTGGGTGTGCACTGTGTGGGCAGATGGAGTCTAAAGAGCGTCTCTACTTTAAAACATCACTGGGTGGTTGTTTCATTTAGAAGGGAGGGAGCATTAGCCGGTCAGCAACATACAGATCCCTCAGACATGATGTCACTCCCCTCTAATGCACCTGCTTTACTTTCATCTTTCTAGGCTATCACTCCAAAGAGATTCCTCGCCATCACTGTAAGTTTGAAATGTATCTTCTGCAGGCCAAGAGTTTAGCATCATTTCACATCTGCCTGAAATTTGTTTTTCATCTTTTGTTTTGCAGAAAAGTGTCCAGACTCCAGGTATGCCAAAATATAAAGTACTGCAAAAACAACTTGTTCAGTTCTTTTGTTCTTTTAAGTAGTTTGACAGTTTTAAAAGGCCAAATGTTTCGAATGCGTGCTCATTTTCTAGCATCAGTCCAGCTCTTTCAAGCTTCATATGGCGTACTGATGATCATTCTTTTTTGTGTACAGTTGTGGCCAGTCCTGGGGGGCCCAATGCCGTTCGCACCAGTAGCTTTGTCCTGGTGGGATCGCACAAGCTCACCCTATCTTCTATTGGGAAAACCAAATTTGCTTTGGAGAAGGTAAAGAAGCCACCGTCACTTTTTCACATGTCTTTTCTCCACCCTGACACTTTTAGAATGTAGTTTTCTTCTTTACTCTGCATCTCATATGTGGCTGGCCATCTTCTCTCTGCTTTATGCATGAATCCAGTAAACAGCTCATTTGGATCATAGTCATGTGAATGTGCAGGCGTAAGAGACTCACAGTAACCCTGTTTGTTCTGCCTGGACGCTCACTCTCCTGCCCTGCTATCTTTCTTTTAGATCAAATATGACGGAGAACTGCTCAGTGACATGTTTCATACCAAGGTTACTACTTGTCCCATTGCACGTGTCTTGTGTTCTGTTTGTGTGGGAAGGAGGGTGAACACACTGTAACAAGTAATGTTGTGATTTGCATTGTTACACTAACAGTATCATCTACTGCTGATCACAGAGCTGTAAATGACTTTCCATCTGTCTGTGATGATCAGGTGCTTTAAGCAGCTGTTAACACTGTTATTGGTTTAATCCCATCTGGTCACTGTATCATGTTTGATTGTGAACGGGACGTCCCAGCCGTTAAGCGTCTGTACCTGTGAATTCAAGGTGCCGTTCTTGTGCCCTCTGGAGGGCCACATCTACCTCAAGATGCAGTGTGAAGTTGGCTCAAAGGTGGAGGAGAGAGGCTTCCTGGTGAGTGCCAACAGCTCAGATCATCACCACAGAATAACTAAAGCTGAGGCAGGCACTGGTTTGCTGATAGAACTGTGTTGTGGTTTTAACCCCCCCCAACCAGACCATGTTTGAAGACGTCAGTGGATTTGGAGCCTGGCACAGGAGGTGGTGCGTCTTATCAGGGTACTGCATCTCCTACTGGACTTACCCAGATGATGAGAAGCGCAAGGTAAGGATACACTGTCCAGATATTAAACAATCCAATCCTGTCTTTATGTTAACACCAGGTATTTTTAATATGTTTCAATCATTCACATTAAGATCTGATCTCTACTCCACAGCGAAACCTGTGTGGGACTAATCTTAGCTGTCAGCCCCAGATTCTATTTGTCCCTTCTTGTAAATTGGGCAAATGTAATGCAGTGTTATACATTCCACTGTGCAGTAGAACAAGATGGTCTGTGCCTCATTATACTGTGAGTGTTAGAGAATATGGCTGGGGCCAAAGGCAGACGTCATGTATCTCTGTGGTGAGTGAAAATGGGAAAAATGTGTTCATGATTTCAAACAAATCGACCTTTATTTGCTTATTATTCAGAAATAAAGCCACTGTCAATAATGATCTCCTCCAGTCATATTCATTCATATCAGTGATGATGATGCAAGCTATTAGAGCTCTGCTTCCAAATCTCCCTCTAATGCCTCAGCCAAGCTCTGCTCAGTCTACCAACACGTCTGTTAGTATAAAACAGAGTCAAATGAGACTTTTACCTGGTTCTCCTGTGCTGCACAATGTTGTTTACATCAGTTTTGTATACCAGTATGACATGGTGATGCGACATTGTCTTGTAGTTTCCTTGTTTAATTTTCCGATGCATTGTAACATCCATGAATATGAAGGCAGGAAACATTACATGAACAATATTTTTGTTGTTGTTCTGTCAGAATCCTATTGGGCGCATCAACCTGGCAAACTGCACCAGCAACAGGGTGGAACCAGCCAACAGAGAGTTCTGTGCCAGACCCAACACATTTGAGCTCATCACAGTCAGACCCCAAAGAGAGGATGACAGGGAGACACTCGTCAGTCAGTGCCAGGATACCATGTGTGTCACCAAGTAAGTTCCTCGTAATGTGTACATACATCCGTTGATATATACACCTACATCCATACGTGACGATTCCGTAAACATCTGCGAGTGTCCCTGCTAAACTGGTTGTGCCTCTCTGCAGAAACTGGCTGAGTGCAGACACGAAAGACGAGAGGAACCTGTGGATGAAGAAGCTCAACCAGATTCTGGTGGATCTGCGTATGTGGCAACCAGACGCCTGTTACAGGCCTCTCTGATCACTGCACTGTCACGGTCACATCCAGCCCTTCTATCTACTGACTGTCAGCAGTGACACATGCAATTACTAAGTGCAATACAGGATGAGAATTCTTAAATGTTTTACAGGAGAGCAGCAAGTGAACACAGGCTGTAGATCAGAGGGAGGTTAATAAAGCCATACATTTGAAGCATTTCATACAGTATTGAGTGAGTTGGGGTTTGGCACTAGATTTTCTACATTAACTGGTTTGATACTCTAATATTTAGAATTTTGTTGAGTTGCTGCGTTATTATGTTAATGCCAATATATAGCGCACTTGACATATAATGCATGGCTTTAAATTATTTGGTTTCAGTGCTGGAATCAATATATAAATGGTGTTGACATTACAGATGAATATTGATCGGAGGCACCGCAGTTTTATCACATTTTATCCTGCATGGCAGCACAGAAATCTATCGAATGCTTTGGCAGACGTTTACTTTATATATTAGCTTTTCGAACTCGTGGCAGGACTTTTTGATACCAGTTAGAGCCCAGCTTTTATCCTATTTGTAATGTTCAATGTTTTTGTTATTGTTTGTGTTGAGGTTGGAAAACTGGGAGTAGGGTCTGTTACATACAGTAACAATACTGATATCTGAAAGTTAAAACTGCTACAGCTGCAGACGACAAACTTCAGGCCGGCCAGTTTTTCTTTATGGAAATGCAAACGTGTTTTGATAAAGGTTCCATTCTTATATTACAGAGTTATAACGTACTGTTGTACAAATCATTATACAATGCAGAAATAAAGTCTGTGTTCTCTGGACAAACTGTAAACAGTGACACTGTAACTTGAACACAAGGTCATAGAGACTATCAGAGGTCACAACATCCATGACTGAAGTGTTTGCAGCAATGAAAACCACCAGCTGTGTTCTCTAAGGCTGCATTCTTACTGGCTGCAAACTGCTTTGATAAGAACATGTGAACATTTTAATGGGCTTCATATGAGGCAAATAATTATTTCCATTAAGACAAATCTGCATTTCATGGTTTTATCATTCACTCTAACATTTTGTGTGAGTGTGTAACAGACTTTACGGTGGCCCTGCAGGTGTTTCACTCACGTCTAAGCTTTTTATCATGTTCATGAATACAAACTTATAAAACTACACAAGATATATTGTTTCCACAAACCTACACGTTTTTATCATGAAGGTTAGATATGTCAGTGGATTCAACAGATGTAACATATGGGTTCTTTAGCTTGCCAGGTATCCGTGGACAATAAGAAAATAAAAGCCTGCTTTGACCAAAACTGAGCAGCTGACAAATCCTCGAGCCTTTTTGTCATTTTATTCAACTGCCACATTAAACCGAGCATACAAAGATTTAGATTTTTAATGTAATGGAAAAATAAACTTTTTTTTAAAGAAACTAATACTCATAATGCCAAGGAAGTTAAGGAGCTCCAACAGCGACAGATCATAGAGGCTGCTGTTCTGATCAGGTGATCCTGATGTGGACCTGCCTTCTTTTTGAGAGTCAAAGAGGCACAAGTCATGCCAATGCATATGCTTGTTAACACCTGGTGTTGTGTCAACGCCTGGTTTCCCTGCAACCAGCAACAAAAGGACAGTGTCCTAGGAGACGCTGTTTGGACGTGGACAGGAACAGATTCAGTGCTTTAAGTGACAGGTATGTATTTGAATTGTATTTGTATTTCTGAAGTTCTTAAGAATTGTGGCTTTAGACGCAAGCTACACTAACCCTGCAACCTATGCAGTCATCACTGTCAGAACTTAGGCTGCACTCATTGATGCCTTCATGTGAACTGAAGCTTGAGGTTCATGTTTGCAGTCATCTAGTCATGTAACGATGGCAGATCTTCACTTAACTGTAATGTAGCCAGACAGGTTTGTCTCTGAGTGATTCAAATAGTTTTAATGTGGCCTGAGGCACAATCAGTACATGACAGTAACAAATTGAGCATTTTTAGTTTTCTTGAAAATGTGCCAAATGTGCCAAAAAAAGAGGAAAGAATGAAAAATGTTAATTTCCTTATTTCCTGACCACTATCACCAACCTTCCACCAAAACTGAAAGTTTGAAACTAAACTGGAAAGAAGAAGGAGTTTGGGTTTGTTTGGCAGTTGTGGCCCTGGACTAAATAGTTTAATTATGTTCTGTGCCTGAGAGAAACTATGGCAGACAGCAAAAAGACAAGATTTAATTTCCTTGTTCAGAGATCCACCCCCCTTGGCTGTGAGATGTGTGGTATTTGGGCCTTGTTCGGCAGTGATGAGTGCCTGTCAGTTCAGTGCACCAGTGCCATGAAGATCGCCCACAGGGGCCCCGACGCCTTCCGATTCGAGAACGTGAACGGCTTCACCAACTGCTGCTTCGGCTTCCACCGGCTGGCTATTGTGGACCAGCTGTACGGCATGCAGCCCTTACGCATCAAGGAGTTCCCTTTCCTGTGGCTCTGCTACAACGGAGAGATCTACAACCACCATCGAGTAAGACTGACCTAGCTTTTGCAAGAATGTTAACACAAACGATCAAACACCACAGAAACACCTGCTCCTCATCAACAAGTGTTTTTGTCAGGGCTTTTGGGTTTTTTTTAATTAATGAGACAGGATAAAAACTTCTTTTACAGCCAAATAAAACCAGGATGTTTCATCCATTTCTTTTTCTGATTGTGTCTCAGCTGAGGAAGCAGTTTGAGTTTGACTACCAGACCAAAGTGGATGGGGAGATCCTGCTCCATCTGTACGACCGCTTTGGCATCCAGAAGATGGCTTCGCTCCTGGACGGTGTCTTTGCTTTTATTCTGCTGGACACTGCCAACAGGAAAGTGTTTCTGGGAAGGGATACGTACGGCGTCCGGCCTCTGTTCAAGTTCCTTACAGACGATGGATTCCTCGCAGTCTGCTCAGAAGCCAAAGGTAATGACTCTGGTCATCAGCTCTCCTTCAGTCTGCTCTTTGCTCCTCTTGTGCCAGATGTTTCACAGCTGCTTACCTTGTTGTTACTGTGACCAAAGGCCTCACAGATCTGACTCATACAATGGACAGCCCTGCCAGCATCATCCCCTTCCTCCCCGGACACTTCGAGGTGTTTGATTTGAAGAAGAACGGCAAAGTTCAGTCCATTCAAATGGAGCAGTTCCACTGCTGCACCGAGGAGCCTGCTCACGCCATCTACGACACTGTGGACAGACTGCCCACAAGTAGGAGCTGCTCATAGTTACCCGGTGTCCATCGGTCATTATGTCAGAACTTTGTATGATGATTGTTAAACTGTCTCAGCAGGTTTTGACGAGGACACGGTGAAGATCACCATCAGAACCCTGTTTGAGAACGCTGTGAGGAAACGGCTCATGGCTCACAGGAGAATCGGCTGTCTTCTGTCGGGTAAACGCATTACAAGGCCACATGGAAACATGTATACAGTTTGTACATATGATGCTGAGTCATGATCCTACCTCATGGTGTCTCCTCTTCAGGTGGTCTGGACTCCAGTCTGGTTGCTGCCACTCTGGTGAAGCTGGCCAAGGAGGAGAAGCTCCAGTATCCCATCCAGACATTTTCAATTGGGTCAGAGGACAGTCCAGACATCATCGCCGCTCGCAAGGTGTGCTCTTCTGACAGAAGGCTGTCAGACGACCTGTCAGCAGGGTTAAACAGGCCAAAACCAGCATGGAGTCTGGTGTGTATTCAGTCTGTGTGTTTGTGTCCATCAGGTCGCAAATCACATTGGCAGCGAACACCACGAGGTGAACTTCACCGTGGAGGAGGGCATCCAAGCCATAGAGGAGGTCATCTTTCACCTGGAGACCTATGACATCACCACCATACGTGCCTCTGTTGGTGAGTGTGGCAGCAACAGAAAGTTATATTAACAAATAATCTAAAGGTTTGGAACGTGGCTTCCATATCCCACTTTAATAGCCACTGATTCTCTGTCCAGGGCCGTCATTTCACTTTTATACAAACAAGTGAAACTTTGACCAGCGGTGCAGAATGTGCTGGTTTGAGCGGTTCATTTCAGGATAGTTTTAGGCAGCACTTGATTTTACAGGTCTGTAACATCTGCATCATTGGACTAATACGAAGTAGAAGATGTTTTGAGGAAAGAAACCCATGATTCAGAGCTAATTAGAGGGGAATTAGAGGCAGCGATCATTTGGTTCACTTCCAATAAGCTAATAACAATTAGCCGCTGGCTCAACCGTAGAAAGCCTTTTTGTAGCTGAGCAGCAGTTAGCTGAAAGTGCAAAACTGATGAGATTTGCATGGAATTCAATACAAATGCTCCACTAATGTAATCTGTCGCGAACCACTTCAGAAGAACCGAGAACTGACTCGACTGGCCCAACTAGAAACTCCAGTAATCCGGAGCTCGCGGCCTCGTCCATCACAACCCGCTCTCCTGCAGATCTGTGAGAGTTTGAATGCCTCACATGTCAGCTGACTGACGTGCTCACTGATGTGACAGAAATGTGTCTGAGCATGCTGCATCACCGCATTCCTTCTCTCCTGACCGACTCGTTTCAATCACAGCGCAGTCCGCCGAGATTAGCTCAATGGCCAGAGAGGTCAGGGGCCGGGGGGGGCGGACGGGAGGGGCGGACGGGAGGGGCAACATACGGGATGTTTACTGTGCCATAACCGAGCAATGCACCATCATATTTTCATATCAAGTCATTATTAAAGCCACATCTATATTCTTTATACTGATTCTGAGGGAAGAAGTCACAGATTACTGAGACTACAGAGAAACAACTTCCGGGACGCTACATCCATAATTACTCTCACTGCTGTATGTCTGAAGTCAGGCATATTCATCATTCATAACGTGACTTCCCTCTGTTTGCTCCCCTGCAGGGATGTACTTGGTTTCGAAGTACATCAGGGAGAAGTCAGACAGCGTGGTGATCTTCTCTGGAGAGGGTTCCGATGAGCTCACTCAGGGATACATTTACTTCCACAAGGCAAGTCCCGCAGAAACCAGCTGCTCCTGAATCAGTCCGCTCCACGTTAGAGTTGATGCTCACTAAATAACATAAAGTAGTGTATTTAAATAACAAGTAAATATTGTGTCAAGCCACAGAGGCAGGGAGGGGAGTACAGCGCAGACATGCAGAGTCGCTGCAGGAGCTGTGAACCAGCTCTCTGCTGACATCTAGTGGCTGAAGGTCACATCGCTGCAGTCACACCTGGCACTGAATGACAGGACGTTAGACTGGGACTCATTAGCTTTCATGCTGTATGCACAGTAGTTTGTTGGTAGTCATTTGTAGCTCCATGTGTTTTACAACTATTGTCAGAGACAGTTAGTTAATAATTAATTAATAATAATTAATAGATCAAAGTTGAGCGTCCGTTTTATTCCAGCCACATGTTCACACAGAGCACGCGTGTGACGGGCTGTCGATGAATGTAGTTACTGACGGAGCTGTGTTCCTCCTGCAGGCTCCCACTCCCAAAGCAGCCGCAGAGGACAGCGTTCGCCTGATGAAGGAGCTCTACCTGTTCGATGTCCTCCGCGCTGATCGCACCACTGCTGCACACGGGTAACACCGCCTCACTCCATCACAGAGGAATTCAGGCTCAAACACATTCTTCAGTTTGTACAAGAAGACCTAAACCAGTAATGGATGAGTTGGCAGCTCGTTGCAGGAACACGCTGCAGGCTTTAAAAAGCAGGAACCAACTATTATTCAACATCTTTGAGTTTTTAAATCAGTGTCTGCAATGATTGGCTCACCAGAGCTGAAGCGGGGAGCAACTATAGCTACAGAGCAGACCACAGCAGCTCAGAGCCTGTGGTTTCATTAGCATGTCCACAGCGTTCATGTAATTACTCTCACTGCCACAAGGGGGAGACAAGCATCCTGCACTGTAGCTTTAAAACAGGAGTCCAGTTTGCAGTTGTTGCAGTGAAACTATGTGTCCTGCCTGATGGAGTACACTCCTTCAGTGCACTCTCTGCTGTTCTTTTACCTTAATTATACAAGGCAATTAATTAATTAGGAAGGAAAGCACTGATGGACTAATGGACTGACTGCAGAATTAGCACTAATTAATATTATGTAACAGCTTTTAGGAATGTTAATGAAACGCCTGGAAGCCTTTCAGATGCCGTCTTTAATCTAACCACTGAGAGGCCGCTCCCTGTCGAAGTCAGCGGCACGTGATTGACGAGCATCAGCGGTAAAATGAAGAATGCATCATAATTGGAGCAAAACAGTACTGATTAACCCTTTAGTAACGCGCCTGCAGATCTACAGGGATGGAGCCACCAGGTTACAACTAGCTTTCATAAGAGTAACTGAATTAAAAGTGAAAGCAGCGATCCACAACCGTGATCTGATATTCTGTGTGTCTTCCAGTCTGGAGCTCAGAGTGCCGTTCCTGGACCACAGATTCACAGCGTACTACCTGTCTCTGCCCGAGGAGATGAGGATTCCTAAGGTCAGTCGATCTGCTGATGCTGCGGTCTATGTTTCACCGTCCAAAGTGTGAAGCGTCCTCTGGGGCAGTTGTGCAGCAGTTATGTGATAATCGCTCGTCCTGTGTAAGCAGCACGGAGTGGAGAAGCATCTACTCAGGGACTCCTTCAAAGGTCTCAACCTGATCCCCGACGAGATCCTGTGGAGGCGCAAGGAGGCCTTCAGTGATGGTATGATGTCTGTGAAGAAGTCGTGGTACACCTGCCTGCAGGAGCACCTGGAGTCGCTGGTAAGAAACTCAAGGCAAATGGTAAAAGTGTTGAAAGTGTTCAATTCAGTTCAGTTCAATTCAGTTTTATTTATGTAGCGCCAATTCACAACCTAAGTCATCTCAGGGCACTTTACAAACAGAGCGGGTCAAGACCACACTCATTACTATTAGTTACACCCAACAGCTCCACCATGAGCAAGCACTTGGAGACAGTGGCAAGGAAAAACTTCCTTTAACAGGCAGAAACCTTGGGCAGATCCTGGATCAGGGTGGACGGCCATCTGCTCTGACCAATTGGGGGGGGCAGGAGAGGGAGGGAGAGAGACGATACATCTTGTCGCAGACAGAGATATGGGAGTACATAACACACAGCACTAGGGGAGAGAGGACACAGAGTTAATGGTTAATCTGTGATGGTTTACAGATGAGAGAGAGGGGAGGAGACGTGTGGAGACGATCATGGGACGTCCCCCAGCAGCCTCGGCCTATAGCAGCATAACTAAGGGGTGGCATGAAGGGGTAGTTTAGACTATGGGTGTAGTTGGCATGGTAACTAGAGCTAGCTGTAAGCTTTGTCGAACAAGAAGGTTTTAAGCTTTACTTTAAAAGTAGAGAGGGCGTCTGCCTCTCGGACCCAGACTGCAGACTTCTGCAGCTTTGACTGGCACTGAATCCAAAGCTCCACCTACTGGATCTCCAGACTGGCTCTTCATGAACTTCAGTTCTGTTACATGTCTTAAAGGTGACTCTCCAGGCTGTGATCAGTGAAAATACAATGTATACAAATACACTGTTGCTGTGGCCATATCGCAGATCCAGTGATATGTTCTTGAGTTTCATATCAAGTATACAGCCTGTAGCCCACCTGTGTGCAGTGGTTCAGTAGCTTCCACTGGGCCCAAGTCCCTGTAGGAGTGTGAGGTGGAGCTCAGTGTGTTTCCAACATACTTGGAGGGCCACAGAAACACCTCAGTGCTCCCACCGTGTCTGACCTGCTCCGTGTCTCCCGCCCAGGTGAACGACGACCAGATGGAGAAGGCCCACAAGACGTTCCCTCACAACCCCCCGCGCTCCAAAGAGGCCTACTACTTCAGACAGGTGTTCGAGAAGCACTACCCAGGCCGCGCCTCGTGGCTCTCCCATTACTGGATGCCACGCTGGATCAACGCCACTGACCCGTCAGCGCGGACCCTGTCCATCTACAAGCCTGACAAAGATCAGTGAGCAGCTGTGAACAGCTGTGTGTGTGTGTGTGTGTGTCATTGGTACATTGGGCTTCGAGAACGTTCATGTGTCATCCTTAGCTTTACTTTCTTTAACTCAGGTCTAATGGAACTAGTTTGGAATTAGTTTTACTGAGTCTGTGGGTCACACTGAAGTCACTGTGAAGCAGTTTGGATTCAGCACGACCCGTCAGACCCGGTGTTCCAGCTGTTCAGTAGCTTTGACCAATTAGATGAGGGGCAACCTTTAGGATTTCTACTTTAAATCTGCAAACTGCTAAACTAAACCCACAGTAGACGGCTGGAGCGGCGCGAGGGGATACTTTGCTGAGTTTTCCAATTAGATTAGAATCTCTGACCCGTTTTAAAGGACCAGTGGTGTGTTTTGTCATTGTTTTGTGTTCTTTTTAAGCCTGTTTACTCCAGATGTAGTATTTTCTATTGTCGACCATTTTACAAAACGTACAATCTGTCGCGAATTCCGTTTTTTACCTTCCAGTCAGCCGTTGCTTTCCACAAGGACATGGAAATGAACTTTGTGGACATCTGTAACCAATCACAGTTAACACCTCATCATCTTCTTTATTATAAGATATATTAGAGGACCCAGTTTGACCGTCTGCATTAGATGCTCATTTGTAAACTGCTCTGTGCTGGTTTGGGCTTTAACCTCTAACAGATTACTGTACCCACAGAGCTGCTAACGCCTAAAAGGCTGACGCTCCAGCTTGTTGACTCATTTATTATGCAATTAGTGTGAAGGACATCTTTTCAGTTGGTCACAGAGGACGGTGACTCATGTGTGAACATTGTCAGCGAGACTGACATGGCTTTTCACACTGATTAATGCCACCTCTGCTGTTTCTCGCTGGAAACGAGGCCCTCGGTGAGGAGTGGCTATGCAAAGGTTCTGTTGCAAGCATCTTCTGCAGGCGCATAGTGTTGGAATCAGAGATGAGCCGTATGTGGACGAGGGAAACTTCGAATTGAGGCTCCAGAGAATGGACAGTATGTAAACATGTCCTCCTGTTCAGATATGAGTTGCACAACAGGAAGTGGATGTAATAATGAAAATCAATGCGCTGCAGTTCAGTTTCTAATGAGCTAAAGCATCCAAGCTGACTCCCTCGGGATAAACTAATCGCTGTAAGCTTCAGAGTTCAGCCGAGTCCATCATGAAGCTGTGTAACTGGACTGTGTTGTGTCTCCAGCTCTGTCATTTTGTCCACCCCCTCACATTTACATCATGTGTCTGACTTGCTGTCTCCTGACTGTCGCTGTTTGGAACTAACTGCTGCTAAAATAAATTCACCTCTGAGCGCAGCCACGTGTGCTACCTCTGTTGTCCACCAGGGCGCGCCCTCACCTCACCCATAACGACCAGGAGGGTTTGTTTTTTGCATTGAAGTATCACAATGAACTCACGACTTGCAAGCTGAAGTTGAACCAGTAAAGAAAATAATTTTAATATTTGATAAACCACTGTAAACACACAGGTATCCCGTCGCATCACACCACGTGTCCGGGTGGAGAACATGACAGCTTCCCCCTGAAGTTGCTTGAAAGCCCAGATGAGAGCCGGCCCCCCGGTGTGTTATTATAGAACAATCAGTTGCAATTAAACAGTTATGAGGCACTATACAGTGACTTTGGCAGTGCAATATTCAGCATACCGTGGGGTACAGCCTTGCTTTGATGGTCCACAACAACATGAAGTCTTTGCAGCGCGGCAGATGGTTGAGAATGCTCACAGAAAACACCAACACTGATAACGACACCGTGCCCCCCCCATCACCCCGATCTACCTTCGGCTGGGACAAATGAAACTGGCACAGCACTGCTACGTCACTACAATGTGGAAACAGAATCATTTTTATTCAACTAACAGCTACACACAGTTTGGAGAAAACAAAACCAGCGTCCGGTACCCCCCCCTCCCGTCGGACGAGGAACGGCTCGGTGAGAAGCAGGCAGGAGCGGAGGTGAGGGCTTAGCGGCGCTTGTCGTACGTCTGTATTGTGCTCCACTCGTAGGACTCTGCAGAGGGAGAGAGCCGGTGAGCAAACTGCACACTGTTCAGTTACTTTATACACTGAACACGACAGGAGCTGCAGCGCCACAGCTTTGCTCGAATCTAACGTACCTGGTTCCTCTTGGCTCCTCTTCCCCATCAGCCCGACGAAGGAGTTCACTTTATGCCCTGCGGAGACAAGATGAGTTGATGAGTTGATTCCTCTTTGAGCAGCCTGCCTTGCAGCCAAACACCATGCGTATGATTCAGCACACTGCACCCAGAGCTGTGACCGTGGTACAACTGCTGAGGTCACAAGTTCACCTGCCCCCCAGCCTCATGCAGCCCTCAGAAATAAAGCTGTTTAAAAAAAAAAAGTCTGAAATTTTTATAAAATATTTGTTTGATTTTATTATTTATGTATGTGTTCTCTCAATATCATTTATTTATTTACATCTCACTTTGTTCATTAATTGAAGATTTTCACGTGTATGTTCTGTAACCCCCCCCCCCACACCATCCCTGCAGGCTCCCTACTGGTCTCCACACGGCCGTGGACTGTGCGATTGTGGTTAAGAAATTCATGCATTTTCATTTGATTTAATAAAATGAAAACCAAACATGAAGATATAGGGTTGAGTGGTTCTGAACCTTTCAGCCTCAGGACTCATTAAAACAAAACCTGAGCGGTCACGACCCCTCATAAGCTCACACGGTTGTGTCTGCAGGCTGGGACCACTTTAGCTAACGACTTATTATTCCTCAAGAGGCCGATTTTCCACGAATAAGAAATCAGAGTCTGAAGGAAAAAAACCCAATTTGGCGGCGCACAAATAGTTTTTCCACTCTCCTACACCGTTAACCCTCTTACAGAACAGAGAATGATTTCCTGAGGAGAGCCGGAGCGCACCGTGGACTCTTCAGTAGTAGCCGTGGGCCTGTTTGCAACACATTTCACTGCTTCAACTTCAGTTTGAGACCAGACCAGGGGCGTTCAGACCTGACCTGCACTCTAGCGAGGCACCGGCACCTGTCAGACCTGCTGGGGTGTAAATGTGACGGACAGTTGCGTCACAGGCTGATTGGCAGGGGGGCCCTGTCAATCACAGTAATGGACTGTAATATGATCATGGGGAGGGTATTGGATTTGGGCGTTATAGTATAGTTATAGAGCCCTGAGGGAATATATTACATAACAAACATCAATATATGCATTAGACTGATGAAAGTTAATGATAAATAAAGTGTGGCTCTGCTGCTCAGGCCTGAGTGTTGAACCTACTGCAGAAACCACTGCGTGTTGTCTCCCCTGGTCTCTGTCTCTGCGTGCCTTCGCTGATCCGTCCCCTTTGTGTAAGCAAATTGTGTACGAGTGGAAGAATGGGCATCCTCATTAGAAGTGAAGGGTGAAACGCACAGCTCCATCTATCCATCACAAGCGTAAACAATCCAATTTAACTCTCACATGTCCTTGGGGCATTGATCCCAGCACTCTCCCTCTCCCTAATGATGACTGACTTATACTCATGCCTGCATAAGAGGAATAAATTAGATGTATACTTACTTATGCTGTGCTGTGCTGCATCGCTGAGTGGGTGACTAATTTAGACCAAAAAAAACAAAACCCTGGCGGAGAAAAAGGGAAAATCCCCTCCTCCTCATTCCTTTTTTGCTCCACGCTCCTTATCTCTTTCCTCTTTGTTGCACAGACGTCTGCTCTGGCCCTTCATTCCTGACAAATTAACGCGGCCCCGGTGTTCAAACAGAGAGGAAAACACGGTGACGCGCAGAATCATCCGTGGTCACCGTCGATTAATTAAAACCCCTGTGAAACAGGGTCTGCTCCCTCCGGTTTGCCCACTGCTCGTTTAAATACGCACGTTCAACTCAATTAGTAATACTGTGGGCGAAATCTGAGAGGGGTTGTTTTATCCCCCGCGCTGTGTTGTGCGCGGCTTTTATTTTATTTTTTGGAAAGCTGGAACCAAATGGCTCGGCCGTCTTTTACTCTCTGCCTGACAGTTCTGCGCCGTTCCATGTGCCCCCCTCCCCTCCTCCTCCCCCAAACATCTGCTTCAGCCAGGCTTTCTCTTTATTTTCTTACCGCTGTTAATGTCAGTTTAATAATGGTGCATGGTGGAAATTACAGAGACAGCCCACAGTCCAACGCAAACGCACAAGTCCAACTGTTTTAGATCATTCACTGGGTTTGTTTTAAGGCTCAGGAGCAGGAGCCACCGCCAAGACACTCATGTCACTTCTGTGGCTGTTTTAACAACCCCGGGGGGCGATAACCTTCTATAACTGCACACATGAGGGTGTTTTCAGGCTGATTCTAGACCGACTTTTAGGCCGATGTACAATTAAGTGTTAATGCTGATTAATAAACCCAGGGTTGGGGGTGACTTATTGGGACTTATGGACTCAGTATTCCTAAAGTGCTGGCAAAGCACAGCATTTTCTTTAAAATCAGCAAATCTGGAGGTGTGCGTCACATCACAGGGATGACAGAGCAGACTGATCTGAAGTGTGTCGCACGTCATCCTGATTTTGATAGACACGGAGCTTTGGGTTTTAGGGAGGACCCCCTTTCTTCTTACAGACTTTAGAGGAAAGTCAAATCCAAAGAGAATGCCATGTGATACTTACTTTTGTGGGTGATCTGTGCGTTTGCTGCGGGAGGAGAGAGAGGACGACGGTTAAAGACGGTGCTCACAGGGGGAAATGGAAAGCCGCGGCGTGTCGAGAGCCAGCTCTTACCCATGGAGCGTTTCCCCATCAGGCCGATGAACTGGTGCGGCCGTGGCTTTCTCGTCATCCTCAGGAGGATGTCTCTGAACTGGTCGTTGGGGAGCCAGCCGTCCTTGGGGAGGAAAAAGCTCAATGAGTGTTCACAGAGACACTAAACAGGAGCATGTAGACCTGTCACAGTCCAAATTGTTGCGTCTTTAGAGAAGAACCCTCCAATCTCTGGGGGAAATTACATCGTCACTGAACAGTTACTTCTCCTAACTGCTTCTCAATGTAACATTTTTTTAAATATATCAGGACATAATTTCTCCAGATGGGTGTCTTGTTTGACCCCCTCTGAACCTCATCTGCCCACCGCCCTCCAACACACACACAGAAGCTGCACGGGGTAATAATCCAGATCAGGCTTGAGTTTGGACCTTTCATTAAGCGCTTCTATTTCCATCTCAGGAAATGTTTCTCCACCATGCATTAGTGTGACTGAGACGGGGACCTGCGGGGCCACTAACGTCTCGCGCACTAAGCCGTAATGATTTATCGCAGGCTCATTCATCTGCAGAACGGCCCCCGGCCTAACGTTCAGGCCGCTGGCACGTTTCCAGCTCGCAATGTCAAACACAGGACGTGCGTTTCATGGCAATGAAGACGGTTTGGGCCGCAGCTCCGATGATACCGTGCACTTAAGAGTTTATTTAATTTCCTATTGACTGGCTGCTCCGGCTGCTGCAGCACTCTCTGTCTTCACGGTGGGAGCCACGAACACTTGCAGCTTGAAGCAGATGTTTCACCTGTTACTGACACAAATCAACTGGTTCCCAGAATTTTCTAGAATCAACAGCAACATGTTTCACTGATAATTAACTTTTAGCAATAATGTAATCATGAATTTATTTGATTTGCATTTGCTGCATCTTGACTCTCATTTTAGGACTGATGAAGCTCCACTGAGAACAGACGGAAACACCTCACGCTGGCGCGGTTCTCTGTTGATCCACGGTGCAGCCTCGAAACCAAGAGGGTCGAAAGTGAAAGCGATTCACCTTCAGAGGGTTTCCCCTCGCCCAGAAAACATTCATCTCGGTGGCCAGATGCAACACTACGCGGTCTGTGCGTCTAATTTATTATAAGTAATTCATTAATTATAGAACCGCAGCAATTAGAGAGACCAAAGGGCGAAAGAAAACAAAAGCCGTCAGATCTTTTAAAACCTGACAGAAAACACGTGGAATAAAGTTTCTAACGAGCTGGTTAAACACACACGTTTAATTCTGCGCCCATATCCTTATTATTAGTTGTGCGTAGTTATTAATGAAATAATGACTATTATGTAATGCCGAGATTAACCTTAACGCCTGGTTTAAACAGACTTACAGTAGGTTTGTGCAACTTTAATTTCTTTTAGGGTTTAGACAAAAGCTCAGGACACAGTATGAAGTCACCTACTGAGCGGCATATGAAACATTAATTTGAGAATATGAATGAACCCCGGCTGTGGGCTACCTGGATCTGGTTACTGCCCGTCCAGTAGTCAGCCTCTTCTTTTGGGTCGTTGTCTTCGCAAAAAACTTGGGCGACGGCGAAAAAAGCCATTAAAACGGGCAAAAGCAGCAACTTCATGATGCCAAAGCTGGTTTTCGACGCACCGAGAATCAGCTGGAGTCGCTCTGAGACCAAAGCAACCGTCGGCAGTCAACTTCAAAAACAAAACAAAACAAAACAACCAAAACGAGTAAAGGTCTGAGGCACGAGCAGATGCTGTACTGTGCGCGCGCTGCTTCTTCCCTCACAGCTCAACAGTAGTCCATAGTGCGTGCGTGCGTCAAAACGCTGTGCCGGGCTCCAGCCGCTGTCTCCTAAAAAGCTCTCCGCGCGCTCGCTCTCTGCACCAACTGCTTTGTGCGTCTCGTGCGTCCTCCTGACCGGCGAGGCTCGAATGCGCTCCTATATAGCAACCTGGGCAGCGGTGCTTGGTAACGCCATTACAGTAGTCTGATTACTCTACCCCAGTCACGAGCATACTAATGTAATAGTTTAGTCCCAGTAACCAGTCGGAGCACTTTTTGACGGCACGAACTGTAAACGATGTGCGTCACCGGTCCGAGTCCACATGTGATTTGATCATACATATTCAGAAATTCACTGTGGCACCATAACATGGTGTCACTGGGCATTCCGACTGATACCAACGCTGTGATCGTGCGTTGCATCATCAAACTCTATGGAACAGACTGATGGTGAATTGGCCTTGTTTAAGCTATTACTCTTAACACTAGTAAAACGGAGTGGATGGAGCTCAGCGTCGCACAGACGATTAGATTCATGCCTAACACTTAGTTTTGCAAAGCTCAAGTCATTTTACATACTGAAAATCTCCTAAAGTCTTCCTGCAGCTCTTCTGTATAGTTTGGGGGAAAAGCAGTGAGTCATCCTGCGATTCCTTTCACCTTATCATCTTAAAGCTTGGAGGAAACAGAAGGCTATTTATTAGCTCATTTGATATCTTAGAAGCAGATGTAAAACAACAAAAAGCTCGCATCTACACTCAGTCACTCAGTTCCGCGATGACGTATTTGGTTTTGACTGTAAACGTCTATATTTTGTTCAATCAATATATATGTGTTGTTTTTATACTGACTTTGACATCTTAACCTAATGCCTCACATATTTAGTTATACATAGTGCCATAGAGCCTTGCTACAGCCCAAAGAAAACACTGTATGCAAGCCTCTCATATCAAAGTCTGATTGAAAAGGAGAAGGGCGTGTGACCCGGGGGCGCCACTCATTTCCATTAGAAAAGCTGGGTTTTAAAGAGTAGGATGCTGAGGATGAATGGAGGACCACACTGCCACAGCAAGTTCGGTGTCCACGCACCTCGATGAGTGGCTGATTTGCTCGAGTGCCTTTATTCCACTGACAATAAGTTCATCTTATTTACCCATGTGCTATTGGCAAATGCAAATGTTTTCCCTGGGGTGGGAACGGACTTTAGTTTATCTTCTATCTATCTGGCAAGTGTTCTTCATCTATTCAATTTGCAACGCCACTTTACATTAACTGGAGTATTTCTGGTTTGCATTGACTGGCTCTGTTTGACCTTGATATTCACACACAGACACAGTTGCTTACTATTATTTCTCAGAATTAAGAGCCATGAGCAGTGAGTTCAAACCGTAATTATATTTCTTTTTTTCTGAATTGCCATCATGCCTGGGCGTGGGCCACATAAAGTAAAGAACTTCCTGTGCAGGAGAGGTGACTGTGGATAGGTTTACACTAGTAATATTCATCACTGATCTTTACCAAGGGTAGGCTCAATGGTCACAGAGCCACTCCCGACTGGAATTTAATCATCCTCACAACTGTGACAGCTCATCCAATTAACAGACGGAAGGGGGAGGTGAAGAGAGAGAGCCGGAGAGAGAGAGAGAGAGAGAGAGGTGATAGGAGGGAGTTACCACAGAGGAGGAGGATTGAGAAGGAAGACGTAGGAGGTAAAAAGAGCAGGACGCCATTGAAGTTGGGCCGCACAGATGAACAGATATGCAGATTATGCGTGGAGATGTGGACAAACAGGACATCAGTCCAGAGAGACCGAGAGGCGTTTACAGCCAATATCGCTGTGGCTGTAATATGTAATCAGCTGGATTGCGTCGTCGGTCACTGTGGACACTCCTCTAACTTTGATAAGGCATCCAGCAGCAAATGGGACTCTGAGATGCATGAATGTATTAGAGCATAAGTTGATTTTGCGCATGGAATGAATCCAAAACAGATGATTTGTTGGAAGAAGACGACTGAGCCAAAGCAACACAGTGCCAATAGTTAATACATGAGCGATGTGAATCAGAAAATCCCTGGTGTAAACAGGGATCCTGCCAAACATTCAATTTATATGAAAATTAAAATAGCCCAGAAGATGCTAAATTAAAACAGAGTTGTTAAAATATTAAGTATCGTGATCAGGAAATTAGCACAAAGATCGTTTTATCTTTCATGGAAACGTACAAAGAGGCTCATTCCTGGATTTTAGTATCACTGAAATACTTGTCTTGTATAATATAGACACTGTCAAATGAGGGAGGGGGGGCAATTAATTTCCTTGTAATTACACTGTCTGGCAATTAATGTGGTTACGATTCATTGACGTTAAAATGATGCATGTGGTACCCACAGCAACTCTGTGAGACTCGATGCAAACTCACAGGCTGCACCACTGAAATTAAAGATGTGGTGATAATTTTAACGGAAACCACCACACGTCCCGTCTCTCTGCGGGTAAACCGTGTTCAGATATGTCACAACGGGAGCTTGTGCAGTTAATTTTCCAGCATTTGAGCGCGATGGCAGAAGCGTACACGAGCGGACGCACAAGCTCCTTCTCCTGTAGATATGCAGGAGCTGCTGTGTGAAGATAATGCTTGCAGCAAAGTTGCAACAAGTTCTGCGACCTGAAAGGTTTGTCACTGCCTCCCAAAATGACCCAAATGAGCCTTTTCATATCGTTTAAATATCATAAGAAGAAATCTGATTTGTGGACAGCCCATTTAATTTTTACTGATCAATATGTTTTTGGCAAATTCTTTATATTTAGACAGCACTGATGCAATAAGACATATGATGTATCTGGTAAAGTAAAGACTGTGAAGACTCCCAAAAAAGAGAAACATTCAAAAATCAACTTTCAAAGTCATTTTTACCATTAATCCTGGAAATAAATTACCTGCAATGATATTTAGGAGAGTAAAGTAGCCTCAGACTCAATGAGAAACTCATGCGTATTCATTCAGGTCATTGTGCTGACCGCTTCCACTTACATGAGGCTAATGCATTTTGCTCTTACATTTAATCCATTTAAATTTCAGAACAAAACACAGAACAGTAAATGCAACAAGGAGGCCAATAACCCTCCTGAAATATACATGTGTAAGGCTCTGTTAATCTTTCCAAGGAAGTGTTATTGAACCGAGCTGGATTTATTGCTCGCTGAAATGACTCTTAAAGCTCCGGTCGGCTCCAGAAAGCCCAAAACATCATTGTAACATATTTTATAGGTTTGCTGAGCATACATCTTCTGCTCCAACAACACCTCTTTTATTTCACACCCATAAAACCATGTATGTTCTTATTTTGGTATTGCCCAGAACAATCAGTCTCCTGCTGGTGGCCACTCACCACTTTGATTAAAACAAATAGTGGTGGTTTACTCCTGCGGTTAAAACTCTGGAGTCCGAGGGTCAACAAGAGCCATTAATTAGCCTCCCAGCAATAGCCTAATTACATCTCACCACTATTTAATTCCCTAGAAGTGTGATTGAATTACATGCCGAGGAACAGAAATATCAGATACATTCCAGGTATGACCTGGTTTAGGACCACAGCGTGAGAATGTTTGTGGTTTACTGTGCTGTGCTGATCAAATTTGTGCTTCTGCTGCTGGTCCCTGGGGATGTGCATGTTGGCTCAAATGTCGGTCCCTCTTTGGTCCAGATCTCTTGAGAAATGCTGCTGAGATAACCATTAAATTTAGGCTCACGCTAAGATGCTAACAGACGTGAAAACAATAATTACTTGTTGTTTTGCTACATCTCAAGTCACGTCTGTTCCAGAGTAGGAGCAGAAGTCATGTTGCTCCACTGGTAATGCAACTGTAACCTGTGTTCTTTGATCTCTGACAGCAGCATCAGGTACCACACTGTTAACCTGCACCACACACACAGATTCATTTTAAAAATGGAACACAGTATGTATGTTAGTATGTTTCTCAGAGCACATCTTAAGGAACTTTTAGTAGTGTTTAATACATAATAATATAAAATAATAATGGGTTGACTTGCTGGTTCATTTGATCCCAAGTAGGCTATCACAAAATTTTGGTTTGGTCAGTTTGGTTTATTAGTGAGTGGCAGTGTTCACATGAACCAAATTGGACAATTCACCAGAACTGTGTAAAAGCTATCTGATGTTGACCTGGATCTGGCCCAACTGAGTTCCATTAGGACGTGACACGCTGAGACTGATGGAGAGAATCAAAAAGTACAGCACAAACTGGGGAGGACTGAGCCAAGTCTGAAAGTGGAGAGGTTATTCAGAGAAGCCAAGACTTAAAATAGACCCAATACAGAATACAGTTGATCCAATTTTCAGATAGGTTGAAAACTCAAATTAGGTTGTCAAAGTCTGTCAGGTATTCGCTTACTGTAGTTAAAACAATACCTGTTAAAAGAATTGTCTCTAGTTGTGTCGTCAACTAAGGCTGTGGCTCAGAAACATTTCAGGAAGTTTCTGGATGTTCTCCTGAAAACAAGAGAGCCAGGGATTTTCGTTTCTGACCAAAGCTCGCTCTTATCCTTGTGGTGTTGCTTTATATGCTGCGAGTTTGGTTGCATGAACAATGCTGTGACCTTCTGATGGAGTTGGTCCCCTGGGTTCCATCTAGATAATGGTTGCTCACTTGTGGGCGGGTGGCTGGTGTGAGAGGAATATTGATATCTGTCTGAGATACAGCGGAAACAAGCTTGGCCATAGACACTGATGTTAAATTTGCTGCACAGGACTGGAATCCGCAAACTTTGCTACTTCAAGTGCAGGTGAAAGACTTTACCTGCATTAACCGTCTATTTACTAAACAAATAACCATGTTCCTGTCGTCTGACAGTGAACGGCAGGTCACAAGTTGATCATAAGAAAAAATGAAATGTTAATGGAGCTGATGACCACTATAACCCTGCTATGGAGATCACCCATGGGGAAGAAAAGGTTTGGGGACTGATGGGGCAAAGGAAACAGATTCATGCTATAGTTGGGTAGACTTTTTTCCTGATTAGGAGTGGCACACTATCGTGGCGAAAATTCCAGCGGGCACGGCTCTGTTGCATTCCAGCTGCAACACGACCACCAGAGCTGATTGCGGCCGCTCTAGCCGATGTTCTACTCTGGGGAGACTACGCACCTGTTCTATTTTTGGCGGATGCCACGTCAAGATGCGTAGAGCAGATTATCCAGGCAGGAAGTGGACTGACAAAATGCTCCTTCTCTGAAATGCTCCTTGTGGGGTATGAGAGAGGAAAGAGGGAACAAAACTCTGAATCTGACACATCGCCGTCCACTGGAACCTGGTAACTCTATCCATGGCCCATGAACATTAAGAAGCTAAAGGTGGTTGTGGAATGCATGGAGCCTTTCAGTAAATGCTTTGTTTATGGATAGTAGATCGTGACAGTGTAGATAAACTCACTTCAGTGAGTCTCCATGCACATTTAAATGCATTCATCCATCCATCTATATTTAACCACTTCCCTGGTGCTGGTCACCGAAAATCAGACTAAGTAGGGTATCACATCCCTTCCTTGCCGCGTCCTTCAGCTCTCCCTGGGGATTGCACGGTGTGTCCAGACTAGATGGGTTGAATAATCCCTCCAATATGTTTTAAGTCTCCCATTTGGATATGCATTGAAACCCTCCAGAGGGGGATTGGCAAGAAGCATCCTAATCAGGTAATGTGAAACAGGAGCACTTTTACTTTCCACCTGTCCTGACCTCCTTCTGCCAACTGAACCTGGACGCTCACACTTTCAATCAGTTCGCAAAACTCGTGACCATAGTTGAGGATTGGAACGTCAATCATCAAGGTTAATTAAGAATGTCGCCTTCAGGCTCAGCTGCCTCTTCACCACAACAGTGCAGTAAAGCCCTCACATTACTGCTGACGCCACACCAATTTGCTTCTTCATTTGCAACTTAATTGTGGTGGAGTGGTTCCTGTGTCCATATAGAAGGAGCTAAGCTTCAAGGGAAATTGGCCCCAGGTGAGTGGCCGGGCTAATTTTGATATGCTCCAAATGAAACGCTGGTCAAATCATCCAATGGCATCTGAACCCTTGTCAGTTTTCCCTGCACCAATGGATTGCTTTGACCCTGTGTTATTGTTGGTCGTACTGAATAACGTGAATGTGACATTGTACAGAGGACTCTGTATTATATGGTGATCTCAGGAGGATTTAAACTTGTGTGCCGAAACTATATCACAAACGCCTTCAAACTGGGTCCTTCTTCAACAGCAGGAGTTTGCTTCATCGCCTGTTGAGCTTTCAGCCCCATGTCACAGTCTTCACCAGCTGCTCGGCCACACTGTTTCGCAAAAGATTTAAGTACAATCAGATAGTGTCCGCCAAATACCCCCAAAACGCCCACATGCCATGACTTTTGTTAAAGCGAAGCGATGAAAAGTGAAGTGGCTGTGCTTGGCCATCAAGTGCTCAGGAGCACCAGGAGTGGGGGTTGCTTCCATCATGAGAGGCATTTGAACAAATCCATGTCCAATTGTCATCTGTACTTCACACCGTCATCTTCAGTTAGCTATTGTAAGCCGCTAAATGTCAAGTACATCTATAGAACAGTAGGATGAATCCAGCAGTGGGGGAATTAAATCATGTGGGTTTTGCCGCTGTGGGAAAAACAATAACAGTTTTGTGTACCTCTCTCACAAGTGGACCTACACACACACACACACAAATCACACAGACGACAAAATACAATTTCATGTTTGAAGGTTGTGAGGACATTTTAATTTTCTTAGATGCCACAAGAGTGACTCATACAGTGTGACATCTGCAGGACTCCAGCTTGCCACAGTCGTTGCATCACTCATCTGCCCTTCCGCACAACACACACAGTTAAAACCCCAATGGCTATAAAAGAATGAATCACCTTTTGAAAGTTGCTTAGGGTTGACTGCCTTTCAGTAGCGCTGAAGGCTCCGTTTAGAGGGATTTTAATCAACATGTCCAGATGGGACACGTCGGCTCTAATTTGTGGCTCTGCCGGGCCCTCTCTCATTGCCACTCACTTCTTACACGAACCAATTCTCACCTCCCTGCTCCTGCCCCTGTACATCTCTTCAAAGTGTGCTGACACAAGGCCAGCTAGATGCTCCAGTGATCGTCCCTTTGGCCACTGCAGCTACAGGCAAACTCTCGGAGCCTGCGCTGTAATAACTTTTTATATGTCCGTCACTCCCATTTCCTAGGATTAAATGAGATTTGTAAAAAGAATGCTGGGTAAGTATTACACTGAGCAACATATTGATCTGAGATTCACTGGTCTGCCCATTTTATGGTTTAATTGTTTCATTGCTGTGAATTGCCAGTTGCAATTAAGCATTGCTCTCACTCAGTTTATTGTCCGCTAACGCTGCTGTTTGTTCAGGTCTATGTCCACTCCACAAATATAAAATGTGACTGCAAGTACCAATTCCCTGATTATGTCTTCTTGTAGCTAATACCAATTTCTCTAAATTAAAACTATAATATTTATGTTTTCGGCGCCACTCTCACAAAGTACTTGCTTTTTTGGTTCTATGTAATTATGATATTAGGAATTCCCCGGGACAACTTCAGTTATGATTTGGCGCTTATAAAATGCATGGGAAATTGAGTCGAATTGATTTTATCAAACACAAATTAAGATAAGATTTTCTACAAGGTACATTTAGATCGAATTTTAATTCCACCACAATTCAAACACAGATTGTTCCCTCCTGATATGGAGTGTCCAATTTTCTGTCTGCTGCAGCTACTTTTATCTCTGCAGACAGACGCGTGCTACCTCCATGACACATGGCATCACCAGACACTGCTATTCACCTGCGAGCTTCCCCAGGAGGGCACAAGGCGTAGGAGGTTCATAATATCCTCCCCAGCTCCAGCCCCCCTCTGTGCAAAGGACCCCGACCAACTGGTAGAAGTCACCAGCGCGACAACAAGGATAAGAACCCTTGCTGGCTTCCCACCCGGTGACACGGTTAAACGGGCTACACTTCCAGCTTGGTCACACAGAGTGTTCCTGAGCCTGACGGCACAGGAGGTTCAGTTACCATGAACATGTCTTTAAATACACAGTGTGAAGCACTCACGCCGTTGTCTTCATCATGTCCAAAGCCTTCTGACAACGTTTACCAGCAGGTGCAGTTTACTCCACCTGCAAAATACAGTGAAGGTTCAGTTCACTGTATTTTCTTTGTCCAGTAATGCTTGATACATAACAGAAGAACAGCATCACGGCATCATCACGGCACCATCACTTTATATGGTATAGCAGTTGTATACCAGAAGTACGGGCTGGTCCTTATATATATATATAAGGATATGACGTGAAAATTTTGAGTTTATTATTTGAAACTAGAATTTTGTAGAAGTAATGCAACGAACACATCCAGCAAAACATTCTGAATATTACTGATCAGAGGCCTCCATGAAGAGGCCTGCAGCATATCTGCAGTGCAGTGCATTTCCTCTCAAATACATAAAGAGTCAGCTGTGCCTTCCACTTTCCAATGCAATGTAGGTGAAACCACTCCGACTTCCTTACTACAAAAGCCTCAAAGGGACTGAAGACCCCACCGTAACCCCCAGTGAGGCGTATGAAGGTTGGTGGCTGATGTCTGACTTCACTCTCACTCACTGATGCACACGCCTCCTGTCCCCAGAGTCAACCATTTCCCTGAAGTCAGAGTGCTGGTCAGAAGCACTGTAAATCACCTCAGAGCTGTATCCCCTCTTTCCCAAATCAGGTTCCCAAGTGTTCGAAACCGGGTTTGGTCCAGGTTTCTTTACTCAAACTGTTAAGTCATAGTTCTCTAGAATCAACACCTTGAATCACTTGACACAGAGACCCAGTGAATCTAAATTCTTTTTTGATCTAATAAATGATTGTCTAATTTCTGGTGTGATAAACAGTAAGTTTGTCAGATTCTGTGATTTATATCATATTCCCCCAGAACAGCCCCCACCCCTGCAGGAGGGATCTGATGAGCATCTTTACTGATGAAACCCTCAGACACCAATCCATTTACTCACAGTAAATGGACTGATGAGTCAGCAGGTTTGGAGCAGTTTAGAGAGAGCGAGAGCACTGTCTGCATGAAAGTAACGCTTGTCAGATCCATATCATCAATATCAATAATATCAGTATCAGCAACCGATAATAACAGAATTTATAAAGACAGTAAAACATCCATAGTGACCGTAAGTCTCAAATTTAATGTATTATCCACAACATGTTTGTACCAGTAGTCGGTACAGTGAACTAGCAGACCAGCATTCAGTATATGTAACACTTGAGCCTGTATATCTGTGTTTGTCAAGCTGCTGTTGATCATTTCTGTTTTCATGCTGACCTGTGAGCAATAGCTATATGTCATGCTTGTTTGTCCTCCTTGTTTATTCCTTATTCATTATCTTGTTAGTTGATGTCTGTTGTCTTCCTGTTAATGAGCTCCTGTCAAACAGGAGTTGCATCCCCATTTTATCTATTTATCTATCTATCTAAAAAAATTATATATATATATATTTATATATTATATATAAATATAAATGTTTGTACACATATGTTAGTATATATGTAAATCTAAAATATAGACATGCATGTTTGAAAACAATAGCTACCATAAACATAAACCACATGTTACTTTAGTACATATGCATATATAAATTAAATATTTATTGTTAACATAGATGGTTGCAACATAAAAAAAAACACATACAAATTAATCATATAGATATTTTTAATATATGTACAGATATGCATTTTTCTATGAGCATTTTAGGTGTTATACACGATATATCACGAGGATGCATGTATGTCATAATAATGTACTGCTTAATATTTAATATATGGGGCAATATTACACTTGATATAGGGGTAATTATGTTATATATTACATTTCTGCATGAGCAACCTGCCCATCTTTTACTTTGTGGGAGGTGCAAGGAAATCTCCTACCGGCTCTCTTAAGGTTATTCCACATGTTGTCAGTGGGATGTAGGTCTGCACTCTGACTCTGACACTTCAATTGTCCTTTTGTGAAGCCTTGGTCCACTTGGACAGATACTTTGGGTCATTATCATGTTGGAATGTGAGATTCCTTTTATTATTTTTTGCCCTTATTAGCTGGTTTAATCTGGTTCTGAGCCTACCTCTGTTGGTTCATTGCATGTTGATGAATTTTCTAACAGTGTTTCCCCAGTTCCTCTGAAGAGCCCTATAAAGTTGTTTGATTGATTCATATCCAGCTTTCTGACTGAAGCCAACAGGTGTATTGTATTTGAAGCTCTTCATTATCCCTTCTACCTCGATGAGAGCACCTGACACAGCAAAAAAGAAGCAGCTGACAAGTTCAGTGCTCCCACCACCATGCTTCACAGTCAGCATGGTGTTCCTTGGATGATGAGCTGTATGGCTTTTGAACTGATCTTTTAAAACTATGGTTGAAAAGTTTAACCATTGTCTCTTCAAACCGTGACACACAGGAAACAATATATGATTCCTTACTAATTTGTTTTCTGTCAATTAAAACAAGCAGGATAGAAACAATTAGGTGATTTGTTGCTTTTGTATAAAATGGCCAATCACTGGGGAGCTTGGCAAAAAATAAATAAGTAAGAAAGAATCATTTTAATGGTTACATTACCATGGTAACCGTCATTACAAAAGAACTGAACAAATTTGCCTGTGCATGTGTGACTTAAAGTCCGTATTCCCAGTCAGTCTGAATGACTGCACCACTGAGTGAAGTCACTCACTGATGTTTCTACGAGCAATGACGAAGAGGACGAAGCCCAGACATTATCAATCACACTTAGACAGGGAAATACGCAGGAGCTCCCCTGGCACTACTACCACTATAGTGACAGACAGTAAGAGGAAGGGTGTGGCTCTCATTCACCACCCTGCTGCCGCAGTCTTTAATTCAATTGTCAAGAAACCTGCGTCAGAATGTCTGAGCGTTCCTGTAAGCGTCTTCAACAAGCATTTTTGTACTTAACTTCTCCTTTATTCATAAAGGAAGCCAGAGAAAGCTGTTTTATCTCCTGACACTTTCACAGTATTGAACCCTGTCAGGTCAGGATGAAATACAGGCTGCATACCAAGAAGACTGTGTCCAATCTCGGTATTGAATTCAATAATGCTGCTGCTGTTGGCTACAGGCCTGCTCAGGATGAATGGTTTTCCTCAACGATGCCAGGGCATTTCTTAAAATTGTCATATAGGATCTGAATGGGCTTTCAGACGTTCTCCCATTTCATTTGTTCATTCATCTCTTTATTCGTTCAGTAAGTCATCATTGGGAGTGCAGCTGCTCCCTAGTGGCTGGTACGAGGCGTGGCAGGCATGTACACTGAACTGGGATCTATGACTCATCCTCTTTGCTTAGCTTCAAATACTCAGGAGTGGACAACATGTCAGAAACACCATACTTTACAAAAATAATTTTAACCTTTAATGCTTTCATTAGTTTCAGCCTTTAATATCTATCTATGCATTTACAGATTTGTCTACACATTTACAGATCTATGCGCACATTTATAGATCTATCTACACATTTGCAGATTTACGTATGCATTAACAAGTTTGTCTACACATTTAAAGATCTGTATACACATTTACAGATTTTGTCTACACATTTACCAATTTATTTACGTATTTACAGATCTATGTACGCATTTACAGATTTGTCTACACATTTACAAATCGATGTGCGCATTTACGGGTCTATCTGCACATTTAGAGATTTATGTATGCATTAACAAGTTTGTCTACGCATTTAAGGATTTGTCTATGCATTTACCAATTTATGTAATAATAGTGCCATAGTTGACTTGAGTAGGCCAATTGATTACTGTTATCATATCATCATCTTAGGTTAGCCTTTTACCTTGGTAACATTTGCTAAAGAGCATTTAAAAGTGAGGAGGATGTTATGAGTTTTGCAGGTATTTGTTCTGCAGTAAAGGTAATGGAAATCCTCCAACATGCAAGCCTTAACCCCACAACTTACCCACACATTGACCTAATGTTTGCACTAAAGTAAAAGTTAGAGGATCACCAAAGTTAGTAGGTATATATAACACATACCTCTTGCGTCTTTCCCTCTCTTCTAATCTCTCTGCTGTTTTTCCCCTCCCTCGTGTCTTGATGGATCCCCTTTTCAGATTTCACAATTAATTAATCATGAATTACAAGTGATTATGCTGCAGTTAATTAGAATTATGCACATATATGCATCAAAAATTAGATTATACCATGCTGTCCTTGCTCTTCAAGGACATCCACCCACCCATCACTACAAGTACTATACGTTTTTTTTTCTTTTTCTTTTTGGCACTCATGGCAGTATGTGTACTATTTTCAGCTTGCCCTTTATGCGTGGACAGGACAAGGTTCCCCTCCAGAGTATTTGTGTTGAATAGTGAGGAGTTTTCTGTCAATACCTGATTAAAGACGCTGCCACTCTCTGGCTCCATCTTCAAGTTTTTCTGTCAAGGCTTTGTGTACACATTCAAAGAAAAATATAATCTGCTAAAGGCGAAGGCATGACTGTAATTTCCAGAGGTGCCATTCAGAGGATGTTGTTTTTCATCAATGACTTTAACACGAACGGTTTAAAATTCGTCACATCTCTCATGTTTTTAGTTGCACTTAATTGTACTGATTAAATATACCATAAATATAATAATTTATCCTTAAATATGGATGAAATACGTAACATAATGAAATTCTAAATAATTCAACTGATAAATTTCTACATTGGCAACATTGCTAGAAAACTTGAGATAAAGATAAAATAAATAATAACATAAAAGAAGATAAAAGAAATAATAAATTAATATTTCTTTGTGGTCTCAGGATATTCAGAAGAAAAGGTCCCTCATCCACCAGGTGTCCTCACCATGACAACACTGCAGCATCTTGTCATGTCTTTGCCCATTCATTCTGTAATGATGCTAATTTTAGTTAGTTAGTTAATTGAAACATTATCCATCTTTATGATTGTATAATAACAACTCATCTCTTTCTATTTAAATGCTATGAAATGTGGAGAGTGTTAGCTATTGAGCTCCTGGAGATGCAACAAGGAGTTGACCATTTTATAGCACAGTACATACAACAGGTGCTAAGCATTTAGCAGAGTTTGGGGTAGTTGAGGGAACTGCATCAGCAACATCAGCTGTGGGCCAACACAGATGATGAATCTGCCAGTAATTGTGAGGCATGAACGAGGCAGCTGATCCCAATCAGCTGAAGCAAGTGCAACCTCAAGGCTCCACCTGATCTGAATGCAGGTCACCACACCTAAATGAGCCCTGGAGTCAAGACAGTGCAAGGGACTCTGAAGGTGAGAGTGTCTCTTTTAGTAACAGATCCATGGATTTCAAGGCTTTTCAGATGCCAAAACACTTAAAAACAGTTTGTAACAGCTTTGACATCAGCATTTATTCTTCACACTGTAGCAAAGGTTGGGCCTGGATTAACTTTTGCTCTAGCCCTTTGCGGTATCATGTCACAGCACGCAAAGTCAGTGTGAACACAGTTTTAATATGTTGATGTTTATTGTTTGATTTATGGGATTAAATGGATAAGCTGTGTGTGTTTCACTGGCTTCTATTCATGGTGTAATTTTCCAGCCAGTTCTCTGGACATCTGCAGAGTTGTGTCACTCGCATAATTTATAATAATCACATCTTTAACAAGATGACCTAAGGACTTAGCTAACCATTTGACAGTATCAATAGGAAATGGGTTTTCAGTAGGTAAATTGACTGTCAAGGGTGTAAACAAGTGGCAGTGTTTATGCCCAGACATACTGTCTGATCTGCTGTTGGCTATTGGGGTATTTCCTCCTCCTGTATGTTGACACACTGTAAAAAGTTCATTTCCTTGTTGCATCAGGAGTGGGAGCAGAAGGTAGCATGGCAGGTCTGCTAACCAAATACAGCTGCCTGAGTTTATCATTCAACGCTGGACCTGCAAAAGAGATGAAAGTTGGCAGGGGCTGAGGGTTGATGTAGACATGTGGCCATAATGAGGAATAAAGGTTTATCACTTAGCAACGGAAATTGCTGTTCTTGTTCAATTATGTATTCATCATTCGGTGGGTCATTACGAAGACCATTAGACCCAAGGTTTACAAACCCTGGATGGTAAACCCTCTCTCTATGTCTATGTCACTTTAAGCTCAGTTTACAACAGCAAGAAGCAGAAACAAGACAAACAATCAGTCAGGTGCACTCACAGTCTATCTTCTCTTATATATGTAAGAATATATAAATTATATATATGTATATTAGAATCTGTTCCTACCCTTTTAGACATGCAAGATCAATACAATCATCCGCACTGCATCAATCATGAACTGACACTAAAAGCTGCTTGTGTTTTGTTTTCATTCAATAAATCCAACACATTAACCAAGCACCCCAGGGGTGTCAGGGAAAGAATTTACAGAGTCACTGTAAGTGCCCATGGTTCCATTTAGCAAACCAGTATGGCTCAGATTCTGTGTGTGAAATGCCGGCCACTGATTTCCTCTGTGGATGTAAGTGATCATTGTAGAAAATAAAAATAGGACAGTGAGTAAAAAAGTGTTTAACAGCCAGTGAAATGGAAATCACATCGATCTTGTGACCTTTATGTCTCAGTCAGTCATGTCTCTTGAATATTCATGACATCAGCAGGTAAGTATCATGTCAAACAAATGCTGATCTCACTGCAACCTCTTCTATTTCACTAATGAAAGGCTTTAGTGTCTCTCTGATGGATTGTTCATCCTGAATTATTTTTTCACTATGTTTGGAGAGCCCAAAATATGAAAAGCTATTTAAATATCACCCTTCTACATGACTGAATTCATATCAAAATACTGTGACACCTGTTTGTGTTCAGAATCACTACAATTCAGTGAGTATTTGCAGTGTTGCATGGCAAACCATGGCAAACACTATCTCTGGGCTCCTATCACTGTGTGTCAAAGTGACACTGAGAACCTGGCTGACTGTCAGGATTGGGGACCCTGAGACAAAAAGCTTGTGACCCTTCAGAAGCAAACATTTCAAGTCCCCCTCTCCTAGGGAGCAGGGCTACGGTATGCAGATTTACGGTTCTTGATGGATGCCAGCTCTGCTACTCGTATAACATCCATTTTGTAAAACAGATCCATCTAAATGCATCCATAGGCTAAAGAGGCTGCTCCCTCTAGAATTAGCACTGCCAGTCACCGACTGGCAACACTTAAGTGTGACAAAAGATGTGTTGCAGTAAGAACTTTTCTTCTTTTTGTGATTTTCAGAAAACCAAGTCTTTAGCAGCCAGAATATGGAAATAAAGGGTTTTAAAGCTATGTGAATACACTGACCCTGAGACCAGCAGGGTCCCATTGGTGTACAGCCTTGTTATATGTATACCAAGGACTTTTTCAGCAGATATCTCCACTGAGTGTTTGTATATTAGTGCTATATCACTCCTCAGATTTTAGGAGTAGCGCGTCACACAGCCACTAAGCCTCTAATCCAGTTTGTGGTCCATTTTCCATTAACCTAGCTCCCTCTTATCTTTGAAAACATTTTACATATAAACCTTTTATATCAAAAATGAATGCTGACCATGTTAATCATGACTGCCATGTGGGATCCAATAATCCCGGCCATTTAGGCGCGCAAGCTTGAGTATTCATTACTTAATGCACGGTGTGCTTCCTCATCCCTCTGCACACAAGCTAAATGACTCAGTGGTCTCTGAAGTGCACCTCAGTCTGTTGTAATTTCAGACAAATGAGCTGCTTTTAGCAATTCCATCATGCTTTCCTTTTAAATGACAGTGAGAGGCTCCTCACAGACAAATGTTTAATCTGGAATTCTTTGTATCACATGAATGTATCAGCCCATTTCTAAGAGTAAACAGAGGCAGGAGGACTTCCATAGAAGAAAGACTGGTACTGGCATCGTTACAAAGACACTGAAGTATCACCATCATCCCAGTTGATAACAGAGGGTGTACAGCGGTGCTGCATACAGCTAATTATAATTACATACAGCTAATTATAATATAAGGTGACCAGGCTATTGAGTAACATGGCTACCTCTGAGACACTGTGGCTAGATCCTAATACCAGCTATAAGAAGAAGGTAATTGTCTTCAACAGCTGGCAAATGACAAAGCCAATGACAGACCACTTACCACCTGTATTCCAGGAAAACCATCTCTTATAATTATGGACTCCCCACGATACAACAGTAAGCAACCACACTCAGACCCATCATAAGTAACACAAAGTTGGTTACCTACAACATTTCTAAACATCTAGTCACCATGCTGCCTCCTTTGGTGGGTAACACTGAACACCACCATCAACAGCTTCCAAGACTTTGCCAACAAGGTTAGAGGAATAAAGCTAAACTCAGATGAAACCACATCACTCTTCACAAGCATTCACACCTTGAAAGTCATAAAGGCTCCAAGGAAATAACTACTACAGGCACTCAGGTCAATAGACGGCTACAGTCAGGAGCATGGTTCTGCCAGGATCTAGAGATCCATGTGTGTCATCTGCAGCAGCCCCTGAAATGTCTGCAGGCCCTAATTTATCTCTGGACCACTTCTCTCCTATAGATCTCACTGAACTGTCCTCAACAATCATTAGATCCAAACCCTCAACCTGTCTTTTGGACCCCATCCCAACTCGTCTTCTCAAAGATGCTTTGCCCCTGATTGGCACTTTTATATTAGACCGGATCAATCTGTCATTACTAACAGGTTATGTTCCACAGGCTTTTAAGGTTGCTGTCATCAAACCTCTACTCAAAAAGCCTTCTCTCGACCCTGGTGTTTTAGCGCACTACAGACCAATATCCAACCTCCCCTTTATTTCTAAAATCCTTGAAAAGGCCGTGGCTGATCAGTTATGTGATCACCTGCAGAGGAGCAGTTTATTTGAAGCATTTCAGTCAGGATTTAGAATAAATCACAGCACAGAAACAGCATTGGTTAAGGTTAGCAACGACCTCCTAATAGCTTCTGACAATGGTCTCGTCTCTTTACTTGTCCTGCTAGACCTCAGTGCTGCATTTGACACCATCGATCACAGTATCCTACTACACAGACTAGAACATGTCATTGGCATTAAAGGAACAGCACTAAGCTGGTTTAAATCTTATCTATCTGACAGATTCCAGTTTGTCCATGTTAACAACGACTCGTCCGTGCACACAATGGTTAATCATGGAGTTCCACAGGGTTCTGTGCTTGGACCATTGTTGTTCTCCCTTTACATGCTCCCCCTAGGCAATATTATTAGGAAGCACAACATAAATTTCCACTGCTACGCGGACGATACACAGCTATATTTATCTATGAAACCAGAAGAAACAGATCAATTAGTCAGACTTCAGACATGTCTGACAGACATTAAGGCCTGGATGACTTATAATTTTCTGCTTCTAAATACAGACAAAACTGAGGTGATTTTGTTTGGGCCTAAACACCTCAGAGACAGGTTATCTGACTTCGCAGTCGCTTTGGATGGTGTTACCCTGGCCTCCAGTTCTACCGTGAGGAACCTGGGAGTCATATTTGACCAGGATATGTCCTATCAGCCCCATATTAGGCAGGTCACTAGGACTGCCTTCTTTCACTTGCGCAACATAGCTAAGATTAGGAGTATCCTGTCCAAAAATGATGCCGAAAAGCTAGTCCACGCATTTGTTACCTCAAGGCTGGACTATTGTAATTGTAATTCCTTGTTGTCAGGTTGTCCGACTAGCTCACTGCGAGGCCTCCAGCTCATCCAAAACGCTGCTGCGGGGGTTCTGGTGGGAATTAGCAAGAGAGATCATATTTCTCCGGTCTTAGCCTCTCTTCATTGGCTCCCTGTAAAGTCCAGAATAGATTTTAAAGTCCTTCTTCTTACCTACAAGGCCCTTAATGGCCAAGCTCCATTGTACCTCAATGAGATGCTAAGTCCCTATCAACCCAACAGATCACTTCGCTCCCAGAGTGCAGGTTTGCTTGTGGTTCCCAGAATCTCCAAAAGTAGAATGGGAGGCCGAGCCTTTAGCTATCAGGCTCCTCTCTTGTGGAACCAGCTGCCAGTCTGGGTCCGAGAGGCAGACACCCTCTCTACTTTTAAAGTAAAACTTAAAACCTTCTTGTTCGACAAAGCTTACAGCTAGCTCTAGTTACCATGTGAACTACACCATCCATGCCATCCCCTAGTTATGCTGCTATAGGCCGAGGCTGCTGGGGGACATCCCATGATCGTCTCCACACTCCTCCTCTTCCCTCTCTCTCCTTAAACTCCATTAACTCTGTGTCCTCTCTCCCCTAGTGCTGTGCTTGTTTCTCTCTGGTCTCTCTCTCTCTGTACCTCTCTACAGATACCTGTGGCTCCAGAGCTGAACATCTGACCTGTGGCTCCACCGACCTGCCCCGTGTCCTCTGCTGCCTATTGCTGTCATTTGCTGTCATTAAAAAAAAAAAAAAAAAAAAAAAAACCCCCCCCCCCCCAACCGGTCAAGACAAATGGCCGTCCACCTAGAGCCAGGATCTGTCCAAGGTTTCTGCCTGTTAAAAGGAAGTTTTTCCTTGCCACTGTTGCCAAGTGCTTGCTCATGGTGGAACTGTTGGGTGTAACTAACAGTAATGAGTGTGGTCTAGACCTGCTCTGTTTGTAAAGTGCCCTGAGATGACTTTTTGTTGTGAATTGGCGCTATATAAATAAAATTGAATTGAATTGAATTGAATCTAAGCCATCTCTCCCATAGCAGTCAATGTATATGGAAGAAGTAGACAAGAGTCCCAATCTCCTTCACAGCAACTGTTCCCAGCCACTAGTTTAGGTACATGGATGAGGCCTGGATCAAACTTGAAACACAGGAAGTCGAAGTCTTCACGGAACACAGTGATGCAGTGTCTGTGGAGGTTCTCCTTCATCTAATAGTTACCCAAAGTGTGTAAATTGGATTCTCTCTCGAGTAAGAGCTGAAACGTCTTGAAGTAACTTTCTTCAGGTCCAGTTGATTGTGATTCACACTCTTTGTACACTGATGCAACACATATCAAGATATAGATCACTTTATGTCAGAAGAACCAGTCTTCTTTGACTCTACAATGCACACGGAATATGACAGATGCCTCAACATCAAAGTACATAAGAAATGCAGGCAGAAGCTTGTCCACCTAAATGAATGCACTCCTACACATAATGTGGTGCACAAAGTTTAATGCAATGAGAAACACCAGACCAATGAGAAAAGCCAGAACATAGGACAGCAAGCTTTGATGTCAGGACTCAGATATCCACCTAGAGCTGAAGGACAGAAGTCAATCATTTGAGGACAGTAATTAACACACATTATCTAAAGAAGACCAGTGGTTTGATAAAGGAGTGAAAGAAGCCATCTCCATCAAAGAGGAACAGCCATCACTCCACAGAGGAAGGGTCTATGACACCACTAACCAGCCACTTATAATGCAGTCCTGAAACTGTTCCCCAAGGCAGCTCAACATTCGTTCACGTTCCATCCCATCCCATCCCATCCCAACCAATAAACCACCACACCAACTGTTTTCCCAAGTGTAGCATGTTATAGAATAGAATAGAATAGAAGTACTTTATTAATCCCCTGAGGAAAATTTACAGAGGGAATCAGTCTTGCAACCCAAAGTGAGTTCAAGTGAATGCAGGATATTGCATGAAGATCTGCACAGTGCTATATCTTCACAGCTCACTGTCAGTAGATACTGTAAATTAAGTATTACAGTACTACAGAAAACATTTGGGGTAGGGTTGGTGTGGCCTGTGATGTTGGGGACCAATGTCTTACGTTTTCCTCAGGCCCCAAATCCCTAGTGGCACCCTTGTTTACACCATTGTGTTGCTGGCTTTGAGATTTCATTCAGAGCATAGCTACTGTAATTTCTGCTGCTGAGCTCCACTAAATTTATTACAATTACAGTCCTTATACAGTGGAACATTGTGTACTGACAGTAAAAGAGCCGTTAAGTGCCCCATTCTTTCCACAACAGGATAATTACCGTGACAAGAAAACATACAGGAGTCCCCTGCTATTTCTGTCCCTTTTGTAAACATTTAAACGGATATTACGAAGTCTAACACATCAGCGTGTATCAAAGTGGAACATGAGTCAGGAACAACACTTAAAAACTTTAAATAGGCTTGACAAAGGTGACACCAACCTCATAACAGGTGAGTTTCAGAATGATCTAAATTACTAAACAATACGGGAATTGAGAAATTGTCAGTTGAAGTGTGACACTTTCACTTATTTCCACTGATTGTGAAAAGTCAGTATTGATGACAGCATTTCTGCATAAAATTACCTGCCCCTTTGGTCAGTTCTTATTGAAACTGAACAACATCTTTCCATTCATTATAAAAAAGCTTTTCTATTACTCCACTCACTATTTTCCCTCTACAACAACCCACTGTCTTTCTAAAGACCATTATGGACTGATCTAATTTAATCTAATGTAATCCATTTGTCAAAGTGTTTGTCTGAATGAAAATGTTTTACTACAAGGATCCGTTCAGCCATATCACAGCCAAACATGGGAGTGGTACGCTGAGCCACACTTAGGCTTTAAATATATTTCTTATGTTAAATATCGTCAGGGACAGCCAACAGGTTTTTCCAGTCTCTGGTCCGGTTTCTGTTCTCCTAAGAGACCTTCTCATGATCCACACATGGAGCTCCACTTCTATAGGAGACATGCCCTGGTTAGAAGTGAACCATGCTTCATTGACTTCTGGAAAGATCTGCTGACATCTGGTCAGTGCTGCGTGGAGCCAAAAGAAGGATGCAGGGACACTGTTTTTTTTATTATATTTTACGTATTGAAGTGAATATCTGTGTTATTTATGGTCAAATGTGGCAAAATATAGTATGAAATAGTATGACTCGCCCATTGTTCATGTAATGTCGTTTTAACCTATGATCAGGCCTCACTGTAGATAAAGATACTCGTGGCAGATCTGCTGGGCCCTCTGATTTACTGTTAATGCAGTACATCACTTAACAGAGCCATCAAAGCCCGTGCCTTTTAGTGACGATGCAGCGCTTCGAGCAGAGTTCACACTTCCTAATCGAAATACTGACAGATTTCATGCGGTTGTCTCATCATATTTTGCACAAATATAAATGTACAGTCAAATGTGCCCCTCTTGGACTTGGGAGCCATCAATCATGTTGATTTTGCATGAGCAGACGCTGTCTCTCTAAACTGATCAGTCCAGCAAACCTCATCTCTGTTTACCTTCCTCTAAACATATATATTTTTTTCCATATTTGAATAACTGTTTACACAAGGGTTCTGTTTGGCCATGGCTGAATATTTTCAGGTGGATTTGTCCTTCTTTTTTAACCATGCATTTTGTTGCATTCAAAAGCTTATTTCAGCTTGTTCCCTAAACAGAATTTCATTTATTTCTGTTTGAAAACATGCGACCAACCCGGAGAATGTTTTTTTTTTTGTTCCTTATTCAACAGCCATTTTTGAATTTGCAAAAGCAAGGATCAAGGCTGTGGCCTTTGCAAAAAAGCCAGGATGGAGGGGTTTTATTCAGCGAATGTGTGGGATTGACATTGAAAGTGTGGAAGTGGAGCATAGTTCAATGTCGCGCTGATGGAAGGAGCACATCCACGGGCGTGCGCTCACAATATCGGGCTGTTTAAATGGAAGTGTTGTGAGAGGCCAGAAGAAAAGCTATCATTCTTATTGAAATTGAGAAATTTTTCCATTCTAGTCCATTTTCTATGCCACTGTGTCAACAATCGCCCACAGGTGTGAGGATCAGAGTAGTGGGAGTCATTGCCATGCATTGTAGCCGCTGATGCACTGCAAGCATTTATGGAGTGATTCAAATGTGATGTCGGACCTCTGTGCCCATTGCTAAGTGCACTGCCTTATGCAGAATTTATGCAGCTCATACTTGAAATTGTTTAAAAAAAATGTATCCATCATCAAATCTGTGCACTCCACAAAGACACTGAAGCCTTTTGGTCTTTCAGCTACTGTGTACGACAAATGAGTGATTAGATACTACTGTTCAAAATGGTGGACCAAAGCATTCCTTTACATTCTTCTCAAAATTACAATTGCAGGCCAAAACGGGGTGATAATTAATTACTGATTAGCCAATTAAAGGTCTGACCCTTCAGTCCAGTGGGCCTATATTCATACTGGACCGTGGGCGATTTTCGGATTCATTTATAATTTTGACAGATGACAAGAAAAAAGGTCAATTTAGAGTTCTCAGTTCACTTATCATGCATGTTTTTGGGTGGTGGGAGGAAACTGAAGTAACCAGAGGGAGCCCACGCAGACATGGAGAGAACATGCAAACCCAACACAGAAAGGACCCAGCTGGGAATCAAACCTGAGACCTTCTTGCTGTGAGGCGAGGTGCTAATCACAAAGCCACTGTGCTGCCCGCAGAGGTTATCTCAGGGTATTTTTAGGGCATGTCTTGACCAAACTTATTGTTATTAATTACTCCCAACACTTCCACCATGAGCAAGCTTCTGACAGCAGCAAGGAAAACTTCCTTTAACAGGCAGAAACCTCACACAGACCGTGGCTCTAGATGGGAGGCCAATTCTCGGTTTCTCATCTATAAATTATGGTCATACAGAACAATTCTGCACCTCAGTTTAAACCCAATACCAATGTTCAGTGCCACCACAAGCACTAGTGCATGGGTGCCCAATATGTCGATCGCGATCGATCGACTGGGGGATCGCAAAGGTAGTGCGGGTCGATCGTGTGCCACTCAAACAACCTGTTTTAGATGTTAGTCTATCATCTATCTTCACTATGGCATTTGATACTTGGTTGTTGTACAATACAATGATGGACTGACGGGCAGCTAGTCTGAGATCTCGTCTATTCTGGCAGCTGGGCCCCCACGCATGCAAGGTCAAATGTGCAAGCTGCTACGAGCAGCAGCAGCTGTATTGAATTGTATTGTGCCGTAAGGGTTCATGCAGTTATGCAAGTGTGCCAACATATGTATACACACACACACACACACACACACACACACACACATATATATATGTAGGTAGATCATTTTGACTTGGTCATTGTAAAAGTAGCTCACAAGCCTAAAAAGTGTGGGCACCCCTGCACTAGTGTGTTCTTTATGCACAGTAACAAGCTAGGAAGTAAGAGCGTGGAAGTGGATTTGGTGGGTGGGCATGTGGTGCACTCCAGGAATGAGCGCAATCCAGGGTTTCACAGTTTAAATGTTCTGTCTGGTTATGGGATGGATTCCTTTAACAACCTTCAACTATTTCACACCGCACAAACCAACTGTGCTGGCAATTCAATCAACATTCAAAACATTTATCCAACATTAAACGAGGAGAGCATGTGTGTGGTGTGTTACATTATTTTCATGAAGTCGCTCGTCCAAAAAAACAAAAAAACCCCTCTACATTAAAAGTTCACATGATGAGATTAAGCAGGTTGTGAGGACGCAGTGTACCCATTACATCGCAGTTCAGTTTTAATTCATGGTGCACTTCTGAAAAACCAAGCTCGGATCGTGTTTGGCGGGCTCTTTTATCCCCTAAAGAATCTAAAACTGTAGACACCTGATTAAAAATGTAAGGCTTGTCCTTTTACATTTTCCTGCTGACAACTGACACGCTAAATCTGAATAAGCAACATGTAAAATTTCTGCCTGTCACAGATCTTAGAGGTAATTATCAGCTGTAGAGTTTCAAACCTGACAGAGCCGATGCGTCATTAACATTTGCAGAAGCATGACAGTAATCCACGGAGAATATTCAGAGGGTAACAAGGCAAAAACAGAACAACTCATCAGATGCTATCGTAACTAATGCGTCTCTAATTGTCCTGAAATCTTCAACCTTTACAGCAGCGAAGAGTATTAAGCTGTAAAAGTGACGAGAGTGAGAGGGCTTTTACTCCTGAGTGAAAAAAGAATTCACACCAATCATACCACCTGTCACACTTGACACAGGATCAAGACAAAGCCAACCGATGAAGCAGTGGGTGGATTCTCTTATTTACTGGTGCGTGTTCTTCACAGACACGTCTGTGTCTTTAGCTGAGGCCATGAGGCAGCTTTAACAAGAACTGAAACATCTCTGTCCAGCCTTTTAACATTTTAAGAACATATCTTTTGCAAACACATGAGATGTTTTTCTGCTCATGTGTATACTATGGTGCCATCCCCCGACCCAAAGGATTTAGTTTGATTTACTCACAAAAATCTTTCAAAACAGAATGTTTGTACAGTCCTGATGCCAAAATGATGCCAGAGGAGAGGGTCTGATGAAAATGTTGATGTGTTCGTGTTGATCTAGGTCACTTTCAAGTAGGCCCATTATCAGGGCTGGCCCAAGCCTTTATGGGATCCTGAGCAGACTTTGATTTAGTCCCCATACACCACCTCCACACAGCCAATACTATCTTGCCATTGCTGATCATATTCTTCTGTGATGCTCTGTACTTGTATAGCAGCTTTCTAGGCTTCCAACCACCCAAAATGCTTTAAAGGAGTAAAGTCATTGATTTTTCCACAAGCAGCTACTTGCTATGTGAAATATAGTGAAGCAATAGCTTTGATCTGTGTTTCATTAGGAATGTATGTTCAGATCCTGATATCTTTTTTCTCCAACTTTATTAAAAACAAGATGTGCGCATTTATGAATCTGTTCTGCAGCTTCCTGCCTCCTGTCACAGTAGTTTCTTCCTCAGTTTCTCCATTTATTTGATTACATTTTAAAATCTCGTTATGACATGTAAATAAATATATAAAGTTGTGATGATAATAATAAATGCCTGTATGTGTTATGGCCAGATTCGAAATGGTTCATCCTTTGGGGGTCAGGAATACTCAATTTAATGTCAGTCTAACCATGAGAGTCTGAGTTCTTTCATATAGTACAAGTAGACATGTTGGCCTGATGGTGATGCTTGAGAAAAGGTCAGAATTTACCAAAATCACCTGGGAGTCATCCTCTGGGGACAGTGAATATCACCAGTAAATTCCATGTTTGTCAGTGGAGATGTTGAGATCAATGGAGGAGTGAAACCCAACTGCGCAGATGTTGTACAGGGGAGCTTGGGACTTTGGTTGGAGCATAAAAGCACAAGAATTTGACATTTGCTTCTTTTCTCCAATGTGCTGTTGGATTCAGGTCACTAAAACACTTAAGGTTGAGGCCAGGGAAAGATCATAGTTCTGGTAAAATCTTGAAAAAGTCACGTTCCATCCTGGTTAATACTGACATTTTTAATATTTCACAGAGATCATGATATTTTCCTAACCTTAACTAAGTGCTCTGAGTTGCCCAAACAGAACAATAAACCCTGCGTCATGCTTTGGTTGCCGTGAGAGACTATTGGAAGAAAACCAAATGACAAATGTGTGTAATGAACCTTCTGTTGGATCTGATAGTTTGACTCACTTCAATCTAAAACTGAAATGTAGCAACATTTGCTTCACTATAGGCCTCCCAAACCTGCTGTTGTTTCGCGTCCTTGGTTGCTCACAGATGTCGATAAATGTCAAAGATCACCATGTAAGTGCTTCTTAACGTCTGGGCTTTGAGCATAGCGATGTGAGGCAGCACCCTGGCTAACAAGTGGGAGATAGGGCTGTGAGTATGAGTCAAAAGGCAAAAACCTCATGGAAAAGACTTTGAACAGTTAACAAGTACAGATACCACCAAAAGCTGGGTTGTGAAAGGCAATCAGCTGCTTTGATGCACTGCACGGGTTGAAAACACATGACTATTTGTTTCATCAGAGGATCCAGGGATCTGTAAGTCAGTGTGATCCAATACATTAATTACTCAGAAAAGCTGCAAGTAGAGTGCAGTTCTAACAAGCTGTGACACCGATCCAGGGTGAGTTAGAGCTCGACTGCTGGGAGAAAAGCTCTTTGCATTGGTTAGACAGCAGAAGGTGCAAATGCCATCATCAGTGATACATCCCCTGAGGAGGATGCTGCACATAAAAAAGTAGCAGCTCAATGTTTGTCGCCAAAGATCGAATGAAGTCTTGCTGTGCAGAACAGCTTACAAAGCATGGCTGGCCCAAGTGCTTTATACTTTACTGTTTGTTATACTAATGCATCTTCGTTCATATTCCATCTCTCAAGTCATTTTTTCACAATTTTGATAATAAAATTAGACACAAACATGCACACTGAAGCTGTCAGCTCTGCAGTCCCCCTGAGCTCAACGCAGACTTTAAGTGTCTCTTAACTCACCATCTTGGTATTCTAACCTACTGGTTCTCAACCTGGGGGTCGGGACCCCAAGTGGGTTGCAAGATCATTTCTGCTGCTCACCAGATGGTCATGGAGAAAAAAAATAAAAAAACATATTTTACACTGGGGAGTGTTTCTGACATTATCGCCTGCACCAGTGATGTCATTTGCCTCAGAATAGACTTTATCGATTGCGTTTGAGTCTCAAAGCGTGCGTTGGACAATTAGACGGTCACACACAACGCAGGCACACTCACACACAAGACTTTTTTCTTTAAACTGCGGTGTGGTGTGTTTAGGGCCAGATAAAGAAGAGAGAAAAAGAATGAACGCTGAGCTGAAACTCATGTTGACAGGCTGTGTAAAATGGCAACTGTTTGCTAAAATACTCACTATAACAACTTAATATTGTGTTGTGTTTACAGTGCTGCCCCCAGGCGGCCAAAAAACTATTCAAACAGGTGTAAACGTGGCAGTGAGTGGCCATAAGCCGTATGTCGACAATTCCACTTGCAACTAAAGTATCAGTTTCAGAGTGTATTCTGAACCATAGCTCATCAGCTCACACAGAGTCAATATGAAGTGATGAATCTTGGGCTGTTGTTTCTTTTTAGCATCATTCAAATACATCTGTGTTTATCCAGACCCACTTCAGACACTCAGAGGGCTGAGGACGTCTCCAGGCTCAAAGCTCCTTGATGCTCACTCTGTTGTTTAGTCACATTGTATCACACTGAGAAGGTGACAGTATAATTACAACGACACAGCACTGAGTGGGCGAATGCTTAGAAAGTTTTTCTCCTCCGTGTCAAAGCATGCATTTAGCCTCCCCGCTCCCCCACTGCACACCATGCTGCAATGAAGCGAGCCAGTGAAAGATGCTGTGAGCACCATACTGGTGTACCCTGATCCCCTGCTTTGATGCTGGAAATACTCCTCATCCATCCCTCCAACAGCCTTCAGCTCAGCTCAGTCTGCCGAGAGACTGGAATGAGCCAAAAACAAATAAAGGCCGTTCCCGCATTTCTCTGCAGAGTTCAGTCATCAGAGACAGAAATAGCAAGAACACAATGGGAATATTTAACAGACACCCAGAATAGCAAAGTCCAGATTTGCTCACTTCCAAAGGCACACTTTTGCACTCCAGCCTCTCCCTTCTAAGTTGTTTACCTGAAGAACACAGAATTTCTGTTTCCTAATTAACGCGAAATCACAAAAAAGCTTTTCTAAAAGAGCTCCATGCAAGCAAATGGCTCCTTAATCACTCGCCTCGCAAGTGGAAATAGGGAAAGCATCCTCCAAGTGTGGTGCTGTCGAGTGCACTTTAAAGCTGTTTGACTTTTGCAGATCTGCTCACAGAGTTTGTGATGACAGCTCTCTGCTCTTCTTCTTCATGTCCCTACATAACCTTGTGTCTAACAATCCAGGCTCATATGTAGCCATTTGATTCTTTAAATTAGTTTTTCAAACCTCAGTATATTTTAGGGATGCATATTGAATGTGTGTCAGTGGTTATCGACTGGATGTCCATTTGTAAGTGTTAACTGGTTTTAGGCATGTTTTCCCCAGCAGTTTGTAGCCGTATTGTTTCTACTACTGTAACCCATACATGCTATTTACTCACCACTAGCATCGCTAATATAGTTTTTTAAGAGAGGATGTACATAGTTTAGTAAAATATTAGTCAGGAGAGTGTTAGCATCTTGCCACATGCTTATATGAGGGGCTGTGTTTGGGCTATGTCTCAGACTGAAGGGTTTTCCCAGCATCCAAGGGAAAAGTGACGGCACCATGCTTGTACCATAGATTTAGGATAGCGAATCACAGTGGCTCTGTTGTCTCAGGGATGTAATGTGCTCCCTGCTAATACTTATTAAGCGGCAAGTAATGAATTTGTTTAGGGGGATTAGCTCTCTCAGCAGAATCCTCGTCACTGCTCGGATTCTCTGAGCGCTTCCTCAATCAGCAGACAGACGTTGTTTCTTCTTCCAAACCCAACTTTATAACCGTTTGCTAAGAATGAACCTATTTCAGTTCCTTGACATAAGTGCCTGAAATGAAGGGTTAGATCAGAACTGGAGTCATGCTCATTCTGTCTGATGGCTATGTGGCTATTAACCTCCAGGCATATTCATGCAGACGTACAACTGTCCAGCCCGACTGCTGTCTCATATGGCATTTTGCTTTGTAGATTTAATTTATATTCAGTTATGTTTATTAAGCAGGATTTGCTCTTTAAGAGGTCTTCAGCACAGCAGATAAGGAGTGAACCTCCTAACTGACCCCTGTGCTGCTTTTATTTTGTCAGTCTAGTGCTTTTTAGAATACCTTTAACTGCGATTAGCTTGTGTGAGAACAGTCAGAGCTCTGGTAGCTTTAGCACTGGTGGAGCTGTGTCCTACAGTTTTTGAACCACCTGACTATGTGACCCTGTGTGCAGCTTTGTGTGAAGGTGCGAAAGTTAGAGCTTCTCTCTCAAGATCTTTTTCCATTTCCATTAATCCTTTGTGTTCACTTCCTCAAATGCATTCAAGGAGAGACTATTTGAGAGGGTGCGCTCTTATCACGTTTGTGTAATTCACTATGTCGAGACAGCAGAAGCTAATTAGACGGTTCTTGGGAGATGAGATTGAAGAAGCGGTTTGATGCAACCAGGAGGATGCTAAACAGGCAGCCATTCAATCCACATTTAAGTGTTGCTATTCAGAAAACATGGGAACATTTAGCCTTTTGGAAGAATATCAAATGGCTGTGGAGTTAAAGGAGATGCATAAACATACAGTTTGTTTTCATGACCTCTCCTACAAATAAAAACTGTACTTTTTGTGCAAAATAATGAGAGTGACATCAGTTTATCTGTGCACAATCATTAATCGTAGCCTTGCAAACTGAGACTACAATTGTGCACGCTAGGCTTTCTCACTGAGAATGAATTCAGGCGAACGTCCTCTGTGAATTGATGTTATTGTTAAACAAATATGTGTTAAAATTCACTTTGTGACTCCTGGTGTCTCAGAGCTCCAGCAGACATGGAGCAGCATTAGTGATGGTGTTTGTGTACGCCTGGTGGATGTAGTGAAATGATGACACAAGTGAGGTTTGCTGGTCTGCATCCCAAAACAATGAGCTAAAAGATGCCACGCAGAGCTGAGGGTTAGAGATGGATGATAAGTCTCTGAGTTTGTCACTGTGAGTGATCCTGGTCCCACTGACACTCATTTGCTCAGTTGCTATTATAGAAGTACTGAATTGCTTATTATTTAAAAGGTATTTAAACTTGTTTGAAGAATGCCTTTGGTGTAATGTCCAGAAGAAATTTGAATGCACTGCAAATGATGAGTGTTGACACCAGCACCCATGTGTGACGGTAGTGTTGATGTTAGGGGAGAAAGCCCGGCCTGCAGGTTTGACTCCACTGAGAGGAGCTTTCCAGTCTTATTTTCAGCTACAACCCCGCGAACGCCAGAGAAAACAACCAGCATGTCCTCATAGCTGCTGATGATCCTCCACGTGAAGCTTAGGTTTAACCGAGGTTTTGAGGTTTGCTCTCTGCTGAAGTTTTAGGTTCATTTCAGCACTGTGCAAATGTGCACAGGCAAAATAACAGTCTGCAACTCCAGGCAAACTATGAATTCAAAGCAGCTATAGCTAGCGGCTGCAGTTTGCTTGTTGCTGCATTCAGGAACATTGGAAACAGTCAGGAAATTTCTTTATAGGATCTCGTGCATTGTGTTGTGAAGGTGCAATAACATTGTAAATGGCTGCTGAACAAGGATGGATGTTACATGGTCCACAGGCAGTCCCGTCCATTAAGCCATCAGCTGAGTAGTGTTCAGTGGGTGGTGTGCACAGGTTGCTCAGTGTGCAACATGTCTGAGTTGACATTGAAATTAGTGAATAGCCTTTCAAAGCTAATGTTTGCGACTGTTGCCCACTTGTTGTGCGTTTTGCCTCCTTCCACAGACCTCAAACTAATGTTAGCTCAAGTAGCTGTCGTCGTACTGTTGGGGCCGTGGATCAGTGTACTGCACGCAGCCATATCTTCCTGTCTAATCCCTGTTTAGACAGCTACATACACATATCACTGGCATTAAACACATTAGCAACTCTTCATGTGAGAGCCACAGCAGTTATACGAGGCCTTTTATCTGTATTTCAGGCCTTTATTGGTGCCTTGTGGGATAGAGGATTGAATCTGACCTTTGCATTGATCTCAGCCTGCTTCTCGTGCTAATCCATTGTGTGAAAGCACAGCGCCTGTGGGAGTTGAGCAATTATCACTGTGATGGCAAGGAGGCCTCCTTCTTGTCACAGGTCTGAATGTGTTAACTCTGCTGAAATATGGAACACAGGGGATCACTGGGGAGAGCATTTATTCCAAAGCAAACAAAGAGAAACACACTCTGCCTTTATTCCACCTTAGATCATTAAACATCAGACTTTAACATGTTTCAGTGGGTTAATTCTTATCTTATGTTCAGTGAAAATCAGAATTTAAAGCTTGTTTCTATTCTATCATGTTCAGTGTTACATCCATCCATCCATCCATCCATCCATTCTCTGCAACTGCTTTATCCCTATTGGGGTTATGGGGGTGCTGAAGCCTACCCCAGCTGTCATTGGGCATGAGGCAGGGTACACCCAGGACAGATTGCCAGCCTGTAGCTGATGTTCAGTGTTACTTATCAAAATCATGATTTGTCAGTAACAGCATGCAACAAATGTTCTAATCTTTCCATTTAGAATAAATTAAGTAACTAGTAAGTAAAATATGTAAAATACTATATAAAGTTCCTCTTTGCAGCATGAATGAGTCAGATGTGGCTGTAGAGCCTAATATCAGACCATAACCATATATTACAGGCTTCTCTGTCAAATGATAAGTAGTCTGCAGTCAAAGATGCAAAGACCCCTAATTGTTCATGGATTCACCTCTGCTTATTAAACCTTTTGGCTGGAGAAGAAAGAATGTGGTATTTCGTCTTTTCTTTGACACTGATGGAACTTTGTCTTGAGCATGTGTTTTCAGATGAGCATTTTGAAAAAGTAGTTGTCAACAGAACAGAAACATTTCAAAGTGTTTTTCTAAGCAAATACGAATCGGAAACTAAACTAATGAAGCTAAGTGATGACTGCGCTCGGCGGAGGAGGCCTAACCTCCTCTCTGATGACAGCAGGCTCGGAGCCCCTCAAACGGCAGACAGGCGGCCCCACTTCATCCGCTCGTCACACTTTCATTCACTCAGGTTTAATTTTTCAATCAAACCCTCCGATCTCAGCGGAGCTTTGTGTTGTCGAGTAACGAGCTTCTGTTTGACATGCTGCCCGTCAACTTGACTGAGAGCCGTCAGGAACGCTTTTGCCAGTCAGTTTTTTGGCAGCGATGAGTGGGTGCCGCTCGTGTCTGGAGCCCGTGCCCGCCAACCCCTCCGCCCCCTCCTCTTTCTCCAAACTCATCATAAGTCAAATAGATTGAAAGGAAAAGCCGCCGCAGCTCCAGAGTGCTTACAGCATAATGCCAGCGAGTCTCACTGCGCAGACAATATCTTGGTTATTTCTGGACACCAGTGTAGACTTCATTCTCATTATGTGAATGATGACAATGCAGTGATGGACATGCTGTGGGTCTATTTCCGTGATTTTGACTGATTATGTCTGATTTTTCAGACAGTATACTTTTCTTTCAGGATCAGTTATCGCGTACTTCTTCTCTTTCTGGTGCCAGGAGGGACATCAGGTGGCAGGTGCTGGTGAATGGGCTACTCCCGTGGCATTTGTCAAACTATAGAGGGATCAGAAAGCTGCCTGGTGTCTTTGACTTAATTAGTCTCCATGGCTTTTCTCTGGCTGCTCAGATAGCAGGGCGAGCCTTTTTGATGGGCTCAGGACCTACTGAGACCTGACCTTTGACTCAGCTTCAGCCTACATTAGGAACGATTAGTCTTCAAAGCTATGGCGTGCTGTTTTATCCGTCTTTGTCCACTGACGAGCAGAGGAATGGATTTTTTTGTTTTGCACTGTGATGTTTTTTACCGTTCCAGGTATATCTGCAATAAGAAATCAGTATAAAATGTCATAACACCACACATTAGTGCAAAAATGTTGGCTGACACATAGGAAATTCAGAACATGTTGTCATTCTTAATGCCTGCCTAATGTCCTGATTCCTCCTCTGGTGGGCATGCACCAGAGGAGGAATGCAGTGCATGAGATGAGCTGAAATCAAACCAGGACAACGAGCTGAAACTCAGTGTAAAGCTCTGTTTAGCCAAGTGGAGCTGCAGATTGAAGACATCATTCTCCATAGGCTCATTATTTCCATCGAGCAAATTAAGATTGTCAAAGATTGTCAAAGATATCGGATAATTGTTGCTTTAACTCATAATTCTGCATGCGGCTTCTATTTGGTTTTAAATCACAGCCTGGTATAAATGCTGCTCATGGGAAATGAAGTTTTGTCTCCTGTTTGTCCCTCAGCTCCTGTGCAACACTGCAGCACTGAGGTGCTCTTTAATGACTCATCCCTACAGCAAAGATGGTGTAGCTAATGAAACCTGGGCACTTTTTTCTGATTATAAAAATGATGATTATAAAGAATGGCATCAGACTGCTACCAGACATTTGGTTTTCTTAAAATAGGAGAAAATGTGTGTGTGCTGCTATTTCAAAAAGCTTCAGAAGAGCCCACTTAAATGAATGTCTCATGAGTTAAAAAAAAAAATAAAATGAATTTATTATTAATTTTGTGCACAGATTGAAAACTGAAGAGATACTGTGAAAAGGCTTTGGAGATTGGACCCCATTGCGAATTACATTAGGTTGTTGTGGGGTGATCACGCTTTGAAAGTGGGGTGAGGCTGCAAAGGGATACCACTGATGGAGTTGGGAGACACTGCTGGTCGTGACGCAAGGAAGATGCTGAGAAAGAGCTGGCTGGTTGTGACCTACAGGAACAGAGCAGAAGGGGTCTGATGAGCTCCTTCCCGAGAAGCTCATCAGACTAGACCCGGAGGTGGATCACAAACTGGGGCTGATGAAAAGTGGAGGCGGGCTCTATCAGTCAAGCACAGACTGAACTGAGAGCTGACAGTAACACGGAGAGGAACAGCACAATCTATAGGCACCGTCACCTCTGCGGCACCTAAATGAGAAAGTTCATAGAATCAGAAAGTGGGCTCAGATTGTGGAACATTTTTTGTGGAAGCAAAACAAAATTTAGGTGGAAGCTATGGTTCAACTAAAGTTGGAAGGTTTGGCTCCAAAAGGTTCTAAATATTGTTCCAGACGATTCTCAGCATCACTTTTCTTGATTGTAACACTGTGTGAAAGGAAGTCTAGACCACGTTCTGATGACTGGTTCGAATTCCCTGATACAGGTAATAGTATGGGCATTTAATGCAAAGCCCTCAAGAGTTTTGATCCAGACTGTCAGGCTGGTGAATACAGTCAGTACAGGCTACTGGTGGAGCAGAATGACTTATCGTAGCAGAGACAGTGTAGTCTGTATAGATCTGCAGAATGGTGAGGATGGTGAGTGGTCACAGGCATGAGGAACGATGGATGTGGGCTGGTGTTTGTATGTGAGTGGCTGTTGAGGCGTTACAGTGCAGGTGGGGAGAAGGGAGATCAGGTGTGGGTCAGAGGAGAAAGAGAGGGACAGAGGAACAGAATGAGCAGGAATTACACCACTGAGGCGTCCACTGTGACAGTGACATACAGATACTGAAGCTAAAAACAAGCCTGCAGTGTGAATAACACTGTTAGCCACATCATCACTGCGCGCTAATGTTTACCTTTGTGCTAAAGCAGAATGAGAACAGCACAGTCCAGTTTTCATTCCACTGTTCAATATGGTATAAACATATTAGTCCCTCTGGCTTTATAATGATAAAGACTGATGAGAGCCAACTTTGTATTTAATAATTTACACACCTTTGCATTTCCCTTACACTCATGATAAAGCAGTTGCCATAACGCCATGACGCAATGATGACAAAGAGCAACATTTTCATATAAAACTTACATAAGCAGTAAACACAACTTCTTTAACCCATTGTGCAGCAGGTTTAAAGGCACCAGCTGAGCACAGTGTCCCAGGGAGAGTGCACAGGCTCAGGAACACAAACTGTAATTAACAACACACAATACAACACACCTGTACAACACCACTGATTTACCATTGCACTCATTCAACACTGTCAGAGTTACCATAAATATATATTGTTTAAAAAGTTGCAAAGTAATGCAGCAATGCAGCAGAACCAGGGCTGGGCTTATAGTTTTTTTAATTTCACGTATTCATCTTTCTAGTCAAGCTTGGTGCCTTCAGTACTTGACTTGTAATGTGCTAGGCTAATAAAGGTGAATGTAGCCTGGAGCTGCTAGCATCAAGCAGAAATGAGCAGTAGGCTGCAGAAGTCTGGTTAGCTAACAGGCAGGTTATCAGACTTCACACAGCTTGTTCTGGATATACAGCAGAGGATAGTATAACATATTTCCACATATGTAGTAGAGGATAAGTTCACATTAGCTACAGATTTAGAGCCCGTTGACACAGATCCATGTAAAATATACAGATGTTTGAGTGCCTCAAAATATTGTCACGCCATCATGCAAAAAATGTGCCCTTTTACATTGAAGGTGTGTGCCTGCAAATCACTAGACCTCGATGTGTGCGGATCAGCCTTTCAGTGCCACGGTTCTCTGTTGAGGTGGTATGCTCGCCGTGGACTTTCAAGGACACAAGATGTGAATAGTTGCGGTATTTCTCATCAAAAGGTTTTAGCAGGCAGGAATTCGTTGCAGGGACCCTGGGTGTTTTTGCCACAGGCAAATGTGACAAATCAGAGATTGTTTTCAACGTTTGCTCGCATGAGTAAACAAGAAGTGACAGAGAGAGGTTTTGGAATTTCATGACTCTGAGCACAGAACCTCATTTAACTTGGTGTCGACTCTGTTATGCAATCGGCCAAACAGAAACAAATAACTCTAAATTATATTGTTGCAGTATGAAAATGTAGTCACTGTCTCTGAGATCTGGCCCCAGTTAAGCTTTGTCCACTGGAAGTTCCTTGACATTTGAGCATCTTAATGAATTCTGTGCAAAAAATAGTTGCAAACACTTCCTTAAAGCTGCAGTGATCAACATATCACTGAACAACAACTTCTATATAATGTGAAACACAGTGATCACAAAGAATCACCAGCTGCAGCCCTGCCGAGCCCTGTGGAGCCTTTCAGCCTGTTTTAGCTCATTTGTTTCTCTTAACCACAGTATTTCTGTTTTATGCTTTATTATACTTTTTATTATACTTGGTCTTTACTGTGTTTTTGAAGACACTGAACCCATAATTACCCCTGCGTGAATGTTGCTATGAATGAAAAGTAAAACTATTTCCCACTCAGTTTTTAGATGGTTTCATTTAAATTTGAAGAGCTTGAGGCCTGAGGAGTTCAAATTAGCAAAGAGTTGACAAAGAGGCAAAGAGAACAGTCAAAAAATGATTATAGACAGTTATGGGAACCACATGTGTGAAGTACTTGCTAGTAGGTGAAAGTTTACTTGAGTTCCCACATCACTGAGATAAACAGAACCCCTCCAGTGCGTTCCGGGTCTGCCCCCTGGGTGTCCTCCCAGCTGCACGTACCCAGAATAGCTCCAGACCTGCATAACCGCCTCAATTGGCCCCGTTCCACGCAAAGGAGCAGAGGTGCCACTCCGAGCTCTTTCCACATGTCGGAGCTTCTCGCCTTTGTCAACCTCAGGGTGAGCCCAGGAAACCTGACAGGTGTTAGGACTGGGACTATGCTACCTGAAGTCCCTTAATCATGACCTCACACTGTGAATTTACTGAAGAGTTTTAGGGACTGTATGAAAATTATTAGGGAAGTAAAGAAGGTGAGGGTTTGTATTAGTATTTGTTATTTATTCATTTATTTAAATGTACAATTCACCCCTCTTTCCACATCAATAACTTTTGTACAGACCCTTAACCTTTACAGTGGATTTAATGTGTCCGTCTGATAGTCTGTCTCTTCAAATATCAGTAAACGAATCCACAAGCACATCCTAAGAGCTAAAGCACAGACTGAGGTGTCCAATCACAGCTACCTCCTTCACTATCAGGCCAAGAGGCTGTCCTGACATGTCCTTTGTCTAACGTTTGCAGTGTGACAACATGATCCCTTGAAGATCCTTCCGGTGATAATTTGTTATGAAACTCTCCGCACTCATTCTGAGCTCTGACCAATGGTGTGAGTGAGTAAGAGATGTGTGATAACGCAGAACCAAAGCCATCATTCTGACTGGAAGGAGAAAAAAAAAAAATCCCAAAGCTAACACGTTCTGTAACATCATTGTGTGGCTCCAAAGCTTGAAAATGGTGTGATGCGCTTCGTGTGAGTATGCGAGCTGGTACTGAGTGTGTCGCTGCAGGGCACTCTGCTGCAGCGCGTCACTGTCATAAGCTGGCGGAAACATGCCCAGATGAAATGTCATGCCTTTTCATGAAAGTGTCATTCAGAGGACTGACTCTATTCTCTCCGCTGCCGCTTTGAATTAGGCTCCTGATTACTGTTACACTGATTGACCCTCCCTGCCCTGCCGGACTATCTCTGTGCAGTCGACAAACACTAATACAACATCACAGCTCCTCTTTGTCCCTCGATGCAGGGAGGAGTGGTGGTCCGTTAATCAATAGAAATGAGAAATGCTCACTGACTGAGAGGTTCTGCTTTTGCTTGGTGGTACTGGAGCAAAAACATGGGGCTCCTTTAAAAACTAATGAGCTGTAAGAGTTGTAACCTCCATCACTGCTAAACATATCGTTACTTCGACTCAGCAAAGTTTCATCTGGGCATGAAGATCCATCTGCATTGTCTAGATATGACAAAGCCTGTTTGCCTGAGCATGCCCCTGCTGTAATCTAATGGACTAGAGACAGAGTAATAAGGTAATAAAAATTGGAATATGTCTCTGTCAGTTTGGCTCAGTGTCAAATGCATGTCGTGATACATAAGGTGTAATGATATCCAATATGGATGATTATATTTCTGTCTTGTGGGGCAGTGGGACATTGGGTTTACTCAGCAATGATGCAGGAAAGTGTTATTTGACACCATACCATAACCTGCAGCCTGGCCATCTGTCTCTTAACACCTCATTGCAAAGGGACAAAATAGAAAAGGCATTAAGAAACCAAGCGTGTGTTTAGATGAGTCTCTGTGCAAACAGCACATTGATGTGAAAATTCAACATAGAAACAGGCATCATCATGGTCTGTATTGTACAACTTTCAAATTTACCCTTAGATAGTCCAGTATGGGCAAAGAGATGAGGTTTATATAACCATCAACTCTTCCAACCTGAGCAAGAAAAGCATTTGATTTTCAGTGCTTTCTAAAACAAACCATTTAAAAGTTCATATGACCATTTTCTGATCTGCTACCTTGGTGCTTATTGTTGGTTATTACAGTTTGGGGATATTAAAGAGACACAGTCAGCTGTGCAGAATGATTACCTTGCAGATTTCAATAGACAGTAGACAGTGTCTGCCTGCTGGAGGTTTCTCTGTGCTCAACTTAAATCAGCTTATCATGTGGAGGCAGAAGCAGGATTTGTTCATCGGAGCTACTTCGGAGGGTTATAGTGGTCCAAACTACACATAAAGGGTGGTTCCACCAACCCACACTGATTTGAAACCACTATATGGCACACAACAGAACTCTTCTGGCTTTGCGTTGATGTACATTTCTGAAGATGGGCCCAATCAATGCTCCAAATGGACTCAGGATATTCTGATGCAGCCATCGTGCAACAGCAGTAGTTAACAGTGAGAATACCTCTGGTCTATTTACTTAAAATTAGCTTGTATCTGCTTGCTTGGATTTGAAAGGTTTAACTTTCATACTAAAAATGTAGCTGCTGGTAGCATTAGCGAGCATGATTAGCGCCAATGGCAAAACACATCATACATGAACAAAACTGTTTACTCTGCAGCTGCAGTGAACACAACACAAGCAGCCATTAATAACTGTGTTATATCCAGAGCAAATAAAGATGTTTAGGTGCTGATTGACAGAAATTCATCTACAATAACCAACATGGTGTCATGGTTTTGGGTTGAGTTTCTTGGTTTGAGTTGAATTTGTTTGTTTCCTGTTTTATTTTGAAAAATGTTCCCCTTGTGTGTTTTCGTCTACTTGTTTCCTTACCTCTGATTAGCCGATTGATTTCACCTGTCTCTCGTTTTGCTGCCCTCCCCTGCCTATTTAAGTTTTGCCATTGCCTTTGTTCTCTGTCTTTGCATTAGTTGTAGTTGTGTTTAGTTAGACCCCATGTTCTGCCATGTTTGTTTCCATGATTCCACGAGCCTACTCATAGAGATCCTAGTTTTCTAGTTTGTTTTTGGCTTTTTTGGAGTTATACTTCCACGCCTTGTTTTGGACTGATTCCCTGGATTATTGACCCTGCCTGCCTTGACCATCCGTAAGCCTAAGCCCTTTAATAAACTGATTGAAAGATCCTTGTGCATCTCTGTGCCTGCCTGCGTCTGGGTCCAGCTCACCCCATAGCCCAGTCCTAACACATGGCTGTTACCAGCAAACTGTCTGAGCATGCAGAACAACTCCTGGTACGTCCATGAACATCCAAACCGCTGCAGATGATCCAGAATGCAGCAGAGCATCTGGTCTTCAACCAACCTAAACAGCACACGTCGCTCCTGAGCAGAATCTGAAGATGAAGAGGTCAGAGGTCAGGGTGTCCTTGACAATATCAAGACTTATCCTCTGGGGATTATGAACATCCACGGCAGATATAATGGAGATAATAAGATTTTAGGATACCATGTCATGGAACAAGGGTTGCTCATATGGAAGGTCTGACCACCATCTGATTGTGGTGCAGAAGAGAAAGATCAGTGGTCAATAGATCAATTGCAATCATTTTCTGATGTTCACGGATATAGACAGAAATGTAATATTAGAATGGTCAGCATAGTTTAACCCAAGGAGGGGGGTTCTGTTGTTGTTATATAACTCCATATTGAAGGGTTGGGTTCACACAGCGGCTGACAGGCCAAAGCTGCCCAAGCCTGGTTGTTACTGAAATGTATGAGTGTGTGCTCGGAGGGACACGCAGGAGACATTTTCAGATATGTCAAAATAATAAAAATGTTGGTTTGAAAATATGCCTTTTATCACAGAACAGATGCCATCTGTGATAAAAATGAGAGCAGTCCTTGAGGCGTTAAATATCAAAGCAGAGATGGGAGCTCTGAGAGTCTTTGGTGCTTCTCTTGCCAGATGCTATCAGAGGCTCAGTGGTAAACAGCATGTTTTACTTCAAATGAAGAATAAAGTGTTGTGTATTGAAAACAAAGAGTTATTGTCTCGCACAGCATGTAAAATTAACCCACAAGCATGTTAAAGGATAAAAGCACTTCAGATGTGTCGAGTTGATTCTTAGGAAGTGCGAAAATCAGGGGCAACAGGTAGAGAAAACAAAGAAAGACAGGGTTTTACACTGATCCAAGCTGGATCCTGGAGAGGTTTCTTATTGTTTTCAATGCAACTGAGGTGCAGATATCCAGCATGATAGGATCCTAAAAATACCTCTGAAGCTCGCAGCAGACACCATCCACTGTGTCCTATAGGAAAAAAAAAACCTGCTGAGTAATTGACTTTGAATAATTGATGCTCTCCCCAGCTCCCTATTCATTTTCATGAAGGCTGAGGGGAATGTTCAGGAGGGAAGAGATTAGGAGGAGCAGACGGTTTTATCACTGCTCAGTCTGCGGAAGTAGCATGACAGTGATTATGGTGATTTAACCTCAGATTTATAAAGATTTCTCTGAGCGCGGTGGTAGAGCGGCTCGGAAAAAATGTGAAATAGAATAAACTTTATCATTTTATTTTAAAACCGTAATGACAGGGAGAATAATTTCTCTCTTTACTGAAGAAAGGTGTAATGGAGCAGAAGGAGGGCACTTCTATAGCTTCTGTATCTCAGCATGGGACACTAACTGCGCAGTGAGACAGACTCAGAGGTAAAGCTTGGATTAAAAGTCATGGACTAAAGTAAACTTAGCCTGAAAGTTCAGATTCATAGAAGAGAACATAAAGCTCCAGGTGACTGCACTTAGTCTCCTATGATCTGAACGCACCGCATCACTTCCTGGGTGGAGTGGGTGTGGACTCTAGCTGCTGGTATTATTGCCATGTTTACTGCTCTACTCGTATTAATACTACATCTACAATCACAATGGCCTTTCAGTAATATGTTAATAATGGAATTAAGCAGTAAATAGTGTTCCTCTCTGTTCTCATATTGGTGTTGATCACTTTAATGGGATTAACAGGATGGCAGAAGGAGGCGGGTCTTTGGCATACAAGGGGCAAAGGATGAGCGGCCACTTACTTGACTTTTGAAGAGCAGAGGACGGGAGCGTCTTGTACCCGTAGTGATCAGGCATGCGCATCCCATCAGTAACGAATGGAGCGCTAATGACTTTAGGCACTCACACACAACCTAGTGTGATCGATCCTGTCAACCAAAACACGTGAATGCTCCCTGCCTGACTCCAGCTGGAGTCTGCGAGAAAGCGCTGGACAGAGGAGAGCTGTGTCACTCACATGGGACTAAACACCTAAAATATACTATGAGAACATAAACAGCTAACATGGCTATCATTAGCATTACCAAGCTAGCATGTTAGTATTGAAATTAGACTGATTCACCTGTGTGATGCTGAAGCTTTAACAGTACACGTGCCTCGCCATGTGGAGGTTAGTGTTCGACAAAGTGTCCAGTGTAGATTATAGCAGAAGCATGTTTAACAGGATTCTGATTGCAGCAGGAACATTAAACAAATTAAACTAAACTGATATTTTCCAAAAATGGAATTTGCTGCGCTCTCTAATCAAAACCACATCTACTCACCATAAACCTGCACATGAAGTGCGGCCACTCTCATATAAAGAAGTAATCGGCAGTCAGGAAATAACAGACTCTACTGAACTGCGGCACGAGTGACGCTGCGGAGGGAGCATCTGGATGACGCACTGGGAACTCCAGAACAAACACCTGAAAGTAAAAAGCAAACAGATTGTGTTGCATGGTAGATACATATTTCCTGGTGTATTTAATTATGTAATAATGTTGTCTAGACAGATGCTGTAAACTGTCTCGCTCTTTTATAGTCACATGTGGGCTGTCTCTCTACTTTCTACTCCTCTATGCAGAAAGTAACACATGCAGCCAGAATAAAAATATAGATAGACAAATAAATTCTATAGTTGGATTCCATTTGTAATACATTTAGCTGCAACAACTTACAATTATATGGACGTATTATTAAAAGAGTCCTTTTTTCTGAAATATTACCTTGAAATATTACTAATTTGCCTTTTTTTCCATAATAGCACATATGGATATGAACGTATAGCTCTCCTCCAGGTTGGAGGAGGGTTCCTGCCCCAAGTGGAGGAGTTTAAGTATCTCGGGGTCTTGTTCACGAGTGAGGGAAGGATGGAACGTGAGGAGCCAGCTGAGGTGGCTTGGGCATCTGTTTCGAATGCCTCCCGGACGCCTCCCTGGGGAGGCCGGGAGGACGCCCCAGGGAAGACCCAGGACACGTTGGAGGGACTATGTCTCTCGACTGGCCTGGGAACGCCTCGGGATCCTCCCGGAAGAGCTGGAGGAAGTGTCTGGGGAGAGGGAAGTCTGGGCATCCCTGCTCAAGCTGCTGCCCCCGCAGTCCGGCCCCGGATAAGCGGAAGAAGATGGATGGATGGGCTCTCAACTCATGAGATATACACCAGATATGGTTGAATATAGTATTCCATATTTATATTGTAGAGTCAAACCAAGGTCATTATCATTATAATACTGTATAAACAGGTCCTACGGGTTGAAACATCCCGGTTTTGACATGTCACGATGCAAGAGAAGCACCACGCAGTAAACACAGCGGCATTAAAGCAAAACATACAGCGCTGTACTTGATGTTACTGAAGACTGTGGGCTGAGGCGTAGGGTTGCTGAGGAGGAGGTGAAACACACACACACTCTCTCTCTCTCACACACACACACACACACACACACACACACACACACACACACACAGGCATAGCACAGCTGTTGAGCCTACATCATTTTTGTTTTTCGGAACAGGGAGGCAGAGTGAGTCACTGCTGACCATATGGACCTGTGATCTTTCAAGTCAACGTGGAGTGCATCACAAATAGTATTGGTCTGTTGCTGCAACAAAATGGGCCAATTACTGCGGGTAATTGGAACACCAACGTTGGCTTTTCAAAGTGGTGTGAAGAGCCTCGAATCAACCCGCGTCTGAGAGCGGGGGGCCGTCCGACTTCAATACAGAGTTAGCCCTGTTCATTTGTAAATGAATTATGGAAAGGTAAAATAAATGCACGTGACTGCCGGCTGACAAGTTGCTAATAAACTATAAAATGTTCTAATTCTGAACTTATGTATGATTTAACAGTACCAAATACCAAATGCAATACCAAATGTATTTGAATATCATTGTAGATTTATGATTGTGGATGGAAATATTTATACAGAGGAAGCATTTTGATGTTTGAATAAAGGCTGAATCTATATTTTCTATATAATCTATATCTTGGCTTGGTGAAAGAGCTATAAAAGTGTCTGGAACTCCACTGAGATTAATGCATATTAATATATATATTTTTTCACCTATTCATGCCCTTGTTATTAACATATATATACTTCATTAATATGCCCTTTATAACTTTAATGCAGTTTATTCTATTGGAGGGAGCTGCTGGCCATATGTGAGCCCCAAAAGGGACAGGTCTTCTCAGTGCTAACATTTGTACTTTAATTTAATCTTATTTCAAACATCACTGTTATGGTTTTTGTTTTAATATGATTATGTGCACTTTCTGATATGGGACATAAGAAGCCTTTCTCATCACTGCACAGACATTGTGGGTGTCACAGACTGTCTGAACTCTCTGATTACCACTGGTTTTGTACTTTCTTACTTTGTGAACAGTGCATTATCCTGTTTTTCACCTGTGTATGATATGATGTAGCCAGCCCCTACACACGGTACCTGCAGACACCTCTCAGCACCCAGCATGTAACGTGAAACATGCTCATTGGAGATCGGCTGGTCAGATGTTTGAAGGTAGATCAGGCGCTTCCTTTGGTGGCCCTCCACCTTGTGGAGGTCTGGGTAACACCGGCTTGTCTCTGCCTGACAGCAGCTCTGATTGCGGCTCACGTACATGCAGGCCTTCAGTGTATCGTATACATATAAGTAGAAGGGTGCAATTAAACTGTGGTCTTCTAATATAATGTTGTCCTGGACCGCTGCATGTCCTAAACAAGTGTCACCCACCAACACTTGCTGTTAAGAGCTTAAGTTAATGTTTTCTGTACTGTTCACCTGTAGGTTGGGCATCCCAGCTGTAGCAGTGGTGGATCTACTCAGTTTAAGATGCAATTTAAAATTCTTTCATTTGATTTGGTGCAGTGGCTGCAGTGTTGTGTAACATGTCCGTTACACTGCGACATGTTATGAAAGGGATCATCCTCTCACCCTTGACAATCCTGGTTTCCAGCTCTGATGTATTCACTGACAATCTCGTCACGTAAAAGCTGTGAACCTCCTGTTTGTGGTAGCAACAAAGAACACGAGCGCCCTGAATAACAACAGTGCTGATCCACATTGTAGGATATTTCTGCTAAACCTGTTCTGGCTCGCAACTGTACCCCATACACAGTAAGGCACAGGTTCAAGGTTCACTTTTCATCCTACAACCACCACAAGGTTGTGCAACAAAATGCAAGTTGCAGTCCACATATAGGAGAAAAAGATATATATATTTGAGTGCGGAGGAGTCTTTTACAGCCTGAGAAACACAGCGTGGAGGTACAGCAGCAGTTTTCCTCCAGCATCATGCTCTGGGTGGGAAACTCAAACGCTGTTGTCAAATGTCTCAAGGTTGCAAAGTCGATAAATGTTGTGAATGTGACAAAGTGTCAACACTTCCTAATTGAATGCAACTGAAAAGATACACAGATTCTCATTTCAAGGTTAAACAACATATTTGATAACACATCGGATGCCGGCTGATGTTAGCAGCCGCTTCTGTTTTATGGCGTTCTGAAACACCTAATGCACATCTGGACACAGTCATTAGAGCCTGGGGGTAAAAGGCACTTGGTGTAATCAAGCCTGCATGTAAAGAGAGCTGTATGTCTGCTGCTCGGTGTGCATGAAACACACAACAACAGGTGTCCCAGTGAGCGTTAATGTCACATGACATCACTGACTTCACCGTACCATTTCTGAGGTTCGGTGAAGAGACGCCAAGATACTTAACGGTATCATTGCTGTCATTATCTGTTTGGTAACGGCGTGTGTTATCAGAGGAAGCAGGCCAGACGGCAGCGGGTTGAACAGGTTGCTGCTGGGATGGGTGCTGTCTTCTGCACAGGCACCTCACCTCACTGACGCCCAGTAGATGGGTGCCACTGATGCTCTGGGCAGTTTAATTCAGATGGAAAGTGTAATGCTGTAATGTTTCCAAAAGTCATGTGCTGCATGCTTCCCTCTCACCTGACCTGAAAGGCAGCTGTGGTTCTCTTCATCGGTGAAGCTTTCTGGTCTCATCGCGTTTGAATCACATTTGCTGGTGTGTGATGTCACTGATGATGCATTCAGTGGCAGCATTTTCAACCCAGATGCAGTGTTTAATGTACTGAGGAACACCTCAGAAACACAGAACACATAATTCAATCATTTTCCCTCCGTCCTGTCACATTATTGACTGTCGTCTGCAGTGTTTGTTCTTCAGCACTTTAATTTCACACTAATGACGCACACTGTTTGCCAATAATAATTGATTCATCGTCGCTCCCAGCAGTGGATCTGCTCCTTTTTAGATAACCCTTATTGGGATCCAGCTGGCCCCTATATCTCTGCATTAAACGGCTATATAATACTCTCTGCATTAATGTGTGTGACTCATACACAAAATATTTTTCACAATGTTCAACACAAGACAAGATGGTTCAGATCTTAATAGCCAATAAATTAAGTGACGGTAACTCATGCAGGGATTTATTGTTCAACATAAGAAAGTTAAACTATTCTGTATTAAAGGTGCTCTGATCAATATTTTTATATTGTCAGCAGGTCAAATGACCATGTATAATGTCAAAGGTTCACTCATAGATAAAATAAAATAAGTAAAATGAACATTTCGACAAACATGATGACGATACAAACTAGGAAGTACATACTGTAAAAACATTTTTTTGTAAAACTGTATGAGTGATTTTTTTAGTGCGTCCCATGTCCCATCTGCTAACGCTGAGAGGGCGGGGTTTATGACCTATTATACTGCAGCCAGCCACCAGGGGGTGATACAGATGCTTCACTTTAGGGGAGATGTCAGTTTCTTTTAAATACAGAATACAGACTATGGCAGAGACCCAGACAGACCCAGGAGATAGTGTTTGTTAAATTCTAAATGTATGTTAATGCTGTGCTGTGTCTGTTGGATTTATGGGTGAAACTGGGCAACTGTGCCTTAATGCATTTCCCAAACCAATGCTAATTTCAACTTCAAGCAGCAGGCGTTGTTGCAGATGCTCATTCATCATACAGGGTGGACAGTAACCCTCAGGGATGCATTTTTAAGGCAGACTGATGAAGCTAAACGTATATTCACGTCACAGTCTTGCGTGCTGTGCAGTGTGTGACAATGCAGTGTTGCTGGATGTAGCAACGCACTTTAGCTGCAGTTCAGCGCTAACAGCTAACACACCGCTACCTATGTTTCAGAGATTTGACTGTTTTTGTAGCTGGTGGCTGCATCCGCATGCTGATATTTCACCAAGTGAATGTATTTGATAGCAATATGAAACCAAGTTTTTGGTGCACGGAGGTAACGTGTTCCAGTTGTTAGCTAAGATGAATGGCTTGCGTCAAAGTTGATATTTCAGTTTACAGACACAGTATTTGACATAACAGCCATAATGTGAATATGGATGGAACTGTTTTAAGCAACCCAGTGAAACAGCAGCTGCCGAGGATAGGGCATCATGACTTAACCTTTAACAGTGTGGCCAGAGGGATGGCAATGGTTGGTCGGGCCACAGAACAATGTCTTACCAACTGATGGATCAATTGAAATGTAGTATAAGTACTGCAGTGAGTGTATGCTGCCATGACATCAACACTTATATGATGAGACAGTAATGCCATTAAGCTAAAACACTTTTATTAAAGGCCTGATACCTCTTATTAATCAAGAGTATAAACTGAAAGCATCTATTCAGTGAGGGCATCTACTGGAGAGCCCACTGGAGCTGCATGTGAAGGTCTGTGGAGTCTCCATATGTAAGAGCTAAAATATGAATACGCAGCTGGTGTATTAATGGATTTTTTTAAGAATTCAGCAGTCTGGTGTCTCCTCCAACTCCAGCCTCCCGGGCACGACTTCTTTGTAAAATTCACTAATATCCAGTAACCAGTGATAATCACATTTATTTAGGATGCAAATGATCTTTAATCTTTGTGATATTTCAGGAATACGCCCCCACACCCACCTCCCCATTGAACCCAGAAGTACCCTTTTATTTTCCTGACCGCCGCACACTTGAATGTTGAGTCATCTGACAGCAAACCCTCAGTTGACTTCACATAATTATGACCTGCGCCCAGGTTCCCTCCACTCCTGCCTGTCAGTCACTGTTTGTTCACCACTGCGGTCGACAAGTCCTCCCTATTTCCAAATTGATTCCTATTGATTAGCAGGTCAACGCCACTCAGGTCAGGAGAGCTCTGCAGCGGATTATTCCTCTGAGTGAATTCAGCTCACATAATACTATAAATGAAGCTGTTGTGAAGTATTGATTATTTCTGCCCCATGTTACGCATACTGCTAGACACAAACCCTGTTTTATGGTGAGAGAGTACTAGTGGTAACTGACCAGCCCCCCAAGAGCCCATCACTTGACCCTGTGGAAACGCCTTTTCTTCTCGCCTGTGAGACGGAGTTTTGTCCAGGTGATATTCTTTGTCTGGGTGTGTATCGACCCGTTTGTTGGGTCTAATTAAAGAGCGCTGCTTTTTAAGACGTGTTTTGTCTCATGAGGAATAACACGTGATGGCAGTGACAGCTGTGAGGTGAGACCGCCGGACAAGTCGCAGTGCGATGGTGTCACAATAAGTTAGGGATATTGTTATTTACATGAGTGCTTTTCCTATTTGGTCTGAATTTTAATGAAATAAGTAAAAGTTCCCTTTGATATTACTAATAATGAATGAGAAGAAACACCATTTTCATTAGTTTAATATTTATTACCCCAAAAATTTAGACAATAACAAGGATAGCCCCAAATAACAAAAACTGACAATGTCAGTAGCGGGTGTTTCCACCATTTGTCGCAATGACAGCTTGACAGCAACGTCTCATGCTCCTCACTAGCCTCATGATGTTGTTCTGAGGCAATGCGTTCCACTCTTCCACAAGTGCTACATGCAGTTCTGCCAGGTCACGTGGGGGTGGGGTACGATCATCCAGTCTCTGCTTCAGCTGGTCCCAGACGTGCTCTATGGGGTTCAGGTCAGGGGACATTGCTGGCCATACCATATGAGGCACTCCGACTTCCTGAAGTCGAGCTGTGACAATTCTGGCACGATGTGGTGGAGCATTATCATCCATGAACAGAAAGTTGGGGGTGTGCTGGTGGAATTGGGGGATGATGATGGGTTCTATGATGTGTCTGAGGCAAGAACGTGCAGTGACTGAGCCATCTACAATAACCAAATCTGTTTTGCGCTGACTGGTGATGCCTGCCCAGACTGTTGCACCTCCTCCACCAAAGAGAACCCTGGGGACCATGTTGACCTCGGCGTATCGCTCACCTTGCCTTCTCCAGCAACGCTGACGACCATCATTTCTGTGCAAGGTGACCTGACACTCATCAGTGAACAGGACGGTAGACCACTGCTGCATTGTCCAGGTCACATGGTCTTGTGCCCACTGCAAACGTTCACGGCGGTGTCTTGGTGTCAGTGGAGTCACCTGCAACGGTCGTCTGGCATTCGAGCCAAAGCAGTGGAGTCGGTTGCGAATGGTTTGTCTGGAAACCCTAGTACCCCTCACATCTCGTAAACGGGCCTGCAGCTGTGTGGCAGTTGCATAACGATGTCTGAGTGCATAGGTCCTTAGGTACTGGTCATCGTTGCGGTCTGTCACTCGTGGGGCTCCACTCCTGGGTCTGTCACGAACTCTGACAGTAGTTCTGTGTCTATCACCCCAATACAATTGCCTCCCTATCCCAAAAATCTCTGAAGTGAAACAAACACTGTATGTATGACATCCACTGAGTCTCTCACAATATCCCTAACTTATTGTGAGTAGTGTAATTTGCATGACAATTCTATGTTGAGCCACCTTCTGGTTTCAATCGTTGCTATAAAACCTTCAACAGACTTTAAACAGCAGTGCGCTTTTATGCAATGCAATGCATGCAATAAGTAATCACATGACTGCTTTCCTGACTTATTCACAGTTACAGTGCATGTGTTTGTCACTGATCTTTGACCACACAGGCAGACTGTCATGCTATTGCACAGAAAAAGAAGATCCCATTGCTTTTCCACTAGCATTAGCACAAATTGCACTTCATTACAGTGCATTATCACACTGAGTAGTACTAATACACAGTTTAGCAAAAAGTAATTAAGTACATTTACTCATGTAAAGCACAGTTTTTACTAATTTTGAATTAATTTTACTTTATATGGCTCCTCTGCAGTTCAAAGGGAAATATTATTAATAATATATTAATTTGATAACTACTATAAGTACCACAGAAAGTACAAGTTACTTTGCAGATTCATTAATAATACACAGCTATTGAACAAAGCAGCACATTATTATAGTTTAAGTGAGGACAGGACTTTACTGAATTTACTCAGCAGCATCTATAGCAGCTGGAACAAGTGATGTGAATACTGCATTATCCATCAGTAATTAGAATATTATATATGGTATAATAGACATTAAATGTGTCATAAAAGAGTTTTACTTTTACTACAGTAATATTTAAATACAGATCTTTTACTAGTAAGTAACTCATAGTATTTCAGTACAGTGGTACTATTACTTTTACTTAAGTAAATCTACGTACTGGCTGATATTCTGTCCTGATGGTGGCGATAGATGAAACGTAAGGTGCTCATCAAAGTTTTTACAGCTCATCCTGACTGTGTGTACCGTATTTCATGCCAGCCATCCAAAATCCAACACCCACCTGTAGGGGCACAGCTCTTATATGGCCCAGAATGCCTCACTACACAGTCCACTGACTTGTTGTACTTTAGTCTGTGCAATCCAGCTCCTCAGTATTGAGGTGCGTAATGAATCCTGCAGCCTCCCTGGGCCTCGAACAGTCGCCGCCATTATAAAAGCCACTCCATTACTCAAGTGGACTTTTATGAGATTGATTCTACTGGGGCTGAGGGAAGCAGGTGAGCAACAATGAACAGCCAATCAGGAGTTCTGCAACTCAACAAACAGAAAACTCTGCACCGTTGATACTACAGATCCACATCTTACCCAGAATGCTTTCCTAATCTCATCAGCACAGTGAAGAACAGAAGACAGAGCGACCGGGTGTCTCCAAACAACATTTTCAGATTCTGTCTGAGTAGTTTTAATCATCATTTATTACTCACTTTATTCATTTATTACTCCTCACAGTCTGCAACCCACCCAACACACACACACACACTGCAAGTAGCCACTTGGTGACATATGGTGCTGCTTATTATCAAGTGCCGGGGGAAGTGATGGAGGTCATGTTAAACAATTACTGAAAGCCACGCCTCGCTTATTATCCCTCAATCAATTACAGCCTGGTCCTTTCACAGCTGATATTAATCACTGATTTAATTAAGAGATTGGACTTGATGTACTCAGTGATTGTTAAAAGGGAATTTACATATCATACCATGATGTACAATATATCACAAATACTAATTAAAGACTGGCATTACTGATCTGTATAGCTGCTGAAGCTGAAGCTGAAGATTTGTGTTTTTGGAGTTTAGGTCAACTAAAGACTGTGATGCAGAGGTTTGTGGAACACACAGTGACTCACTGAGCTTTCGAACTATTTAATCTGTGCAGAGTTTAATAAAGAGGACACAAATCAGGTGAGCTCTGTGTTCATTCTGATGGACTGCACGCCTGTCTCCGGGATCTTGCTGCTTTCCATTTCATGCTCACTGGGAGAGATGAGACACCCGCTGCCCGTAAGGCCTTTTCAGACGAACAACAATATGTAACATTACTGGCTTCATTCATCTGATGGCTTTTCGATATAAATATGAGCTTTTTTCATGATGGAGCTCTTACAGTCATAATGCTCTCGTGACACTTGTCACGCTCGGTGCACAAGAGAAAATGTATCACTAAACTCATCGCTGCTGCACGACAGTGATGAGTTGGAAAGTAACACTCTGAAGCCAGATGTTCTGTTGGTATAGAAATACATATGTTCAATATGGGTGATCGAGGCAGGACGAGGGGAGACACCAACCCCCTTCTCAGCAAAATGACCAAATGTATCCTCCACATTCTGAGTCTGGACCCAGATCTGCAACAGGTAGCTTATTCAAAATCATAACCTGTTGACTGAGTGCCTCAGCCTTTCTGGCGTCGGCAGCACTGGTTTAGCAGCAGTAGAAACTTACTGACCAGTTGACTATTATGTCACAATGCTCAGCCAATCAAATCTGTGCATTGTGTACCGTAAACACCCATATTGCACGGAACATTATTTGGCACACAAGCACCAAGTCGGACCCCATACTGCTCTCAGAGCTGCTTTAAATCGTGGTTTAGATACAACGGGGTGCAAGTTGTAAAACATTCATCAGAGGGATTTTGGTCCATTTTGACATGACAGCGTCACACACTTGCTGCAAATGTATCGGCCGCACGTGACTCTCCTGCCCAACCATATTCCCAATGTGCTCTTTCAGATTGAAATCAGGTGACCATGGGGATTTAGTCCAGGTGTTTTCTTTTAACTAATTCAATGACACTGATACTGCGTCAGAAATGGGAATTAAGACAGCATATCAAGTGTTTGTGTGTGGTTGCATGTGTGAGACTTGTCCCATAGTCGCAGTGTTCAGTTGACTCGATGATGGATCCATTTGTTACCTCCACAAACCCCAAACAATCTAGTTTCCATCCAGTTCACAGAAGACAAGGACCAGCAAAGCACAGAGAAACTCCACGGAATGATTCCTCCTCCTGGCACACGACAGCCACAGAGACAGCACTTGTGTTTTAACCCATCTTTTCTTGTCAATAAAAACAAAACATAAAACTTTGTCATAGTCTGGAAAAAGAGTTGTTGACAGTTTGTCTTAGTTTTTATTAATGTAGTTAATATTTATGCAGAGACTATGTGAGTACAGTGAACTTATGTTCAAGAAAGCAGTTTGAGATGATCCGATCCCTGTGCCATTAGTTGATTGGTGCAACAGGGTCATTAAGGAATGAACACAGGCAGTACCCAGGTAACGTATGGCATTTTAATGATGCTCAGCTAGCACTAAGGGGCCCTCCACACCTCCACAACCTCCAACCCTACCCTTCCATCTGAGTCTTGCAGCAGAAATCAATTCTCATCCACCCAGCCAATGTTTTTCCAATCTTTCCTTATCCACATTTGGTGAAACTTGGAGTCACAGTTTCCTCTTCTCAGCTGACAAGGACTTGCACCCATCTGCTCCAACATGCTGGGTGTTCACTGATGCTCTTCTGCATACCTCAGTTGTATCAAGTTGTTATTTGACTTCCTGTTTCCTTTCTATCAGATTGAATCACTCTGGCTCTTCTCCTCTGACCTCCTCCTCGTCTGTCAACTAGACATTTTCCGCCTGAGAGCTGCTGCTCACTCAGTTCTTCCTCATTCTTAGGCTTGGCCTGTCCTTCAGCACATCATCTTCAGCATGTTTACAGGACTAAATGTAGAGTTGCTGCCACATGATTGACTGATTAGATATTTGTAGACACTGATACTGTAAAGTGGCTGAATGGACACTGTGTAGTTTGTCAGTTTATTCTGTGTTTTACTTCTTTGCACTTGACCTGCCAACTGTAGATCTGTGTCACAGCATGAAGCCAGTGACAGAATGTGAATTGGGACCCACTTGTGAAAGCACTGTTTAAAACCCCACAACATACCGTCACGTTTCTATGGATAAAGAGTTGCTATTGACACACTGAACAAATATAGAGCAACAGCATCATCTCTTTGTGGTTGTGCTTCTGTGCACCTGATCAGTCCAATGATCACTCTCCTTCTTCTCTGTTTTTGGTCTCCACCAACGTCTGGGACAAACATCTCTTTAGCTGCTAATTGTTCAACCAGTCTCTCTGCTGTTTGGTGCTGAGCAGGGGTTGGACAGTTTTACTGAGAACAAGCTTGATGAGAGGGAGACTGAACCACAGTTAAACTGCTGCAGACGACCAAAACAAAGTGCTGAAAGATGTTAAAACTTGAAGCTAACGGGACCTGCAGAAGCAGGGAGGAAACCTCTGTGGGTGAGTCACAACAAGAAGCACCTTTCTCATACAAGTATGTGATGCTCTGTTGATTGTAGCTACTTTAATCTTTTTATATTTCACTAGAGCTGCAGTCGCCTTAAAGCTAGACTGATTGGACTTAATAAATAATCAATATATGTCTGTCTGCAAGCCAAGCTACTTAACACAATGACCAGTAGTTAAGTCTCTCTGGTTTTCAATTCAATTCAATTCAATTCAGTTTATTTACATAGCGCCAAATCACCAAAGTCATCAACCAAAGTCATCTCAGGGCACTTTACAAACAAAGCAGGTCTAGACCACACTCATTACTATTAGTTACACCCAACAGTTCCACCATGAGCAAGCACTTGGAGACAGTGGCAAGGAAAAAGGCAGTAGCCTTGGGCAGATCCTGGCTCTAGGTGGATGGTGAGGTTTCATAACATACAGGGTTTTTAAGTCTGGTGTGACATCAGTGTGATGGCGCACTGATACGTATATGCATTGTGTTTGTGTAATTACTCTCACTGCCAAAAGGGGGAGACAAAAGTGACATGCTGCAGATATGTTAAGTTAACCTGATGCTGTTAGATGGAAATGCCTAAGTTTGACCTCCTACAGCATTTAAGTAACATTTCCATCACATTTATGTAATGAGGTGCATGTCTAAAAAAAAAAAAAGCCCTAACCCCTCAGGTGTTAGAGAGCATTCCACAAGAAGCGCTGCTTTAAAATTGGAATTTTAACTCCAGTGGTAATCAGGTTTTATAAACAGGAGCAGGCATGAAGTATTCTCCAGAAAGGATAAAGGACACAAAAACCAAAATGCCAACGAGAAGAGAAACTGAGATGTCAGTGGGAGGTAGGGGTTCAACGCGGCTTTATATTTGGAACAGATGCAGGACAAAGACTCTGGGTATCCGTCAGTACATTTGCATGGTGCAAGCCTGACTACTGTTCATTTCCGGAGAAATCGCTGTGATGTCTGAACTCCGTGGGAGGCAATTGGTGCATCAACAACCACGAGTTGACTTTTATAACAGCTCTAACGGCCCCTCCTCTCCCCCTCCACACACACAGCTCAGGGCTTTTGTCTCTGTGTGGATTCAATTGTTCATATTTCCACATGGATAATGAGGGCTTCACCCCAACAAAGGCAACATCAGCGCTGAGGCTGAACAAGGCATTACTGATGTGAGCTCTGGGTGCATCTGCCGAGGAGACGCATCTCGGTGCCTTTCCTTCACGACCATGAGCTCGCAATTGTGTTCATGCAAAAAAAGTTGACAAAGGAAGCTAATTAGTGCCACCTTAATGCACCTACGGAGGAGCAGGAGGAACCTCTTTTCATTGTCACAGTAAGAGACAAGCACAGGAACACAGAGATATTACAGAGCACTTTAATACAATCAAATATTCTTAAAAGCCTCTACTTGGCCTTTGAGTACTGCTGTTCATCCGACGCATTCAGAGGTAATATATCAGTGGTCTGAGTTCATCACAGCACCTTCCGGTTTGGGTTTGTCCGGGCTCATTTCGGCGCAGCTTCACTTGCTGTCCTCCTGGATGTCGAACTGCCGGTTGGGTTTGGTGGACTCCAGCATGAGTTCGTACAGTTGGCCTATCTGTTCCTCCTGGAAGTTGCCGAGCTTTCCCTCGGACAGGTTGGCCCCAAACTTGACTGAACCGTGTCGCCCCCCCGCTGCCTCCAGTACCTGAGCTTGGAGGGTGTTCTTGTAGTTCTGCAGGGGGGGGAAATAGGAATAGCAGCAGTGTTTATCACCTGGTCTTCCACCCCATCTCCACTTTCAGATTCATTAAACACATCACACAGTGTGACTTCATGTTCAACATGGTTATCAGAATGAAAATGTGAGTGGTCCAACTACAGCAAGTGCAAAACACATGCACACTACACATCCTACACACACACACAGCCCATAAGAATACAGGCACCTCACACATTCTTCAGATGTTTAAGGCGAAGGTGCACACAGGCTTATCAAGACACAGCTAATGAGATGGGCATGAAATATGAAATTACCATTATACTTTTATTTTAGTTTTTGTTGGGTAATGTTTCATTCGTAGAAGCTTACGTACGTACGGGCACTTCTACAACTGTTTGTGGCAAATTTGGTGGGTGGACACAGGGCTTGTGTGTGTGCACCCATTTCCGCAGTGACTGAGATTAATAGATCCGGGTAGTCTTGCAGCCTTACAAATCAGAGTGAAAGGATGCGTTTGCACATTTGGGTCTGTGTGCGTCCGTGAGTTTTAGTCGTGAATCCACGCGGTGTTTAATGTATCTGGCCCCTGGCGGTCCCAGCCCCATTCACAAAGCATCTTCGCTTTTTGGAACGCTCTCACTGTAAGCAATGACAAGCCATTTGTCTGAGAGGCTTTTTCCTGCACATAATGTAATTATGTTGAACATTTGCCAAGAGGAACTATCCTCCCTGAGGCAGGAGGGCTACTGCTTAAAGGAATACTACAACACTTTGGCACACTTGTGCTCATACTTAAGGACTTAATGAAAAAGTCTAGGTGAGTAGAAGCATGTGGGCTCTTCCCATTCTTATTACCTCTGGATCCATAACATTACCACGGATCTGCCATGGCACTTATCAAGCCATGTAAGGGGCTCTGAAATGGGAAGAAATGAAAATCCAATGAATCCTAAAGCTTCGCCTTCTATTTGGGAAAGTCATTGGAGCAGTCAGCCATTGTGTCAGTTTAATACTAAATCTTTTCTTCTATTTAAACCACAAATGTTTATTTAAATACATTTTGCATTTCAGAAGAACCATTTATAGAAGATGTTATGTAAAAAGAAGTCCCAGACTGACTCTGGATCAGCTGAAATCAGGCTCTTCTTTTCTGTATGTCTGTAGTAATCTTCTTTACTGTACTCTCTTTGCTTCTCACCTCGCTTGTGTTGCAGCACTGCTCTGCTGAATGAATCATGGCTCTACAGTGCCAGCAACTCACTTGCATATGTGAGCGAGATCACTGTGTGAATGTGAAAACTGTCAAGACGCCGGTGATCCTGATATACTCAGATTGGTACGTGGATTTTTCTAAACCGCGACGCTAACGAGTGCTCTTCATCCTGCAGTTTGTTTCCTGCAATCTGGATGTCGTTTCAGAGTCCTGAAGGCTGGGTCTAACAGGGTGAAAGGTGATTTAATCTGTCAGGCGCAGGGTGACTCAGCTGATCATCAGTTTTCCATTTGGCTAACTTGCAAACTGGGGATAAAACCAGCACAGTGGCACCAGCAGCGGCCCAAAGCCATTAGCTTCAGTCAAACCCTGATGAAGAAAGCATTGTCAGTAAGGTTTCTTACTCATATCAGCAACATCATCACTGTTACACGAGTATGTGGCTTTGCATTTTAGCTCAAACCTGACATTTGAACTTTTTTGGTTTGTGCAGTCGTATCATCTCTTTCTTACAGTGCTCCCTCATCTTTGCCTTTGTTCCCTACATTTCTCTCTGTCTCTTTGGGAGAGCTCGTTTGGCCCAGCGGAGCCGATTTATTAGGAGCAGAGAACTCCCATGGGTGCCTCTGAAATAAACGGATTACACCCTGAACACTCAGTGCTTGTAATCTCATTTTGGGCCTCGCTCCTCGTCTGTTCCCACTCCTCGAGAATTTCTGCGGAGGTGCAGATGCAGCGGAAATTCACCTGCTTCTCGGCGAATGGACACAGAGGAAAGGAGGACATGGGGAAACAGTCAGGAGTTTCTGATGTACCCATGGCATAATAGAATCTGGTGTGTTCTCAACAGCTGTCACATACAGCAGCTGTGTGAGGGGATTTGATTTGTATATTGTCTATTAATGTGTGGAGCCCACAGAATGACCTCAGCGCTGATGAAACTAACAGAGATCCAAATAAATGATATGAAAAAAGGTGATTTTGAAGAGGAACTGAATCAAAAAGCAAGAGTGACATTATTCAGCCACCATGAGGTAGACCCATCTCTCCAACGTACAGACCATACAACCGTCTCCCAACAGAGAGATACAGGCTGGAGACGATAAGCTCATCACTCAGAGATGGGCCATAAAAACGTACCGGGAACCTCTGAGCTCCGAGCAGGTTTTCTCGTCATTGGGCGTACCATAAATCAAGTGAAGTCAAGTAGACAGACGCTGGTGCTTCAGGCTAATAATGTTCAATAAGCACTGGGCTGTTTAGCTGGCCTGTGAGACAAGCGTTGTGGCTTGTGCTCCATATTCAGTTCTAAACTATTGTAGAATGCTCTAAAATATTCATATCCCTCCACTGGCTCCCAGTTACGACTCAAGTCAAACTCAGTTCCTTGACACCCATACAAAAATAAATTTTAAAATGCTCCTGGCTACCTGGACTCCCTCATCCAGGCAGGAGTGGGCCACTCATCACATCTGGGCCTGAGTCACCAGGCAGACTCTTCTCCGTTGTCTTTCCTCAGTGGTTTAATGAATTACCAAACTCCTTTCGATCCGCGGAGTCCCTCACGACCTTCAAGAATCTGAAAGACCCTATTGTTTTCAGAATGAGCAGCCTGTCAGCCTGTTTATACAGCGGCCACTGTAGAACATACTTTGCCTCCTACACTCTGTTGTATTATGCATACGCACTGGAAAAGACGGTTCGGTTAGAAAGTAATATGGCATCCTCGCCGTCTCACCAGCGTTGCATCTTGCACGATACTAAGAGCATATTCACAGACCCAGGTGTTTGTGTTCCACTGCCAATCGGAGCCTGACCCCTTAAACTGGTGAAGTCATTAGATGTAGGTTAACGACGAAAGCAAGATGCTGGAGGGTGTTAGTGGGTTTTTGTGCAGTGTCAAAAGGGGCACAGCTTAAGCATCGCAGTATTTCTGATTCTATGCTGTGATACAAAAATGAACATTTCTGCAAGAAGCTCTGCTGACTCTAACTCTTACAGATCTGTCTACACACATGTAATTTCACATTCAGTGGATTCTTTCAGGGGCGTTTCATTAAAACCAACTTACTGTATGGGATTTATTACGTAATAAGGTTATCATTGATGTTCTTTCATTTCAATGTTTCGGTTTTTTGGATCCCCAGCATCACTAGGAATGGATTCTCTTGGCCTTGGACCAGCGTCCATTAAAACAAAAAGCTCATCGGGCCAACGGGCCAGGTTTATTGTGGATAAGTTGGGATGTGTTGTTGTTTTGTTTTGGGTGATCCAGCAATTAGGCAGAGACCTCATTGTCTTTTCTCTGTACATATCCAAGCCAATCCAGTCATGAATGGCTCCCGGTGGTTTCAGTCGGGCTAAGATTCCCTAGAAATGCTTCCATTTGAAATCGAGCCGAGCGCCGTGTGAATATAACAGGAGCCACTCTCCCCTGAATGGGACCGATTCAAATGGACTGAGTTTGAAAACAATGCATACTGATATAGTGCAGCATAATGAAAGCGACTGCCTTCTCCCCGGTGGCGTCACAGCTACTGCAATGACAAAGAGACCTCTCAGGATTGCAGCTGCAATCACCATCTACTTCATTAGAGAAATTACCTGCAGATGGCTGATTTACCATCCCCCAGAAGTGCGTAATTGTGCTGGAAAACATTGGCTCTCCCCCATAGTGACATAAAAAAGACCTGGCGTCCTCTCACGGTTAGGATTATTTTGGGAACCGGAGGACGTGCTGCAGATATTCCCCCATCAGTGCATGAATCCAGGCGGGTGAGAGGCTGGTGTCAGGTCATAAACACAGCAATAAGCCTGTGATAATCCATATACTGTTACTGCTATCAATCAGTACTTCTCCACCAGCAAACACAAACAGAGTAGTTTTCATTTCATCAGCATTATTGCATCAGCTCAAAACAAACACAAGAGGGAGGTGACACACACTCCTGGATCAGACCAGGGGTGTACTGGTTTTATGGGTCGTTTGCTCAAAAAGACAAAAGGTATCTAATTAAGATGACTTTAATTAAGTGTGTTGTACATTATTTAACAGATTGTTTTGTTTTAATATAATTAATACTGAGACATTAGAAGAGTACGGAATATATTTTTTAAAATTGTTTTCCCAGTTTTAAAGAATTGATAACGATGACGATCGCACTAATAAATGTATACAGTCTGTTCGATGTGGGCTCAGCTCAGCTCAACAGGCTGTGTCCCACCCCCAGCGACCGTACACGCTTTAGTCCATTTACTCCAAACTGAGTGTTCTTTTAACATTCCATTTTAAACCTAACGCTTTGTATGTGCTGTGTATTTTATGATAGTTTGTTCACACCTGGGACCTCACACATGGATTTTAGAGGGGAACCATTAGCAGGATATGATGCGGGGCTGGTGTGGTGAATATTATGCAGCGATTTTGCATCAACATGATGATCCAAAGGTACACAGAAGGCTGCTTTATTGAAGAACTGATTTCACTTAAATATTCTAATATAATTAATATCTCATCGCAAGCATTTTTACTTCATTGCATGCAAAATTCAGGAAAACGGTTTATATTTTTTTAGGACTTTTTAGCACTTTCTGAACTGAACTGCAACATTTTTTGTTCCTGCACAGCCAAATGACTAAAGACATATCGGCTTTGCTGGTGTGACAGCCGAGGGCCATGCTCGTTTCTGTATTTTGACCCCTTCAGCATATGCGTGACCATAGTTTGTCCGGCGGTCACATGATCTATCTCCAGTGCCAGTGCAGATGCAGGCACCAACGTAACAGAAAAGTCTGCGCTGCACTAACATGCACCACACTTTGTCCACTCTGACACGTCGCTTAACCCTTTCAGGTCTGTGCGAGTTGGCTCTCATTAGTCCTACAGTGTGAGAGGTTTCACGTGATAATCTAAAGCATTTTATACGGAGCCAGACCCCATATTCTATACATACTCATATTAATATGAACATATAGAACGTTGCTGACGTCTATAATACAGAAAAATGCTTGGGACTGTATATTGGTATCACTGCAGAGTTTATCCAGCAGAGTTCTTTCAGAAAAGACTTTGTATAATTAACTAACAGCTATCTACAGAACTGTACCTGTTGGCCATAGACGAGCATATACTGTATGTTGGCAGCTGTCAGAGTTTGTAATAATTCAGAAAGTCATCCAGAGCTACAGCGCTTGTTTAGTTCAGGCTCCAGGCTGAATATCAAAATCATTAATAGATAATAAAATTATTTGGATAATCAGCAGGAAATCCACACATGTGAAAGCCTGAAACCGTGAAATGTTCATCAATTATCCAAACTGCCGCCAGTTCGTTTTCCCATCAGTCACTTGTTAGAACAATCACTGTGGTCGTGTCACTTCAGCTCCATGTGTCAAATCACTGGGAACTGAAGCTCAGGTAAATCGGGGAAATCCAGCATTTCTGTCTGAAACGTGGTGACGTGGGAGAAGAAAGAGGCTTCAGAGCTTTACTCAAGTGGAGTACTCAAATAATGTTTTTAAGGCCTGGAAACAACTTTGGGTACCACAGCGAGGGTCCAGATATAAAAACCATATGTACTTAATAAAACATGATGTCTCGTCTTTTCCCTGGTATTCCTTAAAAAGCACAACGCGCAGCGAGAACATAGGCGCCTCGGGCTTACTTCAGACGAGCTTTCACGTGGTTTCGATGTGACATCTGCAGATGGAATGAGTGAGACTGAAACCTAAAGAGGAGCATTCCGCATCAAATCAGATCAAAGTGGCAACAAGCTGCGACCCTGGCTTGCTGTGTGTGAGACGTATCTCTGGCGCTGATGATGTCAGAGAGCTTGGAATTCAGCACGGCATCAATAAAAAGCTATATTTGGTCAGAAATATCGAAACATTCATATGGATACACTTTGAGGAACTTTGCGGTGTTGCAGAACAACCCAGCCTGCACTTTTTCACACGTAAAGAGGCCAGTGATGGAAAAATGTCTGCTTGTGCATTTCAGTCATTTTTCCTAAATTTCCCTCGGGATTAATAAAGTATCTATCTAGCCTGTGCTCTCCAAATGTCACAGAGTCTCACCTCTGCAGATATTAAACTCTATAAATGTCTTCTCATCTAAAGTGTAAAAATGATGAAATCACAAAACTCACAGGGGCAAAGAGGAAGAGCTCTGCAGCTCTCTGAAGGCAGCAGAAACACTGGACAGAATCACTTTTTCGGTGCGAATCATCATATTCGTGAAGTTTGAACAAAACCTACAATGTCAACACAACCCTCCATCCTTTTAATCTGACTTCAAACCGTCATCTCCCTTTTTTCCAGTCGCCCCTGAACTGCGGAGCGCTTTGCGAACGCTCTCTCTCTCTCTCAATGAGCTCGACTGAATCATCACCGATCATCCCTCTGACGCTCGGTAACGACGGGAGGCAGCGGCGGTGCCTGCCCGTTTAACTGAAGCTGCTCTGCCATCGCGCGGTGAGGAACTGACATAACCCGGGGCGCCGGCAGCAGCTGATTCTCCCACTCGGGTCGTGTCTGCAGTGGCCCTTTAGGGGAATTTGGGGGGAGTTTGGCGATTCAGCGGGATTCTGCGTTCTTCCCACTAAAACTCAGCGGAGATCACAGTACATTTGCACTCACATCACTGTCTATGCACATGACCTTTGGCTGTGACACAGTATGCGCACCTCAGTCTGGATACGGATCAGTGATGCTGTCTGCAGGGTTGGGATAATCTTTGTGCTTCATGTTAGTTAAGGTTTACACAGACTCCAGCCAATATACCTGGATTGACGTCATCAGATGTCAGGTGTGCGGAAAGGTAAGGCGCCCTCGTCCAAACTTTGTTTAAATCGAGGTGTTTTTGAATGGGGTTTGGTTGCTGCGCCGTGTGAGTGTGGCCTGCTTTACCTCCCACTCCGCCATGAAGCTCTTCACCTCCTCGGGTGAAGCATTTTTGTGTCTCCTGAACTCGTCTTTCACGTACTGGTCACCCAGGGCTCTCAGATCTATCGGCAGGAACCGATGCAGGACCAAGATCCTCTTGTACATCGAGCGGACTTTGGAGACGTGAGCAGGAGCCGCCATGACGCCGGGTGACGCTGGCGCGCGGCTGGCAGTATGCGGACAGTCGTCCTGCAGTCCAACACCAGTGAAACGAACCACGGCTTTTGTCTCACGTTAGAGACACAAACCAACATTCACAAGGATGATTATTTAACACATGTCCTTGTTTATCCCGGAAATCAATCTTCTTCCTCGACCGGAAGTCGGAGTACAGGCGCGCGTTCTCCGCCTAGCGGACAGGAGCCGCATCGGCAGGAGGATAAACGCGCACTGACGTGAAGAAATCCAAATCAGCTTTGTGTGTTTATAAAAACAGACATGTTGTGATTTATGATCATATCTCTGAGCCTTTTATTGTGTATTTTTGTTTTACCTTTAAGTCTACACACCATGACACTGTGAAAGCGCTCACACACACACACACACACACACACACACACACACACACACACACACACACGCGCGCTGCAGTGGGTGCATCAGCGTGTGTGTGCATAGACCGCTGAGGGTGTGAGGACTGGGGCTATGCGTACTGCTGGGATAGTGTGGAGTCCTGCATTGGCTGTGGGAGATTTTATGTACTGTCAGTGTACGAAGCACCATCCATTATTGCTCAAACGGTTCAAAGCTCAATAAAAAAACTGTGAAAAAAGATCCTCAGCGAAACACAAGCCAAGTGTCTCACTACAGTGCAACTTCTAAAAAGAAGCAATTCAATGCAGCTACAGCAGAGTCTCATTCTTACTATTGTTATATCATGATGGCGACAAAAGTGAGTTGCCGTGAGTTCAGTGACGGATTCTAAACATGTGAAAGTGTTTTTCAGTTATAAAGTGAGGGCGCCGCGCTGTAAATACCAAGAATGTTTGGTGTTAAGTGTGTGTAGTGTAGCTAGTTCCCTACTAGTTGTGAAAGAATATTAATATTAATATAAATATAATAACAGTAATAATAATAATTATTGTGGTTATTATTATTATTATTGATTGTTAAATTAATAATAATTAAATGTCTCCTACATGTTTAGCTTCCTGCGTGTTATTATTATTATAATAATTATTATTATTATTGTTAGTATTATTATTACTATTAACAATAATAATAATAATAATAATAATAGTAACAATAATAGTAATAATAGACTGAACTTTTTTGTGAAATATGCAAATTTATTTTAGATCAGACGCTCTTAAATGTAAATCTACTCAGTGCAGTTGGTAGCTGGTGTTGTAGTGCTTCTTATCCAGACAAACGGCGCCTTCTCCCTTGGGTCCGCCCTGGCTGCTGCCGAACCTGCGGACGTACCGCAGCGATCAGTGCGGCGCGTTCTACCTGTGTTTTAACGGCAGGGACCGGAGTGACGCGCTGCTGAGGGTGCGGCTGCCACACCTCCGCAGCGACCAGCGGCTCAATTGATGTTCTTGTTCCACCTGCTGCATTGCCGACCCGGATCCTACCTGGAGCGTCCCCTCCCCATCCTCCCATTTTTTTTTCCGTTTGCGGACTTTGGTGACGTCATGAAGCGCTCATATAACACCTCCCCCCCCTCCCCCGCCTTCAACCCGCAGATTGGACGCACCTGTGTGAGAGAAGGGTCGTGGCTCTCTGCTCCCGTGCGCGCGCTGCGTCTGTTGTCCTCTGAGAAAAAAGCAGACAGAAAGCCGCAGCCAGGGGCTCATCCCTGCCGAGGTAAAGGGATTTCCGGTGGAATCACCCACACAGCTCTTTTATTTATTTAAATCCTTCAAGTTGTTTCTGTAAACCCAACTCCTGTCCTTTGGAGCAGTTTTAGAGGCAATCACTAACTGTCTCGCTCCGCGTGGTGTCTGACAGATCAGTCAGGAGGATGAGGCACATCACGTCCAATTTGTTCTTCACCACTGGACTAGTGCTGGGATTCCTCTCACTTAACTTTCTGTTGGACGCGAACGTTTCAACTAAACAGCTCAGAAAGGTCGAGAGGCATATTGTCAGGCATGACGTCAAACACAGTCCACAGCGCGTGCACACAGGTAGGCACCGAGTTTAATATTTCCTTCAGTTGTATAATTATTTTGCATGCTTTGGCCACTCCAGTGTCCATCGAAAACTAAAATTCATATGATAGATGGTGTGTTTTGCCCCCAAAGTTTAATTGTCATAACAGAATCTGCATATTGTATTATTTTCTATTTATATATGAAATGTATGTGACATTGATCTGACAAATATGGACATTTTGCCTTGGGTGCCAATGAGTGACAGTGAATTACACAGTTTATTTTTATTTTACCAATTCTTTATGAATGTAGGACAAGACCAGATCAACTTCTATTTGTCTGCTCTCGATGGTGGTGAGCCGTGGTGCCAGCAATGACCCCTTCACACAGCTTTGCTATGTTTATTATAAACAAATGTGCTGCCGACACCACAGCACTTCCACAATAATGGGTCCTGCAGTAACTCAGTCATAGGCTAAGTCTCATCATCCAAGATAGCAAACATTACTGTATTATCTTCACTGTAAGTGATATATAGATGAGTTGTTTTTCTGGTGTTTGCTCTTTAGCTGTGGAAACTTGACTGGACAGTAAACATGGTCCAGATGCATAAGACTTCATGTAGATTCATAACTAAAACTCTGCATACAACCACAGAGATATGCACAGGCATCCATATTTTCAGATCATTACAATATGGCTTTAGAGTATTGTGGAATGCCTGGTTTTAGTGATAGATGGTGAAACTGCCAGTGCTTTGGACCTTCAGGTGATTACAGGTAGGGGAGAACCCGGTTTACCCTTTACCAGTGACTCTCGGGCAGAAATGAGCAAATGACTCTGCATAAATGTGTTTATTAGCTTTGAACTCAACAAGTTGATAGGGCCGTCTGTTTAGCATTACACATTGTGAGCACAACTGAAAGTGGAAGGATAAAAGCCTCTAATATCATGACGCACTTTAATACGCACAATCTTAAACATGTGAACAAAAAACAACAAAACCACAATGTGACACGGTAAATTTGCAGCTTCGCTTCTATCATTGCGTTCCCCTGTTTGAATCGTCATTGTGGAGGGCCTGACCAGAGCTGCACACACTCACAGTCTGGGCCTGACGCTCAGAAATGGCTTGTTGTCACTCTCCTAATGTTCAAAATACCTGCGTGTGTTTGCCCCCTGTCTGTCTGAGTGTGAGTGGGAAGCTCTCATATATGTTGATCCAATAGCAAACAAGTGGTGGAAAGTATGTTGTTTTGTTTTTTTATTTATTATTTTTATTTTTTACATAGTTTAGTCCAGGGCCTATAGGGGTAAGGGAACTCCAAATCGTTAAAAGAGAAATCTCATTATGGGTTAAGAAGGAAAAGAAAATAAATCCTTGGCTGATTTTTAGGCATGCAGACTGTTAGGATAAATAAAATCATCTGACAAGGAGCCTCACTTCTTCCTCTTAAGTTTCTTTTCCGTCTTCTTTGAAGTGGCAGTATCATGACTCTCAGGAATGGCTTGCGGCCATGCCTCTTGTGTTTTGGCTTTTGTTTTTTGTTTTCAAAAATACCTGCATGCATTTGCCGTCTGAGGCGTCTACCCATCGCTCTGAGTGGGAAAGCCATCAAAGGCGGCTCTCAGCTACGTTGATGCCAACCAGTGGTGGCGAAAACCCTGTCCAGATCCTTAACCCTGCTGAAGGAAATACACCAATGTCAGAGTAGTTTGTTTTAAGTGGAGCCCTACATTCAAAATCCTGCTTAACCTTTAACTGCCTGCTCGACCTTATGGTAGAGCACATTTTGAGTCTGTACCGCACAATAAGAAATTGAGCTTATTTAATTATTTTGTGCTGTTGCACCGCAGCACAGATGAGGTGAAGATGAAAAAGTTAGAAATGCAACGTTTTCATTTTTTTGCCGTATTTTCTCTTAAATGAAAACCAGCAATGTTTTGTAGCATATTGCCAGAAATAAAGTGGCTTGATTACCCCGAAAAACATTGTTTTTGTTTATTTCTTAATAAATTAGATTATATTTGGTTTTTCAATTATTTTTTTATTATTTATTTATTTTAATTTTTATTCATTTATTTATTTTTCCTGCTGTTTTTGCTGTTTGTATGAATTTCGGCACCCTGGGATCTATTGAAAATTGATTATGGTTATTATTGACCTAAGGGAATAAGAAATGCAAACAAAACATTTTTCATTGTTTTTTTTTCTTGGTAGGGCAGTTAAAGGGTTAAGCACAGATGTCTTTGCATGTGAAATGGCATGCACAAGCATCAGATGTAAAAGTAATAAAAGAAAAACATCATAGTGTTGATACTGATGAATCAATGCATAAGCAGCATTTCATCGCTGTGCGAGGAGTGAGAGAGGAAAGAAACCAAATTTCTCCTTTTCGAATCCCTCGCTTTAGGCACACGGACCCTTACGATAAACGAAATGTATTTGGATCAATGGCACAGACTGATAGATCCATAGACACAGACTGTTGGTAGAGGGCCGCTCCCTCGTGTCTTTCCCATCTATTTGCAGTTTGATTTTAATGAGCAGTTTGATTTCCGTGTTAACCCCTCAGACTCACATCTACAATATCCGCGCAACACACTTCTCATTCTCTGTCTGTACGTTCCTGCAGGTGAGAACACGAGCTCAGCAGCCAACTCCTCTCACACAACGCGGATCCTGTGCTGGATCATGACGGGGCCCAAGAACTTAGAGTCTCGAACCAAGCACATCAGTCAAACGTGGGCCGAGCGCTGCAACAAAGTGCTGTACATGAGCTCCGTCAAGACCGACTTCCCCACTGTGGAGCTGAATGTGACCGAGGGAAGGGACAACCTGTACTGGAAGACCATCCGAGCCTTCCAGTACATCCACCAGCACCACCTGGATGAAGCAGACTGGTTCCTCAAAGCAGACGACGACACTTACGTGGTAGTGGAGAATCTGCGCTACACCTTGTCCAAATATGATACAGAGAAGCCACTGTACCTGGGCAGAAGGTTTACCCCCTTCATCAGCCAGGGCTACATGAGTGGTGGAGCAGGTTATGTCCTCAGCAAGGAAGCATTGAGACGATTTGTCAAAGGGTTCATCACTGGGGAATGTACCCACTTCTCCAGTATAGAGGACATGGCTCTGGGAAAATGTATGGAGACAATGAAGGTGGAGCCAGCAGACTCTAGAGACGTGATGGGGCGACAAACCTTTCACGCTTATCCTCCTGACTATTACCTGGTCAGACAGCCGGTTAGACCCCGGCCTTGGTATCTGATTTACGATCACTACACACCTGTTGAGGTATGCAACACAATACACTAATCTCTGTTTGGAATCAGAACATGTTTGCGGGAAATGTCATGAAATTAAGAGTTTCAGTTCCGCACCTCAGAACTTTTGTCTGAAGCAAGATGTTGCGTGTCAGTGTAGGGTAGTGCACTGCGGACATCATGGAAATAGGCCAGAAACCTATAGGCGGTCAGTGCCACCACGTGCTCTAATGTGTTTCTCTTCTGTCTCCAGGGTCCAGGTTGCTGCTCGGATTTTGTCGTGTCCTTTCACTACATTTACGCTGTGGAGATGTATGTGTTGGACTACCTGACGTACCACCTGCGGCCATATGGATACCAATACAGATTTAATCCTGACAAGAAAACTGAAACGGACAGCACAACTAAGTCCATGTGACACGCTGTTGTCTGCACCTTTGCACCAATCGGAGACGGGGTCACTACGTATCAGTGCCAAGCTAAAGTCACCTACCGTAATATAGGTCATTCTCTCTAACCTTCATTTTCTAATTTAAGATTTTTCAGGTATAAATATGTGATGGTTCCGTCTTCCTGCTCATGTATGTCTGCCGGTATCGGATTTCAACTGTGAAAAATGTTGTTGGGGTGTAAGGGGATCTCTTTTACGAGGTGTCTCACATGTGACTGTGTGTAATAAGAAATGAAATGCAAGTTTTAAGACCACGTGGGCCTTTTATGACAATGCTACAACATATGCACTGTACTTTAAGAATTGGGGGGGGGGGGGAGTCTTTCTCTGGTATGTGTGTGCACCTATCCACATTCTGTTTTGAAGTCACTGAAAAAAGGTTTGTGTAGCTCGACAGAACAAGATTAAGCCACATTAACTTGGCTTCAGCTCTTATGATGAGTTCATCTCATGTATCATATTCACCATCTACTTCCTGCAGCGTGGTCAAAGCTCCGGTCCTACTGGTTGAGCTTTAGCAATTCTAAAGCTTATTCATTAAAAATCCGGGTGCCGTCACGAGGCCTTCAGGAATGAAGGAAGTGCAGCAACACTGCAATGTATCATTTTATACCTCAGTTTCGGAATGGATGGCGGTTGCATCAGTAGATTTACCAGGCTGATATAGCAGTGGTATGAACCTACTTACTGCTTACTTATGCTTGCTAATTATTGTGCTCAAACGATTGTCCACGCTCGTCATCAGGAAACCCCCATAATTACCTCTCACTTTAGCTTTTATATAGTTATCAAAGAACTGAGACGCAGCCAGGGGCTTTAGATCAGCACGACTGCTGTTTTACCTGTTGCGTCCGTACTTGATGTTGAAAGTCATATTTGTGATGCACTGTTGAAAAGGGTTACTGTAAAGGGCTTTAAGAAATTATGTTGTAAAAAATATTGAAAAAAAGTTTATTTTGTTTTCAATTTTCTATGTTTTCTATTCCTTCTGGCACTTTTACACTGTTAAACAATTCAACAATATATTTCAAAGTCAAGTGTGTCTCTTTCAGTACAACATTCATCATAATGGAGGTTAACAGATTTTTGTTAAGATGAACTAAACGATTAGAGATTCAGGAATGAACAGCGTAGAAGCTTCAACATAATGTGAAAATGCTATAAAGAGGTTAAGAATACACAGTGTGTTCAGCCGTTGAGCTGTCCTTACAGGCACCGCCGCTTTGTGGACGACTCTTAGAGAAACACCTACGAACTGAGACCCACAAAAACGATACAGAGTATAATAAACCCTACAATTTAATACCGAAAAAGCAATAAGTAAATCTTTTATACACAGTTGGGTTCATAAACTACATCTGTTACAACAGTATATACAGTAGACTGTATTCACATTGCAGGTGCTCTCCTTATATAGTATTAGTGTGGTATATCATGGTGATAATTCAGATATCAACGGACAGGAACTGTTTCCTGGCATGTGAGACATGGAACATCTTTGTCTGTTGTGGCTCCGCTACTCTTTACCGACTCACCGCCATGTTTGCTTTGCTGCCGCTCCTGGGCGAGCATGGATTCCATAAATGCTTTTTGCCATTGAGACTTAATGAATAGCTCAACATGTTGTGAAACAGACGTTGCTTTCTGATGGCGAGTCAGATGTCCAGAACGCCAACGCTCTCGTGTCTGAATAGTTAAGACGAAGCTACAGCCAGGAGGTGGTTAGCGTAACTTAGCATTAAGACTGGAAGCAGGGGGGAAACAGCTAGCCTGGCCAAAAGGCAACAAAATCCGCCTACTGAAACCACCAAGGCTCACTAATTAATACTTTAGATCTCGTTTGTTTAATCTGTATGAAAGTTGCTAGACGACCAGTGTATATTTCAAATATTTCCTGCACTTGGCCAAGAAATACTTGGCTACATGGGTGCTGGTTATCAAGTCTTAAACTTAATATGCTTCACTTCACTAGCAGACACTGGCTCTATCTTAGATCTGATCTAGTTCCTGGCACGAAAGCAAACACATTTCACAAAATAACCAACTAATCCTTTGAAAGACACCATGTGACCTATGTCGCCTATTTAAAATGCTCGTCTGAGAGTTCGGAGTCAGAGTCTTGGAGGACAGTATGGAGAACAGTATGGGGTCTACGTTACTGTGTTACAAATGTATGCGTTCAAATCGTTAGGCACAGAACACAACAAAGGGACCAAGAACAAAAGTATCACGAGACACATGAAACCTATATTTAACTGCCGAATACTCAGATTGTCAATATATATTTCAATAATAATTCCCTAGTTTCTCCATGTTTTTAGTGTCCTTGTGGAGACCCATCAGAAAAGAAGTACCACAAAGCCCACTAAGTCGAAAAATTCAGTAGTTTTGTAAAACCTATGTTCAGGGTTAATGAGATGTCCTGGGATGTACATGACAAAGGGAGATTAGTGGGCTGGCCACCTAGCCTTGCTTTTTCAGGTATCACAGAGCTTGATCGCCTTTAACTGAGGTAGGTCACCATTGTTACTTGTGCTGCAGTGCTGAGACTGAAGCAGATTAACTGCAGAGGATAACGAAGCTGACTAGTGGCCGATCAGATCACTTGAAGTTATTGTTCTCACGGCATCCTGACACATACCAAAACACTGATTAAACATTAAAGTGACATTGTTCAGTGGAATCAATTTGCGTGAAATGCATGGCTTCAGCCTTCAAATGTAAAAGTTAAGTCTGCTCATAATGGGAAAAGGGCTTTAAGGTCTGTCTACGAACAGTAAATGGATTATCCATTCATGTTTTATTATCTTTATTTATCTCTTCAGATTACTGTTATCAGTTGAAAATGTGACAATATTTATTATACAGCCTTTAATGACTCCCACACTTCTTATCGTCTTTCTACTGTAATTCTATTCACACTCTGTGATTATGCAGTGTAGTTCTCCTTGAGCTCTATGAGGAAGCTGAACTCTGTCTCTTTCCTCTGAGCAAGAGCGTTACAGGAAAATCTGAGCCAGCTGAATCTCTGTGATGCATGTGGAAACATGACATAATGATTTGCATTTAGGTCGACATGTGGGACCAGCCTTTTTATGCTGTCAGCTTGTATTAGCTTTTAGTTAGTATGCCACCACGGAGCAGATGTGAGTAGTTGTTCAAAATGGTCAGCTAATTCCTAGGCTGTAGCTCCAGATTGAGCAGGAGCACCTGCAGTGTGAACAAAGCCTGAGGGACAGTGTGGTGGTCCACATCATCTCCCCCAACCTGCAGCAGTGCACAGAGCATGACCGCGGCAGCAGCTGCTGGCCTGAGTGCTGGTCAAACAGTAGAGCCTGCATCATCTGTCCATTTCGTTACTCAGTGACAGGCTGACAAAGCATGTTAGCGTTAGACACACCCAGTTCTCCAAACAGTCTGTTACGTGTATACGCAGGAACTCCTGCAGTTGGCTTCAGTCTCAAAGTTGTTTGAGTTGCCCTGGCAACCTCCGTACCAGAACTGGGCGCAGGCGTTGGCCTCTGGGTCATAGTACCACTTGACCACGTACTGTCGACAGGGACCTGGGTCCAGAGGCTGGCTGCACCCCTCACCTGAAAGACAAGATGGTTTCTGCTAAAAGATGTTTGTTTCCAAGCAGTGACCAGGGAACCTGTGATAGGTTATTTGTTGAACCGGATACAGGCTGACACATGGTAACTGAGCTTAAACACACTGAAGCTGCAAGCTGCAAGCCTTTACTTAAGGTCAAGTACTGTGAAAATAACCAATATAGCAACAAGTCCTGCATTTAAAAGTCGCACTGAGGTACAAATGTGTGTATTTTCAGCAAAATATAATCTGAATATCTAAAATAATTCTACTCATCGGGTCATAAAATGCCTCCCGTTGAGTGTTTTGTTATGACATGTGATATTATTTGATCACTATTACTGATGCATTAATGTGTAAACACGACTTCCATTAATGTGTAAGCACCTTTTACTTGTCTACTTGTTGAAGCTTTCAAACTCCTTTATATACTGTTGCTTAGTTCAACCTGAATCATGTTCAAATCAATTTTATTGATTTTCGTTTGTCAACAGTATCAAAAAATGTGAAGAAAATGCAATAGAGTATTAAGTAATACCTAATTAAAGTACATGCATGCACAAATTGCACAAGTACAATACAGCAGAAATAATGTTAGGCATCATGTTACAGCAGTTTCAATGGCTTTAAGTTTGATGTTTGTATATGATTTTTAGTTATGACAGATTTATGCTAAATTCACTCTTGGTAGATTTATTGGTGGTGTATGAGACTTAGATGTCTCACTTCCTTGCAGCAGGTCTGAGCTGGTTTGATGACCTCTCCCTGTTTCCCTTAAAAGCTAACTCAAACACAGACACACGTTTCCTTCAGAGAGTCTCAACCGTGTCCGTGTCAGCGCTTCTAAACCACTTCAGTGGTACTTATTACTGTTCTATTATCTCTACCCACCAAAAAACACCTTTACAATTCAAGTCACTAGTGCATGAAATCCACGGTGAGGCAGGCAGGTGTGGGGTTTGCACCTTTAAGTTTGAATTTGATTGTTTAACCTTTGCTTTCTGGGAGCTGCTTTTGCCTTTAATTTAATGAAAAAGAACAAAAGGAAAATATTTGACAAAGGAGGCGGAAAAGATCAACACATGATAAGCGTCTTTATGATGTGTTGCACAACTCGAGATTTTAGGTCAACTTTTGTCATGTCCTTGGCAAGTAACATGGCATGAAGGAGAGGCTGCGTGTTTGCTTTACCTGGCATGGATGACTCAGGCAGTGGCGGAGGAGGGGGAGAGCTGACTGGAGCCTGTGTGCTCTCTGCCTCATACAGCCAGTCAGTGGGAATCTGAGGACCCACCAGGGAGGTCACCCCAGTTCCCTGTTGCCGCCTGCCCCCAGGAGAGGCAAACATGATGTCTGGCAGCTTGTCCCAGGGTTTCCCCAGGAGCTTAGCATCAAGCAGGTTCTCATCAACCCGACCTATGTCACGGGGTTCTGGAGTAGGAGCTGTTATTGTCTCCACTGGGAGTTCAGGCTGGGAAGGAGAAGAGGAGACACACTTTAACTTCAATCTGTTAGATAACAGTGGTTTCTATTTTCAGTACAGTCTTTTCTGTCTGTTTATATGCACCAGACAACAAAGCTTAAACCCTGGATTCAGTGACTTTTCACTCTTGCCTTTTTGTTTTACCACAATACAGAAGAAGCACTGATTCCTTTGTAAAGCCTCCCAGGGTTGTGTGTTGCTCAGGTTCAAGTCATCATCCTGTCTGGCTTTATTAATGTTCACCGTGTTGGCTTAATCTGCCATATTCCCCTTGAAGATCATGGTAACGACAATTAGTGATTCATTCCGGTTACTCTTTGTATCTTTGTAACTAAATCACTTCACTTTTTGGATTTAAAAGTAATCAGTTACTATGAAAAGTAACTTGATGTTAGATTTATTGCTTTGTATGTATACTTCACTTCTCGCATCAGTGCATTCATAACTAAATTTAAAAGTAATAAGTAGCGTTTCTAGTTACCACTAAAAGGAATGGCACTACAGAAACCTGCTGCTTTCTATCATTCTTCAAATGCGACTTTACTTGTATGTCCTCCTCATGTGGGAACTGTTTGGAGTGGCTGTCCTCTGGGCCCTCGGGGTGGGTGCCCACAGGTGGAAAGACAGGGTTCGGTAGAAATGCCATTGTGTAGTCCTGCTCGCAGATCTGACTCAGTAATGCGGTTTCCAGAGCTGTGCCAGAACAAAGAGGCCATGCAATTAGAAAAGGTCGCGTTGAGGCAGATTGCCATCCCATGAAATGATGCAGCGCAGGATCGATATGAACCATAATTATTCTGTACCCGAGTGTTTGGTGGGCTGCCATGCTCTGTTATCTGTTGGTCCCTACCCTGTGATACTTTTGACATGCTAATCTGCATGCTATGCCAGCACGTTATGTACAAGCCTTCAATGTGACCAAGAATGCAACATGTGAATATGATCTCAGTAGCTGCAAGTGGGGAGTGATTGGGAAGTGATGATAATAACCACCTAGCTATTCAGAGCCTCCAGATGGATGCTGCGGTGAGGAAGGAGCTAATGACATATGCTTATTTGAAGAGTGAAACAACATTGTTTGCTTACTGGGAAGTGTCCTGAAGTCATCTATGAGGTAGACATGCTCTTCATCAGGATCAGAGGCGATAACTTTCATCTCAGCCTGGAACTCCTCGTAGAGAGGGTCACTGATGTTCGCAACTCCAATAGCAAACATCTCTATCCCCTGTCCGTGGGCCTCTGTTGCAGTTTCTTCAAACTGCATGACATCACGTGGGTCTGCCTGTCCATCCGTGAGAACTACAGCCACTTTCCTCACACCAGGACGCGAGGCCTGGAACAGTTGATTGGCTCGATGGATGGCGCTGCCTGTGAATGTCCCCTCACCTAGATAAGGCATCTTTCTGACTGCAGCCTTGATGTCGTCCTGACTGGATGGCTGCTGCAGACTCACTACCACCATGTCCACGTGGCTGTAGAGCACCACTCCAACACGACTGGCTTCTTGGCTCACCGACAGCCGGTCGACAAGCGCGTTCACAAAATCCTTTACCAACTCAAAGTTTTCCGGTCCAACACTCTCAGAGCTGTCTATCACAAACACCAGCTCCAGGGGGCTCTCTCTGCACTTGAGACCACAGCCTGGGCAGCAGAGTTAAAAAAAATCAATCATAATGCTAAAATACAGCAGTGGATACAAAAACACAAACAGCTGTATAATGAAGCTTTGCATCAAGCACTACGTCTGTGCGTGTTACAAGGATTAACTACTACAAAACATGATAAAATGTGTAATTTACCACAGATTTCCCTTATAATCCTGATGACTTCTTCTTTCTGTGAAAACAACAAAAAAACATTCATCATTAATTCATTCTTAATTTAAAAATGACATCTAAAATGTAAATGTTAAGATATAAAGCTCATTGTCATCCGTGCCAGTTTACTCACAGTCAGTCCAGGCTCCCCCTTTTCTCCATGTCTTCCCTGTGAGATTTAACTCAGATTAGTAAGTGCAATGTAATAAATAAAGAGAAAGAGATTTAAAAAAAATAAAAGAAATACATGCAGACTTTAAGAATAAGACCAAATTATAATTAGTTTTGACTCAGCTGGTACTGATGACCTGAAAAGGGCCATTTGGCACCTGGATTTAATGCGTTTTCTCCAATAATTAAATGAACACCAAAATGCTATCTGAAGCCTTCGTAATAGGTTTAAACAAATGTGAAATGTGAAAGACATCGAATCCTTTTTTAAAGTAAAGCTTAAAACCTTCTTGTTCGACAAAGCTTACAGCTAGTTCCAGTTACCATGACAACTACACCCATGGTCTAAACTACCCCTTCATGCCATCCCTTAGTTATGCTGCTATAGGCCGAGGCTGCTGGGGGACGTCCCATGATCGTCTCCACACGTCTCCTCCCCTCTCTCTCATCTGTAAACCATCGCAGATTAACCATTAACTCTGTGTCCTCTCTCCCCTAGTGCTGTGCTTGTTTCTCTCTGGTCTCTCTCTCTGTAACTCTCTACAGATACCTGTGGCTCCAGAGCTGAACATCTGACCTGTGGCTCCATCGACCTGCCCCCTGTCTGCTGCCATTTATTATCATTATTCTATAATGTACTACAAATAGTTGCCATAGTTGTTGTTCTACCATTCTGTTAGTTTTCATCTAAAGTTATGTACTCCTGTATCTCTGTCTGCGACAGGGTGTATTCTCTCTCTCTCGCCCCTCTTGTCTCTCTCTCTCTCTCTCTCTCTCTTTCCCCCCAACCGGTCAGAGCAGATGGCCGTCCACCTACAGCCAGGATCTGCCCAAGGTTTCTGCCTGTTAAAAGGAAGTTTTTCCTTGCCACTGTCGCCAAGTGCTTGCTCATGGTGGAACTGTTGGGTGTAACTAACAGTAATGAGTGTGGTCTAGACCTGCTCTGTTTGTAAAGTGCCCTGAGATGACTTTGGTTGTGAATTGGCGCTATATAAATAAAATTGAATTGAATCCAAAATGAAGAAAAAGAAAACACAACTCTAATAGCAAATAGCAAAATAGCAATCAAAACGTATTTCTGAGCCATGATATGTTACCATTGGTCCAACAGATCCAGGTTCTCCATAGTCTCCCTTCTCTCCTTTCCTTCCCCGGTCTCCGGGGATGCCTCTATCACCCTGTGCACGAGAGGGAGGGAACACTCTTTACTGCAGGAAATTTGGAACAATGGTAATCAGAGGCAATATGTCACAGATCATGTAACCAATGACAACAGCTTTACTGTCTATACCTTTTCCCCTGGAAGGCCGTCCCCTGGTGCCCCCCGTGGGCCCATTGGTCCCTGAAAGCCTGGTTCTCCCTAGGAATAAAGATTGATGAAATGGTAAGCATGACAAGGGTATCATCAGCATATAGACTTATCTTACAGTCCTGCCCATAGAGTGCAGTACCACGCACTGACTGATCTGTTGATACAGCACAGGCTAACAACTCAGGAGGGGATGAGGATCCATCTTGAAAGACAAGATGATAAATCAGCTCCAAAGCCATCTTTGCCAAGCAACATGATATATAAATCTGTGATAAGGAAAACAAATAATTGTAACACAGTACCAGCCTTGCTAGGTTTTTATACTGCCTACCTTGGGTCCCTGGATGCTCTCTCCTGGAGGTCCCGGCAGACCAGGTGGACCAGGCTGCCCTATAGAGCCCTGCAAATCCAATACAGACAAGATCAAGTTATAAGGCAAATATCATTATCATATGCAGAGGAAATGACTCCACACTGACCTTTGGTCCATAAAGTCCAATTCCAGGGGGACCCGATGGCCCCGGCACCCCCGGTAAGCCTCTGTCACCCTGGGGCAGAGAGAGGAATAAGGCTGAGTCAAAATGTAACCCAATTCTATTTTAATTGTTTGTTCCTTTTGTCTCTTTTGTCTCTTTATGTCCTTTCAGCATCACCAACGGTACTAAATATACAAGTCAACAGTCTCCACTCCACCTGGTTCACATGGCATCTATAAATTTCACATTGCTATGTTGGTGTGAGAGCAGATGCTCACCAGTTATTATTCTGTGAATCAGTGTCTGCCCCTGGTGTGCTGAACGGCGCTACAGTCCACATTAGCCTCACTAAAAGACCCTCCCTGGGCTTTCCCTCATTTATGAATGAAGTGACACATTTGCCTTACTTTAGTACCAGGCAGTCCCTTCCCTTCAGGTCCAATCTCTCCTTGCACTCCTGGCAAGCCAGGTAGTCCCTAAAGATGAAGGAAAATATGTTTTCAAACTTTTTAAAAAATGATTCATCTGGAGGATAATTCACTTGAACCCCTTATGACTGATGACTGTTTCCTCTGACCTGTGGTCCTGGGAAGCCATCTCCCTTCATTCCTGGTGGCCCCATAGGTCCAATACTTCCTTTGTTGCCCTGTTTAGGAGAAACAGATGAACAGTCAAATACAAAAATGGACCACCTCAGTTATAAAACAGTGTTTATCTATAGCAAATAATTTGATAAAGGTACGAGTCATCCAAAGGTCCACTGACTGCTTCTGCTGCTTCTGAATCCAGAACAGCATGGTAATGAACATACAGCAGCTATGTGAGGTAGCATACTGAGTTAATCACAAAATCATCATCGGGACCTGTTTTTGTTGTGTTTTTGACTACTTCAGGTGTGCTTCTGTCAACATGAACCTCAAACTTCAGAAGAGAGGAAACTAAACATGTCTACAATCTACAGCTACGACTTAGAAACCCAACCAGGAGTCTTTGGGTTACCTCCAGTCAGTCTGTCTCTCAGGGCTGGTCAGCAGTAACACTGAAGTCACTGAGAGAGCACACGTTTTATGGCTACATCAAACCAAACTACCTGCCGGATTCGGACAAGGCTACTTTGTCACCCCTGAAAAAAAACAATTCAAGCTGAAGCGTCACCACTTTGACACAATGGTGAAGATCCAAAGACATCAACACACATCACAGATTTTACTTTTTGAGCTCATATTTCAAGACTTCCAGGGAGTGATCCAAGTGCAGTGAGGTGTGATACATTCATAGGGTGTTCATACTCTGTTTCTTGTTACCTTTGGCCCAATGATGCCTACTCCAGGTTCTCCAATGGGTCCCACTGGTCCTACAGGCCCTGGATCTCCCTTTATTTGGACAAGTAAAAAACAATGTTAATATCAAAATTGTGTTTTTTTAATATATCTAGACACTCCAAACATAGTTCATTGTTCTAAATCAATACTAATCTGGAATTGACCAAAAAAACAATGCTTTACACAGTATGAATACTGAGGGTTTAGGATGGATATGATCGCCCTCTACAGAAAAAAAACAGATTTTTTTACAAAGTTCCAAACCTTTCAGAAACCTTGTCTTGCATTGACTAAACAGCTGTATGTCACGTACAATTTAAAAAATGAAAAATATATTTGATGATTGTATGTTTGATTGTACAACATTTTTATTTACCTTACCCTTCTCATCGGTTGAAGCACTGAGATTGCTCAGCAGAGTCAGGTTTGGTACATTAACATGCTCATTTGGCTCACATTATATGTCAGGGTGTCTGTTTCGAGTGTAAACCCAGTGAATCACTGTGTGTTTATCACCTTTTGTCCAGGTAAGCCACGCCCAGGAGATCCAGGCAGGCCCATCATTCCTGGAACACCCGGCTCCCCCTTAACAAAAGAGTGAATAAAATATCATTGAGATTAAGGTTCCAGCAAAAGACCATGAAAGCAGAGAGAACATGTCTCTTGTCTTTTCTCAAGACTATCCGACAGAGAACTAGGATCGACATGACATGATGATGATGTGAGCCAAAGAAATTACAAGTAATTTACAGCAGACGTTCAAGGTTGCTCCTCAGTAAAACTGGCTGGATGATTATGTTTTACAGGGTTATGGCACAGTTAATCTTTACACTGCCCTCGGTGACCAACCATTTCCACACCAAAATAAATTAGAAGAGTCGAGTTCGCTCACTCGAGCTGTGTGAACACAACTTGTTGCTGAAGAAGGATGTCACAGTGGGGGTTTTTTGATAATATTTAGTCCTAGTAATTCACGTGTCATTGTTTACTACCCATGACAGCTCTCTTTTATAACCTGCTGACAGCTTTGTTTGGCTGTTAAACGGGATATTGATGTTGACAGTTCACCATCTAGTGTGTAACTTTCTGTTGTGATGATGGACACTTAGAGCTTTTTCACAGAGAGCAGTGTCTTGCGTTCATATGGAAATGAACACATGACAGTGTGTAACGGGGAAGGACTGAGGCACAGTGACAAACCCACAGAAGATTAGCGCCAGCAATTAGTGCAAGCTCATCGTTTTGGTTTTACAGCCTTACTTTACGTCTTTGGTTCACTTTCATTGGTCTGATCAACCACAAGCCGTAGCAGCAGGCCGCTGCTTTTACAATACCACTGCAATGTTATGCATGGACACAGCTGTCATGAGGGGCTACCATTAAGTTACTCTTAAGAGAAATCCAGACTCCTTGATCCAAGACCTTGAACAAATCAACCATGTAATCATCAAATACCACCTGTCCTCAGACTTCTGTGTTGTGTCACAACTAGGTAAACCTTACTGTAGCCCCGTAACATTTACAATGCTGGACTTCTCCCCTAGACCGAGTCCATATGTGAACCCGTATTTAACATACTTTAGCACCAGCCGGTCCCACCGGTCCTGGAGGTCCTGAAAGTCCTCTTGGGCCACGGTCACCTCTTTCTCCCTGTGGAAAAACGCATTCACATGAAGTCATACATCACAACAACTTTGTACCTACATATCTTACAGAGAGCCCATTGAGAGAACAGAAATATAACACATATAACACACTGACGCCTCTTAAGAGGTTACCTTTTCTCCAGGGATTCCTTTCCCTGGTGCTCCCTCCAGGCCTCGCGGACCAGGCAACCCCATCTCTCCCTAGATTAAACAGCAGATCAAACTGCATTACATGATAACTGCAAGCATTTTGTGTGATTCATCAACTGTTTCGGGTGTTTGAGTGTCCAGATAATGGATAAAATGTATGCACAAGATCACGCACATTCACCGTCTTCCAGAAAGTGACAGTTTTGGAATGTCTTTCGCAAAATTTTACCAATTTCAGAATATTAGAATTAGTAATAGATTACTAACGGGGTTTGTTCAATACTTGAGCTGCACTCAATGAAGACTCACCTTAGGCCCAACAGCTCCATCCTCACCAGGAATGCCAGGTATCCCAGCAGCCCCATCAAGCCCTGGCTCCCCCTGAAAAACCATGTGAACTCAGCACTTCCAGCTCCCGCTGTTCATTTTATTAAACACCCTTAACTTTATAAGGAGAATTTGGTTGTCTTACCTTTGGTCCTGGCTCACCAACACCCCTCTCCCCTTGAGGTCCGGGCTCTCCAGGAAAACCCTGATCACCCTGGAAAACAACACAAATCATGGACCGAGCACCTCTTCAGTTGTGTGTGATGATAACAAAGCGAACGGTGTACTTCCATCAGCTGGAGGCAGTCACAGGCTTATCACCGATCATATCACCTCACTTGGCGGCGTCAAGTTTCACCACAATGGATCTCCTGACATTCTGCCCTTCACCTGGCCTTGCCACACGTCACCCCCTCATGCTGCAGCTACAGTTGCTATGATATGGTATTGTGTCCAACAGGTTGACTCAGTGATTATTGGTCGACAGTGATGATGCTAATTATATATGTTTAAATCCAGCTTGGATCTGAAAGAGATCCAAGCTAACACGGTTAAACTAACAGCAGCATTCAACTGTTGGAACACCTCCTTTTGCAGCTATATCTTTCTTAAAGAGATACAAATATGACTGCAACATATCATCAAGTTTGCTGCACCATGTAAAGTAACTTCACCAATCATCCACCGGCGCATAACTTCGTATGTGTGAGTGCAGATGTGTTTGTAAATGATCCCTCACATCTTTTCTTGACTTCATAGTGTTTTCCACTGAGGTCAAGGCAAATGTAGGGAGAAGACGTATGATGTAATGTTTCTGATTATTAACAACCCATCACTGCCCCTTTCAAATGGGCCGTCTTGCTTAAAATATGTAAAAATATGTAAAATATTATATTGTATATTCTCCATTTATTTTTCTCTAATGTGAGATTAATTTTATTAATTACTTAATGTCTGTTTAATGTACTGCTATTTTATATAAATAACATAAACGCCACACTGTTGACTCTCTACTAAAACTCTGCCACTAACCTTTGGTCCAACTATACCGAGTCCAGGAGGTCCTCTGGGACCTGAAGGCCCAGCAGGCCCTTGGTCCCCCTAAAGCCACAGAGAAATATCGGGAATATAAAATGTAGAAACACAACTAAAGGATGACCAAGGGCAGCAAATTCTTGACATTTTCATTGGCCCTACCTTTTCTCCTTGGATACCTGCCCCTGGAAACCCCACCAATCCTGGCAGCCCAGGGAGTCCTGTGTTTCCCTGAGGGATAGACAGGTGAGAGGTCAGAAAGGTCATCCATGAAAGTATCATAGGTTGTTTTTACTACATGTGTTTCTGCAATCCTGACAATTTACTGGTTTGCAGTTTAACAGTCAACCATACCTTATCACCTTTGTACCCAACTCCTGGAGGCCCAAGGCTACCCTTGGGTCCCTCATACCCCCTGTCACCCTGTAAGAAACACATTGGGAAGGTTAAGAGAACAGGAAGATCTAGAAAAAATAAGCATCAGTGTAATAATCATACAGTACAACTATAATTGGAAATATATACATTCTCTCTCTTTGCAGTAAAACAGAACCTAACTGTCTCTAAGGCAGAAATACATTACATTCTGTTGGAATGTTGTGATTTTGTGTTTTTGGAAATGTTTATCCCTTTACTTTGCAGACTGTTATGGATAAATAAAATGAAACATGCATGTTATAGTTAAGCAGCTTGTCCTGGAACTTACCTTTGGCCCTGGTAGACCCTCACCTGGGAAACCTGGGGATCCTTGCATTCCTGGTGGCCCTGCTGGACCCTGAACACATTAATTTGATAGTAAATCTTAGATATTTATTTAGTTTATTGCTTTAAAATATGCTTTTTAATGAGTACACAACTATCCCTAGTTGTTACTATTTATTTGTGAGTAGTAAGATGGCTAAATACATTTTAAAAATCACTAATGCAAAGTGAAAGTTATGAACTATAAGTGTCGTTTCTTTAGTTTTAACTCACTGGTGTCCCTGGTTCACCAATTCCCATTGGTCCAGGAGGGCCTGGTCTTCCTTGGTTCCCCTTGTCACCCTGTCAATAAGAGCGAAGTGCACAGAACAAACATCGGCCTTCCTGAAGATATGTAAAGAAGGACATGACATTAAAAACAAACCAAAGCAAATTTTACCTTGGGACCAGGGAACCCAATGCCATTATCTCCTGGAGGTCCAGGTGCACCCCTCAGTCCTCGGTCACCCTTTGAGAAAGGAGAAGAAGAAAAATTGACAAACGCTACAGGTAGGTCCTCTCATCCAGTAAGATGTCGTACTCCTGGTACCTGCTCCCCAGTGGTTCAGTGCCACCTGGATAGCTCTGATAAATGTTCATTCCACTGTGAACAGATTCTTCTTTTTGAAAGATTGATTCATTTCAGAGGACTTTGATTTCCGATTTGGACTGAAAGTTAGCAAAGGAGCCTGAATTACAGCTTCCTGATGAAACTGTGCACATCAGATCATACTTTTATCAGCACTCTCAGGGCCAGCGTGAGGGACAAACATTCCTTTTTTCCGAGTTTCCAGGGTGCTGCTGGATCTTAGTGTAACTTTTGACATTGTGGGTGGTTGATACAGTGGCTTCCTTGGACTGGTTCTCCAGCTATATCTCTGATAGAGGTTTTTCTGTGTCACTTGGATCCTACATGCTTCAAACTGCTCTTTCCTGTGATGTACCTCAGGGTTCTGTCTTGGGTGCTGTATTATTTGCCTAATATGATTCCCTTAACTGGTATTATCAGCAGATTAACAGGCATCTCTTCTCATTGTTACCCTGATGATATATTGCTTTATATTTTAAGCATGGTAAGACTGAAAAACTGTCTGTTTTACACAACTGTCTGAGTAAACTGAGGACTGTATAGAACTGTTCTGACAGTGCTCACTGTGTTGGGTCCCTCTCTTCAGCTGTTCAGTGTATATCTGACCAGGCTACGTATAGTGATCAGCATAGACATGCACATGCTTTTTGATGCTTTTTCATTTTTCTATTGCTAAAGTTTGTTTTATGTCATCTTAAACTTAAACTAAAGATCATCATGGCTGGACTGCTGATATTCCGAACAGGATATAGCAGCATCCTGTCTGGAAAAGATCCAAAATGCTGCTGCAAAGCTTTCGACCAGGTCTGACAAGGTGACTAACATCACCCTTCTCCTATCATTAGCATTCTATCAAATTAAGGATTTATTTATAGGTTCTTGCTTTTGTAAATACAGCGCTCTGCATGTTGTGGCACCTGTGTACTTCTCTGAACTGCTTTACCTTACAACACCAGTAGGTTATATGGGTGTACTGACCAGGTGTTACTAATGGTTCTCAGCTGTCAACAGAAAACAGAAGGTGATTGTGCTTTAGAGAGGTGGCTCTGACACTGTGGAATTCCCATCCTATGGACGAACTGAAACATTTTGACCGCACCTCGTATTAGAAACTTGATTGCCAGAGTTCTTACTTTAGATCCAGGTTGACCCTCAGGACCCTGGTCTCCAGTTCCTCCCCTGGCTCCCTGACACAGGAACAAAACAGGAAAGAGCAAGTAAATACACACACAGGAGCAATTTAATATAAAAACACAAAGTATGCCATTTCAAACATTAAGAACTGAAAAAAAAATGTTGGTACCTTGGATAAACAAATTAATTAACGCACAATCAAGGGTATAAAGCACATTTGCCAGTCTTTGCCAGTCTTTGCCTTTGTCAGGAAGTAAAAAGAAAGATTAGACTGATAAAGGTCAGTTCCTCATTCTTGTCAACCATCTGAAAAGTATGTATCTCGTTGTATGTCCACTTGTTAGTACCCTGACAGAATCAACACAATGTTTAAAACCATCTGGTTGTATTCTTGAAAAGGTTATTATTAGGGGTGGGACTCGATTAAAAAAATAAATCTAATTAATTAGAGGCTTTGTAATGAATTAATCTCGATTAATCGCATTTTAATCACATAACAATATTTGCCCCAAAAAGCAACATTTTTTCATTTCAATGGATTTTAATGAACGATTGAATCAAATAATAGACACAGACATGAATATTGTAAACTCAAGCTCTTTGAATATCTGGAAAAATGCATTTAATTGCATTTCAGTTCAAAACACTACAAAAAGAAATATCCCTGGCCAAAACTGAACAGACCTAAATTTAAAGTGCCATTTTAAGTACTTTAAGTACTTTTTCAGAACAGTATTGACTTTAAATGGTTAAAAAAAACAAAAACAACAACAAACAACAATTCAACATAAAGTGCAATTTCTATTTCTTTCTTCTTCTGGTAAAACAACTAGAAATATAAATGGTCATTTGACAGGCTTAAATCTCCTTTAAACTCCAAGTACCCTTAGCACAAATGATTTTGTACATTAGGCTATAACACTTACTAACGCTGGTCCTGAAGCCAGTCATTTGATCGAGTTTGGGCTGCCAACACCTCTTGCTTTGCATTTAGACGGTACCGCAGGGTTGAAGCGCATCAGTCCTTTCACCCGATTCCTCCTTTTTGGTAGCTGTTAGCCGAGCGCTGACGTGTGCATCAGTGTAATCGGTGTACTCGGAAATCGTGCGCTGACAAACGTTCCGCGTTGCTTGGATGAAAACTGCGATTAAATGCGTTCTTTTTTTTAACGCGTTCATTCTTTTGTAATTAATTACTGAATGGTAATTAACGCGTTAAAGTCCCACCCCTAGTTATTGTACTAAGAGCTGAATCTACACATGCTCAGCTGATGCAGGAACAAACACTGAGAACATGAAAGAAAAGCAGAATCATCCAATTGATCAGTGATATCAGTAAGCTACATTGATATTAAATGGTTTGATCAGTGACGATGTCACAATGTACTCCTCTTATGTGTTCCCCTTCCCCCTTTTTCAAACTAGAAACTTCCAGTTCAAAACCGGGGCTGAGCATGTTTTAGCTTCACTGTTCCAGCTTCATCAGGAAGAACAATGGCTGCTGCACCAGCTGTGACTGCCCTCTGTTGGAATCTAAGAAGAGTGTGACTAATCGTGACTTTCTGTTCAACATGCTTTTGTTATTCTTTTACAATCTTAACTACATTTTTGTCTTTTGTTATACAAAATCACTAAATCAAATAAAAGAGTTTTTTCTCCTTTTTACACTTTGGAGGGTTTTAGGTTCCTCTTTTTGATAATATTTCCACACCTGATAGCATAGTTGACTTCAACTACAACTACTTCATAGTTTTATGTTCTTTAATTATTCTACTACTTGTAGGGACTACTATGAAATGCTATGCATCTGTTCAGCTGTAGGCCTGGCTGAAAACATTTGGGTTAATATTAGCTTTAGCCTAATGATTAAACATAAATTTTAAGTTTAGTTCAAATATGTTTCCTACAGTGTTTCAGTTGCTGGTGTTAGATGTGATGGCCAGTCTGCTAACCTTTTTTTACAATACATAGTGACTCACCATTGCAGGAGAAGGACAGATGACCTGTAACATTAAATGTTGCTCTCTTTAATTGTCCCACTCAACAAATCTTCCAAATTGTGTCTGTTGTTTAGAAACCACACATACTGTCTGATATCTGAGTCAGTCCCATTCATCCACCCCAGCTTTCCCCGTCCTCCTGTGCTCCCATCATTATGTTGACCACCACTAGAGGCTGCTGTCACGTGGACATAAACATACTGAAGCGTACACGTCGTTTCCCATCAAGCCATGATAGCGTGACAGTGAGTCAGCATGAATTCACAGGATACATAGCTGTAGATTTTAAAATTCAAGATCTGTGGAGCTTAGTTCTGTTTGGTCTACACAGCCTTATTACTGTTCAAGCCAGGAGAGTGCTAGTATCATGTGGAGTGTAACCTCTTCTATCTATATCATACCCATAACCTGTCAAAATATAGCTATTCCCTGACTGGGAGGGCCTCTGGAGGCGTATGTGTGTACAGTTTCACTGTTTTTGACTAAGATATGATTGCCTTTTTATTTATTCATTTGTGTAAGAGCTGGACAGTGCATTTTTTATTTACATAGAGGATGTCTTTTATCTGTCCTTCTCAGAACAAGCTCTTCAGAGCTCAAAGGGATCCTAATGGCACACCATTTACATTCATGACCAACAGAATGCAGAAGCCACCAGTTACAGAATGGTTACAGAATGGTCTACTTCCAAGACAATCAATGGCTGGCCTCTTCAAGTTAGACATTATATAATGTGAGAGATCTGTAGTACATGAGCCAGAACACCAGCTGGTCCTTGAGATAATCATGAATGAAGGCTCTCATTTGATATATATGACACTGAGGCTTTTTAAATGCCTGTAGATGTAACTGTGATATACTGTGATAGTGTACACTTTGGTATTACAGGCTTATGAATAAACGTTTGACAGAGTGTGTGTGTGTGTGTGTGTGTGTGTGTGTGTGTGTGTGTGTGTGTGTGTGTAGGTACATTTCATGGGAACTGGAGACAGATCAGAAGGACATAAAACCTAATGGCACTCTGACTGATGCTGAAGGGGGCAACCAGCATTTAAGGAGAGAGGGAATGGATAACATGTGCCCAAATCCTAATCCTCTGGGACAACGTCTGCTCAAAGACTACAACCAAACATTGCAAGCTTGGATTCCCCGCTTAGAAAGGCTACATTAGGAGGGGGATAAGACCTAATCCACAGCTCACATTCCACAAGTGCAGAGCAGGAGATGGACTCAGAGTGTGTGGCTTTCACTGCAGCCACTGATTGTTTCAGCACGGATGTGGGGGGACGCAGGAATCTTTCAATTTGACCACACACCCATTCAGGTATGAAGGCTATGAAGAGTTCTATTCATCTTTTAAATTCAAACATGTTTTTATTTCAGGGGTGTGCTACATGATGATACTACCAGGCGTTCAAATGGAACTTTAACTCTTGAGGTTGCTGCTAGTTTAAGGACACATGCTAACAATAAATTCCCCTGGAATTCCAACCTCTGATTAAATATGAACCACAGCATTTGATGATGAGTTCACAGGAACAGGGGGCAGGTTGACATTTTGGGAAAATGCAGTTATGCACTCACTTTCTAGGGATAAGGAAATCCGCATCAGTGTCATGTCATGAGCTTTGCTTTGAGCCACGCTAGCTGCTTCTCCCTGCTTCCAGTCTTTATGCTAAGCTAGGCTAACCACATCCTGACTCCAGCTCTGCACAACACAGAGACCTGAGATGTTCACAGGCACATTCAGTATTAAATTTATCACATGAATTATAAAGTTGTACTTAGTGTCAGTTATGAATAATTTGAACCTATTATTTGATGCTTTCATTTTCACATACTAAATGACTGTGGAAACATATTTGTAAAACCTTTACATGTTACTGAAACTGGTTAGCAGAATTGACTCATTTCAACGCTTCAACATTTAAAATAATTACAAAGTACCATCAGCTGGAGTGAGGAAGGATTGACTGGAGCTGAATGTATGATATGGCATATCAGTGTACTATCAATATGTAAGTACTGGTTAATAGGACAAAGTTGAAAACGTCACCTGTTCTCCTCTGGGACCTCTGGGGCCTGGAGGTCCTTCTGCACCCTGAGGAGAGATATCAATAAAATATCACTATATATAAACATACAGTTGGTTAACACAGCAAAGGGTCATCATGGAAATTAAGTTAATTAAACCTTTATGGAACCTACTTGTTCTCCCTTTTTACCAGGGGCACCACATTCCCCCAGTTCTCCCTGGGAAATACACCCAGTAAAGATAAAGTCAGCTTTATGAACTTGGCAATGGTGATTGGCGTGAATAATAAACTGTATATGTATAAAAAGGTATATTCAAAATAACAATAACACGTACACACCTTTTCCCCTTTGCTGCCAGGTCGACCCTAAAGGGAGGGAAATTTCACATTGAACAATCACACCGTGTTATTAAAACAGAAATCATAGAGAGAGCTCATACAGTAATTTGGCAGTTATCTTGTATATGCAAAAAAATAAATTCAATACATATAATTTCTATAACTGGTTAGATTTGCCATGTGATAACACTGCTGGATCTTTCAAACCCCTGTTTGTAACCATGCTAACTGTGTAGCCCGTGAACAAGTTTCATAACTTGGACTGTCACATGAGAAATGCCAGTAACTGAGCTCTTGTTCTGACTGCTGGTAAAAATAAAGTAATTACTGAGTAGATACAACCAGCTCTGAGGGAGCCAACATGCTAGCTATAGCCCACTGCTTCCAGTAATTGGCTAAGCTAGGCTAATTGGCTCTTGGCTCCTGTATTCACCTTACAGACAACAGATTAATGTATTTCCACAAACGTCTCTTAACAAGTGTAGGAGCCGTGAGTAGAATGAACTGCGAATTGCTGATGAATCCAAAGTGTTTATGGTGTGTGATGGTTTATATTGTGGCTATTGTGGTTATTGTTGCACAGTTACAGTGATTGGTGAATTCAGGTCACATGGATATGGATGGGGATAGTCCAATTGGCATTACAGTTACCTGTTTACCTGGGTGTGAATGAGGAAGAAGGTGAGGTTGGTCACGGTATGTTTTGCTGACAGCAGTTATATATCGCTGTACTGATTGTGTTTTCCTGCATGTGAAACTGAGCTGATTACTTTCACTAAAGGTACTGAACGCAAAATTTGGATCTTAGCGATTCTTTTGGTAGAGCTTCAGACAATATCCTCAAGGTCCAACTTCAGCCTATCAGCGACTTAAGTTTTGGGAGTTGCTACAGTAAGTGTGAAAGAGCCACAAGCTAAACCCTGAAGGGGTCAGGATGTCTACATCTTCATAACGATGTTTGCCTGGAAAGTGGCCTGGACTGCATCATTTTACGGTACAGTCTTAATGATAAAACAGTGATATTAAAGGGTCAGTGTAATCTATTTGGACCTCTCTCCGCGCTTCTCAAAGTAAAATACAACAGTATGTCATCCTACACTGAGAATGCCATGATAGCTTGAACCCTGTAACCCAGGCGAGTTGAGAAAAATATCTGATGATTACCTCAAGGCCCTCTGTTCCTGGACGTCCATTAATGCCAGGTTCCCCCTACAGTGACCGAACCCAGACAAAACAGCACATCAAACGACACTTTATGGATTCTTTCTGTTAACAGCGCTGGATTAGGGAGACAATAGAGACTTACACGAGACCCCTTTGGACCTGGAGCTCCGTCAGACCCTGGCTCGCCTGGTTTCCCCTGGATGAAAGTAAAGAGAGAGATTGTGCTGAATGAGAATATTTGGGCCCCTTTTTAGTTTGGACTCTGTGTGTGTATAGGCATACGTACGGGAGGTGGGTTATTCTTAGTGCGACCTGTCTGTAACCCCTCTCCAACATAAACCTCAACCTCAGTGCAGCAGGTTCTCAGATCATCGCAGGCTCTGTGTTTGCTCATGTTTAATCTTCCATCCTTGACCTTTGCCTCTCTTCGGTAGCGCTACCAGTGTAAACAGCCCTTTCAGCTGGCCCATTCACCACCTGCTACACTTGCATTGTGGGAAACATTTCCTGCTCTTTCACATCTTTTCCCTGTAGTGCTTTGGATGCAGGCCAGACGCACCTGCTGTTGGAGGCCACCGGCCCGGGTGCTGAGGCTGGGAGAATCCCCATCTATTCAGGAATAACCAGCCACTGTGCGAGGCTTACTGGACCCTGTGTGTCTGAGGAACAGACTGTCACCCTGAAGCCAGCAGACACTTCCACAGCTGGGCAGCAAACCAACATAGACAAGGCGTCAGATTACCCAAAAGTCTGAAGGAAATCAGACCAGTCTAGCAGCTCGTCCTCACTAGAATGAACTAGAATGTTCAAAAAGTCGACTCACTCCGTTTGCCTCCATCAACTGGTCAAGGCCCAACGTTGGTGATGCTGGTCTGTTGGTCTGTCTAACTGTCTGCCACTTATATGCAGAGCAACTAGTAGCAAGAACTTCCTAAAATGTCCTAATTACACAAAACAAAACTCACAGCACATAAGCATTAGCCCTGCAGTGTTCGCAGATTCGCCACAATCATCTCAAACTTGTTTATGATCTGCATGGCTCTTCTGTTCGTGCTGTCCAACCAACACTGATCAGTCCTGAGACTTCGGTCATTCACTAAAGACATTAGCAACCACTGACTGGTCTGGTTGACTCATTCAAAGGAAAGTAAGCACAAACCCGGACAGTACAATACAAGATGGTCAATATGGCAGTGCACTGTTCAAGCACACAATCAGAACTCACCGGGCTTCCAGGGTGTCCCCTCTCCCCTTTATCACACAGACAGCTCTTAGGCTGTGGGCACTGGTATAAAACCATAAGGAAAATATGAGCAATATAATATATAATCATTGAGCTTAGACACAAAGTACAAAAAGCTTGCCTCTGTTTTGTGTTGAAAATGATTTTGTGTGAGTTAATAATCTCATAGAACTTACCCCAGTCTTGACGATTGTGTTCTAAGAGAAAAAAAAAAAACAATACAGAGAATTAATGATAGTCTTTTGCAGAAATCATAAAAACACATTTTAGAAATACTCAAATGTCATGTATTACACTTTGCTATAACATGATATTGTTTTCAGATACTGCAGCCCAGTTTATTCCCATTTATATTCAAAGGTATAGTGACTCTTCATCATTAACAGTCCTCTATAGTATGCTGTATTAAATGCTTATTTTATGGCCTGGCTGAATATCTATATTTGATATTCTCATTATGAATGCCAATAGATTTGACAAACTGACAAAGACAAACTGCAGACCGTAACACAGATGTAAACCTAAAACAAACATGGCTGACCAGTTCACCAAAGAGTTTGTCATCCAGATGGCTGTCAGTGAGGCTGAAAATGTGCTGCTGCGGGGGTGCGCTGGCGATGGATCGCAGTTTTGCACTCATGGGACCGTCTTTGGGCAGGCCCGACAGCCTGATGGTGAACATCCTGATGTTGTGCTGTTTGGCCTCAGCAGCAGCTGTCACAGCGCTGGGACTGCGTGGGTGATCCCCTCCATCTGTCATCAGCAGCGCCACCCTCAGGCTGCTGGAGGACGTCTCACGGTTGAACACCTGGGTGGCGTTGGTGATGGCATAGGCGGAGTAGGTGCCCTGGCCGATGAAGGACATGGAAGCCACCCTGCTCTGGAAGACGTCCACGTCCTGCCAGTCTCTGAAGTTGTGCTCCACCAACACAGTACTACTGTACTGCAGAGCAGCCAGGCGTAGCCGAAGCCGCCAGCCGGCTGAGTGCAGCTGCAAGAGCCTTGTGCTGAAGCGCAGGATGAAGTCCTTCTGTCGCTCAAACAGCTGAAATTTGGCTCTCTCTGAACTGTCTACGATGAACATGATCTCCACCGGGCAGATCAGGGCTAAGCAGGAGGCAAAGAACACAGCACACATACTTTCAAACTGTTGCTGCAGTGGCATGTTACAGCTTTTACAGTTTAACCAGCTTCTGTCAGAGAAGATACAAAGTTCGGAAAGTGCTCCACCGTCAGTGGTCCCTTCACCCACCCAGCACTGTGATCCAGAGCAAGCTCTTGTACTATTGCACACCATTTGGAGCGAATAATCATGGTCAACACTGGATGGTTCTAAATGAGCTTTAAAAACCCTTTTTAGCCAATATCAGCAATATATATTTAGAACAAATCTCAATTTTCAGTTACTCTTAAGTAATGATATTAGTTTGGGCCTCAAAAAGCAGAAATGGCAGAGTTCGAATTTAAGCAAAGGATAGTATGCACATGCACAAAACGTGCAAGGACAATTATAAACCTCAGATTTAAATATGGAATTATTTTCTTTATATTGTTCAACTGCAGCTGCACATAAGCCAAGCCAGTAGCTGAAAGAGCCGCAGCTGGCTGCTGGTTGTTTCGGGGTTATTACTGCTCTACATTGCATCTTAATGAGGTTTGCAAATAGCACTACGGTACTTGAGGACCACACACACTTAATAAGTCACAAAGCATTGAGTTCAAGTTGCATTCATCTCTGTTTCTGCTTTTTTCAGACTTTATCACTGAGCACAGCATCACATAGACAAGTCGATATAGAAACACTTACTTTTGGTCTCATTATTGATGACCTGGTTGTCATCTTTCTGCCCCTTCCTCCTTCTCTTTTGGCACCTGGTTGGGCTCGACAGGGCCAAAGTGAGGATCAGCACCTTCAGGAGCCACCACATAGTCATGGTTCAGTCCAGCCGCTCAGCCTGGAAAAATGTAGAGAGCATCGCAGCAGCACGAGCTGTACGTTATTCTCCTGTGAGACGCAGCGGTGACTTGCCGTCGGTCGTGCAGCATCAGCTCAACCCGAAGGCTGCAGTGATTGCACACCAACACAAGAGGGAGACAACACTGCAGCGACTGCCGGCAGACCACACCGTTTGATCCCTTGAGCAGGACATGGTTATGTTAGACAGGCTGCTCTGGCTCAGGTCACTTATTACCACCGCTGTGATACTAGTGTTAGCACTGTGAATACTTCTCATCCAGCTACTGCTGCAAGTACTGCAAATGCTCCTGTTACTGCAACCGTTTATACTCCCACTGCTGCTACTGCTGCTCACAATACTGCTGCTGTTGTGTATTTAGTAGTAATTGTGAACAGTGTAGCAAATCCATGAGCAGGACTGAGTTTTTGATTTTTGTTTTTTGATATAAAAAATATATTCCCTAATAACTTAATTAACTTCATCTCACTTCCTATATATGACTGTGTGTGTGTGTGTGTGTGTGTGTGTGTGTGTGTGTAATTAATTAATATATAAAGATTAAGGATTTTATTCACATTGCCCTGATTGTGATATCCAGTCATATTAATATATAACATATTTATGATATCGTAATATCTACAACCATTTTCTATTAAACTGAATTCTAACAGTGACATTATTAATAATATAATAACAGTATTTGTCCCGATGCCACTGATACACTTACAATCCAACTGTAATTACCATAACAACCACTTCAGTGCTCAGACCCTGGATCCTACCTGCATGTAAGAGATGTGAATCAGATAATCTGGCTTTGCTTTGCTGCTGCTACTGCTGCCATTCAAACTACCCCTGACACTGCAATTACAATGAGTTCTATTACTATTAATGGCAATTAATATTATAATAATCATCATAATAATGTGCAATATTATCTTTAATTGTAAATAAACTAATTGAATCACACAAGTTCTGGATACATTTGCTCCTCATAACTAACTGCAGCATATTCTCATTCAGTCTATTGAACTATTCCCAGATAAACTGCTTTAAGAGCAGCCTGCATCCACACTAGCATGTCAGTGATAGTTTAGACTAAGTCTGAAATAGCATGGGATCCATACCTGTGTGTTAATCAGTAAGAGCTGCAGGTTAATCCATCAGGGAGCTGAACAGGCGCTGCGCTGCTGCTGTGTCTCCGGGCTGCTCTCAGACCAGAGGCAGGGATAGCAACAGCTCTGCAGTCCAACCTGCAGCAGCTCCCATGGTCACAGCACACCGGTGACAAGTTAGCCACAATGCAGCAGCTGAGACGTCCTGTTTCTCCCTTCACAATAAAAGTTTATCTCCAAAATAATGGACATTGTGGTCGCCCCTGCGTGCCTTTTAAAAATAGAGTTGTCTTTCATATTCAGTGATGATTACATTAATTTAAATTACTGTTGCTAGGTTGCCTGTATTTCTGTACAACGTCAGCATCTTTTCACGAGTGACTGCTTTTATTTTGAAATCACACTGTCTGAGCCAGTTTCCACTTGTTTCCGGGAAGAAACCACAAGTACCAGAAAACTGAACTACTGTCGAACACCAGTCTGCGCTCACTGAAAAGTCCCCATCATCTTCAGTTACTTCAGGAACTGTAACTCTAATTCGATCATTTGTCTTTCCCCAAAAAATATATTTTAATGTGACTTTAAATTTAGTTTTAGACTGCTTCCTTTGATTTCCACTCAATTCAAAACTTAAGGGATTATCAGACAGTAAATGGACTTAAACTCAAATATACAGTCAGAATATGGTGGGTGAAGCGATGTTAACATCTTTCACTTCGTAATAATAAAATTGTAAACTTGATTTATTATAATGCACAAAAGTGCTTTACAAAAGAAAATTAAACAGAATGGATTTAAAAGCAGGTAAAGAGATTTATGTGTCTGAGCAGGCAGAGAGTTCCAAAGTGTGTGGGCTCTCACAGCACAAGCCCCCTCGTCCTCTGTAACAAGGATGACCTGGGAGTCAGCTGTGTTACAGACAGCTCTTAACTCCAGCAGAAATAAAATGGAGCAGTCACCTCTGTCCACAGTCGTAAGTAAGTTTGACAAGAGCCGTCTCTGCCATGGCATGCTCTGAAACCAGACTGAAAACTATTAAAAACACTATTAATAATCATAAAAGGCAACAGTTCATTCACACATTAATGGCTCCCTCCAACAGTGCTCAAACAAAGTGTATAAAAAGGTATAAAAAATCTGAATCTGAGACATAAGACACAGAATATCCCATAAGTTGATATGTCTTTAAAAATGTGTGTAACTATAGCAACATTTATTTACCTGTAAATGGCTGTAGAGCTATCATATCATAGCTTTCATATCATGTTAAACCTCTTGCAGTTTTTACTGTTAAGTCACATTATTCCAAAACATAACCTTTATCTTCATTTATTCTCTCCACCCATCAACAAGCTCACCCACCTCATTTGCAAAAAGCAAATGGAAAACTCTTTTTCATATTCTTTGTCATATTTGATTAAAGCTCCACAGACAAATCAGTCAGATGACGTTTCATTAAACTTCTTACTGTCCTCAGACTGAGACAAACAATTCTGCTCCCCTTGACCTGGAGAGACTCATCCATGACTTCATATCCTCTCCTTATATTTTCCCATCACTCAGTCATCTAATGACTCCTTGTTAGCATAGAATTCATTCTGAAGCATGCTAGCTGTCAACATTGTGTTACATGGTCTTATATTACAGAACAGCTGCCCATATGACATGGGAATCTGACATCTTTCTCTTTCATTTCCTGTTTGGGTCAACTTCATGGTGTCTCAGGTGCTAAAAAACAAATTTAAGTTGGATGAAATGTTCATTTGAAAAGTAACTAGTTAAAAAAAAGTACAACACAATGTAAAAACTACAACATTGCTACATATACACCAAGCAAACACAGAGCAACGTTAGCAAAATGCTAAAGCTGTTGCTGGTGGAAACGTCATTTCATTTCACAGAGAGAGAGAATGGAAAACTTAAAGTTGCGCCAACCAAACCTGGGGAGGGGGACTGCAGAGTCAGCAGTCATTCTCTGCATGATATCATCCATCACTGACATTAAATGCATAAATTAAAATGTTGACTACAGCAGCCTTTGTTCTATAAGAGTTATTTCACCCTTGCTGCAGCAGGACTTTCTCCCTCAGAAGTCACACACTTCTGCCAAAATGCCCCTCACCTCGCTGTAAAACTACAGAGTACTGGTGCCAATCCATGTTATTGCAACTATAAGCTGCTGAGTGGCATACGAAACAAGTGTGTGCTAAAAAAGACTTACAGGGTGAGGAAGACAGAACATGGAGGTAGAAGTAGGCTGGAGTCGGAGGTTAGACTGAAATATGGTTCATCCAGGGTGGGAGGAGAGCAAAGGGAGAATTTAGGATGTTTTAAAGCTAATCTTTATGGAGTCGTTCGCTGAGTGGCAACCTGAGAATGTTGAGGGGCTGAGAGAAACTGCAACTGTCGGTGTGAGAAACTTCTATTAGCTGCTCCCATAATTCTTACAGACAGGCTCAGGTAAGGCCTCATGCCCAATTCCGAACATAAATCATTGATGTGTCTGACAGATGCTGCTGCTCTCTCTGCGAAGAGTTACCAATCATGCAGTAAATATTACCTGGAGTCTTGGAGAAAGCATTCCTTCAGAGAACTCTCGATACAGCACGATCAGTTTGCTCCTGCTCAGAATTAACTTTACTCTGAAGTGACCTTGTACACACTCATCGACTTCACTATCTGCTGCCACGGATCAAGCTGTGAACACAGCAGTGGCATATTATCATGTTGTTGACCATTTAGTTGTAGTTTTGAAAGGATAGAAACTGAAAATAGTCATCCAGGTAATCCCTAAGCCAGGAGATACAGTGTCTGAGGGAGGTGAGGAGCACATGCAGCTGGAATGTGACCGTCTTTTTCCAGAAGACCAAATGTATCTTCTCAGAGAGGGTAGCTGTATCTATTGTAAGCAGGTGGAACCCTTTTTGACGGGATGTCCAGGCTCATCGGTGAGAGGAGGGTTACGGGTTGCCATGCAACTTCTTCTCCTCCTCCCTCTCATCCTCTGAGTCATATTGTTTGGTCTAAAATGCTGTGTTGGCTGTTTTGGTGGATTCAGGTACTAATGGCCAAAGCCTTGGATGGCCGTTTGCTTACCCCAGGACTTATTGCACTCCACCTTGGGTCTCTAATTGTAAGCTAACCACTCTGAATACATAATTTTCCATGTCATAGACTAGCCTTAGATTGCTACGTATTCTTGGGTATCCCTGGCTGGAGAAGCACCATCCTTGTGGTCTCTGCTAGGTCTTGCCTTCTGATTTACTTGATATCCCTCAAGATCCCCATGAATACCTGGATGTTAAGGAGCTCTTAAGCAACACCTGCGCCACACCCCTCCCTGCTCATCGACCAAATGAGCATGCCATAGACCTAGATAGGTTTCACTTCCCCTAGAACCCCCTGCACTCACCACCATCCCCAAAGAAGGAGGTTAGAAATGAGTAAAATCCAGAATTTCTCTGTGTGGGCATCATCTGTATCTCCTTGCATCCCACCCAATCTGGATTCTTCTTCATGGACAAGACAGAACATTTCTTTTTCTCCAAGGATAATAAAGACTTTTCAGCATGTCTGGAAGGTTCTCAACAGCTGCTGGAGAATCAGATGTATGTCAAAGAGGAGAAGTGTGAGTTCCACCAGTGAGCCGCCTCCTTCGTCAGCACCGCTGTGTCCCCTGGAAACATTTACCTGGAGCTGAGATCAGAGCTCTTTTTGTGTTCTGTGGCTGCTCCTCTGCATGCGCCGGCCTAGCCAGGCAGCAGGCTCTAGTGGGAACCCCTCAGACAAAGCAGCTGTTTGCAAGGCTAATATGAAACTCCAACATGTCCAACATGTTTTCGCAGCTCCTCACACTTCTCCTCCTCACACACCGTTAAAGGCTTGTCTGGGCCTGAATTCAGCATTTTGACAAATAAAAAATAAACATCTCATTATTTATTTTTTGTTTAAATAGATTTTTCTAATGTGCTGCATGTGCTGTGCATACAGAGAGATGTGGAGAAAGCACACTGGCTGCCAGATGCTGCTGGCTGTATGGGAAGCGACTGGCGGTAATGCTGGCTGTGGCACACTGTCTGCAGACAGCTCTGTGTTAAGACAACACAGCCAGGCGGCAACAACACCAATACCAGACTGGCAGTTTAGAGGGCGCTTCCTGCTGCAGGTCAACATATTTTGATAAGACCAACGGGCTTTTTACAGCACACGGCTGCACGCCCAGATACTTTCTGGACACAAGCATGGCCATGTCGAACGCTGCTAATGGTGGGCAGGAAATCTGCCAGATACTCTCAGCTCCTACAAATACATGAATAATCCAGAAAACCTTGATGATCAAATCCATTCATATTCTAAGAGAAGAACTGAGGAAGCTTGGCCCTGAGAAACACTTTACAATAAAAGGACCTGTTATTTGCGGAAAACACCTACTCTGTACACCAGCTCTGAACCAAAATTGAGAGATAAAAATGCAAAATAGCTTATTTATTAAATTATTACATACGTTGAGGATCAGCCCCACACACCATAATCCCAATTTACTTGAAATTTGAGGCACAAGCTCTCCACCACCTTGTCCTCCTCTGCCTCTACATCTGGGCCTCTGCTCTGTCCTTGTGTGTGTCTGTCCTGATTGATCTCTGACTCCCTGCTTTCAGTCACTGACCGTGCATGCTGAGCGGTGGTAGTCAGTCAGATTGCCCTGTGTCTCCGGTACATTATCATTTTTTTGTTTTTTACATTTTTATTGGGTTTTTAGCAGCTCAGGTCAAATATTACCATGCATCAGTGGATGAAGTGATATGCTGTGAGTCCTTATATGTGAGGTGGGCCAAGATTGCTGTGTCGTCAGAGTATTTGAAGTGTTTTGTAATGTAGGAGGAGAAAATACAGTCAATAGCATAAAGTGTGTGTAGATACACTAAGGCTCCCGGTGGGATATAGTGACTGCCTGGAGTCTGTCACACATCAAACTGTGGATCCAGTGGGAGAGGAGAGGTGGAACATAGAGATGGTGGAGTCTGCTAATCATCAGGTTTTGAAGATGCAGCTATAATCTATAAAAAGTCAGGGTCAAAGGCAGGGGTCATGGTTGTGCACCAAATTCATCGCCCAGGGTCAGACAGTCAAGCTCCACTGCACTGTTCTGAGAATTCATCACAAACAAGCAGAACTGTGTGCAGTGGCGTCTTGGTTTGCTGGAGTTTCACCTGATCTGACGCACCAACTTCCCTCTTTGACACTTCAGCATTTCCTCCGCTCAGACTGATCTGCGCCCTAAACTTTGGATTTGACACATGGTATTTGCTCTTGTTGCACGATCACCACCGTGATGTAAGCCGGCATGCTTACCCACAACAGTTATACCTAGCCGCTGCTGCATGCTTGTTGCTGGGCCGTGCTGCATTTAGGAACAGCAGGATTGTGATGGCACATCGTAACTGCCACTAAAATCAAGCTGGTAAGTTTAGCTGAGTATGCATAAATAATTCAATTTTTACAGCAACAAATCAACAGAGAGGTTACATCATGAACAAGTACCTGAATGGCTGGATAGCAGTTACACTAGGTTAGAGAATGATTCTTCTGTGATTTGGGTGAACTGAATGAATAAAAATGAATATTATAGCAATAAATCAGCTTGTCCACTCTTATTATAGCTCTGCAAGCAAACGTATTTTTGGAAGTAAACCTGATCTAATCTGAATAGATGGTTTTGTGCTGTGTTCACTTCAAAACAATGGGATTGCACGTGGCGCATGCAGAATCAATGCAATGATTTGTTTGAGTTGCGTTTCAATCAGCCTGAAACTGAGCTGAACTCAGGGTCATTCTCTTAAAAAAGAAGCATTGTTTGAATGCAACTTCAAGTGCCATATACCGCTATATATCTGCAGCAGTACCATACTGCAGAGACAGTTTTAGAGCCGGTGAGTGCTTACATGAGGCGCTTGCAGGTATGAAGGCTTCTTGAACTTGCCATGCTTGGATCATTTGTTAAAGCTCCCTGTGGCCCTTCAGACTTTGGCAGGCCTGACAGCTTCATACGACGGGTGCAACAGCCCCGCTCAGGGGCCTGATAGGCATCTGATAGATATGCGGAGGTTGTTTTAGACATGTTGGCTCACAGGAGGAGCTGCTGCATTCGTGGTCAACTTCAGAATTAAAAAAAATAAACTAAAAAAATCACAGTGTCCACTTTGGTATGTAGAATATGAACTAATAACCTCTGGGGGTATGGTAATGGGTTAAACACAGTGAGTTTTACAAGATCCACGGCTCAGTCTAGCAGTTACTGTGGTCATGTCGGGGTTAACGAGCAGAACAGAATGGCATCATAAACATCCAGCTCTCTGAAAAATGCCCGGACCTGGACAGGGGAATTTACATTACTGTGACTGATGTGACTTACACTATGTGACAAATGCAAACAGACACAGGGCTACGCTGATGGATGGGTGGGATGATAGATTGGCTGGATAATTGCTTTTTATGGTAAACAAGATTTTGTCCAGTCAGCACGGACCCACCAACAGGATCAAGGGGATCATTTTATTTGACAGTTTGAGGAGCGCTAATAAAAGGTGCAATGAAACGTGCCTCATTTTGCCTATGGAGCTATTAACCCGCTGCAAGAATTTCACCCAATAGTTTTAGTTTCCCATCGGGAGCTAAATCAGGGGCTTGTTCTGAGTTGAAACAATGAGGATTTTCTAAGATATGAAATATCAAAACTGCACTGATCGATATTTTTCAGTCAATGATGGACGGCAGACAGCTGATTTAAAAGCTTTGTTAAACTGTCCTATACACAACCTGCCACTCACTATACATCAGAGAAACAGGCAAAGTTATCAACAGGCTGAAACTGATTCTTTGGTGTTGGTGGAGACCAAAACAGAGTTTACAGAAGAGTGAACATCCAAGTCGCACTGTGATTGCTGGTTTAGTAAATATATTATTAGAATGATTTAAAATGCTACATATCAAATTAAAATTGCACTCATAAACAATTTGACTTTAGTTTTTGCTGGTGGTGACCTTCATTCTTCACTTGGCTCGGAAAATACCAAATGAATGCTAATGTTGCTCTGTGCCTGCTGGAAACAGACAGTGGAGTGCTAGCCGCATAGCAACTTTAAAGGGGTAACATGTCGGTGTGGCAACTTGTTGCTGCCCCAAAGTGTCCAAAAAAATGAAAGTGATTATTTTTAGCCCCTAAAAAATGTTGGTTTTCAAATAATCCATATCATAAAAGCATTTAATTTTGGGCTGCAACAATTATTTTGAAGTCTAATTTGTCAGATATTGTTTTATTTATTTATCTTATCAACAGAATAAATGTTAAGTGTATAGAACGTCAGAAAAGTATCAAACTGTACTGACAGTTTCCCAGAGGCCGAGGTGATGTGATAATAATGTTTCACAGCTCTTTATCATTTCCATAAAGGTTAATGCACACGACTGGAGTTCTATCAGGAAGAGCCAAAGTAAACTAAAACTACGATTAGATGAATGACTGATCGTGTGTGTGCGTTTGCTGGATTTGACAACGAGAAGTTGTGGCACAGAAATGAAGACGTATCCGTGACAAAGTGTGTGAGATGGCAGTGATAATGTCTGTGGGTGGAAGCAGATGGAGCAGATGCTGCAACACTAACGGTGGTGCCTCGACTTGCTGGAACACGGCAGCTGCCTTCCTCCAGGCTACATGCTCTCCCACCCGTCAGTAGGCCGAGTGTGACCGGGATCCACTCTGTTCTTTTACAGCGGCTGACATTATCACCCCACCTCTTTGGTAATGATATACACATCCATACATTGGTTTGCCATAAAGCTCAATTTTACAGTGATCACTTCCTGCTTGATCACATTTTATGTCGCTGTTCTGAAGTGGTTGGCATTTATCATTCTGTTGAAGGTTGAGACTTACAAATTAAGAGCCTGTCAACATGCACTCACCCGCAGGGCTCTGGAAAAAACTTTGAATCATATTACATACTGATATATAATAAATCTCTGCATATTTTCATTTCATGCTTCCTGTTTTAAAGGGAAATGTTGTTATTTCAACTCCACTGCAGCTGACGTTATATAAAACTATAAAAGATATGTGCTTAAACCCTCTATGCAAAATCTGGTAGAGCTAAAACATTGAATGAACTCACCCATTAGTCAGCTCATTTTAATTAATCGCTGTTTTGATTTGCTACTGACACTTTTCATTATTTTTCCAGCAGAAATTCTGGTAGTTCCACCTTGTAACTTCCAGGATTCTTTGGGGTTTGGACTGCTGGTTGGACAACACAACACACCAGAGGACATTTTCAATTTGTAGTGTGAAATTATGCAGAGTTGGAATCCCTGGAACGATTTCTGCAAAGCCCACAGAGAGGAGAGATACGTTTGAGTGGGTAAAAACTGATAGTGTAAAAACACCATGAGACAAGTTATGAGGAAAAGGTTTATTGTCCCATCAAATGATCAATGGGAAAATCAACAGATTAAATAAATTACAGTTGAACTTGGTGGTCCAGTCTTTTTGCTTTGTGACCTTCTAAATGTCCACTGACCCTGTCCCTTTAACACAGGTAGAGTTTTTAAATATATATTTAATATATATATTAATATATATTTTCATATGAGAATATGAGTCCAGGAATCAAACTGAATGACAAACCTCTGACTTCATCATCAGGATCAATTCCATCACAGGGCAACATTATGGTGGAACTATTGTTAGCGAGAACTGATGCACAGTGGCTTTTTCTGTGAAACAGAAAGTTAGACTTCAGGTCTGAAAGCCCTACTGATGTCATCAGAGGTATCTCACTTTGGGTTTGGGAGTCTGTTGTGGATCATCCAGAACCAGCGGTGTGCTACAACCAAGCCAGTGATGCTGTGAATCTGAGTTGAGGATAGAGTCCATCACTGGCAAGTTAAGGTCTGAGCAATAAATAAATGAATAAAAATGTCCATTTGAGACCATTTAATATTACACCACGACACAGCTAACTGCAGAGAATCAGCCTGACTTTGCAAACAGTAGGAATGATAAGCAGCTCCTGGGGTTGCTGGGCCTTCAACCTACTAGTCTTTCTGTGTGAAGCTTATGTTTATATAATTCGTTTTCACCCATAACTACATGGCGAACTTAAAACCTTGGCAATCAAACCCTAAAAGTGAAGATATTTTACAAAATTACATGATGTAATATGGATTTCATAGGGGAAGACATCAAGACCCATCTTTGCAAATAAGAATAATTGCTGCCCATGAATTGTTTTTAAATGGTTTGTTATGCTTTTTAATACCACTGTATCATTTTATTCATAATCTTTTATGCTAAGAACACCTCCCGTGATAGATTGTGGGCATGAAACACACAGACTGAGTTAAAGTCAACAGAACCATGACTGACCCACAAGGGCAGTGGATCTGTATCTTCTCTGCTCATACTGCCCCCTGCTGCCCATCAAGGCTCACACGCAGATATTTCCCATAACTGCACACCGCATGAGAGTGTTTGCTGATGCATTTTGGAACAAATGAACTACGCAGCAATCAGCAACAATACACACATCCAGCAGATGCATCAGTCAGGGCTCCTGCAGTGAAGAACAGGTCGCCTGGACCTGCACAAGTAAATAAACTGATGGATGGACGGCAATAAAAATGATCAGTTCATGCAGTTTGGTTAAAAAGCAGCATTCAGGTAGGCTCAGCTTCCTGGCTGCTGTATGATGGATACCTGACGGTTTGCTGGAGGTCTGACGGCGTGAACTCTGCAAAACAGGACCAGCTGCCTGCATATTATTGCATACAGCAGCCAAAAATGCCATCAGCTGTGACTGCAGCCTGCATCAGCCTGGTTATGATCAGGTTTTGAAGAAATCCCATTAATGCAGTCTGATATCAGAAATGTGTTTTGCCCATTAGGGTACTCAGCAGACTGCATCACACAATCTAACTTACCAGCTTTTCCCACTGAGGATGATGAAGCCACAGGGGAGAAAAAGAGTGAAAGATGGTGAGAGATAATGAGGAATAATGTTCACTTACCAGCAGTGGCCATCTCATTTATTCAGGATCTTTCATTCATGTTGTTTTTTTGTTTTTTTTTGGACACTTTTTATATATGTATGCATTTTTGTTTTGCTATGTTGTGATTTAAAGATTTTCTGTTGTTTTTTGTGTTTTGCCATCAACTATTACACATAGAAACGAGACACCCTGCAGAGCTTTTGGGTACTAAAGTGTAACACAGAGGGCAGGTCATTTGAAACAGTTCAGTTTGTGTTTACTTGCTTGATTTAACAGGACTGGCATAAATGTACTAATTAAATAGATAAATCAAGAGCATAAATCAAGTTTTTTTAAATACCTGAGCTGTTTTGAAATGCTGTCCAGGTGTGTCTGTTAACCTTTCTGTAGTCACGAGAATATAGATGAAGTACATTTCACATTAGAATAAATTCCTGTATCAAATGAGCCCAAATATACATCCAATTAGCATTGTCAAGCAATAAAACTGAGTACCTGTATACTGTATATACCAGTGCATATACATAGGTACTGACAACTTAAAACTTAGTCTTAAGACTTAAAAACTTATGCAATATTCTGGTGCTGTTTCATATTAACTCAATAAATGTATGTGAATATTTTCTAGAGCTTACCCAGCTTATTATGCAAAAATGTATTTGAACATGATTATTATTGTAAGAAGCACATATGACGGTGTACATTGTCCATAAGTGATGTAACGTTATTGTAAACCATGAGTGATCGCCTTGATGTGACTGTTATAGACAGTGGAAACACATGCAAACATGAAGCCAGTATATATATATATATATATATATATATATAGATAGAACAGACTCACACCTTGAAAGACTGGTTAAAACCCCTGCTCTGATATTAAACAGATGGAATAATAGTTCATTTAAAAAGTCTTTGAACAGAAAGAAGTGTTTTGTTAGATTTAATTGTTGATCTGCATTCTGTGCTCATGAAATATTACCGTGTTTTAAAATTGTGTACGTTTGGCACCTAACGAGCCACCGTACCTGAGGCTGTAAACACAATCATTATTGTTGTTATTATTATTTGTAGTGTTCTCAATTGAAAAGTTACCAGTCGTGTGGTGTGCAAGCATGAGTGAACATTGACTCACACTACTGACAGGTAAATATCTACACATTACTACAACAACAACCGTGTATAGATGCAAAGATGTGAGTTGATTGTCATCCAGAATCCCCTGAACAACCAGCTGAGGTCCAGTCTTTCCTGTTTGGAGGAGACAGGCCCGTCTGTAGCGTGGATTACTGACTGCCACCCTGCACCAGGTACAGTCAGCTTGAGGAGCTGACAGGTTTAGTTACTCACGGGTTCGTTAAGTTCAACTGTTGCCACCTTTCCGTCTCCATCCGACACAGTGAAGGTTTTTCCCGTCGGGTGTACCTGGCAGAGCAGCAGAGACACTCTTCGTGTCAGTGACGTTCACAGAGTATCTGAGCCATTATCACCGCACACCGCTATAACACTCACCTTCTCAACGCGTCCGACGAAGCACACCGGCCTGCTGATGTGCTGCGACAGCATAGAGCAGTTAATTCTTGGTTTGGGCATATCCAGAATACCTGCCATCTTGATACTTTGCTGTTTTTGGCGTTACTGAACTCGGGACAATGCAACATAGCGCGGGAAATGCACAGCTCTTTATTTTAAATGCAGTTGAATCCCGCGCGGGCGGGATATGTACGTTTAAATTAAAAAGGCGGTGCTTGTTATTACGGCGAACCCGGGAGTCTAAACCCAACGTCCATAACTTAACGTTTACGACGCCATATCCGCCATATCCGACGCGCTCTAATCATTCCCCCACAGGAAACATAAACGAGTACTTCCGCCGCACGCTACCAACAACATAAAGACTAGAGGAACTGAAGGTGGCGTTCAAAGTTTCTACACGAACACTTGGGAAGCGGAGGCCAGTGACGTCACCATCATAACATAACAAGACGGATGATATTACACGGACAGAGCGCTGTCGACAGGTTAATTAGGCTACGCGCTGTGTTTCTCTGTACTTTAGACTCAGAAGAGCGAACGAGCGAAGCTAACCGGAGTCTCCCGCCGCAGGGAGCCATGAAATGACTCAGAGGCTGCATTGTGAACTTCATGACGAGTCACAGCGACAGTAAGAGCGTCATTATCACCGTGTAGAGACAATATGGCAACACTACACCACTACCTGTAGCCACAGTTGACTTATGCATAACAGCAGAACTGTATTCTCACTCATCAGAATGATAAACTAAGATATCTATAACATGCTTACTAACAAACTGTATTTCACTACGTAAAGAACTTTAATTATACAAATCTAAGCTACATTCTAATCTGAATAAAGTGGCTGCTTTGTTATTTCCTCTTTTGGCTAAACACGCGTTGCGGATATCCGTAATTTAATTCTTCCTGGTTAAAATGAATATTTCAGAAATCCGTAATGACATTCTTCGTAGGACGAGTGACGTCACGTTTGCTATTTAGGTGTGGGTTTTTTGACACAGAACATACTGTGAAAGTTTCATTTCACATATCCTAAACGATCAACCGATCCATAATGTAAATATGAAAAATAAAAATGATGCTGCAACTGTGACTAACCGTTAACACCTGGCATAAGGCAGTGGCCGCTGGTCTCACCCTGCATTTCCTCTGCTGACAGAAGAGAATCATGCTCAGTTTCCTTGGACTCCGTAAAGACTCAAAGAAGTCAACATCCAAGAAGGAGGAGGATGGAGGCTTCGTTATCATTGGTGAGAAACATAAGCTCTGTATATCAAAAGTGGGCTCAGTGTGTTATAGTTTAAAGAATGGCTCCTAATGATGTGGAGACACCTGTAGACATAGTATTTTATATCCACTATTGCCTTTATACCATTCTACCATTATAGCATGCACTGATGAAGAACTGGTCAGACACATCGATGATCAAAACCGACCAACAGTCGGGCTGATGATGAATTAGTTAATTTAGTAAAGTTTGTGTAATTGTCTACAATGTTGCTTTGACGACAGTTAATCCAGTTGGATGCTAGTTGGTGTTAGGATGCTTCATAAATATGAACAATGCAATTTGGACACGCAGCACGCAGCCCAGAGGAGATGGATGGACCTGCTGATCTTCTGGCAGGTGGTCGACCCGCTCCACCTCTGAGCCCCAGCTGTATGATTTTTGTGCAATGGGGCAGTGATTCTACATTTTTTTTGAGAAGACAGCCATTTAAAGTCATTTAAAACACATTAGGGAATAACACATTGCTTCACTGTTGGGCTCCTCGTCTCATGATCACCATTTTGCCGTGTGACACAATTTGAAACGTTGCGGATTTCACAATTTCCTCAGAGCGTGTTACTTTGCATAATGAGCTCCAATGGCCTTGGAAACGGCAGTGACAGTAACAGTAGCAGGCAGGAAACTCAAGGTCCCTTTATAAAGTCTGGAGTCTGGAGATGACCCTATATACACCCACCTGTAATCACATGACCGACCTTCTGTCCTCTCTGTAAGCTAACAGTTAGAAGAACCATGAGTCAGCATTTATTTGTCATATCACTGTTTTCTTGTTCATCACATTGATGCTGTGCCTAAATCATCTTAACACCTGAGTGAAGGCAGCGGACACGTTTCCAAGACTCTGACATTACAACCAAATAAAACCTTAGCAGCAGCTTTTCTGTTGTCCATTATAGCCTCAGCTCTGTGGAACACTGAAAATAATTATTTGGATTTTGACATTCAACCCGTCGATGCTGCTTTTTACCCTCGTGACTCACTCTGCTCAGCGATGAGTCATCTGTTTTTTGACTAAAATCACGACGGCCCGCGTAGACCGAGCTTCATCCTAAATAAAACTCCTGTTTCACTTCATCTCCCGGAGAAGTGCAGCGCTTTCCGCTTTAATTGGAGGAGCTGGTGGGGCCGACACAGATGGTCAGGAGCTGCGTGTTATTTTTGGCAGAGGAGAGCAAGTGTCAGAGCCAGGCTTTCTTCTTCAGATTGAGGCAACCAACTGAGCTCCCAGACGCTCACTGTAAGCTGTCTGCTTACCGTTTAGTCACGTCCTCCTATCAGAGCTGGCCCTCCCGTTACCGTTGTGCTGGTGAATGGCCAACGTAAAGTCAAACATGTCAACAGTGACAAGGCAACCCAAATATAGCTCCATCAGATACGGCCACCTGAGATTTCATTAGAGTTGGAGGAGCTTCAAAGTGTTTTGGAGTGCATTTGTTCGGAAACGTCAAGTTTTCTGTTCCACTCGTGCAGCCTCTGGTAGATCAGAGCAGATGTCCAAAGCTGAGCTGATGGTCCCACCCAGGGCCAGATAACAGGTGCACAGCTCTTCACTGTGTCACGGCGGCCAGACCAGGCCGAGTCGCAGCAGGACGAGGCTGTCGGGCAGTTCTGCCGCGGCCGTCCAGCCTCCTCTCATTTCCACCGGGTCTGGGTTTGGTTGTCCAGGCGGAGATCACTCTCGTTTGAATGACGGCTTAAAGAGTCAGAAACACACCTTGGTGTCAACCATCACTGAGCAGGAAGAAGAGGTTTATACGGCATACTACAACTCTCTTACGGTCGTTGACCGAATAACCTAAGTAGAAACATAATCCAGCAGGCAGCGAATAATAAAATAAAGCCCATGATAATGACAAGTGAGTCTTTAAAGAGATTTCAGATATTAAATATTACCAATATGATGTGGTAACCAGAGTTACAGTGCCACACAACAGCTCAGCCCCCCTCAGATCTCCTCCTTCCTTTCATTTTAAACTCACCTGCTGTCTTCTCTATTAGGTTTTGGTTTTTTAAATGCCACAAAACTGGAAAAAGCCACTGAAGATCTAACAGCGAGGAGACGTATTCAAAAGACCAAAATCCCCCAAATATTCACGGTACTATCAGCTACGACGGAGCGGCAGATCCTCACATTTGAGGAGCTGAAACCAGCCAATGTTTGCCATTTTCCTGTAAAAGTGACCTAAAATGATTAATAAATAAGAGGTAGTTAATGAATTATTGAACGGGGCGCAGGGGGCAGCTGTGGCGTGGGAGGCAATCCCTCAGTGTCTCCTGATGGTCACGCCAGCTCGCACGCTGGCTGAGCTTAAATCCTCCGGACTCTCTGCTGCCAAATTGCCCCGACAGCAGAAACCCTTTGTTTTCTAAGAGGAAACAACACTTCAGACTTGCTTCCTGCTTCGTGACATTATTAACAGTAATGCTACGTGATCTTTTCACTGTCTTATTGTGTCATCAAGTGTCATGGAACAGCTTGTTAGACTGGTGTTGCTGAAATGAAATTTCGGCTGTAATGATTTGAATAATAGGTTCAGTCTTTGTGTTAACGTGGGGCTCTGAGGCAGACAGATCAAGTGAGAAGCTTTCAGGAAGTTACAGGTTTTTATCTTGAACCACATGTTACTGCCCCTTCACCGCAGATACCACCTGTCTCAATAACTCAGACCGCTGAAGCCTCAAATCAGCTTCACATCAGCTTCATTTGTTTTGGCACAGGATGATGAGTGCTGCCGTCTCGATGGCAAAAGACAGAACAAGAGTAAACCCACGTTTTGTCAACATCTCACATCCGCAGACGACGTGACACCAGGAAGTCAGCATTCTCATTGCCATTGTCTCATGTACAATTGCAACAGAAAGTGTAAACGTGGCGGACAAGTCGTGAGAAACACTATCTAAGCTGATGCCGGATCAGATGACGGTAGATATGATCTATGTGTACACAAAGAGGGCTTTGGGCCTGGACCATTCCCTGAGGAGCGCGCTCCTCTTCCTTCATCGGGGAAGCTGCTATGGAGACGCGTGGAGATCAGAGACAATGACATCAGTATGAATGATTTCATTCTGTGGACAAAGTCGGTTTGGCCCCGGAGAGGAAGAGGAGCATTAACTTCTCACTTTCTCCTCTCCGTCAGCGCCTCCATTCGCTCAGTGTTTGGGCCACTTGACGAGGGAGATCTAATTAATTGGCTCAGTGACAGCAGCCTGCTGCAGGGCCTCCTGCGCCACCTTAAAATAGGTACGGACCTGGACCCAGAGTAAGTGACGCTCCGGCAGATTATGTGTGTGTCTTCTGGCACATCTGCAGCTCGTGTGAACACTCTACAGCCCCAGTCTTGGTGACTGTATTTTGAATGCACTAGAGGTGCTGTTATAATGTGATCAGCATGTAGCTGATTATGTACCACAGGATAAAAGGGAAACGGGGCTAGTTAGCAACCCAGCAACCCAACACGAGGAGGCATAAACAGTGAAAACTCGCTCCGTCCCTGCACGCGTAATGCTTGTAATCCATTAATGTGATCAGAAAATCACTGGCACAGCACGAGTAATCCTCCTCACCGACCTTATCGTAGTGAAGGAAAACACTTGAGGAAATCAGAGCTCCTCTTCTGTGATCTCATGTTACAGACACGTCATCCGAAGCTGTTGAATCAGAGTCAAATGGACCAGTGGAAAGTTGTTTGAAGACGTTTCTCTTCTCATCCAAGAGGGTTCTTCAGCTCTGTTGGATCGTGGTGGATCCCCCGGACTTTAAGAAACGCTGCGTGGTGTGATCAGTGCTCGTTAGCGTTGTGATGACCATGGTTGGGATACTCCTTGGTGTTTCAGCTGGTATCATTGGTGGTGTTAATGTCAACAACAGATGTTGAAGTGCTCCTGAATTAAGAAAGTCCAGAGTGGTCGTTAGTTAGCACCAATGGTCATTAGCAGTTTATGAGTGCACTTCTATCATTAGTGATTGTTGATTAGCTTCTAATTAATTGATTTATTGGTCAGAAAACAGTAAAGATAACAGGGCGACATTGTTAAAGCAGCAAATTCTCTGATTTGAGTCTTTTCTTCACTGTGTTACCAATGCATGCCTGTCACTTCTCTCGTGCAGGAGAGACAGTTGAAGAGCAGAGGAGGACGATGCAGCCCATGAACGTCCCACAGCTGTCAACAAATGTCATCGTGCAGCCGTCAAAGGTGAGCCTGCTGAGGTTTTCAGTGGATTATCTAAAGTTTACCCCGTGGTGCTGTGACCTGCACTGTGGAACTCAATAATCAGAGCAGACAGAGGAGGAAGACATTGTTTTCAGAGTAGAAAACAGTCCAGAGATCCCGTTTTTTCCTCAAACACTGTGTGATTCAGCTTTGAGACCAGTAGCTGTTCGGATCCCAGTTGGCCTTGTCCTGCACGGCTCATGCAGAACAATTTCCACTGCTGTGATGCTGACAGGTGCTGGAGGCCCAGGCTGGGCCAGCGAGCCAAAATGTGCCACAACCATTCACCACGGTGCTTTTTAAAACTGAGCTGAGACACCAGCCCCCACAGAGCTCCGCCACACTCCTGACTGATGACACATTTACTGCTAGAGCCCTGATACTGTGGCGTTACTGCTTAGAGTCCAACTAAAAACAGTTTTGCAGACTGTGGTGTGTGTGTGGTGTGTGTGGTCTGTGCGCATTAGGGTCCATATGGCATCCTGGAGTTACCACACTTCACACAGTGAGTGATTGGCTCATCCCTCCAGTTTCAATCACATGCTGCAACAGGAAGTGCTGAGATGCCGCACCGCAACCTCCCTCTGAAGTCTGCACGTCTAACACACGCACTGAAACACAGACGCACGCAAAAACAAAGAGCAGCGGCTGCCAGCCAGGGCAACTATCCCACAAACCCGTTTCAGAGATCTCCAGATGTAGACTAAAGCCAAATTCTAAAACCTATTAACCGAAGCTGATCAGCAGCCTGTGCCTGTGGCCAGGGCTCACTCACACTGCTGCCTTGTTCAGGGCTTTGGCCTGTTTCTCTGTGTGACACACAAGCTGATTGGTTGACATCATACCAGCAACAATACACCTTTCAGTACTGTATCAGTGTTCATATCAACGCATTATGTGTCAGGAAATATCAACCACAGCCACCGCAAATGTTCAAACGACAGCGTCCGCTAATTCATTATTATGAGGCGACATCACACGGTGCAGCCAGCGAGCGTGCACGCAGGAGCTGCAAGCCGTAGCTGCGTGTAAGTGAGTGACTTCGCGTGATGACCAGCAGGACCGGAGTCCTCGGTGTAAGGTGTTGATTGGCCACTCGGTCGATCCCGTGAGTCCTGTGGTTCTCTTGGTTTTCAAAGGCCTTCTCGCCACTTCTGCACCCACACTTCTATAGTTCAAAGCCTTTGAAAAGAATGAATCCGCTGCATGTACGACTTCTAATAGCTGTCCACGACTACAGCTGCATGTTGTGTGTTAAAGCCCCCACATCCACACGCGCTCTATCGCGTTTGCTCAAAGGATAGAAGCAGGAAAAATGGGCTAGTTGGATGATCCATAGGTTTTCTGTGGATTCCACGTCTTCGTGTTGTGAACAGATTGCTGGATAAAACCAGACTTTTTTTTTTTTAAAACAACTTTTTGACACAAAAAGGCAAAACAATCGATAAATTGTGGAGCTAATTGCCAGCTGCTGCCCTGTAATTCAGACACCACCATGTTGCTCCACAGTGTCGTTAGTGGTGCGAACCTCCGCGGCGTGGCTTTGAAAAACATTTGTCGCTTCAACTTCAACTTGAGCCGTTGTGCTGCAGAAGTGTTCGCGTTTACTTCAGTTTGGCTTTTGAGACAGAAAACAACAGAGCACCAGTGAGTCAAAGGGAGGAATAAAGCTTTTCTGGCTCTTGTCACTGTGTTCCTACCACCAGCATCACGATTGCTCCCAGGTGTAGGATCTTTGTTGTGCTCTTTGGTTCGATTGTTGGAGAGCGCAGCAGAAAACACGTCCTGTTGCTCCACCCTCGCTGTGCTTCATTCCCACAGGAAACCTCTGCCTCTTAATTGCAGTGGAATAACCATTTCCTGTAACATCTTCTCTGCGTTTAGTGTCACATTTGCCTATAATTATATGTTAAAGCACAAAACAAAGTCTCAAATCTGCCACTCTGGATGGCTTTCCTCCGCCACTGCTCTGAAGTCAGCGCAGAGGAAAATCTGACAGCGCTATTAAAAACTGCACTTGTGCAATGCGCGTGTGTATCCTTCACCCACAGTAACAGACAATCAGATCTCAGTAAATAGCCATGCAAAATAAGGTTTCTCTCTCTCCAAGGGTAACGAGTGGGAACACAAAGCTGTGGTTTCCTTCTAACCCTGAGCTGTATCACCCTGAAGTCACTGCTGCAGCGTCTCTCTATGCCCAGCTCATGCATACCAGTCGTACAGCTGTATAATGGTAGAGACTACACCTTTAGAACCTCCTTCCATCAGACGTGCCATCGGTTTGTCGCGCTCTCTGACGACACCTTGCCCGGCAGCCCATCAAGTGCCGCCCGTCCGCCGTGTGTCTCACAGACCAGAGCTCCCTGTAATGCAGCCTCTCTGCCTGACTGAAGCTGTTAACCCATAGCCTTCAGAACAAACCTTTGCAATTACTCAACAACCTGATACACAAAGCTGTTATCTGCTGTGAGCGCTTCCCGCATGTATGCTGATCCTGTTCCCACCAAGTCGCCAAAAAGATAAGAACAAATCCTATCGTTTGCCCGTGCATTTATTTAGCTTTTGTCTGTAAAAGCATAAACATGATACGTGATCCAGTGATTCTGACAGTTCCGTTGAAATAAACTGATTTTGGTTGGCTCAAACAGAGGCCCCTGGGTGTTTCTTCTCTCACGTCAACATACAGGAATTCCGAATCATTCATCTGGTGCACACAGTAATCCATGTAGTCTTTCTCCAGACTCTGATTTCATTTTGTTGACTATGATATAAGCAACACCTGGCTAACTAACTGCTCTATTATCTCATTATTGCTTATTCAGTGAAGGAAATGCACATTTAAGCCTCATGAACGTGCATTTGACAAAGCCCATCAACTCAAACTACCCACCAGTGGAATAAACAACATTCCACCGCCTCCACGTGCATTACAGCCACACTGCACTGCAGCGTGGTCACTGCAGTTCACCAACATGCTTTCAGTTCATGACAGCATTAAGTTTGGTTTTTGGCTACCTGCACTCATCAGAACCAGCATGTTGACATGTGGCGTGCATTTATTGCAGCACTGCAGCATGAAGTAATATTCAGATATGACTTTGCAAGACCGTGAGCAGGCATGACTAAACTGAAGAATAGTAAAAATCACATGGTGGACCTGTGGAGGATGTGGAGGTGACCCCGGGGAGTGATTGGGAAGTGTTCATCTGATGGCCAGCGTCAGTAGTCTTAATATTTTTAGGCCGATCATTCTGTTAATATTTGTCGTGTTCTGCCAAGAGGAGCTGGCGTTCTGGCAGCTCAGGGACAGACTGTGGCCAGATTTCATTTACCTGACAGTTAAATTAAAATCACATTGTTGCAGAAAAAGCTTAAAACCTTGATGTGAGTGTCCAGCCCGAGCCTTTCCCGAGTACCAGTTCAAAACGATGGCCTCGCTGGAGAGGTGGCAAAATTGCATCAGCATGCATACTTAAAACTCTTTGACATTTGATTGTTCTGTAGACGCACGCCATTCCCCCACAATGCAATGCACAAAGGTATTAAAGGTGCCACTCACTGTTAAAACACGTTGTTGTTCCCTAATTTGACGATCGTTCATCGAATCGTTTTCCATGAGTGAAAGACTCTAGCTCTTTTAATCTTTCTCTGACCAACCATGCGCACGGCGTGAGTCTGCAGCCGTCTCCGTCTCGTTCCTTCCTGCAGTATCTCCAACTGATCTGCGGTCAAATAACAGAAAATGGTTGTTTTCAGTTTGCCTTGGTAACTTAATACAGAGTTTTTCCCAGGAATGTTGCCACCCAGTTAGTAACTCTGCAAATATGGAGTCTTTCATATGTTTTCATCAGACACCACTGTGTTACCTCAGTTGGTGATAGTGACTACACAGACATTTACTTCAGTTAAACAGATATAATGATAATAATTGACATGGTCATTGTAGAGCTCTCGCCCTGCTGCTTGTGGGTTAGAGGAAGTAGAACCACTTTGAAAATCAGTGACTGAGTGAAAGTCATATCTCAACCCTGCACGCTGACATCAAACCTGTGTCTTTCTGTCTTCACAGTCATCCTGCACAGGCCCAGCTCAGCCCGCAGACACAGTGCTCCCTGAAGCTGTCCCTACCACAGCACCGACAGCAGGGAGCTCAGCGGTGGGAGCTGCTTCCACTCTCCCGGATCTCCTCGGGGACGTCCCCTTCACTTTGGCTCCTCATATCCTTGCCATGCAGGCGGGATTCCCCCTAATTCCGGATGTGCTGCTGTCTCAGGACTCGACGTCCAACCTGGCTAGGTTTCAGTACGACTTCACTTTAGAGAACTCTGTGCTTCACAATGCCTGGTCTGTTTGAGCTTTTCATACCAGGACTGTCATCAGGAGTCCCCACTGTGGGTAATGTGGCTTCCAGCAAATTAGATTCTGCAGCATTTTGAAGTTAAAGCTCACAAAGATTACATAAAACAGCAAATAAGTTGCAGAACTGCAGAGAATTAAATTTCTGCTCTTAACCCTCTTTCCATTTTCTACTTTCAATGCAAAGGCATTGAAGTCAATGACACACGATTGGAAAACGACACAAGAATGATTTAAGTTGCATTTGCAGTTAGAACTGACGACGGTGAAAAGGTCTAACTTCATAGCTTTACAGGTACTCAATGCTTTACTTGTCCCTTGCTGATTTGCTCGCAGCGTATACAGTAATGGCCCCTGCTGTTTACTCTGACTACACATTGGTTCAGGCGCAGTCACCCTGCAAATACAGTGACGTACATGTGTATGATGATGTTGTCTTCCTGCGGACAGGGTAATTACACTTTATTACAACTTGGATTTGGGTTAATTATATTAACATTTACTCATCTGAAAATGTGCTGAGATCTAGGAAAGTTGTTACACCAACGTTAGAGCGGTGAAACCAAAAATGATCACGTCTAAATGTTGGCTTTGAACTCTTGTTGCCCAAAAACTGAACACGCAACCACGGCAAGAACAGCAGGTCAAAGGTAACCTGGTCAATAAATCGTGCTGGGTGGTTTGCAATGTGACTCACCAATCACCTGTGTTTTCTCTTCCATACAAGTTTGACTAATCTGGTTATGGGGTTGCAGTGATATCTGGGTATACTGGTATACTGTGATAAGAAAACTGGTGACTTTCATCCCGGGGATACATTTGCTGATACATGGGATTATGTTGCACAACGCCCCAGTCAGGCTTGGGTCAATCCCTCTCTCCAACGGTCCCAGTCTTTAAGATTTATGAGGTTCGCTTGTTGCAGTGGGTGTAGGGTGCACAGGGAGAATCACGAAAGAGACATTTGTTGCCAGTTGCATCGTGTTATCTTATCATGCAACGGCTTCAGGGTCTGATTTGATCATAGCATCAGATCAGATTTGCCTGTGCCAGTCAGGTGCAGTGGGGTTGGGTTTTGCAGACCTCGGTATGAGCCACGATCAGGTCTCAGTTTTCAGTCACCTGACTGCTCCTTTTTCTTTCCACGTCGGACTCCACTTTTCTAGATCTCAGCAATGACAATGCAGAGTACAGTACCGTTTTACAGATCTGAATGGCGACCCAAGCTACACAAGGTGCCAAGTTGTGCTACAGTGGAATTATCCTTTTATCTGGAGTTGATATTTGATATTTGATATTGTTTTACCATGTCAAATGGTATGAAAGAAAGCCTTCTTCCAGGTCACCTGAAGATGTGTCACCTCGATTATGAAGCAATAACATCAATCAAGTCAAAGCTTTGGACTTACTACAAGAAATCGCCTACCTCCCACTGTGCGAAACCCAAGTCTTCAGCAGAAACATTTGACAGAAAGTCCAAATTCATTTAGAATCATTTTGTATCTGCAACGTGTGTAGAGCGTCTGACTTGAATGTACATTTTACTAACTGCAGCTTCAGTGGAAGAACTGAAACACCTCAGAGCGTGATTGTTTGGATTAGTTTCCAGCTTATTCCATACCCTCAGAACCCTGCTTGTATTTTGCCCCGAATGTAGCCTTCCTCCTGCTCCACCACATTGTTCTGTCAGCTGTAGTTTACTGTATTATTTATTCAGTCTGTATTTCCTCTGGTTAGGGCTTACAGTTTTCATTGGACTGCAGGTAAATCTACGTGCCATGAGCTGTGACTTTGCTCAGTTTCTGCACTTTTAACTTTGACACAACTCAGTTCAAGCCATGTCAGCACGTACTGTACTCAGTGTAGATCCAAGAGATTAAGCCGTATGACCACTTGTTACATTTAAACGCTGAAAGGTGTGGATAGCGCACGAGAGCTGCCTCTTTTACTGTGAGTGCTGCAGTCCTCCACATGGCGCGAAGTCGCCTGGCATTGTTTGGCATTGTTGTGTTTTAAGTGTTTTGGGGTTCACCTTAAATTCTCAAATGGCAGAGGCTTTATACACAATCGTGAAACTCTCAACACGTCCTCCAGTTTACCTGTTGCCTTTATAACTTCGTGATGATGTAGAGTCGCGTCATACTCACCCCTCCTCTGCTCTGAGTTTCTATTCGCTCACAATATCTGCTTTGTCCTTTTTTTGTATTGTTGTCGTCTCTGTCAATAAAACTCAATGTTTCCTCTTCAGGTATTTCACATTCAAAGTCTTCCAGTCGTTGCTTTCCTGGTAGGCCTCTCTTCCTCCTGCTGGACGTTTGGCGTTTTATTGATGGTTGCTGAACAACAATCCAAAAACTGCCTTAGAGGACTCAGTAGAGAAGAATTAAACTAACACTCTTATTATTTTCGTAACTGTAATGTATAACGCAGGTTTGGTGTTCATTAAGGTAAGGTCATTTCAGTCCTTTAGTGGTAATCAGTCATTGAATCCTTTTTTAATTTGAGAATTTATGGTGCTTAAACCACACAAACCAAATTACAGTCTCTGACACACCCGCCATCTCACCGTTCCAACTGATTGTCTCTTTGGCCTGGCCATCAACCAAAACCAAAAACTAAATCACAAACAAAGCCAAATGATTTAGATTTCACCTCGGAATTCATTCCCATGTAGTTCTTGATTAGACTGATGCGTACATGCTGGTTTGAAGAGTCATGCATTTACCCAGGAATTTACAGAATACTGTATAGGTACCTTTTCATTTGGTACGTGATACTTCAAACCCACTGTGCCTTTAAAACTCAGTCAGTAAACCTTTCAACTTGTATTTTACAGGCAAATATTTAGACACCTGTTCACTCCTGTTGAATTCTCCCTCTTGACTCATCTTGTTCCCTGAGTTAATATATGTACCCACTCATGCTGCTGATGCATTCTGTTGGTTGTGACTGTGGAAAACATCTTGCTTTATGAATAAATAGAAAAGGTGTTGTTTAATTTGGGACTGTTTCATCATCACAATGCCCACATTAAATCATTTTGTTGCCTATTAAGATATGAATATTAGAAATAATAAGCAATATTAATCTACCAGGCAATATCGGTTACCAACTTAGCTTCGGAATGGGTGCAGGATGTCTTGTGTAGGACTCAAACACAACTTTGAGGACTTGTTAGCCAATATTTGTGATTTTATACTCAGCCGTCTTGATTTGAGGCTTGACTTGGGATGTGATGTCTAAGAAGCAGGACCTAAACCTTAATTTGGGACAATGGCTTATTGTCTACTGCCAGACTTATTCTTGGATTGGGACTCGTTTGTCTTGACATGGGACTTGTTGACCTTGACTTTCGACTACTTTAGATAGACTTGGGCCTTGATTTAAGACTTTATAGCCAAGACTTGAGAGTTACTTGCAGTTTACTATACAATGTGACCCCTCTCTGTGTACATGTATCTTCCATGTTCAGATGAAGTGTGTGCACCCCTGTCCCATATAGTTTGACCTTGGCTGTTGGGAATCTTAAAGCTATAGTGTGAAAGTTTTACATATAAATGAACATTTGTTACATTCCAGCCATACTGTTTCACACAATGCTGCATAGCCTATCACTGCCTGATAAATCTCTGTGTATTTCACAGCACACAGAGTCTTTAAGTCTGGTGTCTGGTGTGACATTCCTGTGATGGAGCTCTGGTGGTGATGTTTTTTTTACATTAACTCGCAGTGATTGGTTAAACAGAGCTGAAGGGGACTGTAGCTGAGCCTATAGAGTCACAGTCATGTTGACAGTGTTCATGTAGTTCCTCTCACCGCCAGAAGGGGCAGACAAAAGCCCTCTGCAGCTTTAAGTAAAATGTGATAACCTAGATTACACTTTGTGCATAACTACCAATTTTTCCTGTGTTAATCTCTATAAAAAATTTACATTTGATATATTTTGATTCCAAGAAAAGTCATGGAACATTTTGTATATACTATGATATTAAATGAGAAAATTGATCAATCACCTCTACATTATTTAATGACACGTTATAATATTCTACACTTATTTAAATACATATTAAGGATGTGCATATTACACAAATCCACTTTAAGGCCTTTTATCCGGTGGTCACAAACAAATAACAGACCTTGAGATCATTTGTGGTTTACCTAACCCTGGTTTACACTGCTGTAAACTTCCAGACCTACAGTACACAGCCCTTAGACAAATCCAGGAAGTAATCCTGCACCAATCAGAGAGCGGCCGAAGTGATTTGCTCCCACCCCGCGGTCCAGCCTCTGCTGTCAGTTGTTGCTCAACTGACAACTGCTGTCCTGGAAGTTGTAGTAGGTCCGTCAGGAGCCGCGAGGGACTTAACAATGAGCAGCTTTACTAAGTAACTCGGTTAAACGGCGGAGTAACAGTGTGGTGTTGGTATTTGGACTCAGACATGGAGAAAGAAGTGTTAGCTTTGTAGTTCTCTCCGTTAGCATCGGAGAAATGTAAAGTTCATGCTGTTTTGGGACAGGACGTCTCAGATTAACTTGATAAACTTCGGTGGCTGGAATAGTTTGTTCATCGGGTCAGCGTGTGCGTTTGCTGGAAAACGAAGCCGCAAAGTCAGGAAGTGAGCTGTTTAACGGGGCATTGTACTTTTACCACTCACACTGTTGCATAAACAACTTTATCAACCGAACGTGGCTGATTATGTCAGCATCCACAGCCGAGGCCAGCTCGTCCCAGCAGCGGGTTAAACACAGCGGCTCCCCAACAGCCCCCTGCTCTTCCTGCAACAACACCACCACGGTCCGGCTGCAGCCTATCCGCGCCACGGTGCCGTACCAGCTCCTGCGTGGAAATCAGCACAGCCCAACCCGCTCCGTTTCCTCCTCCTTCTCAGTAGCCGGGAACAACACAGGACCGACGACGTCCCGTTGCTCCAGTCCCGCCAACCCGGGTGGAAGCGGCTCGGACGGAAGGCTGGTCCCCAGGCAGAGACTGTCACCGCCGGACAGCGGGAGCTCAGCAGAACAGCCTCCATACTCGCCTCTTTCTAAAGGTAATGCCATCCTTTGAAGTGAATTAAGTTCATCTGAAATGTACCCATCATCGTTCAGATAGCTTGCTGCTAATGTATGCTAAGTGTCGTTCTGCCTGGAATGGAGCGAACGTCAGGCCAAACTAGCTTAAACAAACGGGCAATTGAACGCACTCGGCAATGAATGGACATGATGCGCGCATTTAAAAATGACAACCACGGATGTATCTGACCTAGTACACGTAACTCTTTTGTTCGGCGTACGTGTAGCCCACTACGCTACATTAAACTCCAATAAAATCTAGAATTTAATAATTTCCCCGACAGTTCGCCATGAGGCGCCACGTTGTTTTGGTGAGAGGGGCTAGTGGAAATATCAGGCGAAGCGGCCCAAAATATTAAATTTTAATCCAAATAAAGGCAGTTTTGTAAATAACACCTATCCCGAACTATAAAGAGGGCTGCCAATATTCAAATTAAGTCTATGAGATTTTCTGAAATTGTACATAATTTTCCCAGTAAGCCAGACTAACTTAAATTGTCCGGTTTTCCATAGCAAGATTCAGTTTAGCGAGCCGTCCTCTGCAACTACGATTCAACTACCCATTTCGGGGCGAGATGCTAGGCTAGTGGGCTAGCTTTCTAATTGGGTCATAATACATAAAGGATCTGATGCTTGACGCTATAAACATCGAGGACACGCACATAATTACTGTAATTCCACAATAGATCCATGCAGCCATGTTCGCATTCACATCAAAATATCAGTAATATTCATAGCAAAACACATCTCAGGCTGCCCCTGTGTATTATTCCACCGAGTTACAATTGCGATTAAACGGGATCATTTGATATTAGCCAATTGCAGTCGTTATTGCATTACATGTTCCTTTGCACTAGCGCTATCCTTGCTATGATGAGGTAAATATGTCAGGCTATGGATGCCTGTGTGGTGATGATGCAGCTACTCTGTCGAAGATAAACAGGGCTCACTGATCTACATGATACGGATCATTAGCCAGATCTTGAGAATATGCTTTGAACACCTGAAAGCTTGTGATTAATTTGTGACATTGAGGTTGTTTACCATCACTGAATCGGAAAAAAATGATGTCGTCAGCTGGTAGGGCTATGGCTCCTATGGCAACATTGGGGCCTAGCAATCTGTGAGACATAAACAGAGCCCTCTGGGCAAGCAGGCCAGCCTCTGCAACTACATGCATACATATAAAAATACTGTTTGTCAGACACATGATAATATTGTGTTTACAAAAGAGAAAAGCAATTTCCTTAAAAAAAATACGCTAACATTATTTATGGTGTTTGTGCAATCCAGCCACAGTCAGCATGTGTCATGGCTACTACACGGTTGCAACATATCTTTGGGAAGAGCTGGTTGCTCTGACACTTCAGATCTGCTCTTGATTGAGTAATCAGAGGCTATTGCATACACCTGACTTTGCATCTTTACTATTGTACATATCGCAGGGCTTTTTGATTGGGGTGGCAGGCACCAAGGCACGGTGTCACTGAGCATGGTGTCTTGGATCCCTGCCAACAACCCATAAACACGCACAGATAGCCAACTTTCATTTTGATGACCTTTGCTAAACAATGACAGTGGCTGTGTAAACCAAACAGAAGGCTATGCCACCATCTGACCGGGATAGACTGATGGATGTGCTACCCTACTTCCTCATCATCTCGTCATGTTAAGACTGCAATGGACTTTAGTACATTCAGGCGAACACATTTCAGTCAAAACAAGGTTTCATTTATATTTAATATATTTAGCCCTCATGGTGGTGAGCTAACAGAATTTTCACCAATGTCGTAGTTGCCCCTCGGATCTGTGGATTGTTTTGGCCTCTTTTAGCTCATTGTTTTGGTTTTGCAGCCCACTACTGTACTGACCCTGTTTCCAGAGATGGCTGGATACAGTTTTCAGTAAGAAAAGCTTTGATAAACCCACTGCACACTATCAGGACACCAGTTTTATATTTAGCAGTTATCTTTCTCAGGAGTTGGAGGAGATAAAAACAGAGCTAAAAGGAGAGTGAATGTTGGACTTACTTTAATGAGGTTAACACAGGTGTGGCTTCAAAGAACTGCTAACGTTGCTCACAGATTGGCTCACAACTGTTAGCCAATGTGTGGGCCACAACAAGCTCATGAGGTGTAAATGTGTTTTTTTTAGACAAACACAAAAAATTGAAAACAGGCCACAGAATGCACGCACGATATCAGGTGCCGTGACTTGCACTGAATATGTGGAGTAAAACTGGCATGTAAGGCACTACAGCAGTTTTCAGACACAACACGATTTGATCAGCACACATCTGATTCCATGCTCAAGGAAGTGCCACAGGACAGAACAAAACAGACATTTTCAAAACTGCTAGCAAGATCACCCTAAATGTGTCCACCTGCTAGCTACCAGACTGTTAAACACATCTGGTATACCAATGTGGTGTTGGTACTAATGAAAACCTGTGTTGTATAACTCATTTATATACACACAGTGTTGCTGTTTTCTCAGTTTTGACTTGTTTACCTAGCTGGTCGACACATAGTGCCTGAAGATGCCTGGACGTTGCCCATTGGAGGTACTTGGCTTCAGAGTGCGGTGCTGGTGTTGTTGTGTCGTGATCGTGACACGAGGCTATTGAAGACTGTATCCATGTCACCATTCAAGCCAAAGACCAGCGCAGGTGATTGTGATTTTACTAATTAGCACTCGTACAGCTAGAGAGGGACCAATCGTACCTTCTGTAGCGTTGCCTGGGAGAATGATTTGCATTGACTTGGCCTCTGGTGGCTGGATGTAAAGAAATACAAATGCATTATTTGGATATGAGCAGATAAAGCAGCATTCAAATGTGAGCAGTAACATTTATTTCTGTTTGTGCCAAAGGTGACCCGTCACCCTGATTCTGGAACATGCATCACACACACACACACACACACACACACACACACTAATTCAGACTGACATATATTTGATTTGACTCATTTTCAGATGAGGGCTTGCCTCCTTTTGCACACAGTATTGGTGCTGCAAAAGTTTTATAGAACAAACCACTAAGATTACAGCATAGGTATGACATGTTCATCAGCCAAAGGTTCTGACCTGCAAAGGACATTAATGTTGCATAGACGTTTCAGACATTTTCTTTATTTGCCTTTGAAGGTAAATTCAGGGATGTCAATGATTCATCAATAATCAGATTATTTTTGTTTGTAATTTAACCAGTCAGTCATAAATCTTAAGGATGATACAGAAGAAGGACATTTAGTGGAAATGCTCTGCAGCCTGTTGCACCAAGTGTGGACCTAGCTTTGTTATAATGTATATAATGAAACCTAATTTCTGAATGTGATATTTCAACAGGAATCAAGCTTTATGTCCAAAGTAGTCAGGTCATGCTTCAAGGCATCACGGCGCAGCACAGTTTAGCAGCTGATCTGGTCACAAACTAACTCACAGTCACTCAGCCTGTGGTTTGACACACTTAAACCAGCAACACAGTGCTGCCTATTTGCTGCCACGAAGGGTCCTGAAACCTGTCTTTCCTTTGAACGAGACGGAGTTACGGGTGTTTGGTGACCACCCGAGACGACTGCACAAACTGTCATACCATCACACCTTATTGGTAAGAAAAGGAAGAAGGCAGTCATACAGTCGCAGCTCGCCTCGCTCTGCTCACTCAGGCAGTCCTGTAAATAAACTCTGATGGGCAAAGTTGTGAAACTGAGTTTCTGTCTTGCTGCTGTCAGGTTTAGCACTCTGAGGCTGATGCTAATGCTAAACTATTGCTTTGGCCAGAATTAGCTGTTGGGTTAACGCAGGCTGAACTGAAGGTCTAATGACACGTTTCCAACACAGGAAACACACGTTATGAATCTGATAAGAAAAGCACTCTTGCTTTAAGATGCTTCGTCCTAAAGTAGAACATCTAGAAGCCTGTTGGCTACAGGGCGAGTTGGTGCATTACTGCAGTCTGCAGGTTAGCATCCGATACGTGAACCAAGTGGGAAGACGTTAGCACTTGTCGTTCAGCACAGCTCATAGTGAGTAAGATCGCTAACTGTCAGTGAATGTTTGCATTGGTTCAAAAGCACAGATTAGTCAGCATGACTGGACTTTATCTCAGCTAATGCCAATGGCCACATACATGAAATCATGACTAATGATGTCACAGTATCGAATTTCCAAACTTACGCCACCATGTGTGTAACAATGTTAACTATTGCTGAGAAATCTTTATGTTCTGAGGCTTGAATTGAGATTTTAATTGAGTGATCTTATTTTGAAACTAAGTTTGTGGCTTCCTCCTCATTTTTCCACCCTGTGTTTTGTTTAATGTTTTACTGTTTTAGTAATTTTTTTTTAAACCTTAAAATGCATAATTAATAGAAAAGTGTTGATGCTTTTGACAACTTTAGCACAGGTTGGGGCTTATTATACACTGAGTTGAACACATTCAGAGAAAGATTGTGTAATGGATGTGACACAGAATGACAAACTCTGTACATAGAATTGAGATGCAAAACCTGTGAAATGGTCCTTTTTAAGTGGAGCCCTCTGAATAATGGATGAGCTCCTGGTGGGAGTGTTTCTCTGCGGTTCGAGATGGTCATGTGACTCAAAGTCATGCCGGATGACCTTGTTATCCCACAAAAAGGTTTTTTTAGCATCAACCAAATGTAAGAATGAACCATCAGTTCCCAGACAAGCTCCGAGCAACTGCAACTCACACAGCAACGCTTACACAATGTGGTCGCATAAGGCACACAAGGCCCGTGGCTCCACCGATTCACTGGAAGTACAGTAGTGTCGTTCATCTAAACTGTATGCGCTGACGAACTCTGTTCTAATGTTTGTTTCTGAAATCACTATCAGAATCCCCAATGCCGATCGATCATTCCTTAAACGTGCACTGAGATCAGTTAAATCGGGTCCTGCAGTATCTCATAACGGCTGCCAGGGAACCGGTGTTCACCTCCACTTCCGACCGTTCATAGTTTTCTAATTTAAAAGTGATGTTTCAGTTTCAGATTTCAAGTTGAAGCTCCTGCTAGCTGTGATGCATCACAAACAAGTCACAGTCACACAGCCGCTACGCGCTTCTTTGCTGATTTTATTTCATTTGTTGCCACTGTTGGGTCGTTCCTCGCCTCAGAACAGACCTGCTCACGCCCGGGCTGTGGGGAGTGGCGTCAGCTGAGGCTGCATCGGTGCTGGTCAGGCGGTGTGGTGCAACTTTGCTGCTCATTCTGACACAAAGTTAGCCTCGTATCACAAACGCAACGTCACTTTGAGGCTTGGTGGAGTTGCATGCACGCTGTCCTCTCCCCAAATCACATAACGGCATTTATGTATGTTAAATATTGCAAAATATAACTACACGTCAACATGATGTCATTGTCCCTGCACTCACGGTAGCATGCTAATGTTAGCATTTAGCTCAAAACACTGCGGTGACCAGTGCAGAGTAGCAGGCAGTCCGTGGTCTCACATGAGACTGTAGCTCTGCGGGTGTGTTGTTGTGTCGAGCACGCAGTGTACACGCTCTGCTCTGATGACCGGAGAACTGTGTTCAGACGGAGAAGCTGGACCACACACAAGGAAGTAGTTCATTTCCTGCTGCACACTTAATTGTTGGAGTTTGCTCTTTGTTTGCCTCGCATTTTACAATAACGGTGAAGTCTACATATGGAGAAGGTGGATGGATGAATCAAACACATGACTTTCCACCAGGAGAACGGGGTTTGTGTCCTGTGCGAGACCAGAATTCAGCGTTTCATCCCAACTCTGCTGGCGACAGCTGCGGCGTCACCTCACGAACACCTTGAGGGAATTCTCTAAATATGGCACAGGCGCACACTTGGGCACCAAGATGATCTGATTGGATCTCGGAGGTCATAGCTCACTGTGACCTCACAGCACTTAGCACATCGCATTTCCAGTTGAGGCAGAAAAGCACAATATTAAACCAGGCCACTAACATCTGTTGTGCACGTTTTAGGTGAACACTGGTGTTTCCTCTGTAGACGTGTTTGAGCATCCTTTCTGTACCAAACAAACCATACTCTAATTTCCTGTTTTCACTCTGAACGTGAAGTCTGAAGCTGAACCCCTCAGCTCAAACTGCTCTCTGATCATCAAACGTGTCATTGCACTCAGTAAACCACTTTGTCCTAACACAGTAACACAACTATGGCAAGACAGTAATGACTTTACCCAAAAGAACACTTTAAACATGGCTGTTAACAGGTCAGTGTGGTTCTTCTTCATTGATGTTAATGGTGGATGTGCTTCCCCTTATTTACCTGTTGCAGAGCTTCACAGCAAAGCTGCTGCGGCCCACAGCTGTACTTGTTATCGTCATTGCACACAGTGTTTTATTATGACGCTTGACCGCAGTGATTACAAGACGTAAAGCCCACGGTAGCACTTGCTATTGTCCAACTAAGTTTGTCGGCGGTTTTGTGCTTGAAGTGCACAGGGGGCAGGGGTAACTTCTGGACCGCTGCTGTGACCACGAGCACAGGTCAGGAATTTACCCCTGTGACCTCAGCGTGGCCTGTGAGCACAGATGGCATCGCTGCATCAGAACAGTGACGACACGTCGCAGTGAAACATCTCAAAGCAGCGGTTGTTGTGTTGCAACTGAATACCTAAATAAATGAAAATATAAATCTGCGCGTCTCTGCTCCGAACTTCAAGTTGATGTCAGAAACCCGCAATTACAATAGCCCTGGCATCACACGAGTGCAGCATGCAGCTAACGTGTCTCCATGGCAACAAAATACCGCTTAATTACTTCACCCACAGCATGATGGAAACTACGGTTCCTCACAGTTAGAAACAAGAGAATTCCATGAATATGATTTCTGTGTTTGCCCTGCTATATATACACTTTGTGTTAAGGTTTTTAAAAGAACATTTCTTTTTATTCATAACTGTCCTAAAACATATTATAAAGCTCATGTATGCAAAGTTATGGTTATTCAGCATATTCTGAAAATAACATAAAGCATGCCAGTGCTCGGGCATGTAGTGACTATGCCAAATCCTATTAAAAATGCCAACAAGCAACAAAACAGCAGTTCAAAGTGAGTGAAAACATGTATAATTAGATTTTCCCACGCACTTTGACCACCGTATAAATGTGTATAGCCTGTGCGTCAGAGGAAAACTGTCCGTTCTGCCAAAGGACATTTGAATTCTTGATGTCATGTCTCGCAGAGGACAATACTCTGAAGCTGGGGTGTCTGTTTTTCTTCAGCGCTGTGACGATAGCTGCATACTGCAGCTCTGATTGCACACTGGGGTCACATAAGCGCACTTCAAATGACAGGAAGTAGTCGTCCTGTTTCGGTTTGAGCTCTTTATCCGAGCCAGAAGTCTTAAAAACAATTTGATTTGCAGCAGAATTTGTCATTAAATGTCTGTATTTGTATTTACTTAGAGCTTATTTCAACACCATGCTGACATGTTGTGTATCCAGTGGCTCTGCAGTCCAGCACAGCTGTAGTTGGTTTGATGGGTGGGTCTTGAAATACAGTATGTTTTTGACCCACATGTCCAAATAATCCACATATTGCAGCCTGCTGGGTCATGTTTGACCAATAACAATGTGAGTTTTACAGCCTGAAGTGAAGATTTTGTAATTAAAGCAGACTTTTGGTTTATTGGAACTTGGTCATACATAGCTATCGGAGGAAAGCATCCTTACCAAGTGAACTGCAGAGATCTGGGAACACCATGATTTGCTAAACAGAAGAGTGTCGGGTGAAGAAACACACATGGTCCCATGCTCGGACGGGTTGTTAGCACAGTCCCAGGCGTTTCCAGAAGAGCTCGGATCGTACAGTCTGTTTGTTAATCAGCACAGCTGCATGTCTTCCGACTAGGGTTTTAGAAATGCATGGATTGATACTGTGTGCTTGGTTTATCCCATCATGCCAAATGCATCAAAGTAAGGTAAAGATGTGAGAAGAGGAGTCACAGTGACAGGAGAAAGACTGCGTGAGGAGGAGGGAGAGTCTCCCTGTGGCACAACTCTTTTTACCCCGCTGAGCTACTTAACGTGCTTGGACGATCTCGGCCAAGTCTAATTTAGCCCCTCGAGTGGACCTGTAATCCTGTGGATTTAGGGCAAGTGACCCGGACCTCTACCTCGTTTAATAGGATTCTCTATTGTTGGACCAGAAGTCAAGATAGCAGATTACAACGGGAACACTGGCCCAAAGAAGCATCGACTGTGAGCACACATCGGATTGGTAGTCGAGGTCCTCTTTCGCCCTGGCAGCGTGACAGGCACATGTTTCTGAAGACGATGCTCTGCCTGGAACTGCACCCTCGATTATTTTATTGTTGCAGCAACAGTTGGAGCTAAAAATAAGGAAGAGGACCACAAATTCCAAGTGCTGAATCTGCTCCCGTTGTCATTGTGGAGCAATCCATACTTTTGAATATACTGAATTATAACAGAAAAGATGTTTTCACCAGCATTACACCCACCCCAGGGCCACCCCACTCGATTCATTCTCAATCTGGAGGTTGTTTCAAAGTTCTTCAGTCATGTACACTGACCTTAAAATGGCATGCAAACAAACCCATGTGAGCAATTCTTGCTATAATTAAGCTATGAATAAATATAAATACAACCAAAGATAAATAGGCCTTGTGCTTTGTACATAGTCCTAATGATCCGTGATCAGCCCTGACAGTTACAGCCCTCATCTCAGCACGGCTTTGGATGTGTCCCCAATACCGCTGAGGGAGAGGGAAACAGTATACAGGCAGAAATCCAGTACGTATGAAGCAGCTGCGCTCTGTGCAACGTTATCAACACGCCCACGAGCTCGTGGTGCGGACAGCGACAGAAAAACAACGGTGCAGTTCTTTGGAGATGGTTCCTATTTTCACATTTCAAAGATCAGATCGGTTTAGAGCCAGCACAGCTGTCCCTGTCGTCCTGAGGATGACCTCAGTTATTATTTGGATTTTTTAATAGAACTGATCATGTGTGTATATTGTGTAGCTGTGTATGTTGAAACAGGGGAGGAAACAGCATTTTATTCTCATCACAGTCTGTTTTGATGAAAGTGCTTATGACGTCTCATCTTCATTTACGCTGCAGTGTGAGTGTAGACAGTAGTTTGGTTAAACCACCTCAAACAGGCTGTTCATCTCTCTGGGTGATTCTGAATGCAGTCGCACTGTGTGACAGAGCACAGAGCCAACATGGAGATGAGAACTCTGTCGTGACTTGTGTTCCTGTGACATTAAACCACTGGTGCTCTGTCTCTTTCTCCCCTGTGCAGTTGAAAGGACAAAACCCCAGCAGGCGCGGGGCTCGGGGGCCATTTGGCGGACATCCTCCCTGGGCACTATCACTGGGCCCTACCTTACCGGGCAGTGGCCTCGTGACCCCCATGTGCACTACTCATCTTGTATGAAAGATAAGTCCACGCAGGTAAGCGCCACCCCGTCGTGCTGTACCCGGGCCCCTACAGAGCAGAACCCATGTGGCCTTTGGGGAACAGACTAAAGAGAAGAGCAGCACATTTCTTCATTACTGCTCCAGACTAGACAGCTGATGCAGGATGTGGCCTGTTATTGTAGGATTATAAAAATATACTTGCTCGCAAATCACATGGGCTTGACTTTGGTGCCTTAAAGTTTGTATTTATTAGATTTTGATCATTAATATAGAAGAAAACAACTCCTTTCCATGTAAGGGTATAGTGGAAGAATGGATTCCTGAGCAGAGAATGATGCCACGCTCTGTGTGTGTGTGTGTGTGTGTGTGTGTGTGTGTGTGTGGGTGTGGGTGGGTGGTAATCTGAGCTTCTTTTGGTGGCTGATCAGGCCCCAAGTGCGTATTAGTGCAGTCCCTCCTAGTGAAAGTGATTTCCTGCATTTACGAAGACACCGACAGAGCAGCGTCCAGTACAGCACTGCAAAAGCAAGATGGTAACGCACATCCTCCAGCTGAAGGCATTCACCTTCAGTTGAAACCATCGCATCTCCGCTACCTACTGCATGTTTTGCATTAGGTAGTTAGCATAGGCAAGATAGCTAGCAAGCTAATAATTACATTACATGGCTTTCCTTGTCACCCGGTGGATTAAATCAATAGCTCCTGGTGAGCAACAGCAGCGCCGACTGTGTCTCTGATATCTGTGTGTCTGTGTTCAGTCCAGCCTCTGTGTGAGTCCAGCACTCACCAGAAACTCTGGCACGTCACCTGCTCGCTGCTCCAGACACGTTGAGAAGCAAAGACGAATTCAGTTTTCAATTTCCAAAAGTTTCACAACTAAAACTGAGCTCTCCTACGCCAGTGAACGCCTCACCACCGGAGCACAATCCAGTGCGACTCTGGGTGTTTATTCCATCAGGAGCTCCAGGTTTGACCCCGGCTCTCTCCTCCAGACAGACCCAACACTCAGATTGGCGGTGAATGCGAAGTCATGATTCTTTGGTCACCGACTGGAGTTTATATGAGAGAGTGGCTCAGGCGTCCTTTAGCAGTGTGGACCGGCGCTGCGTCTCCCTCCCTGACACAGAAGAACTGTACAGGGTGCGTGGGCTAGTTTGCATGCAGGATGTGTGAGATGAAAATGCAAACACTGGCTTTACATTAGAAACAGGTCATAGATTTGAATATAACATGTTGCCTCAACCTAGGTCTCGTTTATAAATATCGATGTACCATAAAACGTGGAAAACCCAGCCCTGTGTCCGACGGTATCTCTGCAGGCCTCTTTAAAGGCTTTCTAACATTACCATTAACATCACTGTGCTGAGCCAGGCCTAATCATCATCAGCCACAGCTCAGAGCCACAGATCTGACAGGGGAACAGCGTGAAAGCCACTCGCAGCGGAGCGAAGCGCTGATTATTAAGACCACTGACAAAAAGGACAACAGAGCTGCTCTAAATCAGCCTCCTGTGACAGTGAGATCAGATCAGGATAGAGCGACGAGCCACACCTTCCTCTCTCTGCTGTTACACTAACGCTTGCTTCCTGATGACGCACCTCGCTGCAGCTGCTTCTGTGTGCTCGCGTCGTTCACTGGGCGGCACTTTGAGCCCGATTCTGGAGCGAAAACAGCAGCCAGCACTTCACATGCTAAATTATTGACATAATGACTGTTTCAGTGCTGTGTTTTTCACGGTTGTTTTCATTAGTGAATAATCTGCAGATTATTCAGCTAATCCGCTGGTCTGACGGATAAAAAGCGACATCTTCACATGCCTTGGTTTGTTTTTTAACTTCCTTAAGACCTCTCCAAAGACCAGAGAGCTGCACCCCAGGCGTCTGCCATAAGTGGAAGGTCTTCGTCATCATCTTCAGTCGGACCATCTGCAGCCTGGGCCTGAGTGTGGACTGTATGAGTCACTACTATCAGTCTTTGTAGGTCACATATCAGGCAGCAGTGGACTTGGAAAAGGTTTGCTGTGTTTTCTGAGGACAATGCGAAGATATCGGTTTATCACACTGTCCACCAGCCGGGCTGAATCACCTCTCCTGGACCCGGGGTCTGTCTGCAGAGGCTCAGACCGCAAATCACTTTCATTTCATTTCTCCTGCCACGGTGGTAATGCTCAGTGTCATTCTTGACCTTAATTTGTGCCCACACCTTCCTGCTCACGCTGCTCAACCTCAGATGTCCCCGCACACACTGCTCTATACATCCTGTGTCTTCCAGGTTGTGTGACATTTTACCTCCCACGCACCGTGGAGCTTCAAAAGCCAGATGACCTCTTTGCTCTTAGCGCACAGTTTATTATTAACTCCTGAAATGACACAAAGGCATGATTGTGAGCAGCTGTGTGTTTGATACTGCTGTTTGTATATGCAGGCATGACTCCTCTTAGTCCATCGGTCAGGAACCTGCAGGTAGAGGCAGCATTAGACCAACCCCTCTCTCTAACTGTTGGAAACAGCTATCGGTGAACACATCAGGCCAGCAGATGAAGAATGAATATGTTACATCACACAAAACTGTTCAGACATGTCAACCTGCAGCTGGATGACACATGAAATTCACACCGCTGACCCATTTCTGAACACACCGACATGACTTGGGCTCGGCTGTGGCTCAGAGGTAGAGCGGGTCCTCCGCCTATCAGAGCATCGGTGGTTTGATTCCGGGCTGCATGCTGAAGTGTCCTTGGGCAAGACACTGAACCCCAAGGTGCTCCTGATGCTGAGTCATCAGTGTGTGAATGGGTTAGAATCCTTAAGTTTGGTTTTGTGTGAATGGCTGAATGCTGACATGTAGTGTCAGGCACTGTGAGTGGTCTGAGGACTAGAAAAGTGCTGTATAAGTATAATTCATTTACCTTTACCATTTGGCACGAATGCCCATTTGGACTCACACATTCACACATTATTGAAGAATTTAATAAGCACGTCTTATAAAGGATGAAACGATGAAGTGATTTTAGGCCCAAAGGGTCAGAAGTCATGATGATTATTCAACACCATAGCCCATTAGACATTTAGTCTGATGCTGATCCCGGATGTCCACCTGGACCCTGTGCTGCCAGGCTGAAGAGGTGTGTACAGCATCCACACTGAGCTTGCAGCTTCTTTGCAGCAGCAACCACAGCTGAAGCTTTGTCTGCTGTGGTGGCTGCAGCTTGGCTTTGTTGGTGGAGCATGTGAACACACGCACGCAGTTTGACTTTTTGTTTCTTTCAACCAACACGGTAGACGTACAGAAACAACTGCGAGGTGACATGAGCTTTTACTGATGTTGCTCTGCTGTGGGGTTGGAGCAGATGAGCTGCACAATCAGTGACAGTCAATTACTTCCTCTTAGCAGTGAGCCACCAGCCACAAAGCCCACACGAGCCCCCCATCTCATGAGCTCCATGGTAACATGGCCCTTGTTGTTTGTGTATCTTGTGGTCCTTCTTCTGACTTGTTTTCATTTTAGTCTGAAAGTACTGCAGCCACTCTGAGTGGCTTCATCCTCCTGAGGACAGAGAAGAAGAAGATAGTGAGTGACTCGCTGCTTGGAATGAACAAACGGCCCTTTGAGTTGGACGCATTAAGATGAGCAAGGCGGCAGTAGAGTTTCCTCTGGATGTTGGATGGGCCGGTTGTGTTGGGTGTGTGTGTAAGCCTGGATGAGAGAGAGAGAGTTCACTGTTGTGCTCTGTGTCGCAGAGCCCAGCTCAGCTTTCACTGGGGAGTGTTTGTGTGTATGTGTGTGTTTGTGTGTGTCAATACACGGGTCTAACCATGCTGCCTGTATAACTCGTCTAATTGGTCATCTGCGGTTGGAACTGGGTTCAGATCAGCTGTTAATGAGTGGATTGTAAACAACCTGAATGATTAGTCATTATTTAGACCCCCATGCTAACACTGATGTCCTTTTCAGACTCCTGGATGCTGGAGTGAGGAAACAGGAGAGAAGAGGAGCACCCACCAGCGCTCTGCGTCCTGGGGCAGCGCCGACCAGCTCAAAGAGGCATGACACGCACATAAATACAAACACACTTAGGCCACTGAAGACACGGAGCTCAGCGCAACTGTGCGTGTTGGCTGCAGCTGAACTACGATTACCCAGAACCCCCTTGTTTTGGCGTTTATGTGTGGTTTATGTGCTGCACACAGCAGACAGGAACCGTTACCAGCTGATTCAGCGAGCTGTTAATTGTGCCAGTTTGACAAAATGCGAGTGAATGTCGGCTAAAAAACACTCAAGTTGCAAACCGCAGCTGAGCCCACTGAATCCAGCGGCGTTACACTTCCTGTTTACGTCCTCTCATAGCGTTATGGGAACTGTGGCTTTAAAATGAAGGGGTGCAGTTGTCGCCGTTTTGTTGTGTGGATCTCATCAGACTCTAAAATATCACTTTGTCAAAGTATTTCCCATAGGCTGTAAGTAAAAGATGGCCGACATGGCAGCTCCCTAAAGGTGGAGCCAGAACATCTGGATGGCCCCCTGGAGGCTCCTTATAATAACCATCAGCATGGCTCTGCATATGGAAGTGTTTGCAAAGAGCTGGTTGTGATCACTTCTTATCTGCTAGTGTCATTATTGATGATGATACGATGACACTATTCTGTTACACTTTAACTGTCAGACATGCAAGTTTTCTGTGTGGCCTGAGTGACTGAAGTACACTGCTGTGTTACTGACATATTCCTTAGGCTGTATAACCTTCTGTGTGACATCACAGGTCGGAGGTTGTGTCTGTATGGTGCTGGTGGTGTACGGCAGCGACAGACACATCCCCTGAAGCTGCACCCGGCTAGGCGCTATCAGCCCCTCTCAGCTCCACCCTGCTGATACTCAGCAGCAGCAGGGAGGTGGCAGATAACGCTATCTCACTCTTAACTACTCACTTCCCCTCTTTGAAATGACCATAACCCACTGCAATTTATAGTCAGCCAAGCCCCAGCTGGCTCCTCTTTGCCTCCTGCAGCAAAGGGAACAATGAGGGCCAGCCAGATGACAGCTCAGCCCTCACTAATGTGTGCACAGGCACGTTACTGAGTTACAGGGCTGCAGAGGAGGAGCAGTGCTGACACCGATTCCACAGATGTCAATAGATAAGCTATAAGGAGGAGGAGGAGACGGGACGGACCTGAGCAGTGCAGCAGCTTCAAAGAACCACAGCAGAAGTGGCAGCAGGCCTACTGTATCTGAGTGGCAGTGTGTTAGAAAAGGTGTGCTGTAGTTGGGGCACCATCACTGGCTCTTAGCCCGCTGTAAGTGTAAGAACCCAAACCAACTAGCGGCTCTTTTACGCATCACAGGAAATTATCTTCGACTTCCTGTCTAAGCTGGAGCCAGGAAGTGGCTGCACACGCCGTGGGAAGCAGCTTCTGTCAGTGGTTCAGTTCATCACATACAAGACAAACTTTGCTCTGAAGCAGAAGAGTTTTCAAAATCATTAGATGGCTGCATCAGACAGTTCCCAACAATGTCTGATCACACAAACGCACTAAAGATCTGCACAATTAGCGTCTCCACAGATCCTGTGTGTTCCTGTGACACATTCAGTGGTTCATTGTCATTCTTATCTATGAGCACGGTCTGTTTCAGATCAGGCCACGTATTCTTTCTCTGCACACCACTTTGCTTACTGGTCCCCTTTCTGGTGCTTCCCCCATAAGCAAAGTCCTGCAGAGAGCATGTTCAACCTTATTGATCCCAGACATTAGGCACCTGCACCAGGCACTGGTCAGTGGTGGTGACCCGCTTCCACACACAAGATTCAACCTGCGTATCCATGCAGAGGAGATTCACAGGGAACAAGAGGACCCTGAGTCGATTCAGATTCTGTCAAGTTCAGATCTCTGCCTTTTGTTTTTAGCTGCATCATTGTGCACAGAGCAGGCAGAGCAACAGCGCGGCAGGTTGTAAACATTACAGAGTGCCGTCTTGAAATAGAGCGTAATGGAAACGAGGAGCAGCTCGACTCATTTCTGTTGCTCATTTCTGTGTTCTCCGCTCCGCCGCTGAATGTTAGTGAAGTCGGCTTAACTTCTGAAACACATAATGGCCCGGCCTCCTCCTCCGCTGTCCAGTGCGATTAACTCTTTAGCTGACAGCGCTGTCTGCAGCCCAGCAGCGGAGATGCTCCAGGGCGTGTAAGGATTTCGTTCATGCACTGTAAGCAGAATACACACTGTTACTTTCTCTGAATGTGTGGGAATGTAACATTGCAGATGTGGAAATGGATTTAAATGTGAGTTAAAACATGTGGATAACAGTTAATAGCAGGCAGCCGGAGGAGCTCATGAGTTCAAACTTGTGTTAATCATCAATACGAGATTGAACTGCTGAGGAGCTGAGGAGGGCAGCGGATGTCTGTCTTCACTCAGGAACGTTATTTATCACTATTAGTATTTTTTGGCCTTCATGATTTGCCTGTAGTTACATATTAATGAGTTATTCAATATCCCTGTTGCTGTTACAGTTAGAATAGGAAGAAGTAAATCGTAATCCAACATTTACTCATTGCAAATTGTCTTTAGCCTCATCTCTCAGTGGACCATGAGCTGATCACTGGAGAGACGCTGTCTTACACTTCATCACCTGACTAACTGGAAGTGTGGTCACTGTGGTTATGAAAAAAGACTCGGTTTTCTTTTCAGCGACGACGTGATTAAAGTGTTGATGTACGCTGTTTTTGTGTTTTGAACTAACAGAGATCAGGAGCAGGAAAGGGAAAATATGGACACACTGTTGTCGGCTCACTGCAGCGTGCCGTCAGAGCTGTAACAGTACGTGTCGGGCTCTCTCCACTGTCTGCTGTGGAAAAGAAGTGGATTTCTGTGAGTGAAAGGCCGAGTGAAGGCTGAGGGGGAAACACAAACGTGCGGGGCCGTGCTGTGTAACTGGTTCAGTGGCCCAAATCTGGGGATCATATAACAGCTGATCCGCACAGAGCCTGCATTGATAAGCACTCACTAAACAGGGCCAGTGTCGGGACTGTGTGAGGGAACATGTACGGACATGTTCCGGAGTACCAGCACACAGTGGAGGACAGGGAATTCCTGCCAGACACACACACACACACAGATGCAGTTTAGGAAATGAACAGCTCCAGTTACATTTGCAGGGTTAGCAGAGGTTACCTGTCCACACTTACACTCCCCCACTCTATTATTTTCTCCTATTGGGTTTTACAGGGACTCAGATTCCCATACACCACTGGCTGTATGTTGTTATAACGGAGGAAACTGATTTGAAGCACAGCTTTAACCTGTGAGAAACGACTTCATCTGAGTCCACGACAAAGTACAAAGACTAACTGACAGTGCAGGTGGTGCCTGTGTCGCCTGTGGCTGCCCTGGGAACAGTGACACCTGGTGGACTCTGGTGTGGGGTCAGGGGAACGTGTCTCCATTTTGTCGGTTTGAACCCGTTTGGCTGTGTTCAGACTGCGGGTGAGTCACATCTGTTCTGGGAGGACGAACCGCCGGCGGATCGCATCACATTTGTGTCCTGAGATCACCAGCCTGCCTGGATGGGTTGCTGTGGTAACGACACAGGCGTCAGTCATGCTGTGCTGGTGACAGGAAAGACTTTGCTTTGTCTGTATGGAAGCCTCCCAGCCTTGTTCTCTGTATGATAAACAGCTCTACATCTCAGATGCATTTGGAATTTGACTGTTGTTTCTGTTGTTGAGTGTCACAGTGAAGCACAAGACACTTTGAAATCATATTTCGTCTGTGTTCTGCTTTTTTTTTTTTTTTTTTTTTTTTAGCTGTCCAGACTTTTTATATTTAATCTGGATACAGTATGAATGTGACAAAGCCCTGATTTGGCCTGACAGTGTGAGCAGGGCCTTGGAGATAGCTGGTGGACACAGGGACCATGGGGAGAAAAAGGAGGATGACTTATCAAACAGGTGTAACTCATAACATTATCAGCTGCTGCACTGCATTTCATAATATCTGGATTTGTTCCACCTGTGCTTTTCCTGCTGCAACAAGTCAAAGTGTCTGCTGTGTGAAAGTCTGAGTCTGATTCCTGGAGGGGAAACAACATGAGGTTCAGGTTGGCAGGGCTGATTCACCGGTGTTTCCAATGGTCCACTCACAGGTCTCACTCTCTTCATCAGTGGTTGGAGTTTGCTCCGTTCTGAAGGAAACAAGAAACAGAGCTGCTCGCAAGCAAACAGTCGGCTGTCTTAATAAAGTAATCAGACTTATGGCCGTTTCAGCTTCAGTATTAAACAAACAGCAGGTTAGCAGCAGCTGCTGAAACAGCAGCATCACTACAACAACATGCAACTGATTGTGCAGCATTTTAATATGTGCTGCACCTGTGAGTCGTGAATCGATTGCCGTTTATTTCATGTCTTCTGTGTTTTTCCCTCTCGTGTCTGACTCCAGCAGATTGCGAAGCTCCGGCAGCAGCTCCAGCGCAGCAAACAAGGAGGACGCCACAGTAAAGACAAGGACCGACTGTCCCCCCTCCAGTACATCACCTACACCGCCCTCACCAGCACCCCCAACCACACCTCCACAACCAGCCACGTTCAGGTAGTGCACTGGAGAGAGTCCGTGCTCCACACACTCTAATCTTATCTATTAGCAAAATGACCCCGATGCAGCATTTGTAGCCGTCACAGCACCGGTTCAGCAGCTGGGGACGCTCACACACCAGCTGCTTGTGTTGTAAATGATGTCACGTAGCGTTACACGGCCAGTCGAATCTGTGCAGTGCTTATCGGAATCACTGTGCAGTGTGAATGCGGTCGGTGACACACACACACACACACACACACACACACAAGTGCAGGGTGAGACTAATCACAGTAAAAACACGTGACAAATCATTAATCACCTCTTCTGTTTGTTAGGTTTAACTGACCTCATGTACCTCAGGCCCCGCCCCTTTATTCCTCATTTGTTTTGTCCCTTAGTTGAACAGTCAACAGTCAGTTTAACACTCACTAAACTTCATTTGACTTTGCTGCTCTGGAGTCTAGTCTACTAACATAAATTAAAGGACATTTATTAACTCAACTGCATGATGTAATGATGTATTTTACTGAGAACGATGTTTGAAATAATCAGGCTGTTACACAATAACAGGCTCATGTCATGGGAAACTACACAGTTCATCTGGCCAGATCTCCACTGTAACTCACCCACTCTAAAACACCAACACAAGGACTAGCAAACATAACTGTTTTACCAGTGAGATGGTCAGCTGGTCCTGGGTCTGTGCAGGTAAAGGTACTGTGCAGATCTGAAGGTTACTAACAGTCTGCGGTCTGTCAGACTGGAGGAGGAGAAACTCTGATTCTCCTGCAGCTCTGTCAGTCCTGAGTGAAGGACAACTACACGACACCACACGCTGTCACTTCCTGTGCTGACACTAAGTTAAAGGACCCAGCAAGCGAGTCCTTTCCTATACAGTCAAGACCATCAGCATGAACACACAGCAAACACCTCAAGTATTAAAAATAAGTAGAATATATATGGAATAAATATGGAATAGGACCGTTCCATGGCCTTAACACAGCATCAGAATGAGGTGACGTATGAAGCCATCGTTTCAACATTAGGATGGAACTGAGTTGTCAGCTGATTCATCATATTTGGCAAAATATGTAAACAGTTTATTCCGGTTCCTTGCGGTAACAACAGTTGTATGAACTATATAACTGACATATAGTGTTTAATTAGGTCGTTAGTTACAGAAAGCAGCTTTCTGAGTCAGGAATCTCTGCAATCCACATAGAAAAGCTCTACTTTCATTCTGGATGCACTGTATCAGCTGCCATATCAGTAATCTGTGAATGTTTCCATCTGAAATCAGAAGCGGTCTAAAGAATCCCATTAGTCACAGTGAGGCATGCCACGAACAGCTGCAGGCAGCTGGGTCATAGTGCAAGTGTTTTTCCACTGCGCAGCACAGCAAGGTGAAGCAGTTTCCCTCGATGATGTGGTGGAGGAGAGCTGCTCACACACCGCAGTGAGTCTGTGGCTGCTGCTCTTCTGTTCCTCTGCACTGAGGGCTGAACACACCTGCAGGAACGCGTCATATACTGTTGTAACAAACACCCTGCTGTGTGTGTGTGTGTGTGTGTGTGCTCGTGTGTGTGTGTGTGCACGCGTGTGTGTTCTGCAGCAGTTTTCCATGTCGAAGTCGGCCCAGATGCCGCTGTCCAACATCACAGTGCCAAAGCCCTCCATCTCCAGGGTGCCCAGCAGCATGGAGGGCATCAACCACGAGCTGGAGAAGGTCTTTATCAAAGACAACGGAGAAAAGGAGGAGTTGAAGGTGGGACTGAGTGTCATTTCAGGTCATCCAGGGATGGAGTTTGTAAAGTCAGCGTATGAGTAACAGTGTGTTTCTCTTCTTCTTACTCTTTGTTCCCTGCCGTCTGTGTCCTGTTGGACCCTGCAGTCTCTGGAGGTTCCTGATGGGCGGCGGGCACCTTTCCCTCCCCAGCAGCGCAGCAGCAGCACCCGCAGCGTGGACACCCAGACTCCCTCAGCCCCCGGCCGGTCCAGCAGCTGCTCCAGCCTGTCGCCATGCCCCTCGCCTGCCTGCCCACCAGGATCACATGACGGCAGTCCTTATTCCACAGAGGATCTACTGTACGACCGGGATAAAGGTAAAGAACGCCGACTCCGGGTGTAAATAAACAGGATCAGTGAGGTCATGTTAGACTGGTCCAGTCTCTGAACACTTAAAAAAGATGTCTGGCTGCACTGGAATCAGTTGGTTTGTCAGTCCATCACAGTCCGCCCTTAACTGTGTCTTCTCCTGTGTCCGCAGACAGTGGAAGCAGCTCACCACTGCCCAAGTTTGCCTCCTCGCCCAAACCCAACAACAGCTACATGTTCAAGCGAGAGCCACCAGAGGGCTGTGAGAAGATTAAAGCCTTTGAGGAGATGAGGTACAGACTGTTTGATACTCCTCTGTGCCACCTCAGGCCTGTGCCGTCCTCACTGACCCTGTGTGTGTTTCCCTGCAGCTCCAGGCAGTCCACATCCGCATCAGTCCCCCTCTTCTCCTGCCCCGACAAAAACAAGGTCAACTTCATCCCAACGGGCTCGGCGTTCTGCCCGGTCAAACTCCCCGGCTCCCTGCACCTCACCCCGGCCTCGGAGCCCGAGGAGGACGAGGACAACGCGGAGGCGGGCTCCATCTCAGAGCCTCAGGGGGCCACGTCGCTCTACGGCGCCCCCACTCAGGTCTCCACAAGCACCAGCACAGACGACCCCCCGGAGGAGCCTGGCTCGCCCTCAGAGACTGCAGATCCCCAAACAGACAGCCCGGCCATCAGCTAGACCTGAGCAGAGCTGGCCTCTGGCTCCGGGATCCACGCTAGCGACACCGACCATCACCACTGACTGTCCCACCAACACCTCCTTCTGCTCTGCCAGGGGAGCTTCCGTCTCTCTGTGCTGACCCCCTCCACCCCCTCTATCTCTGCATGACGTAGCAACAATGTCCCGAATAACCACCACCGCCACCACAAAGACTCGCCACCTTAATGTTCTGTCCTGCATAATGTCTGAGCTGTTGTTGGCAGGGAAGGACCTGATGGTTAAAGGTGATCATATGCAGGCATCGGAGGGAAGAAAGGAGCACTATGGATGGGGGGAGGGGCATGCATTTTAAACTGGTAGTATATTTCTGATTAAATTATGTGTTGTGTTCTGTTTCAACATCCACAGTATGAATAAGCTCTTTAAACATATATATACACATATATCTCTATGAAAAGAAAGAAAAATGCTTGTTTTAGAAAAAAAAAAAAATCCAAAAGCGTATTGCTGTGTTATGTACCGAGCAGGAAAAACAGCTGTACTATTCAGGATTCTGTTTACACTATCCAGGTCACGTCGTTAAACCCTCTCTAAAAGATTCAATGAGAGAATAATTCGGCAAAGAGGACGAAAAGAGAAAACACAAAATGGCCTCAAATTGGTTGCACAGTGTCTGCATCTGGCCTCGCTTCAGGTATTTCACAATCAGAGTCTATACTCAGGTAATTTGGAATGTATGTCCATACGAATATCTGCAGCTTGACGACGCAGAACAGAGTCACTGTCATGTGTTCCTGGTTTCTCTCATTCCCTTCTGTTCTGAGTCCACTCTGAGACTAGGCTCGTGGTAGCCAGCTGCAGAGGGCGACCGGCTGAAGCGCGGGGCGTCCGATCGTGGTTCGCTTTCTCTGACTGATGGCGGGATACCGTGCGGACCACGCACACTGTGACTGATGGCATTAACGGCTGTGTGTGTGTATCGATGGAAGTGTGCCGGACAGAGACTCGGATGATGTTCAGTGCTCGTGGGCTCTTTGAACCCGAAGACGATGCGGGATCGGCTCTCCTGAGCCTGCTGACAGTGGACCAGACGTGGACGAGTCTGCAGAACCGTCACATGAAGATACAATCAGACTGAAGCATTTGATTCAGGTGCAGATTGGAGCTGCGGAGGTACAAACGTTTCTCTTGACTGACGAGTGGAACCTCAGTTTGTAGCCAAAGAAAACTTCATAATCAAAAGAAGAGCCCAAGCACAGCCAGAATATCCCGATATAATATGTGGTAAAAGACAACAGTGTATAAAAGAGACCTGGCAGACGCTTAGGCCTGCTGATTACAAATTAGAGTGTGAGTAAATGCAGAGTAACAAATTATCGATTGGAAAGCATCCATAGTGTAACAGTAGCACAAGCAAAGAGTCAGCAAACCAGCAAATAGACTCAGAGGTGTCAGTTACACAGTGAGTTCTATCTGAAGTCTGCAAACGCAAGCTAACATTAGCCCCAGCAAGCTGCAGGTAAACCAGAGCGAGTTAGCTGCAGTACAGTCTTACTGAACTGAGCAAGACTGTGCGTTAATGCTTATGAATTTCATTTTACATCTTTCCCACACTGAGCACCATACTCACATACGTCCTCACCCCACCTGGCAGAGTTGTGGTTTTAAAGCTGCACTAATCTATATTTTAAAGTCACAACAGGATCAAAAGGCTGTTGGTCGTGTGACAGTGGCGAGTCCGCAGAGACTTTTAATCAGCCTTACAGCTGTTCACACACTGGTGAAGAGCGTTTAGCATTTAGCAGCTAAAGAACCTGATTATTATTTCTTTATTGGTGGAGAGCAAACCAAAGCTTAATGCAGAGTGTATATTGTACCATGGCATTCATAAAGTGGACGCAACACAACAACGCAACAGCTCCAGGTGGATTCTAATTTTGCCGCGTCAGCCGGGTTTGTAAATAAGTGACTGTTTGCTGGCGCGTCAGCCTTAACAACCCGACGCGATCCATCACGCTCTGCCGCCGCCGAGCTGCCAAAAATGAAGTAATTACAACTCGAAATCAGAAATGGGCAACGGGAAGTCAGCATTCATCCCCAGCTGTCTCTACTGTACTCACAATTATGTCATTTTGCTTAATTAATGCTACAAGCACAGTAGCGTTAGGATAGCACTGAGGTTCCATCTCCAGCCTGAAGCAACAGCAGACATCACCACAGAGTTTGCACAAGCTAAAGATGGAGTCCACCCATCCAAGATGAATGTTTGTACAACCTCTGTCTCCAACCTGCATATCCAAACTTAGACTGTTCTGATAATCCAGATAATTGCCGTTCCATTAAAAGCATTCCATGAGATTTTAGCATCCAAGACATAAATAGACTCATGATGATTCATTCCTAAAATATCTCTCAGCCTTTGGGTTTGATCGCTGCAAGAGACTAGCTGCAGTACTAAGAGATGTTCGGTTGCAGATACAGTAGCGCCTTCATCTGTTTGATGCACAGATAAAAGGATCACACTGGCCTGCCTCCCTCTCACTGTCTGTCTGTTGTTACCGAGTGTCGTAGGCACCCCGATGCTACCACCAAGCAACAAAACCTACTAAACATCTCATGTATTCTGTGCAGAACACCATTCTCTAGGCTGTTAAACAGGCGCCGCCCTGCCCCAGTGTAAATGATCCACAGATTTCATTTGCAAGAGTGAAATATAATCCACATTTGTTTTGATATCTGGTGTGCTTGTGGAATTCCTGCATTGACGCTCCATTCATATTTTGTATATATGTGGCTTTTAAAGAGGCTCAATGCAATGTTGTGGTTTCTTAAGACATTTCAGCACCTTACCAGGAGCTATGGCTTTCCCAGTGCCCCACATATACTTGGCATTGGTAAACTAGTTGTGTGCAATAATAGGGGAAAAAACGGTGTTGTCCTCCCGGATGTTGTCCGTTCTTTGACACAAGCATCTCATCTTGCATAACTTTGGTTTTGAGCATGGGGGCTGGATCAGCAAGTAGTTTGTTGCTAAAGCCATCAACTGATACAAAACCAGCACTGAGAGTGACCAGAGCACATCACTGGCAGGTCAGAGTGTTCATCAATCCACTACATGATACTCCGTGTGTAACCTGCAGTGTCAAAGTTCATGCACAATGGCAATAAAAAAAACTATTGGTTGTTTTGTCCACTTTTTAGTGTGTGTACGTCAGTGAAGGGAGTCTGAGCGTCTCTGCCTCCAACAGCTGCTGCTGCTTGTAAGGCTCAGGTTGCCACACATACACACAGTAATCAGCATTTTACATATTTATCTGGTACAGGAGCTGTTAACTTACAAATTAAAAAAGGAGAATTTCCAAAACTAAGAATTAAAAGTCAAATTCAAGGCACTTACATATTAGTTAGAATGTGATTAAATAATGAAAATGGGCAGAACACAGAGCCACAGCCCACAGAGACACTGTTTATACTCAAAATCACAATCCCAACATGGCGTTCACCATCTTAGTTTACCGTGACAGCATGCTAACGTTTGCTAATCAGCACTAACACAGAGTTTATCAGAGTTTAGACCGATGCTGCCCACAGAGCCATGTGACCAGCGTGGTTAAACACACGCATCAGGCTGACGTCCTCAGTGTGTCCTGACACATGTTGAGCCCACGCCCATAATAATAATTACACACTGTAGTTGTGGTGAGCCTGTTGCATACATGCGTGCCCACTATCAGGATGGTTTAAACAAAGGGAATGCTTTAACCACCTCAGGGAAGACCAGTATATAACGTGGATATGCTGATGGGTGACAAATTAAAGGAAAACCTGGATAAATGAGTGGAGAAACATGCAGATGCTTCCACACAGATGCAGTAAACGGTACAATCAACACGTGCTTGGCTGGCGTCAGACGGAGCAGTAACCAAACGTATGATGAGTGTAAAGCCTGTGCATTAGTGCGATATGTAAAGGAAACCCGAGTGCACCATCAGCACTGGGGCGACACAAGGGGGACGCACCTGAAGGCTTCAGTACAAAGATGTTCTGAATCACCACCTCTACGCTGTGATGGAACACCTCTGTGCTAATGGTCTCTCATGTTTGACAAACCCCATCCACAACGCCTGAGGGCTCACTGAATAGTTTGATGAGGATTTAAATGGTGTGAAGGTGCAGATCTCAGCCTAACTGAACACTGACTGACACGTTAGACTGCGACGCTCACCACCATCGTCAGACTTCTGGAATCAATGCTAAGGTCCATCCAGCATCCAACTACATTTGTCACCCATCTGTCAAAGCAAGTACCTTTAATATCAGTTAACATTAACACTACATGCAAGGAACCACTTGATTAACCACAATGCCTGCAGCTAAACGAGGTTAAACTAAGTTATTAGTGACTACTCTTGAAAAGAGAGTGAATGAGAGTTTCTTCTAAAATATAACAAATATATATTTAATATAATAGATACTATTTTCTTATAAACACCTAATTTTAATTTTTTAGAATGTGCAAATTCCAGTTTGACAACATGACTTCAAGATCTACTCCAGGCTCAAATCTATGTTGCCTCATTTTCAGAATCCCACAAACCGACGGCCTCAACAGACCATTTTCATAAACTCATATAGCAAGAAGAGTCTGTAGAGTCTAACACTACTGTACAAGCAGGATCCAGCTGCTGTGCCTCCAGCCGTGTCACATCGTGATTCATGAGAATGAGAGATGTTCTGCTGAACCTGCAGCTGGAACCACAGCCTGAGGTTGTTGGAGTGCTACACCCAGTCCCGACGCCACATCCAGACATTGTTTTCCGTGCAGGGATACCCATATGTAGCATGTATATATCAACACAGCGACCTTGGTCTGACATATAAAGCCCCACTGCTGCAGGCTGCTGTTTACACTCATATCCAGGTCCAGGTGTCAGGGAGCTGAGGATCAGGGCTGATCTGGAATCAGGATCATTAGTTTGCTTAGCTGAGTGGAGGGCGCCCTCTACTGGTCACAGTCTACAACTGCTGCACATCTGATTCACGCATATTCATACAGTGTAACCTGTTTCCTGCGTCATGTTCATACTGCGCATCATATTGTTTCTACTGTCCCATCTTTGTTGATCTTATTGTTTACCTCATCAGTTTTCATTTATCTTTTTGCATTCATTCTATTTATTTATTTATTGTTGTTTTTGATGCATCTTTCTCTCATGCTCTCCCCTTCACTGCTGTCAACATTGCTAATTTTCCCTGTGTGGGACAAATAAAGGAAAAACCATGGTGGTATGCATCTCATACCACTGCTGCTCCTGTTTTTATGTGAACAACCAAATGCAATAGCACCGACGACACTGTCTCAAAGTCGTGTTTCTGCAGCTTCATGTGAGGAAGCGTTAGGAACGAGGAGCTGCTGCTGAAGATGATCTGGCTCAGTGACAGATAACTTCACATATCATGACATAAATGTGTCAAATGTAGAGATTCTAATTTGGTGTCTTTATCTCAGGCAACACCTGTGACATCACCTGTTGCTGGCAACTGGCAGCAGCCTGGATCTAAACACTTTTAGGTTCACACACTCCACACACTCCGTCTGCAGGCTCCACAGGTCCTACAGGATCTCACCATGTCACTGCATATAAGCAGAGCAGGTTGCCGGCCGCCCTCCATGTTTGTTTTGTGCTAGAACACACAGTTGTTGGCCTTCACACAGAAACTCCAGTCGTCGCTGATGCAGTTCAGTGTGTTGTGTCATAACCTTTAGTGTCAGACAGTCAGGGCTGAAAGCTGCGTGGAAACCGTCTTCATTTGTGTGGCTCATCCACGCCTGGCACATCCCAAACTGTATTTGATTTAGACCACCATGTTCATTTGAAGCATATTAATATGTTTTATTATTTATTAATGTCCTGTTAAAGAACAACCTTTTCAGTATCTCTTTTCATAGAGTTTGCTTTTGAAATAATCCTTGAAGCAAAATGAATGTTAAAGGTTTTTCTTTTCTAGAACTTGCAGATATGTGTGTGTACAGCAGACACGCGTGCAGGAGTGTATTCATCCAGCAGGTGGCAGTAGACAACCACAGTACAGCTGAAGCTGAAGCTGAATTCCTCCTGATGAAACTAAGATGTCCTCACCTTTGTGTGTGTGTGTGTGCGTGTGAAATGTGTAAATGGATGAAATCATTGTATTTGTCTCCCATTAAGCCCTGTCTAAACAGCTACCTGTCTAGCCTGAGTGCTACAGTAAACACACGTTGCGGCTGCAGTGCATCATAGTAAAACAGATCTGGTTCAGTACAGTTTGCAACAGGAAATAGAAACATTTCTTTGCTTGACAGGAGGAAATGTTTAAATGCATTCTTTCCAACAAGCAAACCATTGTTGGCCCTGTTTCAACTGCTAATCGGCTTTGTCACCAACTCGATTCTGTGCGCTAATCTCAACCTCCCAGCACATCCGAACTGGGCGCATAGAACAAAGGTAAGACTCTTTTAAAATCAAATTACGGAGCAAAAAGCCTCTTGTAATCCTCTGTTTTCTAGCCGTCTTAGCAATGCTACTGTTTCTCCATTCAGAAGCAGCCTCGTGCAAAATGCTAATCCCTATTTATCAAAGAGGAAGAGATAATGGAACACATCGAATCTGCTCATACGCACACTCACACACACACACACACACACACGTGTGACATGTGGCTGAAGTTCACCGTGCTGTCTCACAGGTTGGTTTGCCCTTCACTCTGAATTCACACCCCGGCCAATCAAGCCTTTAAATTAGCGGGTAGTTAGTGAGAGTTGTCCCCAATCAGAGCCCTCTCATCCAGCCAATCAGTCCTGCAGTCAAGGCACAGCTCGGAGGTTAAACGCACACTTCCACAGCGCTCCCCCGACTGGATCTGAATAACACATTTTAGTTGTTGTTGTTGTCACCTGCTGGTTTTATTCACACGTTAATGGAAACAAAGATTAAAAGCAGAGATGCACAAACTTCCTCAGAGGCAGGGGCGGTTTGTCAGTTGAGTGGGTCAGCAGGCAGGGCCGCAGCGTCATCAGACCAGCGCATTGATATGTAGCCTAACATGTGACAGCGGGGGAGACATGACAGTTTGCTTAACATGACCGCCATAGCCCAGAGGTGGCAGACACTGCACATTTCCAAAATGTCTAACAGGATTGTTAGCAAGTGTTTGAATCTCAATCATACCACCTTAACGCTAACTGTCCAATGGGAGGCATGCTCGGTGGAACCATGGATTACACATCATGGATTAAACAATTCTGCAACAATTAATCTGTAATCCTGTTCCATGTTTTGAATTTTCTTTCCAAACACAAACTCAAACGGTGTGTCTTCCATTTTGTCAAATAATATTTTTTTTTTTTCACACAAGTTGTCAAAATATAATAAATCTCACACAGCTGATTATTTTGCACTGTGGACATTCGAGGCACTCGTACAGAATGGAAAGAGTCATCACCTGCAGCGCGACTGCAAAACAGCTGGGAATGAGCTGAAACGACCAGCTCAAAGTGTAAAATCCCGCTTTTCCATTCATGCACGAGTCATAATGATCTAATGATAGAAGATCTAATAGTAGAACAGTCCCAGGGCACGTTTACCGCACTGAGGACGTTTTGAATATTTCAGGTACATTTCCATGATTATATTTACATATTTCTACTGAAGTCCCAGGACACACACACACACACACACACACACACACACACACACACACACACACCAAACTGAACATCTTTACATTAATCTGCATTTTATGCACTTCACTGTATTTATTACTTATTTATATTAATCAGTTCTGTCAAGGAAATTAATTCCAAAATCACTGTGAGGATAAATTCAGTTCAGCTAATTCAAATGTGTCTCTGACTAAGCTCTGTCTCTACTTTATTAGCATCAGAGGCCGATTCAAATGCATCCAGTTAGCAAATTATGCAAATAAAGCACAGCATTTCTTTTTCCTTTTTAAAAAAATGCATATGTATGCTGCGTCGGAGACGGTTACTTTGCGATCTTTACAACAAAACGCTGCTGCATTCCTCTCAGAGTTTGTGAAATGCTTCCCCATGATGTCACCAACCATCGCACTATCAAACCTTCAGCTCATGGATTCGTTCCTCAAACTGGACCAGACTGGACTGTTCCTCCTCATCACACCTCGAATCAAACTGGCTCAACAGCCTCAGTCTGTGCACTAATGTCTGCGTCTCGTGAACATGCAGCAGGTTTCTTCAGTATTTGAGGAATGATGATGACGCAGCTGCCACTGTGAACAGCGGCGAGTCTGAGGGGTGGCCATTGGGTGGCAATGACCCTAAAATCTGATTGGCTGCCCAGAGATACTGTAACATTAGTAATTTTAGCTGACATGACAAACGGTGAATCAAAGTTATTCTAATGTGTGTGTATGTTCGGGTGTACCTGCCACCCCTACATACTTCAGTACCCCACTCGTGCTACCCAAGTCAAAAAATCTGGACACACCCCCGACTAGGAAGTCACTGCTGTGGTCCAGGACTCTCCACCTGAAGCTGTCCACCTGCAGGCGACACACAGCAGAGCATACAGGCTGAGGCTCCATACGGACACTGAGCCAGCCAGACGTAAACACACCATAAAGTTTCACTCCCCTCCTATTTAAATGAGCTTATTCCCTGTGTGGCCGTGGCTCTGTGAACTGAGTCTAATGTGTCAAATCTGTCAAATATTGAGCACAATGCTGAAGGAGGCTTTTGTGAAGGTGGAGGAGCGGGCGGCCAGCTCGTCATCTCTGGAGACGGTGGCCGGCAGAGTGGACGGACTGTCAGATTCAGCTCTTTTGTGTGTCCGTCTCGTCTCGCGGGTCCATTGTGGAGGCTGGACAGGCTGATCCCACCACGAGAATCCAGCCGTCCTCCCTGCCTTGTATGCATGTCAGCCTTCCCCTTTTCCCTGGGAGGGATTTCATTGTCCCCCCCCCCCTTTTCAAATCAGACGCCTTGAATGCTACACTGATCAAGGAAAAATAATCAACTGCCCTTTTGTTTCAGCAGCCGTTTCAACAGGAGAAAATAAACTTATGGTAATGAAGCCTTATCGTGTGCGGTTCAGACGGTGGGTGTGATGTGATTTGCCTTCCAGTGGTGTGGAGCCGTCCAGCCGAGGCTCCCCGCTGCGAGCTGGGGCCTGCAGCCAGCTGATGGGGCTCCAGCACATTCTAATGCTCAAGTGCTGCTGCTTCTCCCACTGTTTCCAAACCCTCCACAGCTCCTACCTACAGCACCTGCTGCCTAATAATACATGTGGGCGTGGAGGGAGCTAACAACAACACACTCATCAGTTTCATTCTCATGACAATCTTTTCACTTTTCTGCCGTCAGTGCTGGGTCACCCTGCCTTATGAACAGGCCAGGGTAACAGAAACACCGAGAAGCCAACACCCCCCAGCACTGCAGCTGTCAAAGGTCTCACATCAGAGCCAATCAATGATAAAATTAGTTTAAATGCTAATGCTTCATCATCTCTGTGTTTCTAACACACTAATATTTCAACTATTTTAATTCTACCTGATAATTAATAATTTGGCGGTATATCGTTCAGGCTTTCTGCAAACTTGACTCTCATATATCTATATACATGGAAAGTGATACAATTATAATGTTGATGCGGTGTCTGTCGATGTATGAACACACACACACACACACACACACACCATTGGGTTATTATGACCCAGTCCCAACATTCACCAGACCAAAACAGCAATAGTGGATTAATCCTCCACTGAAAATAGTCCCCAACAAAGGCTCTTTTCCTCTTGTTCGAGTAATGTTGATTAAAGTGCGGATGAAACAGAGTACGTTGCTTCTCTATTGTCACGTATTTGTGACAGAATCAGGATCAGCAGGCGTCATAATGCTCGCTTTGATTTAAGCATCAAACAGTTGGTGGGTCATTACAAACATGGAGAGTCACAGTGATTCACAGTTGGATGAAGGCTTCAACCTTCAGGCAGGTCCCACCTTCACTGACTTAGCATGCTGTTGCTAGCCGGCTAATGAATCTTAGCTCTGTGCTGCTGATAGTGGGTGGACTGGTGGATGCATGCCGTGATATTAATGGCTGACACAGGCTGGTTCAGTCTAACATAAAAACATTGTATTTTGTTTTACGGCGAGAACTGATCAAAGGGTTAAAAACGAACTTTAAATTTGAATTTTATCTAAACTGTTTTGGGGACTGATCTTATTAAAAATGAAACTATGCTTCTGATGATTTACATTTTCAGTAGGGGCTGAGCTGAGCTACTGACTTGTTGACAGAGTCAGAATAAAGAAAACCTTCATCCTTTAAAGAGTGAAATGAGCAGAAAGTTGATGTGGGTACTCACCATGGAAACAGACCAGTGAATCCATTATGATGTACAGAAAGCATGTGACTTAGCATCACTGATGCTTCCGCTGAGGAGATGAAAACATCAGGTGTGTGTGTGGAGCGATGAGGAGACCGAACCCTCCTCCTGCTAACACAGACATATCTGATCCACAGGCTCCTCCATTGTTTGAGCTCTGACTGGGGCTCTCTGCGTTCTTCTCTTCTGCAGCGGTTAAAGGCACCCGACTGCAGCTTTTTGCCTCCAGCTGCTTTACATTACACCGGCGGATGGAGAAGCTTCGCTTAGATGGAAACTTTGCTGCAGGCAGATCCGTTTAGTACAGGGACTCACTGTGAGTGGAGGCATACATGTTTTTATGTTGTGCAGAGACTCGATTGAACACTACACAATCTAAAGGTTAAGATAAACTGATGGTCTGACACTGTTCATAACATGATAAACATCCAGCGTACGGGAATGTTGTCTCTTTAAATACATTTTGTGGCTTGGAGTCAGTGAGCAGCCATTAACTTTCCTCATTAACCTCCCAATCAGCCATCAGTCAAATGCCAAATTATACCAAAAGTGTAACAAACACGCAGCATCATGTTGTGTTGAGCAGCGAATCCAATTCTTCTCCTGCGCCGCAGCCGGCAGTGTATGAATACAGATGGTGCGCTCCCTCCACTGGCTGCGTGCGCCGTGTGCGAGGGCCAGTGTAGGTTGCAGCCCTGACTCACTCTTTGGCGGGGGAGCGTTTGAGCGAGAGAGTGGGGTGACGACCCCGAGAAGGGCCTCATTTAAATGAAGCTGCTACACATTGTGAGATTACACTCCGGGGTGTGTGTAGGACACGCTCCGCTCATACAGAGCCAAACCAGCCGAGAAGATAAAGATGAGAAAACGCAGGGAAATTACAGCGCACCTTGGTGCTATCACCCCCCGGCAGAGCTGGAGGTGAGAGATAGAACTGTACTAAAACTGCTGGGCAAAGAAGAACGACCTTTCACAATATTATACACAGGCAGCAGGCTGAGCATCAGTATCTGTCCTGGCTGCCGCGCTCTGCTTAAATGGCTGTTTTTCCTCAATGTCAGCTCAGTGAGTTTTGCCGTAAAGACACCGCGGAAACAAAAATCAGCCACCTTGAATATTATTAAAGCCATCATGCTGAAGAGATGGAGATTTCCTTTTTTTCCATTTCCTTGAGCGGAGCTGGAACACCATATTTATTGAATTTTCAAAGCGAGTGGAGTCGCCGTAACATTCCCACCGCTCATTCCAATCAGCTGAGAAACTGTGAACACTAGTCCTCTCTGCTTTTCTGCTGCAAGCCCTAAACCTGCAATAACAGATTTTTTTGGCCACCAGGGGGCAGCAGAAACAAGTTCAAACATAACATTGATATATAATCAACTTTTAAAGTCATGTGACAAATTTGTTTGCAGTCATGTTCACATCCAGTGGGTACAGAGCAGTGTTATCCTTTAGCATGCTCTCCTTTAGCTTAGCTCATTGCTCCGCTGCGCTCACCAGCCGGTCTCTGACTGTGTCTGTTGGCCGTGTGCTGCTGGGCAGGCAGAGCACAGTGGGTTTACCAGACCTTTGCCACTGAAAACTGCTGCTGCTGTTGCTGAAAGCGATGCTGTGAGAGCAGAGTGAACCGATGCAGTAAGGTTGTGGGTCAGACAGCTCCACAATAGGCTGAAAGCCCACAGAAAGCTCCAGAACCAGCAGGATCAACTTCCCCCGACACAATGATTTTAGATTGTTATTTGACGCGCTGTTGCTACAAAAATGTTGATTTAAGCATGTAAAAATTGAACGTTTGCTCAAATTTTGCTCCCTGTTTTGGTTTTAAAGAGAATTTCCTGTTTTGCCTCAGTCACAGTTCATTTCCACCCACAGCAGGAAGCGGTTGGTACACGACTGACCTGGAACACCTTTCTCAGAAGGCGGTGGAGACCAAAGAAAGGGTAAGAGGAGAAAAAAAAACCAATGGTCTTAAAAACTGTGAATGCATATTTTTACAATTAGCTTCTTACCATGAATGATAGCTTCCTATGCTGGTTCGAGGTGGGCCGGGCTCAGCTGGTCAGCGGTCAGGATTCAGGAATACAGCATTAAACCAGCCTCAGCATTGCTCTGATGTCAACATGAACATGAAGAATGATTGAGACTCTCTCAGCACTGCACCTCCGGTACGGAGATATTGTCTTCGGATCACTTTAAGAGCAGTGTAGCTCCCTGTTTTTACACCATTTTCTTTTTCATCTCATGCATGTATCCACACTGGCTGGGTTGTGAATCCTGCCAAGACGCCTCCTTTGCACAGCAGTTCTGTGGCTCATTGCATTAGTGCAGACCCTGACAGAAGGCTGCTGCTGTGCTGCAGCTGACTGCTGTGCTGTTTTCAGGAGTTGACCGTGCAGGCAACGTGCTATCCTCCGGACGCAACTTAGTCGTGTGTCTCATGCGCATCTGAGAAAGGATTCCTCTGCTTCTGTTCCAGTCAGAACCGTTGTTTAGTTAAAGATGTAACTGTTTCATTTGCATGTGACCAAATGTGTTTACTCCTAGCATACTGGGGGCCCCTACATCAAACGTTATTAGGCAGCCTATATTTTATGACCGCCACGCTCCGCTCTGCGGCACCAAGAAGCTCCTGAAAACTGCTGAATGCACACCAATGAGAAACAGATGCTGTATTTTCCTTACATATATTACATACATTATGTTATATTTATATTTTTTACACATACACACTTTAAGGAATAAAAAAATATGCTAAACATAGAAATTGTCCTGATTGACGCTCATTACAGCACTGAGGCAATCCTTCTGTACGTCAGCCATTGTGGTTTCGTCATGACTTGAACTGAACATAAGGCAGGGAGAATGGCAGCATGGCGGCAGCGTGGTGGCTCTCTGGGTCCCTATGCAACTGGCAGATTCCATATAAGGAAGAGGTCTGATCCTGCAGAACCAGCAGAGACAGGATGTAACAGACAAAGATCTGATCTGTGCAGGGTTGCCTTGATCGGAATTAAGATGATGGTGCTTTTACTTCTTTTAAGACAGGTTTTCCTCTGGAGGACAGACTTGATTTCTCTGGATGAGGTCAGTGAGCAGTCGTTACAGTGAACACAATAGACTGATGATTTCAGGAGATGCACCCACAATAATTGAAATGACAAAATGACAAATCTGACATGACATTTTACTGCTGGTGGATCATAACAGTATCAGATATCACATGGGCTCAAATTTCAAAATAGATATCAATAGTCAGGCAAAATGTAATCAGCAGCAGCTCAGAATGGAGCCTTGGTGACACTTCCACACCCTGTCATCAGACCCTGTAATTTGATCGGTGTAGTGTGAGGACAGGCAGTGGGACAGTTCAATGTAAGACCTCTAACTCCAATCAGCTCAAGATGACAGTCTGCGCTAATCAGTTAACACAATAATAGCTCGTAGCTGCACCTGGATCAGCGATCAAACAGGAGCATGGTGGGAACTGTCGGCATCCCACTAATTCAGTGATGAATCAGAGCAATTGTGTATTTTATGGCGGCTGAAATGAGCCCCGTGGTTGGAGAGGAGCGCCGAGAGGCACAAACCGCTCATAAACAAGCCCTCAGTGACAGATCAGCCAATTCATGGAAATATAGGAACGCCATTAGCTCCACTTGTAAAACCACCGATGACCTTTAAATATGTGCAGAGCTAGAGATACGGGCTCTGCCTCTGCAAGATTATTATAGATTCCTCCGCTCTCTCTTTTCTATAAGCTGTGTTATCTGCGGTGCTGGAGAAGTTCTGCACTTCAGAGGGCATTTTCTAGCATCTGTCATTTTTAACAGTGAACCCCAGCCTCAGAGCAGAGAGAGGGCTGAGGGCAGCCGCGCTCAAATTTGGAGGGACTTTAAAATATTCAATATTCCCCCGTATTTCTGACTCCATTTAACCTTATCAAAAGATGAAATGTCTTCTTTAGCAGTTCAAGTTGCCGCTGCGTCTAATAATGGGTCATGGGAGACAGGGGTCATGACGGAAAGGAGATATTTATTTAAAGAGGGTGCTCCACGTAAAATCAATTAAGGCTGTAAGGCTCCGCTCTGCACGATCAGACCGCTGCGGTGTTGTATCTGCGACTCGTGCATCCTGGTTTAGTTGCCGTGTTTCCAACAAAGTGCATGGTTCTGTGTGCTGTGTGGACAATGTACGTATCCTAAGATTCAGATTCAGTGTCATATATGCTTGCAAAGGTACCATGTGCATTCAAGCGCAATTAAATTCATGTGCCCTGGCTCTATGCGGCCCCAAAATAATGCACAAATAAAGAAAATAACAGAAACAATAATTAAGAAATCAGAAATCACTGTGAGTTATGCAAGCAGCTTACTGTGCAGCCTCCGTCTCACGTCGTTTGATGCTCTGTATGTGTTTTCCTGAGAAAAGCAGTGAGAACAGATCACGTGCTGGGCGGCCTTCAGTCTGCAGCGGGTGGTGGAAACGTGCTGAAGCTGTGACGCCAGTGCTCCTCTGACTTTTGAAGCAGGTTTGACTTCAGGTCTTTTACGTGTTTGTAGTCTTGTCTCAGTGACGTGCCAAACCACACCAGAGCGCCTCCTATCAGGATGCTCTGGCAGAAGCTGATCAGGCTTGTTCTCCCACATTTATGAGCCATCTCAGGACATCTGGTCTCTGTTTGTCTCCCCAGCGACACAACTTGTGTTTAGAGGAGGCCGACATCTGACCGCCTTAAAATCTGTTCATTACTACTTCATCAGAGACATGGCCGATGAAAACTGCTGTCTGGACCACTGGAGTCTGAGTCACTGTCTGAGGTTTGACGGTCAAAGTGACAGAGATGGATGGAATTAGAAGGACCAAGGTCTCTAAGCACTGACACTAATTTAGAGAGTACGGTGGTTCTAATGCAGAGCTGCAGTCAGTGAGCAACGTTCTGATTTAGGTGTGTTTCAGCAAAGGATGCAGATCCACTGATGCAGCATCATCCGTGGATTCCATGAGTGCGTCTTCCACAAACCGTTGCAGATCAAGCTTGTTTGGAATGATGCTGTCTTTGCTGGTTTTTCAAAGCATTTCATTATTACTGAGATTGAAGCACCAGCTCTGCAGTCAGAAAAACAGGACTCTTACAGAAGAGAGAACTCATGAAACAAACAGGAATGTTTCATTTCCATTGTGTTTCCTTTATTGTTTTTACACGTTTGGGGTTTGACTGGGGCATCTTGTTAAGAACAGTTAACTTTCTCTCTTAATCTGATGGATTCAGGACCACGAAGCTCTCCGACCACTGTCAGAGAGACAAAGCACTCTATAACTGTCCTGCTGGTGCCTCCCTCAGGACAAACGGTGCTTCACACAACAGCGTCGAAGCCTCTGATGGGCAGATTGCTGAGCACGGTCATGCTCCGAAGGTCTGAAGCCTTTTGACGAACAAATACAACTTTCCGTATTAATCACACAGCACTCAGGGACGAGACAGCACAACAGCATGTTGCATTTTAAAGCACGCTTGTCTTCACTGGCACTTTTACAAGTGATATGATAACTGACTTCCTTTCTGATGGTACTATAGAATGTCTTCATGTTTTCATCCACCACGTTCCATTACATGTCATCTAATTAGCCATGTCTCCTTTGCTTTTCCTCTCTTTCTAAAGATAAAGCTCTCTCATGCAACATATTTACTTATTAATGAACAGTGGAGCCTGTGGTGGCTGCTAGCAGAGCTTTAGACGCACAATCTTGTTAAAAACCTGAAACTATGTCTGTGATGGATACGATGAAATTAGCCTCTCTCTGGAGCACGTTAACTGCGGCACGGCAACAGCATCAGTTTTATTCTGGCTGTGTAACGGAAGAGGAACGAAAAACACGTAACATCTTTAAATTGAACTTGGGTATTATCTGTAAATATGTATACATTGTTAAAACCCTGTCAGTCCCCTCTGAATGCAGACACACCTGTTTCATTAGACATTAGGCAGATTGGTGAGCTAGCTTGCGCATAACGTTGGACTCGAGGAGATGAAAACAGCCATAAGTCAAAAACAGACTCATAAACAAGCGTTGAGGGGTTTCAGGCTGATGTGGACCCCCCGTCTCCTCAGGAGCCAATCAGGAGGTCTATTTTTAGAGACTGTGAGTGCAGCGCAGTTCGGGCAGCAGATGGTATTTGAGAGGAAGTGGGGTGCAATTTACAGTAAACAGATTTTTTATCCTTGGCAGGTCATGGAGAGAGCTACAACAGTATGGCGATTTAATAAGAGCGCTCAAACAAACTCTGGCAGGACACGACGTAAGTGGGAGAGAGTAACCTCAGAGTGACTCTGAAACAAGCCCTGAAGCCACAGACTTGTTTCCTCTGGCAAACCGTGGACATTTGCCTGTGCGAGGCAGACTGAAAACCAATTTTAGAGTTTCAAAGAGCAAAGATACACAGAATATTTCTTCAGGCGCAGTAGAAGGACAGCTACGTCACTAAATGTATTAATAACTGCATGTTTAAACAATGAAAAAGAAAAGAACAGAGGTGAACCTTTAAATGTTCCTGCATACACCTCAAAACCCTATAAACCAAAGCATTCATTATAGTTTAATGGTATATTACCTAAATGGTGTGTGTGTGTGTGTCTGTGTGTGTGTGTGTCTGTGTGTGTGTGTGTCTGTGTATGTGTGTGTGCACCCTCTTTAAATTTAAGCCCTAGTAAGGTCTAAAATATAGGTCAAGACTACGTTTGAGTCTCTACCGACGTCTTCACATAGTTTCAAGACAAGTTCAAAGTCTTTACAGACAGCTCCAAGTGAGGCCAGATCAAGTTTAAGTCTGCGTTTGCCTTGGACTGTCCTCCATCTGTGGAACGAGAACAACCATTAAGAGATGAAACATTTAAATAGTCCTTTGATCGATCCGCTGGTAATTCATTTTTAATTTGGGAAAAATACTTTTTGTGTTTCCAATGCACATATTTTAATATTAATATTTGAATATACATATTTTTTGTTTTACATAATTGTAAACGGAACATGTTGAGAACTTGTATGAGACAGGTCAGAGGGGAAAAGATGGCTCATGAGAATGAAAACAGACATTTTCTATGGAGACTCTGCAGAGGCCGCTTTATTAAACAAATAACTCTATCAAACATCACATTTCTCCTAAATATTCATATAGCTCTGTAGAGGCAATATATAGCATGTTTTCTGCATAATATAAATAACAAAGTTTATAGAACACAGTTTATATATCGGTGCATATTGATATATTGATATATATTGAACATATCAGTCAGATGCTAGTCTTCAGTGTAGCAGGGTTAGCATGTCTGACGGGTTCAGTTTAGTTTGGCTGTGACTCTGCGTTCAGTCCATGCGTTCAGTAGCGGTTCTTTACGACCTGGTGAAGGAGCTTTCATCCCAGGCTTTAACCCCGCTGCAGCTGTAGCTCTGCCATCATCAGTGGGCCACGCTGATGATACTAACCACGGCCAGTCCCCCTGAAACCGATCTGTCAGTGTAGACCTTCTGCACGTTGTTAATGAACAACGCGGTGTTTGGTCAACAGACTGGAGGGAAAGGAGACATAAGCGATGAGTGTGTCCTTGGAGGATTGAGAAGAATGGCTGCGGGTGGTCTGCATTGCTCAGCAGCGGTGTCCTCTGAGGCCGATGCTTTATGAGACACAGGGAAACTGTACGGCTGAACCCCCAACCGTGAGCCTCTGCCACGCCACACACACACACTCAACCACACATCCGTCAGTCAGATACACTGAGGGCGTGCGTGTATGATACAGTTTACTGCTGGTACGTGCCCCGCAGACGCTGGGTTTACAGCCTGGATTAAACGGGTTTCATTGGAAATAAGAGTGAAGCTGAGCACATGAGAATAAGCCCAGTGTTTCCCCCCATCAAACAGAACTAGAGATAGAAGAAACCTCCACTTGCAGCTACAGATAACGTGAGCAGCATATAATTCTCCATCATCTTATCCACTCCTTTATAGGGTCTTTTACTGGTTGAGGTATTTTGGAGGTACTGTATATGGGCTGATAATTTTCAGAAGGGAGACAATTCTCGGTTAAGGCTCACTGGTGGGTGATGTCTGTATGAATTACACCTTCCATAAAGCTGTAATAGGAAGGACAATCAGCAGCTTGTATCTGGGCAGCCTTGCAGGGTATTTACCTTTTTATGTGGGTGTAAATTTGACATGTGCCAAGGACAAGCCTCTTTCCAGATGTCTTTCCTTTTTGTATTGGCTTGTAGGGGCTGCATTTAGTACAAACACAGAGCCACGGCTGAATAAACACAGAAACCCGGGCCAGTCGGGGTCATTCACAACGCTCTGAAAGCTGCTACAGAGGAAAAATGCATATACATCCATATATATATATATATATATCCATCCAACTTCAAGATTTTGACATTGCATCTGGTGCAGAATCTGCCTTTATAACCCAAATGCCCCAAACCAAACATGAACATAAAAATAGATTTCATGCACCCCCAGATCCACACACATAAAAGGTTATTAAACATGCACGTTTACATGAGTATTATTATTACTATATAATTAAATAAACGTGCCACTTCTCTTTGAGTGATTGGAATGAACGGCCAGCTCTACAGTATGGAAGGGAAAATCACCACAATAAATATATGATAAGTGTGAAGTTGCCTGCCAAAGAGCTCTGATTGCTGCTTGTTGGATCTGTCATAACAGCTGCAGGTACAGGAACAGACTGAATTATGGGTTGCTGGTCTGATGGGAGAAGAACAGGGGCGGGAGAACATTTATGGGTCTGATGGACACGTACAGAACATGGACAAGGTAAGAGTCTTTAGCCAGCAACAGCATGCTACGTCTGTGTGTCTTCAGGTGTTCTCCACTCCAACCCTGTTGAGATGTCTATCATCATGACCTGGGAATATATCTTCAATGCAGAGGAGCGTAGCACGATCATTAATATGGCGATGTTACAGGAAGCACTGAGCCTGGTGAAAATCATTTTGTGAAATCAGAAACGTGTAACAACAAATTCACTTTATTCCAATGGAATATCCACAGTACACAGAGTCTGAGCCCGTGTGAATCCTTCTCATACAGATAAACCCGAACTTTGGTCTGCAGACAGCTTTTAAGCAGGAGTCAATGGTGCAGCTGCGCCTCTTGATTCAACTGTGCTGTATTACTGTCCGGACGGCAACCAAGCCACTTTGCAGGCAGCTAGCTCGGACACTGACAACCACTAGAATGAGCTCTACTGGCTAATTTGTTAGCAGTTAGCTTTACCAGCTACGTGAAGTTCAAACTAGCCCTCTGAGTAGCTACCAAGCTTCCCGCAACCACAACTTAATAAGGATGTGGGGATTAATGTGCCAGTGCCTTCAGGTTCCGTCAGGGGCAAACTCTCATTGGTTGAAAGGTCACAAGTCAAATATGAAATTTGCTTAAGTTTGAAATATAACATTCAGACAGGGGCAGCTAGATGTCTTTGCCTGATCAATAGTAAAACAATGAGGCACTAAGCGACTCTGCAGCTCATCATGTGTGTGTAACAAACTTTGGATCAGCAACCCAGTTTGTGTGCACTCCCAACATTATTAAAAGAGCATTAACTCAGATGTTCGTGCTGCACAAATGCAGCATCTGTCACTGTGTCTGTGTGTGTTCACATCGATCACTGATCAATAGCAATGCTTCACTCGTTACTGGGACGGTCACCGACGATTGTGCCATTTAGTCATCGCTCTCCGCTCCCTTTTAGCACGTTATCACATCATTTTCTCATCAGTTTGATGTGGTGGCTGTAACTGCGTTGTGATCATTAGCAGGCAGGCAGGCAGGCCACTGTCAGAAGCTCATTTAAATGAATATGAGGAAAGACAGCATACATCAGAATATACTGGTTTCTGTGGGGTTACGCTGCACAGAACACACTGATGCACAAGCACGCTACTACACACAGACAGCAGCCGGAGCAATGAAGCAGTAGAGATTGTCATTAAAGCGAAGCTGGAAAAGGTCATCCAAACATCTTCACCACATGGAAGAGATGTTATCTCAGGAATTATCCCCGGCAATTAAAAAGGAGACAAACAGAATAAGAACATACTCAAATCTTCTGGTAAATGTCACCGTGAAAGCAAATCGTACTTTGCGGCTGATGTAACTCACAGGCTTACGTGCCTCTCTGGCGCAGAGTTGTCCGGGGTGGACGGTGATGTCAGAACACACGTCTGATGACATGTTGCGGTGTGATCGCGCAGCAGCATTCTCAGGGTATTTAACACAAAGCACTGGTTCAGTTTGGTCTCCATCTTTGTTGCTACGCGCTGACTGATGTGGTGTTTTATTACTGTGGCTCACTGTCTGTGGTGTGTTCTGGACCAAACTGGACTAATAACCCATCAGTCCATTTTATCTCTAACAGCTTATCCATTAGCACTTACAGTCACTTCTAGGGTCAATTTAGAATTCCCAGTTCACCTGTCATGGATGTTTTTGGGTGGTGGGAGGAAGCCGGAGTACCTGGAGAGAACTCACATGGACACGGAGAGAACATGCAAACTCAACACAGGAAGGCCCCGGTCGGGAAATGAACCCATGTTTGGACACTGAAGCCTGCTCTTCCACAACAAGGTTTCTCAACAATTGTCCCTTACGGCCACTCTATCTGGATGGTTATTGTTTGGATGATCTCTCCTCCTGAGGTTTTGTCCATTTTCCCCTGTTAAAGTGTTTTTGGGAAACAAAATGTAAATAAAAGGCACCAGACCAGAAGAACTGTATGCTGTGCACATTGTCAAGCCCCTTGAGGCATTGTTGTTGTTAATATGTGACATTTGCAATTGATGATTTGTTTATTTTAACACCGAGAAGACCCTAACACAGCTTAATAGTGACCCTTACCTTATAGCCGTACTGTATCTGCTGTCTGTCCTAACATACACTGTTCCAGCTGTTACACAGGTGATTTGGTCTGGTGGTGTGTTTTCAGCATCACTGACTTCACTGAATAATCTTAGAAATATGATAAGAATGTTCACAGTATACTGGAGGCAGAGTGCGTCTCTATGATCCTCTACTTCATCATCAACATGTTAATTGTCTCTGTGGTTGTGAAAGGACACTGCTCTACAGTGCATATGGCAGATAACTGAGCCTGACAGTATGTTGGTGTTTCCACCAGACGTGTTTGTGTTGTTGGGTGCTCCTGCTCATGTTCTGCATGATGGAGCACTAAAGCAGCTCAAATAGACTTGAACCACTGGTTAAATGACTGGTAGACAAGATGACGAGCTGCATTAGAACATATCTCCTTCAGGATTAATTTTAATTGAACTGATGACTGAAACATGGGGTGATAGAGTCAGTGATATGCAAAGATGATAGCGCTTCTGCACAGTGGTGATAGGAACTGCGAATGGATAAAGGAGGGAAGAAGACAAAGAACCCAAGTCCCAGTGTCTGTGTGTTCAGGACTGTAAATGTTCAGAATCTGTAAAACTGCTGTGACTGTAACACACAGATGTGTTTGCACTTCGTTGGCAGCCTCAGCATCGTGAAGCGCGTGTTCAGTGAGGACGGAACGTGGACGTGGAGAGGCGAGCAGCGCTTCCTCGGCTGCGGCGAGAGCCGGTTGTTAAGCACCGCTCCTGCTCTGCGTATTATTCTCTTCATCAGGAGCTGTTTAGTATGCTGCGGGTGTAGATGGGAGATTGGCGGGGCACTGGGTGGCAGAGCGGGCCACTCTGTCATTAATGTGCCCATCGCTGTTATCGTACGCCTAATGACATCGCTTTCAGATGGCATGCTGGGAGCTCGACCGCGGGGAGCCCGGCTCAAACGTCTGCAGGCGCCGACGCCTCCCGTCATCAATTCTACATGTCTCCTCACCAAAATCTGAGGCCTCCAGATAATGTCTTTCACGGTTCAGCAGTTTTACAGGGCTTCCCTCCTGCCTGGCCTTGAAATGGGCAAATTAATAGTTCCTTTGAAACAAATTGGAATTACACCCCTCGATGCCTTAATGTCAGAATGCGAGTGCGTTGACGTCCCAGATCTGACTGCTGATGGAATATGAAGATCTGAGAAACACACTGGAGGGGAGGACAGCGTGAGGGGGTGTAAAGATATGCAGGACCCCCCACACACACGCATGCACGCGCACACACACACACACACACAATCCTCTCTCCCTGCTCAGCATGGACCCGTACAGTATGTGTGGTCTGTGTGAACGGAGGGGATTGTTTAATCGTCAGCATTAAGAGGGAAACTCATGACATCAGTCTCACTTTGGTCTGACTTCAGTCTGCACAGAGTTGTTTATACAGCAACTAACCACCTTCAGTGATGCAGCGTTGTCTTTAATATCTCCTCCCTGCAGCCTGCAGCGTGTTGCTATACAGCGCTTTCACATGTTCACATGAGGATTAATTATCACGCAGCATTCTGTTGTCGTACATTCTCTGAGAAGGCTCACGTGTCCAATAGACTGAATAACAACATGGGCAAACTGACAGCTCCTTAAAGGTGAAATCAAAACATCCCGACCTCCCGATGGTGATTGGTCGCAGGGCAGGTCATAAATCCCGCCCCCTCCACTTGAGCAGATGGGACATGGCCCAGACTAAACTATTTGACTACAGGTCAAATGAAACATCGCCAAAGATGGTTTCCGTCATTTCAGACAGTTGTACTCATGTTGATGTTTGTTCAGAGGTTCATGTTTTGGATCAGTTTGGTTTTTATGAGTCATATGATGCTGTAAAAGCAGGAATGGCATCGCGATTGACAGCAGGTGTCCAAACCAAACATCACTGTGACATCATCAGGAGTTAAGGTCCCTGCAGAAACACAAGACATCATAAAAGCGAGCTCGCTCTTACATTCTTTGACCCCAGTGCTGTTTTTCCAGTTACACAGGATTTCTGTTCCTGCCACTACTGAAATGAGCCAGGCTTGGTCTGATGCCTCACTGTGTCTCAACCAATCACTGTGGCTGGATGAAGGTAGACCGGCAGAGGCAGACTCACCTGGGCAGGTGTAAACTGGTGTTGTGAGCTTTATCGTTGCTGTTTGAGTTGACTGCTGTCTCACTGTGAGCTGAGCCGCTTAGAGCCGCTCTAGCTGCTGAGTATAACCTGTGTGTAACAGATGTGACTGGACTTCAATTCACTTCAATCAGGATTCAAATCAATTCAACTGATTTCTGATCAGATTTCCCGATCCTTCAGTTTTAGCTGCTATTCTGTCTTGATATCAAACATCAATGCAACTCTCTGGCTTTGTACGTGCTGCTGTTGTCGTGTGACTGCAGTCAGACACCTCGGCGCCACTCTGACCATAGATATGAAACACTGAATGCGCAGTGAGCATCAGCGGCAGAAGCAAACATGTTTTGCACTTCAGATTTATTGGCACTTTAAGGGATAAGTCCAGACTGACTGTGAGAGCCTGGCGGCGCTTTGGTCTGACGCCGGTCTCTGGTCCTGCCTAACGCTCCGTCAGCAGCTCTCTGACAAGAGCCATGTAAACTAAATGCAGCCATCACTTCAGTTTCTCCTTTGGACTGAAACCAGCCGTGTCTGGTACCAAATTACACATGGAAGTTGATTTTGGATAATTAGACTATAAACACTCGCCGAACGCGCGGCTTCGATTCATTTGCAGTTGCTAAACTTTGCCAACGAGTGAGTGATGACTCCCAGGGAGCGCAGAGTCTGAACCGCTGCGTACCGACGGGTCACAGAACCATCTGGCTGAGGAAAGAAGAAAACCAAGCCCAAAACTATTTCTACTTTACAAAGTGTGGAAATACAATCTCTGAGAAGACACGTCTCCTAAACATGGAAGAGTTTTATTACAAATCCAATGACGATACAGATCGGTATGCAGCACTTAAAGATACTGGAAATAAGAGATAAAAAAACTCCATACTTTACATACGTGTAAATACGTGAGAAACTAAGTCGATATTTAAAATGAGGGGAGTAAGAAGATATGCGTGAGATATAAAAATAAAATCCTCCAGTCAAATGTCACATGAAATGCGCTCGGAGACGGTGGAAAGCACTTCGCTGCTGACGCCAGGCCGGTGTGAGCGTGCTGGGCAGGGAAGAAGACGTGTTCGGCGGACTCACACCAACTCTGCTAGCTTCATGTTGTAAACAGGACACTGAGGATACTCTGCGTGGACGCTGCCGTTGGTGTATGAAAATAGATTACATGGAAAGTGTCATAAATGCATCAGGCGGCTGGGCGTTAACAGTCAGACACGTGTCTCTGCTGCAGGGGAAGCGCAGCGGCGTGCGCCCCCTGCGGCTGGATGCTCCGACGCGCTGCTCCGTCAGCATCTGTGTGTCCAGCCCCGTCCATAGAAAGTACAAACTCTACCCTTGAATCTAAAGAGGCCGCCGTTTAAAATGTGGTTTCTAAAATACACCTCTGCTTTGCGAGACTATTTGGAGTGGAAGCTAACTGCTGGCTGTCTACAAACTTTGGGAGGCTAGTAGAAAGTTACGTGTGCTATAGTCTGAACGGAAATGCTAAGACCGGAGGTGAAGCCACAGAGCGGCGGTGTGTTGGTGTCCCCTCGCTCTGGTTCAGTTTGGAATCTCCTGCTCTGCCGCCTCCTCTTTAACGGTGCCGTCTTCCTCCAGGCGCTCCTCCTCTTCCTCCTGGAACAAGACACATGGAGCCGTCAGCTGAGACCGGAGAGAAAACAGTGTAAATCACCGGAGCTGTCTGTCCATCCTGCTCTGACTCCTGTCTGTGTTAGGCTGCAGATATACTGTATATGGATGGCGTGATGCTGACCTGTCCACCATCGCCGGGAGTTATACCCATACTGGACACGCCTCATGTCTCAATTTACAGCCGGGCCCAGCTGTCAGAGCCGGAGACAGCAGTGTAGTGTCACATCAGTTACTGAGTTCAGCTGAGTCTCTCGTTCCTCCTCAAACCTTAACGTTCATCTTTCTTTTTAACGTTTAGCAGATTCAACCATCGTGGAACAAACACTGCTGACTGTCGTTTCTTAAGATGCATTCGATGCTTTGCTTCTTTTCTTGAGCATCAGCTAGAATTAGGGTTGGGCAATATGGACAAAATCAACTGTCATCGAGTTTTACCCAAATTCCTCAATATTCATATTGCTGGGATGACTACTGGGCCATGAAAAACAAACATCTCAACATACTCACTGAGCTTTTTGATAAGTAATCCTCAGTAATGTGGGTATAACGACTAAGTCGATTAATAGAACAGCTGGAACAGTCTGGTTCAGGACGTCACATCACTTCACTGTAAAGCAGCCTTTAAAACCAGGAAGAGACGACGCTTATTTCATACAAAGATGAAGAAATTAAGACACTACATAGTTTCATATCACACAGGGTCCTGTTACTATTGCATGGCTTAAACACAGCCTAGGCTAGGCTTTCACAGGTCACTGTAGCCTCAGTCTACATGATGAGAATGATACATATGAGTAAAATAGGGAGTGTTGAACTGTAGGAAGGAGCTGACTCCAGATCAGCTGTAAATGTTCTGCTGCTGTAATTTTTACCGGTCACCACGTTTCTTTCTGTTGATTTTCTACGTGCTGATTAGTTTATGCACCGTATTTTACGACCGTGGTTACTCTTATGATGTAGCACAGCAGTATTGGTTTGGTTTCACCAAACGCGCGTGAGTTTTAAAGGCAACAAAAAGAAAAGGACGCGCGGGGAGCAGGAGTCGCGGCGGGCCAGCGGAGGAGCCGGCTGATTTAGTAAAGCAGACAAAGTGAAAGTGACAGTGGTGAGAGCTGCGGCGGTGATTAAACGACTCTGACAGATACAATTATCCCCCCTCCAGAGGTTAATGAACACATCTACACGGCAGAATGTGTGATCACCAGGTTAGGATCTGCAGCCCGCAACACCTCAGGAATCCACATCCCCGCGGCCGGCTGGGAGCGCACATTAGCCAGCCTCTAATTCTCTGTCAATCAAGCGTGGCTTCACTGTTGTGCACTCGCATCAATGTACGGACAGTGTTCCTTAAATACTGTAAGCTTTCCACGGTAAAATGCTGGAATCTCAAACCTAATTCCAGGCTGGAGTGAGCGCTCTGTGGTTGTTTGTCTTCGAGTCGAGTTGTAGTTTAGCTCATATGATACATTTACGCAACAATAAATGCAGCGAGGGGAGAATTTAATAAACCATATTTGTGTATTTCTTGGGCGAGGCTATTCTTACACCACGCAGAGAACTGATGAAGAGCTTCATCACCTGAAGCTTCATCACCTGAAGCTTCAAATATGGATGTTGCTGCAAAGAAGAAGTCTCCAATGCGGACGCTTCAAACACACGTTCAACCCTGCAGCTCTGTAATCAGTACAGTCTGGAGGGTGGACTCCTGAGATCAGAGTCAAAGGTTCAGTTCCGCGTTGTTTATACAGCAGCTTGTCTCAGGGCATATTTCACATAGAGCAGGTCCACACCCGAGTCTTTCTGTGATCTTCAGAGACACAGCAGAAACTTGGTCATAATTAGCGCTTGCCTTGCCCACTCAAAGGTCACGACATGATTTCTCATGTTCACGAGAAAGGGAGAGGACTGGACCGACAGATACCCGACAGGCTGACAGACAACACGCGATGCTTCCAGCTCGCGTGGAGGCTTGAGGACCAAACCGTGTAGTGTGAGCGGCTGTTTTATCCCCAGAGAAGCTGTTTTTAATACGCTGGCATGTCCCTGTCCCTGTCTCTGTGCTCGCTAATTAAAAAGTCTTAAAAGGCTTTTAACAGTGGGCAGGGAGGAATTTCACTGGCGACGTCTCTGCCTGCCGGGCCCACACTGATGCAGCCACACTGTTCTACAACTGTGTCCAAACCGGGATGAGGACGCAGGTCTGCACGTCTCCAAACTGCTCCTGTCTTTGTGCTCTGTACCTTAATGAGAAATGTATAAACCTGAGTGCAGGAGGAGGGGGTCTGCGGGGGCCACAGCCTCCTGCACTCACCCTGACCCCTGACCTGAACTGTGACGAGCAGCCGGTTACTCTGAAACCTCTCATTCTGACGCCTTTGGTTTAAATACACGCTAACTCGGTTTGACAATGTCGATTGAGACTGAAGCTGTGAGGTAGCCCGGGACGAGAAGGAAGTGAACGCATGGCTTTCCCGGATGTTGGTGTGAATAAATCAGAGCGGAGGATGCGCGGAGCTATTTGCTGCAGCTGTTCGGGCGCATGTAGAAACAGTAAATTAAGGTTAAGGTTAATGCAAAGGACCGCCCGTATATCATCTGTTTGCTAACAGAAACCTTGTCCGTGCCGCCGGAGCGCTTGATATGCAGCCTCTGCTGGAGAAAAATGTGCCACTTTTTCCTGAACTCTGGAGACTTTCTGGTGCCGGTCCATAGGGCTGAGATAAATCTAGCTGTGGGGTGACACCTCATGAACTCCGCCATCGTATACATTCGTGCCATCCACCAAATCTCCCTGACAAGCCTGCCAATTTTCCAATTACCTGTGGCGCCATCCGTTATCGGAGGGCCAGTCAGCTCTTAAATGGGAAACAAGAGGGGAGGAGGGGCCAGCGCATGCTAACTATCTCATAAAGCCAGAGATGTGCCTCCTCCTCCGCTGATTTAGTGCGCGTCCCTGGGGAAAGGGGTGACACCAGTCCTCCTGGCCTTTCAGGGCCTTCACAGGATTTCTCATGTGCTCTTTATCCTCCCCACTCCAACCCACAGCCACCTATCACTCCTGTCTCTGCCCGAGGGAGAGCAGACGGGTGTCAGCACTCCACAGCTCCACTGCTGCTGGTATTATCCTGCTGTCTGTCTGCCTGCAGAGCCCCCTCCTCCAGTCTGGGTACAAGGGGAGCAGCGGGGAGAGATGCGGCCCAATCTTCATCTGTTTTCATGTTTCTTTGAATTTCAGTGAAATGCCACGCTGGAAGTGATACTACAGCTGAAAATTGCCTTCCGTTAGGGCCCACTCCTCATTTATCTGCCCTTATAGTCGGGCTTATGTAGTGAGTTGACAGAAATTGCCTGTGCAGCGTGCAATTCAAAGTGTCAGAGCGTTGGAGAAGACGAGCCGTTAATCATATTTGAAATGCACAAATCACCTGGGGAGTATGTGTCAAGTTGTTTGGGAAGGGTGTAATTCCAGTTAGAGAGCACACAGTACATCAGACAGTGCAGAGAAGTCAGCCATTATAATCCTGTAAACCAGCTCCTTCTTGTGTCACGGCATTATTGAGCCACGCTCAAATAGCAGCGCTGCAATCAGCAGCTGATCAAAACCTTCCAGAGACCGTAGGAACTGAGCTCAACAATCTCCACCTGGTGCTTTGTTTAACTGCAGAGTGCAGTGGTGCAACTGTAAACTGTAGAAAAAAATGCAAAATAGGTAAAAAATAATAATACAAACTCTTCAAATAATCATAAAGAGACGCTCTGCTGGTGACAAGAAGGCTGCACCGCTCGCTGTCTGCACTGCTGACAGGACCAGGGAGCCCAGCTCTGTGTGACAAACACGTCCGATGGCCAGTCAAAAGCAGCTGGAGCACCAGAGAGCGGCCGGTGCTGACCGGGGGGTGTTTACGTGCTGATCTGGAGTCAGTTTGGGAGGACGTTGGTATAATTACGGGTTTTTATTTATGTATTCGTCATGCAGCTAGTTCAACCTCACAGTTAATTCTGGACGCTAGAAATTCAAAACAATAATCACAAAGATGCTGTAACTGCGTATCTGTGGTGCTGAGGGGAGCTGCGGAGACGGCAGCTGGATTGTCATGAGCAACCCCAATCGTATTATCTGGACTCATCTCATTTATTATTATTGGCCAGAGTATTTTAGCACATAAGCTAAATCTAAAAACAGCGTCAACGGTGAGCTGCGTTCTGCTCGACTCTTAGTGTTTGCATGTGAGCACAGAGTGAGCAAACGAAACGTCTCCCTTTCAACGGCTCTGCTCCTCCTCCAGCTTTCCAACTGTTTCTGGTGGCTTCTCAGAGCTGCCCTGGGACCTGCTGTGAATCAGCAATGCAATGTTTGTCTCCATTTGCTGACATAGTAATGCTTTCAGATATGACTGAAATGTAACATCCGGCCTCATTAACAGTGCGATGTGCCCCATAAGTGTGGCCCCAGCATTAATCACATACGCAGCAGTGATGAGGTGTGGAGCTGCGGTAAGTCCCGCCCATACCTATCTGACTTAAGCATGCTTGATCTGTCAATCACAATGTCACATCTTATTTTTGAAGCAAAATATAATTGGTTGAATTAAAATGAATACTTGAACAAATATCTGTAAGGGGGCGGGGTTTATGAGCTGCTGTCAGCCACCAGGGGGCGATCCAGCTGCGACATCATCCATCTTTCTATACAGTCTATGATGTAAACTGACACCAGTGTCAAGGTATCAGGAGAAATAAACATCTTGTCATAACAGCAATAGATGCCAAATTATTCTAAATATGTAATCAACCAAACTGGACCATATCCACCGTATCAATCCTGATGTTAAATAACTCTTGGTCATAATTACTCTCGACCTAATATTATCTGTGTTTTGCAGGCGTGTGTGTTGTTCTCGCTGCATTAACATGTACGTCACGTTCTGAAGGGCAGCTACAGCCACTGATCCAGAGAAGGAGGATGGAGGGGAAGCAGCAGCGTTCTGTCGCCGTGGACCGCAGAGGGTGAGGTGTGGAGCCGTGTTTTGCATCAGTGGGCCCTGCTAGAGACGTTTGCTTTGTGCAGAGCGGAGAGGCAGGCGCTCCCCCTCCGACAGGCCCGCAGGAGCTGATGGGCTCCAGCATTGTGGGATATCTCCATCAATTCCCTCTGGGGAGAGGAGGTGCAGGGAGAGGGGGCCGGGTTTGTCTTTTACCACTTGCCTTCCATAGGCTGGCAGGCCCTCTGGCGCTAACATATACATATATGATAATGAAATGCCAGGTTTTTCATTGGAGTCCAGGTCGGCATTTTAAAGGGCAGGAGCGGAGCGCCGTCACTGTCGTACGATGCAGAGGAGGAGAGCTCACACTAAGCCCTGGGTGGCAACAAAGAGCGGCCGAGCTCTAACGCTGCTCATCCCCGCTGCTGCCATCATTAACTGCAGCTCTGAACACGCACACACATGCATGCACATGTGCGCGCATATGCATGGAAATACACCCTATGCAATCAACCTCATAAACTTGGATTAAACTGACACTGTAAAGGAATCATAATGTACAACACAGCGTGTACTTTAATAAGCTCTGCCTTCCTTTATCAAGCATATACAGTCCTCAAAAGAATTAGCGGTTAATTAGTGTGACTGATTTCCTTATCGTGTTTTCTGCTTTCACTGTGTTTATTTATGAGGGTCTTACACTGCACAGTGTGTGTCCTCTCACCTTTGATGGATTCACTGGCCTCACAGCCAGATAAACGTTGAGCTGCACTGATAACAGTGATGCTCAGCAAAGTATTTGTATTTGTTTATGTCTGACGGAGCCACACGTTCACGCAAGAGTCACTAAAAAAAATATGGAATTCCAAAATGTAGAGATTTAAAAATATATATTATTTAATAATAAAAATAAATAGAATACTATATAAATGAAGCTCTAAAAGGAGTGTAATCATTTATCATAGCACATCAATAGTGTTTTTATTCTTTATATTAAGTTTATTGTCAAGATCTGTACTGGACTTTATTAAATTTGAGCTATTTTTTATTTTGAAACACCTCTTATGATATTTTGTTCAGTATTTAAATATTAATTATAGTAATTTCATAAAAAACATGTTTTTGCTAACTGTGCTTTCATTTCAAAATGTGATATTTATAGATCTATATGATTATGATTATGTACAGTATTTTATGTAAGCTCTTCAACACCAGTTAAGGTCAAATGTCTACTACAGTCAGTCTGTCAAACTGGATACAGTTTCCTTCACTTCTTCTGCTGATAACTGTTAATATTAAATATAAACTATTACTGATGCACCTGCTTGTCAATTATGGCTACAAACATACATCAATCATATTCATCTGACAGTCACACCATTAAGGGCTCCAGCTGTGCTCATGGAGCTTCATGTCCATTTTGGTCTTCTGTACATAACTCTGCAATCACTCCTCAGACACTATATTGATTTACATTGTACTTTTGCCATTGCTTTGATTTGTGCATTTGCTTCAGTTCATTGTAAAGTCATCATAAATGCCTCTGTGTTGTATGCTGTTGTGTCGTACTGCAGGTATGTGACAAAAGCTTGGTTGGGCACCTTCTCCCTGTTCCTCTAAAAATAATAATAAAATAGAAAGAAGCATATTCTGGACTGTGTGTGTGGTGTGTGTGTGTGTGTGTGTGTGTGTGTGTGTGTGTGTGTTTGAGTGGCTCTATGCGTGCGCCGGCGTCTTGTTGCCATTCAAGAGATGACACAATCGCAGTGGGTCATAAACAGCGGCTTCATTAGCCCGTTCAGGCGGTGCGTTACGCGCTACATTTAACCACCTCTGCCCCCAGCGCTTCTCCTCCACCTCTGCTCCTCAGCACCCACAAACCAGTCACCAGAGAGCACAATTAAATTTCATGACTGCGCATATTTGCAATTCCCATTTCATTTATTACAAAGGGCATTCTTTAATGTCCATTTTTTTTTTTTCCAAGAAACTTATTTCCATTTTAGTGAGGCATGACTGATACCGGGGAGAAGTTACCAGGCAACACCTAATTTAATCAGAGGGTTTTCTTTTTACTGCCTCGTCAGATAACTGCAGATGCCTCCTGAAAGAGGATGCGCAGCCACGAAAGGGAGAGCGGCTTTCTCACTGAAAGCATTTAGAAGAAAGCAGAGATTCATAAACTGGTCTGAGGAGCTGAGGGAAGGCTGGCTCAGAACACACAACGTGTCTGGGAGAACATTTCTTGTAAAATTCAAAATAAAAGACTTTACACCGGGTAGGGAATGTGTTTCACGTGACACACTGCAGTAATGTATTAACGTACCAATCAGTTTATTTGGACCACAGCAGAGTTAGCGATTGTTGGAACAATGGAGAGGATAACCTGGATAGGTTTCATGTTTTTATTGTGCGCCTGTCAGTGTTGTGCGATGCTAAAATTACTCTTAATTTGACTGGAGTCTGGTGCGTTTGAACAGAGCGGCATACTGTCTGCTTCTGGTTTCAAATGCAATTTTAGTCTTCAGCACAAAGATCTATCTCTGGAGACATCCTTTCAATAAGGTTGTCAGATACCTACACTAACAACCTGAACCTGTTAAAGGCAAACATAAGCGCTTGTAGTGGATGCACTCTGTCAGGTGCAATTGCCCGGTAGGATTAAACTGCAGCCTGTTTCGCAGTCCTCCCACTCAATACTGAGCGATTTTGAAAATCGCTGCCCTCATCAGTCATGTTTACACGAAAACATGGCAAAACAGGGCCGACGCTGAAAAATACTGGAGTTCTCCTTTAACACAAGTTAAAGCCGGTGCACTGTATCCAAAGCAGCCCAATATTCAACCGCAGTGTTCAGAAAAAGAAACGTTAAAGTAAAGTTTTTTAACTTATGTATATTTATTGGAGGAAACTGTTGTGTCTCCATCCAGAATGTCATTAGAATGGAGCATGCTTTCTGCCCACGCAGCAGGAGCCGGGGACTTGTGGGAATGTTATCTTAACGAAGGCTGCTGGTGCTGCTGCTCACTGTCTGCTCCGCTGTTTATGGCCATAAAATACTGAGGGGGTCCGAGAAGTGGCCTCATGTACGCTCTCCGCTAAGAGGGTTATTAGAATGAGCCAGGTCCGGAGAAATGGACTGCTGGGGCCACCGGGGATCCCAACAGCAATCACACACTCCTGTTTACTCCACAAATTGGCCCCTGAGAGGGGCACGGGTGTCTGTAGCGCCTAGTTAAAGTGATTGAGGTGACTCCCAGCCATTGATTTTCTCTTCGTCTTCGGCGTCCCGCCTGGCCACCCTTGACCATGTCCTGCACTCCCTGCAGGCTACTTTAGCTAGCCGGGCCCTGTTTAGCTGCCACTGCTTGCCTTTAAATCACATTAAACTGTGGTTAAACTTTGGCCACGTCTCGAAGACAACCATCATTGATGAGGTTATCATGCTTTAAGCACCTAATACGCTTGAGTAAAAGCCGCGACTGTTGGGCTTATCGATCGCGCGGTCCTTACGGCATTAAGATTAAACTTGAATACAGATAAGAGAATGGGACTGAGAGCAACGAATTCAAATCACACTCAGGGATTTATCTTCATTCCATAAATGCACCAATGATACTGATTAAACCAATCAGACTGCTAATGAAAAATGCCTCATTGAGAAAATAAAAACAGGCCAGAGGTTGGACTTTTCCACTAAGTTAGACAGCCACTGGATGAGGAGTCGCTAAAAACGCATTCCCTCTGCCTCACTCTAAATACCAGAACATCTGATGACTAATGATGCCTATTTTTCTTTCAATTTACCCGATATAGTAAAGTCAGCCGAGTGTGACACTTCATTAAGGTAATTAGGCTAACTTAATTACAGTCTTTCACAGGTCAAGCGATGAAGCTTCTGATTGATGGCACTGCTTGTAAAGGTAATCTTCCCCTGAATTGGGAATGACATCAAAACGAACATTAGCCGCTACAGACGATCAAAAGTTACAAACACTTGACGCACGTACGCCGATAAACACCCAGCGGCAAACACTGCGCTGAAACACATAGCTGCCATACATACACAAAAAGAGCCATATACTCGGAGGTCATAGAAGAACTTCAAATACAAGCTGTTTGCAGAGTGGGAGTGGGCCTGTGGCTGTGGAGGAAGTGAGGAAAATTAAACTTTTACGCACTGTAATTTCAACAGTTGCAATCCTTTTGATGACAACAAGTCTGAGAGCAGCTAAAGTAGTGCATCCCACACAAGTTCACAGTTGAGTACTTTAAACACTGCCTGAGCAACTTTAAGAGCTTTTGGCATTTCAAACCTTTTATCCAAATCTTCTGGTCTGATTCACCGCGGAGCCCAGCATGCTCGGCAGCGCTGCAAGGGTGTAAATAAAGCCTTAAACAAGCACCCCCTGGCACAGTAACAGACTTGAATTAAAGGCCATCCGTATATTACGGCAAGACTGTCACTTTATTACTGAAATCAATTCAGCGAGGGCCTGGGGCGACAGCGGGAGGGATGTGGCCTTGGTCAGATTGAGGTTTATCTAAGCCGAGCAGGCCGAGAGAAACACAGCGTCTATAATGAACTCAAGCCTGTCTAATAAAGCCTTTTATTGCCCCTTTGCACAACAGAAACATGTCTGCGATGGCACAGACACTCGGCTCCTGCATTTTCCTGCAACACTGTAAACCAGCGGCTCCTCTGTAATAACTGCTGCTCTACAAACATCCCCACAATACGAGCCAATCACAGGGACAAATCACCATCAGAAAGATATTCTGTAATTAATCAGGACCTTCGCAGTCTGAATGCCTGACAATACCAGGTACACAGATGCATCGTGGGCTTTATTTCCCTCTCCTTTTATTAATGTTGTGCTTGGTTTTGTTCCACAGCCAAATGCAGAAGATCTGAGCACTGCTCTAAGGTAGCCCAAACAATATCTTCCAATGTGCCTGGGGTACATCAGCTGCTTCTAGATCTGTAAACCATCACCAAAACCTCTGATTTGTCCAGTGATTCAGAAAGACCCGCTGTCGTGCTTGGTGATTGGCTGTTTCCCCCACTGGAAAATTAATGAATTAATTAATACAATTAATGAATTAATTTTGTGAACCCTGATGTAGAACAGGGTGTCATCTTCCTACATATACATGACGACTGAGGCCGCTAAATATAGTGACAGGAAAATTGCCAAAAAGGGTCAATGTGTGTATTTATTCACTCTTTCTGGAAAACAATAAGTGAACCTCTATTACCTGATGAGCATTTAGCAATAATTCAAAATAAAGTGGTATCTAAATGGTCACACAGTGGCACAAGCAGAGATGCGACAACAAAAACATCATCTCCAAGGTGAAAGGGACGTTCTATTTTGAAGAGGAACTGAGGAAGTCCGGTGTTTATCCAGGTCCCCAGAGTATGCAGCTCTTCAATAAGTGTTCAGTTATGTGTTTTCTTGAATCATGCATGATTTTAAATGTCACAGTTCTCACAGTCAAGGGAGTGTTTATCAATCCATCCTACTTTACACAATGACCGGCCAAGCACCTGAGGGCCTACAAGTAGGCAGGTGATCCTGCCTACAGCATCACCATTTGTACAATGTGTTACTCCTTGCATCTCCTGATGACAGCAGGCTTATGGTTGCACCTTCAAGTGTGGCCATCTTTGAGTTACTTATGTCTTCATACGTGGACAGATGACACTCTCTGCCAGTTCCATGACATATTCTCCTCGTGTCCTACTTACTTCAAACCTCAAGAACTGTGTGCAGTACACAAACGGGCTTTCAAACAAGACATCTAACCACAACCATGGCCACCATCAACTGCTGGAAGATACTCAGCGCCGCTTCCTGTGCACCCCTTCCTTCAGATGTCATACATCTTCCTCTCAGATAAGAGCAGTGGCTGCAGGGAGCTTTGACAAATCACTTCCTGTACCATTCTTTGTAGCAAACTGTCAGGCAGAGGAGTTGACCGCGAGCTATCTCTGCCAGCAGCTGAATCTGAGTCGCAACGATCAGGTAATATTCTGCACTTAATGCTGGCATTTAAGAAACATTCTCCCCCCACAGGCAAAAACGGTGCATGGCTTGGCATTTAGAAGCAGATAATAAAACTTTCCTTAAATACAGCTCTCATCTCAGAGTGCTTTTTAGATGCCTTTAGTGGAGTCAATTATCTCCCCACACTTGCTATTACTGAGACACTCTGAGCACCTTGCGCCTTAAAAGGTCTGTACACCATGCTTTCTCAAAAATGTCACATTCTTTACTGCCTCTCAAAACGTAGACCCTGCAATATTAGAAATGGCGTACACGTGTTGGCTTCTTTCATCCATTTGTTGCTTAAACATGCCTCTTCAATGTGCCGGATGAACTCAATTCGAATAGTAGAAATGCTTCAGAAACAGAACGCATGCAGGCCTTATGTATATCTGTGAGGTACTCTCAACGGTTGAACATAAACAGAGTGGTATAACCAACGCTTTGAGCAGGGTTGCAGTTACTGAACACGAGCGATCTTGGCTTGTTGACGGAATGGAGAGAAAAACGTTCACACTAATTTGTCGCATCAACTCGGCACGCGTTATTCTCCTGTCACCAGTGAAATGTCGCCATGCTCTGGGGCAGTGAGAGCCAAAGCCCAGAGGTTCTCCCATTTGAAGTAAACAAGTAGGAGGAGGGAGGCGGAGGAGGATGGGAGCAACTTCACAGGGACAAGATACTCCAGAGGGAATGAGATACGATAGTCTAAGAGGAGGCAGAACAAGGGAGATAACGCACAGAGTTGAGGGGGAAAAGCCACAGAGACTGGCTTAATACTCACTGCTTTCTATTTATTCTTAAAGGTTCACAAAAGTAGGAGAGGATAATGTGTGGAGAGCATTTACTCATGAGCCAATAATAAAAGGGGGAAAGTGTAAAACAAGTTTCATCTCACGTGCAGATTTCAGTTCTGCAGTTCTGTTGTACTTGGCTTGATAGCGTCAATCAAGTCAAGGTAATCAACAATTGTTCAAACATACAAGTTTTTCTCAACAAGCAAAATATCGTGGGCGAGTCAGTGGGTTCAGTCTCTTTGTGTGATGCCGCGATATGTCTGGTGGTTCTTCAGCCACACTTCTGGTCCTCTCCCAGGAATAGATGGTAAATCCTGATATTAACTTGCAAATGCCAGTAGGTAGCTAGTGATATGGTTAACATAATAACTTAAAGCGTTAAGTAAAACGATTAAAACAGTTCTGGCTCTGCCGTGCGTGTTTCTGAGGCAATGCTAACATTAGCAATCGGTTTCATTTTCAATGCCGCCGATCGTCCCGAAGTGGCGTTAAAACGTGGCGCGGCCTGTGTGGCTTTTCATTGGCTAGATCAGTGTGAGGAGGCGGCAGCATACAGCATCTGCTGCAGCACAGAACCTTTAAACTTATGTGACATTGGACTGAATTAGATTTCACTGTCTTGCCAGAGTTTTAAATTACAACTGGTAACAAGGTATCCATGTAACTATCGGACTCTTGCTATGAAGTCTGTATGACCGGTCCGGACAGCTGACTTTAGTTTTTACATCCTGATCACGAACCAGGTGGAGGTGACTGTGATGTTGCCTTGTACTAACTAAATTCTGTTCTAAGGTTGACTAGAGGCTGGAACCAGATTCAGATCATATGCATGTGTGATAAAGTGACTGAAACAGGGCTGTGCTGGGGTTCGTTAGAAGCTAGAGTGGAGTCCCAATGGGCTGGAACTAACCCGACTTCCCTTCATGGATAAAAAAGACAGATGTGAAACATGCTGCCCAGACTGATGCACACGTCAGGTCTGTTGTACCAAAGAGCACAGATCAGACCACCAGATTAGCTCAAGCCAGAGTAAATGAATCAGTTAAATATGCTACTCGGAGTCTGATAAAATAGAAGCACGTTTGTTTTGTGTGTATGGATCCAGCTGAAGGCGCACTGTAAAACAAATTGGATTCTTTGATTTTTAGATTGGAGCCACTTAACATTAAAAGAGTACGGTGAGCTTCTGCTTTTCTTGATAATGAATGTTTGATTCCTGCGATTCAGCATTTTCACTGTGGCTTTTATAAGTCACGTTCACTGCGGCAGCATCAATCAGAACCCATTTTCCACATAGATGGAGCCCAGTAGGGCAGACTACTAATTTCTAGAGAAACAGACACGGAGATACATTCATCAGTAAGTGGGAGAGGCGGTCAAATATTAGCATTTATTACTAATATAACTGATTTTAAACCAAAAAAACCAAAACAAGACAAAAGACAAAAGTCTCACAGGAACTCAGACAGGAGTCTTCCTGGAAACAAACATATTTACTTTTAGTGTTTTTATCCCCAACACATTTACAATGCCATGAAACATCAGTCAGTAGGTGGGTTATTTTCAGACCTGCACTCGTTAACATCCCATCTTTTGCAGGCACATCGCTATGTTTTTCATCTTCACGCAACACAACTGTCACTGTACGTGCGTATCCTCATGTGTACTATTTGAGCAGACACAGACAGAACAAGGACCTGCTCCAAGGCACCAGTAGTGGTGCACATGTGCTGTGCTGTGAAACCACATTTAATACATGCTCATCTCTAAGTTGTTTAAACGCACACATTCTGACCATACAGTGAAATCTTTCTTGATTTAAAATGATTAAATGTGCTTAATAAGTACTGTTTAACTGGTGAACTGTACTCCTGTGATTTGTATACCTGAACTAATCTCTTTACAAATTCCAAGATATGGATATTCCACTGTGCTGTTAAGTTTGCACTCCACTCCACCCACTCCAGAAAACTACGCTAGTAAGCTTAGCTTACTAACTAATGTTAGTGGACATTACTTTCACCTTCTGAGCTGTCAAGCCCCTCAGCTCAGCGTGTCATTAGTCATGCATTTCAGAAAGTAAAGTGCCTCACAAGCGTTAGCTGCCCCTCTTTCAGGGTTCAGGGGTCCAGCTGAGGACCAGGGCTGTCAAAACCCAGTGAACTCCATCTGTCCATCTTGTAATGCCTTGATCTGCTCATATCATTCAAGATGTATTTAGGAGCAAAGACTGAAACCTTCAGGTCAGTCTCCTGCTTATAGTTCAGAGTCTGAAATATTGCAAATGTGTAACTGTTACCTTTGGAAAAGGAGCTATACCGGTTTGTCTGAATCTGTAGCAACAGAGAGAATATGAATATGGTTTTGCAACAAGTTTGTCATTGTGGTTGTCCATCTTGGAATAACAAATGTCCTAATTTAATCCTTTTGGTAACTGTGATTCTGTACAATGAAGCATCCAAGTCAAAGCAACCCACCTCTCCCTTGCTTTCGTGCACACACACACACGGTACACACTCACCTTGGAGGAGGATGTGTCACACTCCTGGCAGATCCAGCCATATCCCGTCTGCTTGGGGGATTTCTTCAGCGGGGGGTCCAGACACCCGAAGTGATAGCAGAGGCGGCACTCGTCGCACCTGAGGCACAGGCAGGAAGGGCATGTGTTACTCCTCACATAAATCAAGCCAGCGTCTTCCTGCAACGGTGAGGCTCAGGAGCCGTGATGGATGATGACAGGGCGGCTCGTTGTCAGTCATGAGACTTTGTTAATGCATTCCAAAGTCCCTCTAATCACTCTGTTCCCTTGACCTTACACAGCCATTGACTGTCCAATGGTCACATCAGCGGCCAGACAAATACAGGCCTTGTTAGTGTCAGATAAATGCCTGACGGGTCTGTTGGAGCCGGACCCACTCCGTGTCCTCAGGTGAGCTAACGGGTTGAACAACGCAGAGGACAGGCACCGAACAACTTTCAACTCCCTTTATTTACTGCATTTTAAAAAGATAAGTCTGGACTCCATGATTCTTTTCAGCGGGTAAAGTAATTGCTGTTGGTAACGTCACAGAAAACAGCCAAACAGTTACGTTCAGTTCATTCTGAAAGCTGTATAACTATTTTTAAAAAAACCCTGAAATCAGACTTCAGATGAACATCACAACAGACTGATGAAGCAGATGCACTTGTAAGAAGTGTCCATCCTTAAGCCCTACTCAGAGCTCAGTGTCTGTAACATCAACTGGTCCGTGAGACAGACACAAGACGCACTTGTCATTATAGTCTTGTTGCGTTTCTCTCCTTGTTGTCTAACCCCTCGCGCTGTCCTCCTTTCCCCCAGTAATGGAGACGGATGGAGGGGGTTCAGGCTGACCTCCCGGGCTGTTAAGCTGTTATCAGATTTTCATTGGAGAATGTGAATCTCCTTCATTGATTAGGCCATAATTGGCTCTAATTGTGGTGTGTGAGCGTGTGTGTGTGTGTGTGTGTTTTTTTCCAGGCAGAGGGAGCCAGTTGAAGGGCGGTCGGCCTCATAAATGATTAAAAGAAAAGTCTGCTCTCTTTGTGCTACAGTCACAGGTCAGTCGGTCGTTGCTGTGACAGGTCTGAATTAGCTCAGCCACTGACTCCAAAATCTTGTCAAAATCTTTTCTTAAAGTGTTTGCGTATTTTATTAAATTAGTGTGAGGAGGATGTGAAAACTGTGAAAATGTCACAAAAAGGTTCAAAAACTTCAGCTGCAGCCTTTGTATTATTCCGGAGTGATGATATGGTATTCTAATATTCAGATGCCTGGTGGTCAGTGAAGCTGATGGGTGCAGATGGAGCTTCTGCTGGCTGAACATTGGTCCGGCTTGTTACGTATAACTGCCAGAGTAGACTGAGAAATCAGCGGGTGATCTCCTCTCCCCCCACACCGATTCTGTTTCATATTGTTGGGGTTGTTCTGTCTCTTCATGCTGCGGTTTCAGGACCAATATCGTGAGATCACATCGCACACTCGGTCCAAGAAGCTGCCTGTGCATGATTTGTGGCACCGAGCGTTTCGATATCAATTACTGGGCCTCGACAATGAAGCCAGCTTTGTTCTGGATGTGTGCGCTGAAAGGAGTTAGGCAGTTTGATGGTATCGCATCTGATGGCTCTGCAGACAAATGCAATACGGTAGATGGCAACTGCGCCTCAGGGTTTGACTGGGGCAACACATGAAAAGAGGCTGAAGCTCCCTAGAAGGAGCAGAGGACCTCTCCAGTTTGAACCTGAGGGGGTGGTGAGCTGGAGTCATTCTCAATTCTTTTGTTCAATTCATTAAAAATGCGTCCATGAGGAAAGTAGCTGTGAGCAACAGCGCATTTGTCTTTTCTGTCTTCTGCTCATTTTCAATTTTCATTGAACACCTACAACAGTCAAAGAGGCTTAAAATGCTTCCTGCTGGTGCTCTCTGTCTTCCTGTTGAGTAGCATCACAGACCTGTCTAGTGCACGTGTATGGAGTTGGCCATGTACTGTAACGTACGTGCCTGTGGGAGACGCATCACAGCCCCGCCAATGGTGTCACGCTATTTGCTCAATGAGTGACGGTAACTGCCGAGATGTCAGCATCAAGACAGTTGGATTAAAACCAGCCTACAGTTTATCCAGATGACCTGAACCACTTTAAACTGAGTGGTGCTGGTAACAATCCCTCATCACACAGGAAAAACCCTGCTGTCAGGCTGTAAGGTAAGTCGATCCATAGAGTCAGTCCGGAAACTGGGATGGATGTGATAGTTTTTTATTTATATAACCTCTACGTTTTCTTTCTAACCTGTGTGATTGATGAAGAATGGTTATTACAGAAAAATCTACAGAGCACAGCTGAGACTCCACCTCCTAACTCCAATACCAGTAAGCACAGCGTCATGGAAGGGGGCCCTCCGGCTGTGAAATAGGTCTAATAATATACCTGTAGTGTTTACATATTAAGCGTGGTAGATTTACTGAAATCAGAGCAGAAATTTAATTGGCATAGATAATTGGCATCTTATGAGTTGTAGGGGCATAAGCTAACAGCTGCTGCACATTAGCACAAATATGCCGAGGCAGGTGGATCTCTCTCCCACACACACACACACACACACACACACAGCAAAGGATCTTGGATGGGCTGAGCAGGCATATCTGCCCAGGAAACGATGGGAATTTAAAGCGCCCTCCGGCCACCTAGTGAATAGAAGACAAATGACCAAAGTGTGTGCGCTCCACTAATGAGCACACTCCTTTTGTTGCACACAAACCTCCAATTGATTTCACATGAATCTCCAAGTAAGGCGAAAAAGGAAGGAGCAAACTCTTCAGTTTCACTGCTGGAGACTCTTGAAGACCTTCCAAACTCACAGGAGGGCTCTTTTTATTCAGCAAGACTGTGACGACTGCACATGCTCCCCTAATTGCTTTACCTTAATGAACCTTTTGTAATGTTTGTTGGTGTTTTGTGGGGAAGATCTTTGAATTAAAGCAGTGCTCACCGATGCAGATGCACGGTGTGTGTGTGTTTGAGATAATGTGGTTTTTAATCTTCATTTATCTTCTGACATGTGGGCTTTATCTCCTTTTTCAGCAAAATTGCTCTACCGCAGTCCACTGCGGTAGAGCAAAGGCTGCACTGAACCTTGTGTTGACAGCAAAACATCCTGACGCTAGTGACTTCTGACGCCGAGAGGCCTTAAATGACCGAAGGGCCGTTGCAGTGTTAGCTGTATCATGCTAGCTACTACCACAAGACAGCAGCTGATGGTGGAAATGCATCTCTCTGTAGTTAGCAGCCAGATGGCCTGGTGGCCTATTGTGGCTCACTAGTGTATTACTAGTTAGCATGTCGCTAATGAGCAGTCCATCGGTGGCTTCCCTTCCCAAGAAGCTGTGCAAGAAGTCACCTAGTTACCAGTTCCATTATATTACATGATGATCATGTACATATTAATGTACACGTGCCTCTGAAGCATTTAAAAAGCATTTAAAGGAACAGTCCACATCCCTTTTTTTAAAAAATCAACCCAGAATTGCTGGTCTGTCAGCCGGCTTTAGCGTACAAGCGTACTAATTTCTGTCGATGTTGAGATGTTTCAGTTTCAACCAAACTCATAATTAACTTGCAAACTGAAGAACCACCCATCTGTTTGGGTAAAAAATAAACCCTGCTGCCTGGTGACAGCAGGAACAATCTGTGGACACAAGATATTATCACCTTTTTAAGTTACTGTGATGAATTTCTACTTCTTCGGCAGGAAACAGAGCAACATTATCATTGATTTCAAATCGTGTATCTGACCAGCAAGCAAATCTTCCTTGGCACTGTTTTGGGTTTAGGTAGCGTGCAGTAGGTGGTGGAAAACTGTCTGCTGTGGCTGAAAATGAAAGACTGAACAGTAAACCTGTGGTCATGCAGCTGAACACTGAGGTGATACTCACTATAAAGCTCTCTATGCAGCAGAGAGGAGCAGCAGAGTCAGGTGAGAATTCACCATGAGCGATGCCTCTCAGGTGTCACTGTTTTCACAGTGTCACTCAATACATTGTTAGAAAATTGTCTTCTACACCCACTCATCGTTATCTAATACTCTGAATGCTCAAAATGAGATTTTCTACTTTCAGTAACTGCCTGTCAATAATTAAAACACTTAGAAAAACATGGGTGTACATGCTTTGCAACAGCCGGTGGTTGTAGCCCATTTTTAGGCTGCTTAACTACCCAGAAAGTGAGGAGACAGATGCTTCTGGCTGCTGTTTGATCCGTAAAAGTCAAATATTCACGGCGTTGGGTCCTTGGAGGATGGTGAACTTAGACTAGTCTGGCTGATCAACGTTATGTAGCCAGTTTTCAGCCTCTTCACTGTCTGAGCCACCTGCTACCACCAGCCTATCTGCTCCCAGTACTGCCCTTACACACCCGGCCACAACAAGGTCCTTGATGTTATCAAAGCAATTTGGCCCTGCTTTAATCATTGGGAAAATTGAGCAGCGCCCCTCCCCCTCCCTTGCACTTTGGAAGCAGACAAAATCCAATCACTCATAAGAGAGGTTATTGATTGATGTAATCTTATTGGAGGTGAGGTGGTGGAGGGGACATGATTGATTGCTTTTGTCTGCTACACGTGTTGCTCTCGGTTAGCGATTTGTGTCCACTTTCATCTGGTATTTAATCTCTGTGTGAAGTTCTCAGTTCCCTTCCTCCCCCCTGGTGTCACCCCAGGACCCGCCCTCACCAAGCAGCGCTGCTGGCCCACAATTCTAAGCTGGCTTCGTTTGATCTCACCCTATTCTTCAAAATCGCTGTCACAGTTTCGGTCCAGGTCTCATAAAGAGGAGGCTCCATCTCCCAACGAACTGCAAAAAGCCTCCATTCATATTAGTGCATTTCAATGAAGTAGTTGGAACTCTGAGGAACAGCACTTCTGAGTAATGCTTAGGGTTTTTGAGTTGTACTGTGAGAAATTCTGTTGATTCATTTATTTCATTATTTATCGATCAGGCCTGTCCTCTGAGCTTTGTAAATAACACTGGAGACAGTAGAAATGCAATTCAAGCAAACCTGTTGAGCTTCTCCAAAGGCTGCAGGGACCCTAACACAGGAGATAGGTCAGCAAAAATGATAATTTTGCAATTATCAAGACGGAATGAAAGGTTCAACCAAGGTGTTTGTTGGTTCCAGCATCTGACAGCTCTTTTGAAAACTGAAATCCAAGTGGGAAAGTCAATCCACAAACTTCCAGTAGAGATGGGACGGCATGAGAGAGTAGACAGCGTTCGAACTAGTTTCATCACTTTTCATGTGTATAACAGACCCTGAATGTCCTTTTAAGACTGTCTACTCCCACTCTCATTTGAAGGATCATCGCATCTCACCGCACTTCAGCCATCAGACGTGTCTGACAACAGGCCATGACAAGCTCATGTCAAACCTACACCGGCTTTAACTCTGACTGCCCCCTGCGACCGTGGCCTTGATGCTAAAACAAGTCCTAACAAGTAGCACACAGCAATCTGGACAATATGTTTGCCTAGTGTGGCGTTTTTCATAGTTTTAGTTTTAAGTCTAACACTGACTCAGTTCAGTGGGAGTCACTGTTGTTCACTTGTTCGGGGCGTGATCATTTTGCCGATTTTGATTAGCTTGATTGATTGATTGACTGATTGCGGCCCAACCCCTTGAAGAGTAACTGATTAGAGAGGCTTCACATCCCACGTTCTTCTGTCCTTATCGAAACCACACCAGATGACAGAAACAATGCCCAAAATCAAAAACGCAGATATGAAGCACTAAATAACCTTACTGACGAGAGGCACAACCTGTCGGGTTATTGATGCTCCCCAACTGCTTTGTATCCACAGTCATGGGTCCATGTATTGACAGTGGGTTTGTGGCCTTGAAAACTTCTTTTCTCTCCAGCGGCCCTGGTGTCTGAGCCCAAGTGACTGAAACAAGGCAGTGAATTTATCACAAGTGGGCAATGCAATTATCTAGGGAGTGGCCACGTGACAGAAATCAATAAGACACAAAGCGCTCGGCCATTGACTCCCGTCCATGACAAAGTGCGTCGGTGTCTTTCCATAGACGGGAGTGGATTATTGGACTTTGTGAGGCTCCTACTTTTTTGATTTACTGTTGGGTCACTGCAACATTATAAAAGAGCCATTGTTTTACAAGAGGGGGAAGTAATGAATGGACTGCTGAAGTCGCACCTATGGAGAAAGCCGAGTCGGAGCGGCTGCCTTTATTAGCTCATCCAGACACAACTCATTCACAGCTTGAAAGGAAGGGAAGAAGAATGATGCACAGCTCTCACCCGGTGCTCTGTCTCTAACTGAACTTTCTGATATTTTCCAGCAGGGGGCCCCAGTGAACCGGGTACAACCCTAGAGAAGAGTCGATTTCAGCTGCATATCTCCGCCCTCACCTCTGTGGGACAAACTGGATTCTTGTAGGGGTTGACCAGGCCAGAACCCCAAGTCTACTCTGACTGTACCTCACGACATAAATTCCACTAGAGATACTTAAGCACGTTGCAACTCCATTAAAGCAAGTCTCTGATGAGGAAATCAATTAAGATATAAGGCACCTGTAGGGCTTGTGGTTCATATTTGGTGTGTAATTATTAAAAAATGGGTTAGGAGGCAACACAGTGCAGCTAAAAGATGATAAGACAGAAACCAGTTAAGGAGGAGTGGGGGGGGGGGTACACCTTAGGAAGCATTTGAGCACACCCACACTGTGGCGGAATCGGTGGGATAAAGAGACGGGGGAAGAAGTTGAGGAGTAATAGATTTTAGCTGCTTGGCCACACTTCCCACACAGCCCCAGTCCCAGCTCCTGTGTTTTCTGTTTTAATAGGGGGGAAAAAGGGTGAAGTCAGCAAAAACAAAATGCCGCCATTAAATCATCTCCCCGGATCCGGTGTCAGAGCAGTAATGGGAAACGCACTCATCATGGGAAAGGTTACTGCTTTCCAGAATCTCCCTGCTAGCTTTTCTCTCTCTTTATCCCCCGGCCCCTCCCCTTCCTGCGGCTCCTGGCCTCAGTCTCATCCCCCAACCAGAAACCAGCTGTAGCAGAGATGATCTTTGGTTTGCCGGCTGCTGTTCGGTCCCCAAAAACCCTGGGGTCCAGGGACTTGGGAAGTTACGGTTTGGCACGGTGAGTTGGTTCCACCTCCCCCAAGTTGAAAACCAACATGTCTGTCCCCCCCAACTGTTTAATTCACAAAGACTGTCCACTGGACTGCGACAAAAACATTATGATAAAAGATTTTAACAACATACACTATCAAATATGACAGGGCCCCGCAGTATGGGCTCCATCTGCCACAGGACCTTTAGCTTCATGCTGTGGCCCTATCAGCTGATTTCTGAACTGAACAAGTGAACCATCTATAAGGCGTCACAGCCCGACATTTTGATCCTCGTCTTGTTCGTTACATCCATTCTCTTCCAAGGATCTTTATTAAAAATGTGTGTGTGCCATGTGAAAAATCCATATTGGTCAAAATATGAAGTAATTTTTTTCTTGCTATGGGCTTAAATATTATTAAATATCTTCAATTTTCATTTCTAAGTGCCATGCTTTAATTAATTTTACTGAGCTCCCCAGAGGATGGGCCATTTACGTTCTTCCAACCCCAAGCCAAAATGTCAACTTCACATACTGTTAACTAATATTAAATGACAAACTGCAATTAAATTTGCCGAGCACATTAACACTCCCGAGGCTTCTGTAATAACCTGTTTTTTCACTCTGTCATCTAATCGGTTTGGATCAACATGGCTGTAGAACTGAACAATTATTTATTGGTGGCGTATGGTTCGTCAGCTTTAGGTTTCTACAATCTGGGGCCTGACATTCATGAAGATATCCAAAGTAAAAGGTCGAGACATTAAGATATCCACAGCCACAATATTCTGCACAAACTGTTTTCCCATTTTTTAAGTCTCTGTTGGAAAGACATCGTCAGTTACAGCAGCGATAGAACCCAGCAGATCAAGTGTACTGTATGTGAGCTGAGAAGAAGCATTCCCCCCCAACAAGAAGGCCACTTCCCAGGTGATAAATCACAGATGACAGAGGGCATTACACGCACAAACGGACCGCCGCTGCCGCACCTTTAGAACAATTAATTAGCTGGCTGACACTCATTTATCACTGCAGCAATAAGGTGAAAAAGTCAAGAGTTTATTAAAGCTCCGCTTAATTTTCAAGAGCTGTAGGCCAGAGGCTGAGACACTTCACATACACAACAGCAGCAACATTCACATTCTTACTTCGTACAGTATCACAGTAACACAGAGTATAGTCCACAATTAATCAGAAAGGTTCCCTTAAAAGCATTTCTGTAAACAAAGGTTTGGCGATTAAAAGAAAACGCGGTAGCCGCTTTGAGACGACATCACAAATCAGAGTGTGTTCACAACACAAGCTTATGATATACATGTAATCAAGTATATAGGCACAAAAAGGAAAGACATGAACTGTATGTTTGGCCTCTTAAATACTGTACACAGCGTCACACTACATAGCTACCAGGCATTCAAATTCTACAAGACTACATCACTTATTTTCAGTTTTAAATTACTGTACAGATCTGAGTAAATATAGCCATGCATTGCAGAACTGACACGCCGTCTGTGAGACGGACTGATGGGATGAGAAAGGACTGGTCTGGAGTCAGCGAGTCATCCTGCACCGTGATCTCATCTCCAAAGCCGAACCCAGTGTGTTGTTGTTTCTGGACACGCTCCAGAGAGACACAAAGCAGTAAACTGCGCGGGTCTGACTGCTCCCAAAAGCATGCATATAGGGCCCTCGGTAGGCAACAGAGTGACATATGAGGGCAGAGTGCGACACTTGTCATGGGCCCTGACAGAGCAGCAAGCAGCTGTTGTTTTGACAGCGCTGACTATTGGCCACCAGGGACGTGGAGACAAAACTGGGCTTCTTTCTGAGTACGTGTCAGTTAAACTGTCACTTCAAGATATGGAGACAGAGGAAGACTTGTAAATGCCTTAAGACACCGGAGACATCTGAACTAATATTTAAGTGCTATATCCTCTAACTACACTAGTGTTTCTACTACAGATGCTTTATGGTAGCATTACTTCACTGCTTGATACACGAGAAACAGCTGGCTTTTCTACACACAACACCGACTTTTCATAAATCTGGTCCTCCATTTACTTAGAAAACACAACACAACACTCAAGTCTGGTCCTAAGTTCAAGTGCATCTGCAACTGAAACGCTCAGAGTGACTGGGGGCAGATGACTTCGATCAATAACACTGATTGGCACTGATGAGAAGTTGTATGGAGAGGTCAAAAGTGCCAAGCACCAGCCAAGTGCCGATGAAAACAAACGGTTGATCTAAAAGAAGTCACGTTTCTGCTGGATGCAGGTGAGCACCTAGAGGCATAGAGAGGAATAGTTCAGGATAGAGTCCGAAGTCAGATGATGCAAAAATCAACTGAGCGCAGCAACTTCCTGCGTCTTTTTGTAGCAACTGGAGCTTTTGCTTTGCTTCCACACTGCGAGCAACATGGACACCCACCCAAGAGTCTTCCACTCATACTCTACAGAGGGCAGCCAGGCTGCCATGTGAGTATTCAAGAAGCTTGTAAGCTTTAAATGGATTTATTGTACTCAACAGATAGATCTAACCCCAAGATGCTTTGGGTGCTTCAGCCAACTAAAGGGCTGCTGCTTCATGGAAAACAGTGCATCTTCAGCGGTCTTCATGTTTTAATAGGTGATACTGTTACCATGAAACAAACAAAACAGTCACAATTCAACTGATTTCTGCTTCCAGTACCCTGTTGCTAAAGGAAAAGCATCGTACTTAGAAAGTAATGACACCATTTTAATGGGATCTTTAAAGATACTCTAACTCAACGTCTTACAAAACAAATATGGAACAGCTGCATCCATCAATTGGCTCAATGGTCACCTCTTCAGACATTCGCCACTTATTGATGCTACGCAAGTAGTGCAAGAGAGGTGCTGTGGCTATTTGCCAAAATGATGTAATACATGAATTGTTACTTGGTCAAAACTTTGCAGATGCAGACAATTGCATAGATGCAACCGGAGCCACAACTGGTTACAAAAAGAATCAACGGAGTTACTCGTAGAGTGTAAAAGCAGTCCAAAATGAACCAAGAGGGTTTTGCGCCATGTTTTAGGAAAAGACAGTTCCACTCAATTTTCGTAGGACAGTTGTTGGTCCAGTTTGGATCAGAGGTGGTTGTGGGGAAGTGTGACGGTCTCGTTCTTCAGCCTGACTCGAGCGCCATTCTTCAAACGCCTCAATTTGCCTCTCTCTGTCTCTAAGCCAACGGTCATCTGTCCCGAGTTTTTATGGGAGGTGAGGTGGCTGCCCCGGCTCTCACAACCTGTGCAATGCAAAGATAGAAAGAGTCAGGGCAGCACACCTCACACCCCGGCCAGCAACCCTCACAACTTAAACACTGTCTCAAGAGCATGACAAGTACAACACAAACACTTTGGTCTTCCAGTGTCGGGGTTTTACGTTCGTCTAATTGCCACGATGCTGCTCTTGATTGATGCAGTATCATTTTTTAAAAAGCAGTAAAAGATGTCACCACATTGACGTAGATGGAAATAAAAGTGTATAATGATGTCTAAGTTCACTGATGCTTCCTTCCTACATTAAAGTAAATACAATAAAGAGGCCAATTCTGGATTTAAAGCCAGGATTCAAAGTCTCAAACACTAACCCTCCATGAACAGGGGTCCACTGCTTACAAAGAATGGGTAAAACCACTGGGGGGATGGTGGGTATTGAACCTACCTCAGGTCTTCTTTCAGCATGTTGTACGTATCAACAGCATTAGTCTCATCAGTATATCAACAGAGTCATGCTGAAATCAGCCTTTCCTCTGTTTTCTTAGGATTGGGATTAGGAATTACCCGTGGACATGTTGCTGTCACTGTTGTGGGTCAAACACAACACCTTCTGCACGTGTTTTACGTTCAAAGCCAACCGAGAAAGGGTGGGATTTAGGCCTGTGATTATTTTCACCATTGACTGATCAGAAGATTATGCATTCATTATTATTTGTATGTGAATTGATTAATCATTAAGCTAAAATACGCTAGGACATAACATTTGGAGCACGATTACAAAATATCTCAAGGAAATTGAATCGAACGCAACTGGACTTGGTTGTATGTCTTTGAAGACGTTTCACCTCTCATCCAAGAGGCTTCATCAGTTCATGCTCATCAGACTAGGCTGGACTAGTCCAACTAGCTAGTGTGGAGATTCAGGTATTTAACCTCTGTGGAGGCTTTCACCAGGCCAATGTTGTCATAGGATAGTTGGTACTCCATGTGTCAACGACCGTTGTTAGAGTGACAGTCGTCTGGGGAAGTTGGTTTCGACTTTGTTAGTGCTCTATTGTGTTATAACAACAGTCGTTGGAGTCACGTGAGGCCATTTGTGAAAGGCAGTTGTTCTTAGAGGCTAAGTTGTTGAATCTCCTGGGAAGGGATGAAAGGGCGGCATTGTAAATTGGAGATAGGTGATGTCGCAGATCTCCTCCTCTGTTGAGTGACGGCTTTTCTAATTTCACATAGATGGCTTCCTTCACTCCTCTTTCAAACCATCTATCCTCTCTGTCCAAGATGTGAACATTGTTGTCCTCAAAGGAGTGAGCTTTCTCCTTGAGGTGTGAATAGACTGCAGAGTCTAGGCCTGAGGAGTTAGCCCTCCTGTGTTGAGCCATATGTTTATGTAACGGTTGTTTTGTCTCACCAATGTAGAGGTCCTTGCATTCCTGGTTGCATTGGACTGCATACACCAAATTGCTTTTTTGGGTGTGTGGTGTTAAATACAGAGGTTAAATACACGAATCTCCACACTAGCTAGTTGGACTAGTCCAGCCTAGTCCGATGAGCATGAACTGATGAAGCCTCTTGGATGAGAGGTGAAACGTCTTCAAAGACATACAACCAAGTCCAGTTGCGTTCGATTCAATTTCCTTGAGATAACTATGACCTGGATGAATGAGAATATCCACAGGCATGATTACAAAATGTTTGTAGTGTGTTGAATCATTGATGATTTGAATTATTATAGAGTTATCATAATTGTGGTAGGTTATTGTCTGATTATCAACTAATTGTTCAAACTATGGAGGGATTGTGTTTCTTGTAAAGCCTTCAATAAAACATACGGGCAGATGTTTCCTCGACAGGCGTTTATCAGCTATCAGAACACAGCAGAGTGGAGGCAGTTGGCGTTATGTAGTGAGTGACCGCTGTGTTTCCTGCCATACTTAGCAAGAGTACGGTGTGACTCTGTTGTTGGAGTGATGGGATTAGTGATGTGGAATGCACAGGTAAGGATGGAGGACGAGTGGATGTTTGTACTGACAGCAAATTAAAGCAGGATCAGACATGAAGGGAAGAAAGAAATGAGGGAGGGATCCGGTTAAACGATGAGAGAAGAATGGGAATTTATGAACTGATGGTTAAACAATGGAATGGAAAAAGACTGGGAAGCATGTCGTACTCAAAATGTTTAGGAGTGAATTGTTCCAACGTAACAATTCAGAAAGACGTAACCTGGTTCCAGGTTCCAGTGAGCCAATGACAGTGTTGGGGGGGGGGTCAGATGAGAGCAGAGAACATTTTTATGCGAGAGATTTATCACATGACAGTGTGCTGACACGGTGCCTGCTGTGATCTAGTTTTTTATTTTCTCCCAGAATTCCAATGTCAAAGAAGAATCCTGGTTATTAGATGCCTGACACCTGAAATCCCAAGAAAGGAGCAGAATAAATTGTGCTATTCATTACGCCTTAATGAACTGTGCAAATGTATGTGGCAGGTCAATACAGGGGGCCTATGGAGAAGATAGCCTGAGCCCGCTCATTCTGCAGAGCCCAGGCGGCCAGAGCCTAATGAAGACTGAACTTTAATCATCAGGAGGATATGGCTGCCTCACGAGACCAACACACGCGCGCACACACACACAGCACGTCTAATAACTCCAACCCCCCTCTCACTCTCTGAGCCACACACACATTCCCTCACCTCACAAGGTTTTCGTTGTCGCCTGGTCCTTTGCAGGTTGTGCACTCAGTCCTTGTGTCGTCAGCTTTGGGTTTTTTCTGCATGGCAGACTGGCGTTGTCGACGTTCCCGTGGCAGTGGTTCCTATGGAAACACGGCTGATTAGAATCGAGGGCTTTATGGGCGCACGTTGGTGGTCGGGACATAAAAAGGAATGAAATGTTAAACTGGGGAGAGATGAGGAGTACGCCACAGCAATATCTCCTGAACACAATTCATGGAGGTGACAGTGAGGAGCAGAGTGATGGGGATACTTCAGTCAACACTTTTTGGACTTAAAACAACTATTCACACTATTTCTTCTATGCAATTATTGCATTTTAGATGGTTTTCTTTTGTTTTTACTTTTCTGTGTGTTACCTACACACTTAGAGTCTGGATGTAGTTAACCTAGCTTAGCATAAGGACAGATTCCAACAGCGTATTTAGTCTCACTTAGCAGATATACACTGAAGAACGTGAACATGCCCGTGTATCCAGCAAATCATCTATAGCTGTGGAGCAAGTGTTTATTCTTTTTCCTTATTTAATTCACTCCCATATGCACTACGTGTGTGTGTGTATTCATATACATGTATATATTGCATACATGCACCTATATCTATGCTGTCATAATGGCAGATGTGCCCAGTGGTTGGTGATCTGGATGACATCATGAGTGAAAGGACTCCAATGTAGTGATATTTTCAGCAAGTGAGTAGCCCGTGCCTCCAAACGTGGGAGAATGAGACATGTGGTAAATTTTATTAATTTGCTGGAAAAGCCACTGTGACTCTTCATTACACCCGGGCCAAGAGGGGGTGAATGAAGATGTTATCACGCTGCTGCCTGCTGAGAGGGAGAGACAGAGGGAGAGAGGAGAGAGAGAGAAAGAGAGAGAGAGAGAGAGAGAGAGAGAGAGAGAGAGAGGGAGGAGGGAGACATAAGAGAGAGTTAAAGAGAAAAAGAGGGGATGAGAGAGAAAGGAAGAAAGAAAGAAGAGGAAAAGAAGGATGCTGCTATCGTGGCTCGAGCACTTCTGGGAGCTCCGGGGTGTAAATACACTTTTCCTGGGATGTTGGGGTTACTGCTATAGCGTGAATGTAATTAGGAACAGTTAGCAAAGTAGAGGCAAAGCATGGTCAGCCATTACTGACAAAATGGTACTGAGTGGTTCCAGGTATTTGTCTTGGGATTCCCACCAGTGAATGGTGTGTTAGTGAATTCAAAGCTTTGGGTCCAAGGTTTAATTACTGCTCTGTAGCATTTCCCCAATTAATACATGAAGCCAAGATATCATTTACTGCTCCATCTGCTCCTCAGTCATTCAGTCACTGTGCATCCTTGTACGCATGGTTTCATGTATTCACTTATTTGTATATCCAGTCTGAATATATATTCAGGTTAAATTCTGGTACTTAGTGTACAGTGGATACTGAGAGCAGAAGTTCACTGCGATCAGTTCAGCTCTATCGGCTCTGCTGGCCCTGTGTGATGCCTTGGATCCCATATTTGATTTCACATGTGACGCCACATGTCATCATCACATGTTCTGGTACCTTGTGAAGCATCTGTGCTGTTGTCATAGTTTCAGCACATAATTTCCACCGTTCATCACCATACATACAAACATCATACATCAGCAGCTGGACCAACCAATTGTCGCCGTTGGTCCAGCTGCTGATGTTAAAGAACAGAACGGATGTGATGCATGCTAGGTTTCGATAATGAAGCCCGGACCAGTTGAAGATTTACTTTCATGTAAGCAGTCAGAGAGGGACTCTGGTGAAGACTGGAAGTAGGCCTACTGGACCTCCAAAGCTGCCTCTGTATTGTGCACTGAAAGAACCAAATACACACCAGCATAACGTTGTTCAAAGTGTGTGTCTCAGCTCGGACTGTCCTCCAACTGTTTGCGCGGAGTGGTGGATTTAAAATTGGATGAAAACTGTTCAAACTGCTGAGCTGGACCTGGTTTCAGTGTCGGAGTTAGAACAGCTGTTTTGAGAGGTGAGTGGCCTTGCACTCCCATGCCTGTGAAATAGATGACTCACTTGATTGTTATTTACCTCACAAGTTTATCCTTGGCAGGGTGGACAAGCCTCCATCCATGTAAATCATTTCTATAGTGAATATCCATACATATGGGAGCGTTAGCAGCTCTCTGCTGAAATGTTTCTTTATGAATTTTAGATTCTGAGCAAAACATTTCTCCCACAAGACTGGAACAATCTCTCTCTTTGCACGCCTAGAAAACTTTATACTAATAAAACACGTTTACCAAGATGTCAGGTCTGATATCTTATTTTTAATAAAAGGGACGATATTGTTGAGATAAGCAGGGTAATGAGTGGTCTCAGACAAACAGGAAATGTCAGTGAAGACGGCTGGATGGAGGTGAACTGAGCATTAAGGACTTGTATGTATGACAGTGGTATGTAAAGCAGAAGAGCAGCAGCTTGTTTTCTGCAGCACAGTGAAGTGACCTACCTCGATTTTATCTTCTCTGTCCTCACAGATGGGAACTCTCTTTCTCTTCTGCCCTCTGGTTCTCTGCAAAACACAAACATTTCACTTTTAAGCAGCAGTCACAAACACAACGCAGTACGACTCTGAAGTGAACGTCTTTATTTCAATCAACTTTCATCTGAGTGGGTCAACAACTTCTTGAGATTAGGGAGAGGAATAGAAACACGGCTTTTGTTTGTTTACTGCAGAGGACCGGGCGCCAGACCTGCTGGGCAGGATTGATGGGATCCCACATGAGAACACACATTTTCTACCAGTGATTGAAAAGTCTTCCTGCAGTTTGGTTTTCGTCCTTGAGGCGGAGGGAACCTGTGCTGGAAATGTCATGTTTTTCCATGCACCAATCAGAATTTAGCAATAATCAAATCAGAATAATTAAATAACACCCTGTCCCACTTTCCATAACTCATGCATGCACACATATCTCTTTATATATGTATATTAGTATTTAGATTATTGTGGGAGGGGGTTCAGTGTCTCTCTGTGTCTGAACCATCACTAACCTCTTCATGTCGCTACACGAAGGCAGCCTGAGTCGCGGCACTACCGGCTAACTCGTGACGTGGCCCTAAGTGCGACCGCTCAACGTGCCGGGACACCAATCACACTGCTTCCACGGAAGCTAATGACGCCGGGCGGACGTTTAGCAGCGCTCCCCGTCCACTACATTGCTCTGAGGTGCTTTCTCTCTGCACAAAATTGAGCGGAGCTTGAAAGGAAATAAAAATCAAACACCTCCTTCTTGTTGCTAGCGAGTGAGCGAGCGTTGGAGCTGCTGGGGAGGGTTTAAAAGGGGAAGAAAAATCGACAACATATTTAAACAGATTGTGAAAACAATTCCATCTGTCGCCTTTGGCTCGCTACCACTCACCAGATGGGGCACTTATCATTAAGAATGCTAACTGCAAGAATGCTGCCAATTGGCTCCTACAGACCTCCACTATTTCTCCTGTGACTGCACCGCAAAACAAAAGGCCTGACATTATTTAGTTATATCTGCATTAAAGGGGCGCCTGTTGAAGTAATCTATAAGGCCGTGGTGAGCGGAGCGCGGCTCAGTGGCTGCTTCAGCTAAAAACGCCGAGCCACATGGCACAGCTAATCTCAGGCTCTGCTCAGGTGAGGAAATTAAAACTGCAGGCAGTTTATAAGTCCCCGGCAAAATCAATCTTTTAATTAAGTACATCAGTGCATCTTTAACAAGCATGAATCATTTCACACAGGATTAGGGAAATTAACAGAGCATAGGAAGTGGTGGCAACTAGATATATTAACTTAATTCTCATAATTTCCAACTGATTAATGCCATATGTTCATATGGGAGGTTTTAATGTTAGCACTGTGTTGGTAGCAGGCGGCAGTAAATCACGACCCATTAGGAGGAGCACTTTATGGCCACCTTCAGTTAGCCTCTCGAACCCTTAATTTCCCCTTAAAGCTCCCCTTAATTGGCTTTTTGTTTCAAATAGCGATGTCACTGCATCAAATCAATACAGCGTATGAAGTGACTCACTCCTTTGTGCAATGTCTCTGAAGATGTAACTACAGTTGGGGCAGTTTGGACGTTTTTGACAGACATACCAACTGATTGCTGACAAGGTGAGAAGAACTACTGAAATAAGACATTAAAGCTGTAAAACACCCATAATGCAATGCTGCCTGTCGGAGTTGGTTTTCTCAGTCAGTTTAATAAAGATAAGGGTCTCATCAGTGGATGTGATATGACCTCCACTATGTCAAAGTGAATTTCCAGAAACACAATACTGCAGCACCAGTTAAGCTCCTCATTATTTGTCATCATTTGACAGGTCCGTGCTGCTGCAGTTGTTTCATAAAAAGAAAGATTTGGGCTTTTTGCCTTTAACAAAGTGCCAAACGTGAGAAATGGTCAGCGTTAAAGAAGCGATGTGTGCTCATGAGTCGTCCTTGTACGAAGCTCAGTCTGGATGGAGGAGCGTTATCTTTAGCAGGCTGTGTAAAATCAGACAGTGGGTGCTATGGAACATTAACTTTACAGCTGCGACATTACATACATGCTAAATAAAACCCCGCTCACAGGTTGACTTTAAAGGTTTTCCTCCAGTGGGCACTACCCACTACAGGCCGTGAATAACAGCCGCAAGACTCTCAGCTTCATCAAGGTGGCACTGGGCCATGTTAGCCCTTTTGGCCAAATGTAAATGTGTGTATGTGCACACACATCCCTGACATACGAACTCCCCAACACACACGCGTTCTGCAGCCTCGGAGGCCAGCAGGAGGTCGATTAGCCAGTCCTGATAATTTGAAACATGGCTTTAGAGAAGTGCCAGCGCTTGGGTGCCCTGGTAAAAGCATTAAAAATGCAAAGCAGGGCCCTTTTAGCGTCTGCCATTGCACGCCTTGCATTTGAAGATAAATGCTGCACTGAAGTGCCTCGCCCGAGTGGCTGTGGCTGCGAGAAAAATCAGAAAGCTGCTTAATCCCTGAGAGCTCCAGCAGGGTCCTCGGCACATGTCTGGGCCCAGGGTTTCCAAACCTGAACAGAAAAACACATTAACCCAGACTGCCACTGTGCTCCAACACTCCGCTATTTCCCCTCTAAGACAGATAGAGTGCAGAGAGCGCAGAAGTGGCTGAGACACTCCTCCTTTTCTTTGTTCATTTCTCTATTTGTAACGGAGACGGCAGTCAGGAGCGGCTTCGGTGGAATCGACTCTGCTGTGAGCATCCACAGTCACAAGAGGAAAGTTCCCCCAAGTCCCTGGTGAGTAGCATTGGGTCACATATTGACAGTGGAAAAAGAAAAGGGAAGTGAAAGACGAGCCGGCCCTTCTTCCTCGCCACCGAGCTGTCAGATATCAATCTGGAGTGTTTCCTGAGGGAGCGGGGAGGCTGCTCTGTATCGCAGGATCAGAGCATGGTCGGTACAGATAAGTAGGATCCAGTGAGGGATGGAGAGGGGGTTCTGTTCCCTCTCGCAGCTGACACAAAATGCTACACTACAAGCTGACACAGTCCACATACTGTCGCTCTTTTATGGTCCAAGAGCAGAGTCCCAGCGAAACAGCCGGGAGATTTACAGCAGCTCTGCCGCAAACTGACAATGACTTTCAAAGCTGTCCAGGTAACTGCTGTTCACCATTTTACTGCTGTAGCTGACATAATACATCTATTGTTTATTAGCTGACTCATCAGCAGGCTTTATCAAGTCATACAGTTCAAAGCAGCATCATGTCATCGAGCACAAAGACTGTGCACCCTTTTAGAGAACTGTCCTTTTTACATAATGTAAGAAACGATGGTAATAACGTAAAAAATCCTTTTTCATGACAATCAACATGAGTTATGGATAATTCTAGTTTCTAAACAAGAGAATCAAGCTGAAAATACTGAATGTGAATGTCAGATTTCAAAGAAACAGACCAGATAAGACACCAGAAACAACCTCATTTGCAACCAAAGCTTCCGCAGTAAGTTACTATTCATTGTCATCATGGTGAGTAGCTAAAGGATGGTGATGGACAGCAAGCTAGTTGGAGACTGTTGCAGTGAGTATGCAGCTGGGTGTCGGACTGTTTCCCAGTCTAAGCTGTTAGCACCTAGCCACTGGCCTCTGAGACTGAAGGGACATGACCAGAGTTGGATCGCATGAATCTTTAGCTGATGCACTGGTGACTACATTTGGAGCCAGACTCGTTCCAACAGTGATGGGGATGCACACCTGCTCGACTCAGTTGTGAGCTGTCAATCATGATGCCACACCGGCTTTTCATACCATCAAGTAACACATTAAAACTTAACTTCATAAACATGCACTTACTGCTTATTGCTTCCATCTTCTACAGATTTTATCATAATAACACATAATAACACATTTAAATCACTCCATTTCTCAAAATGCCTCTAACAACTACACTCTAACACTGTAAGATGCTTCTTCACTCTGCGGTGACTGCAGGGAACAGTGCTTCAGCTCTGAAGGTGTGAAGCTTCATCACCTGACGGAGCTGCAGGCTGAGATTTAAGCCCTTTGAATCTCAGTTTCCTCATATTCCTCTGATTACTTTAAAAATACATTTAACATGAATGAACACACAGTAAACTCAAGCTCTCGCTTCATTAACAACAATTTGGGAGTTTAGACTTAAAACATCTTTCCATCCTGATCTTGTATGTATTCAGTCACACTGCCTGCAAATGAATGATTGTAATTCACACTGATGCAACACACTATGTATTAAATTATATTAAATTATATTTCCAGTGTGTCTATACACACCGTGCCTCTCACTTGATGTTTCTTGGGCTCTGGCGACATCTCCTGCGGGATGAATTTGATTGGTCCCTTGATCTGCCGCCTGGACCTCTTGGTGCCGTCAGGTAGCGTCTCCATGGCGATATCTGCCTCGTCGCTGCTGGCCTGGTCACACTCGGAGCATTGCCTGAGGAGAGGGAAGAGGGCTCCTCTCAGTGAAGGGTATTGATTTTATTATCATAGCCCCAAATCTTTATTCTTTATTGTAGAAGAAGCAGAATTACCGCTCTTCAGCTGTTTGCCTCGGCCAATCAAATTACAGTTCACGTCTGCCCAGAACAGCATAATACATGCACTGAAGACTTTGAAGGAAATTATGTGATTTCCAGAAACTTCAGTCAGTGTGGTGAAGGCAGTTTGACAGGAAGTGTTATGCACAGTCTACTGACGTGGTTTACCTTATTTGGAATATGACGTATTAATGGTAATTGCCTATTTTTCAGTAAAAAGCTGTTCTTTTCTAGGCTCAGTATGAACAGATTTGTTCTGAATTCGTCCAGGACACTTGGACTGGCGCCATGGAAACACCGGTAAGACACAGTGACGGCGTTCTAATAAACCTCAGCTGTACTTAGTGCTGATCGGCTCATATCAGTACGCTAACATCATTCTCATTATGAGCATGTTAGCATGCTGGTATCAGCAGTTAACTGAAAGCGGTGCTGCACCAAAGTAAGTAGCGTCTTCACAGAACTAGCATGGTGGACTCGTGTTGAGCTTGTGATGTTTTTCTTAAAAGCTGATCCTGAAGAATGAAATGTCATTGTTAATGGACTCTTTCACTGAGCAGCACCAGGTGAGTTCACTCTCTGGCTCTAGCAGTGCAACTGTAATAATGTTTCCACCATATATTAAATTACATTAAAATACAGGCTGCTCAGTATTCAGCCATTCTAAAAAAACATAGTCGTGGAACTTTAAACCGTCATCATGTAACGTTTAAACCCTGAAACCTTGTAGGACATTTAAAATAAGACAAAACACTTCTATGCTGAGTGGACATGGTAATCATCTATGTATTGTGGTGCTGATGAGGGATCCTACATGTCATTCTATGCGCAACAGGAAAGCAACACTCAGGATTGGCTGAGAAACTGTGAAAACCGATACCACTTCCTGGAACTGTTTCACCAAGTGTACAGCTCATCAGACGTGGCCCCATTAGATAATACTGACACTGACGGCCTGGAGTCAAAGTCTAAGGTGAGAATGGATACCGCCCTGCAATCAATAAGGAAGCATCCACAAACAAGCAGCCCCTCTGTTTGCTGTACAACAGACACAGTTCCCTGTGGTCTCTGTGGTGTTCCTACGCTGTGATTAGTTATGACTCTGCATCCACACTTTAACCATTCCAACACTTTCTAATTTTTGCCCAATAAAGCAAAAGAGCTTCATGCCCAAACCAGAATGCTAAACAAATGACTTCAGTCGCCAACAGATTGTGTTACGCGAACACAAACGCGTCCTGCGCCGCAACAGCAGCTGCAGCTCCTCGTTTCTTTCATTTAGAGGGAGAGGGAAGGCTTCTCTCTTTTCCGCTAAGCGACAGAACATCTTCCAACTATCGCATGCCGAAAAAACAGATGCACTAAATCTCCTCTCGAGATAAGGAACTGCAGTAGTTGAGAGAAGCGACTGTGACATTTCCACCATCTCAGCATCCGTCATCTGATAATCCCGCTGCCACCGGCTGGCCTAAAATGTCAGGACTAATATGAATAAACAAACTGTGGGTTCTAACGCGTTACTGCTCGGAGCGGACAGAGAACGAATATGAAACGCAACTGCTTAATAATAATGCGATGGAGATGCTGTGTGATGTCAGTGCATGGCGGGATTGTCAAAGACGTTGAATTTTGGTTCATCAGTTCCCTGTTGATCAAAAATGTATAACCAATATTTCATACATTTAAAACCAAGATAACAAAGCATCCTCAGCCTTATTCATCTCGCACTGTGAACTGAACAGGACCGTTTGAGTTGTGGATGCTGTTGGCTGCGTTGGGTGCCCCTGCTTCCATGCTGCATTTGTGGCGAACCTTAAATACATCTTTGAAATCTGATATGATTTGATGTTGAATGATAATGCATGTGCATTGTCTAATTCTAAGGCCTATTGAAAAAGATGATGAGATGATTGCAATGATTGTGTGGGGAGTCGCAGCCATAAAGAGATTTACTGTATGACTGGAATGCAGGTCTGTTTCTGTATCTTATAGCCTCAGGATGAACTTGTAACACAGTAATTAGTATACTGTGTGTATTCTAATTACTGTGTCTGTACTGAGTATGAATTTGCAGCGCTCCTGGATCCAAATCTATATTTATCATTTTCCCTTTCACCTCCTCTCTTATTTAAAATGTGATGTTTTAACTGCAGCTGCATTAGTGATGCGTCTGTCATCTTGACAACACGCAGCCTTCCTGTCTCTACCTGTCGCGCTCCTCCCGCACTCTCTGTGTTGTCTTCACTGTCATGTTGGATCATGTTATGAAGCACGGCGGCATGTGCAGCGGAGGCTCAGCAGCCAGCAGGCAGTCAGTGCTGACAGAGTAGCATCGTTGATATTCGGATGTGCCTTCTGAGGAATCTTGAACTGTGTAACCTTCACTAATGGCTCTCCAGCAGTCTGCGTTTGCGCCTGTCTCCTCAAGCTTACAGTGATCCCGTGGCCTTACACACTTTACACTTTTTGTACATGAAACTTCTCAGCTCCTGACATTAATCTACTCTCCATGTTTTTTTTTTTCCAGTCGAGAGCTTTGAGGTCCTGTACTTTCAGGGTATTTATGCCGTGTCACTACGTCTCCCAGCTCCTCCAAACCTCTCACCAGTAGCTGTTCTTGGTCTTTTTGGGCATGCGTGTTAGCGGCGGCTCCAGGCAGCCCAGGTGGTAGTAGAGCTTGCAGGTGTCACACAGCACGAGCAGATGTTGGTCCTGGTTCTTCTTGCAGATGCCGCAGCTGCAGAGAAATGTGAAGCGGTGCGTGAGAAGGGGCTGGTTATTGCTGTCTTTAGTCAGCATTTTAGGAATGTACATCTACACAAATAGTCTTATAACAATGATTGCAGTAAGGAACACTATGGTATCACCTTTGGTGTTACTATCTTTACTTCATTATTAAACCCTCATCTTCATTCCTTCCATATTCCCTTCATCTCCCTAGACACTGAGTGTTCACCTGTAGAGGATAGCTGGCAGGCTGGATGACTTCCCCGGAGTTCCTCCCCCCTTCTTGCTGGGCTTTCTTTCTTTCGGGGCTTTCAGAACAGCTGGGGTGTTCAGTTTCTGCCAAAACAGGGTCCACAAATGTTTTCATGTTACAACAATGAACAGAAACATGCCTTCCCAGGAGCAGTGGCCCCGGTCCTCTGTGAACCACCGTTCATGTTGTTTCTTCTGTCTGAAGTTGTCCTTAAATCAGAAAATTAACTTTGATTGTCAAAGTAACTTAATTGTCAAAGTTACCTAATGGCAGAGCTAAATGGCTGTTGGGTTTGTATGAGCTCTGCAGGCTCAGATTGGGATTTCATTCTGATGCACAAGAAGCATCACTCTGTAACACCATTGAAGTTCCATCAACTGCAACAGAGAGAGGTGTCTTCCTTCTAGGGTAACTGAGTCACACCAAGTTCAAGAGGTGGAGTCTTTCACTTAATCTTTTAATCATATCAAACCATATCATCTTCCTAATTTTATAGTTTAGAACCAGGAACTTCACTATTTGGATTAGGTAAGTTGTGAAAAATAAGACTACAGCTGTTATTGTGACAGACATATAATGAATCACTATTTAGGTAAATATAAGTATAGGACCAGACGCAGCAGATACCAGATGTTAAGGGACTCAAATCAGGGCCACAAAACTGTGCAAATGTAATGGATTATCCAAACTAACCAGAAGGATAATGGACTTTTTCTGGTACTTTTTTAGTGTCATCTACCCAAAACAGGATTTCCAGTCATCTCTCGTAATGGGATGGAAGCAGTTTGTATAGTGCAGACCAATGAAAGGGCAGTAAGTGGTTTGTTCATCCAATCAGAGTTTGGAAGAGATTATGTTATTAAAAAGGAGCGAACTGTCACAATCTTACCGCACCCATCACACGACAGAAAAGTAAAACTGTGGGCTGGTGTTGAGAAGGACAGAGTTAAACTTACCGACCCGTGACACTTTACTGAACGCCTGCTTTGTGCTGGTTGAGAGTTTAAACTGCCCAAATAAAGTGTCGGCCAAAGCCGAGCTGTACAAGTTCCCTCATAGCAGAGTTGTGAGGAGAGACGAAGGGAACCTGTTGTATGTGGCAGGTGAGAAGCAGCGGCAGACAGCCAGTTTATTCTCCCCTGCATCTCAGGTGCACTGCTGCCACGCGGGTTAATTAGAAAACTTATCTCGTAGGGACTGAGTCTGTCACTAAACAGACAAGGTTTTCCCTGAGGAAGTTCTAATCTGGGCGCACTCGTTCTGCCTGCGGCGCCGAGGGAGCGCGCCCGCAGGGAAGCCTGATAGATGGAGGGACAGGGTGACCAAAGCACAAGGGGCTGCCGGGGCTATCTACTCAACCTGGACTGCAGTCTGCCAGCATCCAACCACGAGGAAGCATCTCTACTGCTGATATGGAGCAGTTTCAACATTGTTAACATGCTTTATCAGACAGATGTAGAAGTTTAAAGGTGCAGATTATAAATAGTGAGTGGAAACATTTAGGTACACAGCCCAGCTTTAAGCTGTCTGGCTTCTTGCCACCTTGCTGGTTCCTCAGGAAAAACTCATCAAAACATTACAGTGCAAAAAAAAAACCCAGTGCACTTTCTGTTGCCGGCAACATTTTCACCATATTCAATACGGTAAAATACAAAAAAACATCCCTGCAAAGGCAAGTGAGGTCCTCCACGACTATATCTGCTTGCTCATGCTGTGTTCTTCAGCTGTAACATCAAAGAACTAGCAGCAATCTTTTGTGTTGCCTCACGTTTCCTGTCTCAGGGCCAAAAAGTTGCACTTGAGCCCACCACAAAGACTAAAACCAAGTGCCAACTAAAATGTACGTTCTGCTCCTGCACGAGTGTAAGTCCGTCCCAGCAGGTCGGGGTAAATACGGGGTCTTCACACTTTTAAACAAAGCATTTACCATTTACACCCAACTTTTGCTCCCCATAGATGGCTTTCTAACGAAGCTACTTCTGATCGCAAACACATCTGATAATGAGTTGCTGACAGGGTCTGACTAGTGACAGCAGTGCGGACACCCTGTAAAAACTACAGATACTCTCAAACAGCCCACGCTGGTGCGTCAGGGGCTTCAGACTAATCCAACCAGGCTGGCATCTTGGGCCCTTCTTGGAGAGAATTCAACCAATCGGGGCTGAACTGCTCGAGCTCGCGTTTCTTTCTTTCATCTCACACAATGGCAGTCTGAGGTGGGCTTGATTCTGACCTGTTTTGGTCATGAGTCAGCAGAGCAGCCAGCTCTCAACTCAGTTTCCGCTTCACAATGTTTACGTGCAGCGAGCCACATTTGCGCGGCTTCAACCTTTGTCTTTGCAGAGTTTTACATCCACCGATGTTAAAGCCATCTGTGGTGGCGTTGTGCTGTGAGGAGCACGCGTTTCCATGATGGTCTTAGCTTCTTGTGTTGGTCTGTGCCCTCAAAGCGCCCTCAGTTCCGACTGCTTGGACTACAAGATCTCTTGCAAACCTAGTAGGAAATGCTTTTTCTGCTGATTGACAGTAAACAGGACTACACTTTAATACCTATCCTGGCTATAATATGTGCAGCCTTGTATTGTTTCCGCCTCATGGCGTTTTAAAGAGACTAGTGGAAAATGTCTTCTGAGTGTTTTCGTGTGAAGTTGCCAGGAGTGCTAAACTTCCAGGAGCATCAGGAACAAAAGCACCGACTGTGTACTGGAAGAAGGATGAGAGTCCCAGTTGGGGACATCAATAATTTCTGCAAATGCACAGGCAGGATGACAAATAGGAGATGAGAATGTGGCAGATAGATGACACAAAAGCATGCGGTGCTGTGACTGATGTTGCTACTTAAACCGCGCGTGTTCATAATTAGGTGATTTATGGCGGTCATTGCAGATTCACTGCCAGTTTCCCTTCCAGTCTCTGTCCATTCTGCTGCCTCGCCACCACATTAATATCATTTGACCATTTATCTACACGCCTCCTACTCTTAACGACCGTACTTTGAACTCTTTTATAGATTTTGCTGGTACTTACACTGTCCCAGGCACCAAGGTGGATGCAAGATCAGTTTTCTTGAATAATTTCAGTTAAGGGTCAGAGTTGGCTACTTTCTCTAATCTTCTAGTGCAAGACAAAGAATATTACTGAGAGGGAAACACATAAACACCTGCTAGTTACACTACAATATCATAGAACCTCTTACAATAGGCGTGCATCATACCGTAGCTATTGAAAAGGTTATAATGCACACCTTGCTAGATCACATGGCTCTGGTCTATCGTTCTACCCCCTGAACGTGAAGCTTCAGGTCAACAGGTCAACAAGCTAGCCTTTTCATAAGCTTCCAGCACTGTCGCATGGTGTCCATCAGTGGATCAGGTTTGCTCAGCTATTATTGGGAAAGCTCTGTTGCTGATTAAGTGGGAGATGTTGTTGAAAACTTCAGAAAAAGCTGATAATGGATGTAAGAGTGTTCAAAATAACAAGCGTGAGTTGAAATTATGTTTTTACAGTTATTGCATCAAACGTGGCGATTATTGTAAAAAATGTGAATATGTACGGCCAAAAACAGCAGTTTGGCTCAGATGGTTACTGCGACTAGTGTTAGAGAAAACCTGAAAACGCATTTGTTCCTGTATTTTATCTCTCTCCCTGAGTACATTACTAGCTCTACCACTATGACTGGAAGACTGGTGTCATTGCACTGGAGAGGCACATCGTGGGGACCGGCTGACTGTGGGCAGGATGTATATAAAACACTCTTAACACTGCTTTTCAAAGCATTAGTAACATTCAGGATGGCCATAACATCAGTGGTGATGACAGAGGAGGAGTCGTTGCTTGCTAAGTGGGTTTTTATTAAGCCACTGAAAATTCTCACTTTGACTCTAAATCCATTGGATCTAGATGAAAGTGTCTATCATAGTGTAACCACTGGGGAGGGTAGGGAGCTGGGGAACACACTCCCAACAATATAGTGACAAAAGGCTACTCTTAATGGATTTAATGTTGAGTGAGGAATCTTTCTGTCTAAATAAATAAATATAGGGATCTCAAATGCTGCTATTAGTTACCCGTGGGGGCCACTGGCCAAGTCGTTGTCTCCCGAATAACTTTCAACTGCGCACACAAAAGATCTCAGCAATATGTTTCCTCACCTCTCCCTGACACCCGGCGTATTGCTCTGCTATGTGTGTTTAGGAAAGTTAAATCATTCGAGATTGCTGACAGCTACCTGTAGACGACTCAGAGAACACTCCTGACGGCTGCTCCCGGTCAGAGCAGAAAGAGAAAGTTTGTGTTACGTTGAGATGTTGCACGATCAGACGCGGGCCGCTGAAATGTGAAATAAGGAACCGCTTCTTCACGCTCCCATTTTCTATCCTTGCTGGAATATCAGCGGAACACCACACAATAAAAGACTTGGGACGTTATCGGGCTAATCTGAGCCCCACAGCCAGTAATTTGAGACCCTTGATCCAAAGCTAATAGCTTAAATACCTTGGTTAATTGGCTCTGTCTGTCCTCAGTTGAATTGGTTCATTTTGATTCGGCTTTATTAATTAACCGCGTGCTGTCAGAGGTCGACTCTGGCATGTGGTGGCATTTGTGTGGAGGCAAGTGACACCCTGACTGGAGCACATTCAATCCTCTTTATCTTCTTTATCATTTCAGAAGAGTGGTGATGTGATCAGATATATTTAGATTTAGTTCATTGTTAAGTGTGTATTATTATTTGAGTTGAAACTTCTATCCCAGTATATAATTTTATGATGAATAGGACTAATTGCACATGATTGTAAATAAATGCAGATCTCACTGGCACTGTGTCAGTTGCCATGTTTAACACTCTGTTAACATTGATGCTAAGGCAAATTACAAGTTCTTAAGCTAAGTAAGCACGTGTAGCACAATGCACTTCATAAAAACAATGCTTAGTCATTGTGTGTGCACACTGGCAAAGCAGCAGGTTGCTGGTCGATTCAGAAGTGGTATGCTGCAGGAGCTAGCTGGCTAAAGTTTGGTGGCAGTCAATAAGGTGGAGGCTTGTGATTGGCTGAGTGGTGAGATCAAAACATATTTGGGAAAAGTATTTAACAATTTAAAAAAAATAACCAAAGAGTTTGAATTATTTCAAAATGACTTAACAATTTATTAATTAATTTATGTATTGATCTTTTTTTTTTTTAATCAATGCTTCTGTTTCTGGTCATTTATTTCAAGTCTGTCTTCTTTATTTTACAAACTGACTCACATTGTGAAATCAGAGTTTTAAAAATGTACTGTTGGACTGATGCAGCTGTTCAGCCGTCATATACACCATACACATGCATTGGTGCTGCAGACCAGCAGTTTGTTCTTGCAACATGCTAAATAAACTCTCCCATGAGGCTGTGTGCAAATTCAGGCCTTAGTTAGCTCCAACAAAAAAAGCATCTCCGTCTGTTCCTGTAGACTGCAGTTCACATTCATTAAATAACCCATCAGCCATAGTGGTACATCTTAGCAATCGGTTGCCATAGCAACGGGAAGTGGGAGACAGCTTTTACTTCCCCACCGTCAGGTCTGACTTCATGGCAAATGACAGGTCAATCAGTTAGTGCAAAATGAAAGGTTTTTTATAACAGCAGAGTTATTACAGCTGGCCATGTGCATAACTCTCCATCACAAGTCATCGCTACGCTAAAAAAGGAAATCTAGACTTTCAAACTTTCTTAACAACTAATCTGTTTGTAGAGAGGAGGAATGTTTGGAGGGGACGGGAGAAGGGGAGACGGGGTGTGAACAGGCAGTGATGGTGGTACCTGGCCCAGGATGCCCCCCAGCACAGTCCACATGGCCTGGCCTTCACTTCGCAGCTCTCCATTCACGTTCAGCAGCTCCTCCAGAGACTCACAGAGCTGCAGGAGGGGAGAGGACACAACATGAGGTAAGGACGCCAAAGATCCTGCTCCTATTACCCTTTCCTATCTCGCACACGCACACCGAACACAAATCAAACACAGATTATATACATTTCTAGTAAAACCAATAACACTGCACCTAACTTCTGCTTCTAAGTGAAAAGTTGAGCCAGGAGCCCAATGGGAGCAGGGGCTTACAGCAAGTGTGGTTCTGTTCAAATTCAAATATACCCCCACCAGTTGGATTTTGTTTGCATTAACCCATACACAAACAGAAATGAGCAGTGTGCACTACAGTGTTTGTTTGGTTGTCTGGTGCAGTCGCTGTATACCTGTAGCCCTCTGTACCCAGCAGCCACCCTGTAGCTGAAGATGCTGCACATGTTTAAGCCCCTGATTGTGGTTAAAGAACCCAGACACGTTAGATGTTACTGCTATATTTCAGTTTGTGTGCAGAACAAACCAGTGAGTGAGCTGTGTTGACAGACAAATTCAGGCTAGCTGTTTTGCCATTGGTATGTGTTTTCATGCTAAGCTAAGCTAAGCTAAACTAAGCAGATTCTAACTTAATGTGGAACAAAACCTGGAATCTCTGGTTTGGCTTTGGCTTTCTGTTGCTAACTTTAGCTTACCTGCTAACCATTCAGACAGTGGACGGACACAAGCACAGCCCCTCTTGTTTTGTGACAGCCAGTCACAATTAGAAAACAGTTCCCTCCTAGCACCGCCGCTAACGCTGCAGCAGTTTTATAATTGGTGCAACTGTTTAATGTTAATACTTCATATGATGTGTGAGAATTGAGCCTTGTGTCGCGGGCAAACCTTGTACTGAGCTCTACTGCTATTTATCCGTCAACGCAAGACCTATGATGACATTCCCCTGCCGGCATTTCCTCCAAGGCCAAAGCCGCGTACGAGCAACTCGGGCAGCGCAATTAGCAACACACACTCCATTAATAACGCTTAACACACATGGCAGAAGACTGAACGCAACATTAACTCTTGTGACTTTTACTCTGCCATTGTGTTCCCTTCCTCGTGTTGACAGATGGAGTGGCAGCCTCGTCGCAGAGGTCGCATGTTTGAGGAGGGATGAGCGAAAGGCCCACACAGCGTTCAGCTTCTGTCACAGTGGTAGCAATGGTACGTGGTGACACAGCCGCACACGCCAAAGCTGAACCCTGCCCGTGTAAAACTGAGGTGCGATGGCCGCCTGCTCAGTAAAACCCACAAAACAGAGCGTGAGGAAGGCTGTGATTGGCTACTGAATAACATCATCATAAAAGAGAAAAGTCAAGTTCTGGACACAACCTTATATGTGTACACACAAACATGCTCCTAAACAGATGTCGTCTTCTTCTACAGATCATAAATGGCGCAGCTACACTCTCTCTGAGGGGATTCTCTTTGGTCTGTCTAATTCATTTTTATTTGATTTACTGCTTAACAATCACACTTAATGGCGTAATATTAAAATGTTGTCAGAGAACCCGACGTGTGCATCGTGTAACGACCTGCTTCTCTCTCTCGCTCAGACTGCGTCGCTCACCTTGTTGTACTCCACGTGCAGCTTTTCCTGCTCGCTCTCCAGCTTGTCTTTCAAGTTCTTCTGCTCGGAGATGTTGTCCTGGATCTGGATCATTCGCATGTTCCGCTCTGAATAGCAATGGGCCAAAAATCAATAGCACGATCACAATCTATATACAGGAAAAAGCACATGAGAGAGCGCGCTGATGGCAGATAGGCCCTCCGCTGCCGGCTAACGGAGAGTGCTCTCAAGGTTACCGGTGTGGCGTCTCACACACCTGGCTTCACAATCATTACTATGTAGAGAAAGAGCCTTTACACAGCATCCGACTCAAAAACGTACGCATTCTCCAAAATACTTTAAAACATACATTATGGGGATGATTGCTGAAACCCTTTTAGGTGAGGTCAAATGAGAAATTGAAATTGCAAGCTTAAAATAAACTTCAAATAAATGCACGGAGCAGAATACAAACATAAGAGCGGCTGTAAGCAAAACATACATAACCATCGTGTTTTTAAGTTGAATGTTCTTCATGAGGTAGCTCTGCTGCTAGCGACACTGCTGCTATTAAATGTGTATTGTATTCTAAAGCTGCATGAAAATTGCATTTGAACCAAAGCTTCAGTCCTCAGGAAACGCTCTGGCTTTGTTTTGAGAGAATAAAGGGGGTGGGGGGGTGGGGGGGGTGGATAGTGTTATGTTAATGCAGGATTTCCCAGAGGAGTTGGTTAATGGAGGTTGGAACTCCCTCCAACAACCAATTGGCTGCTAGTGCGCATGCAGCAGGTGCAAGCAATAACTAACCGAGTCAGTATTCTGTGCTACATCCCACCATCATCGGAACCTGGTGTTATACATTTTGTTTAGACTGTCACCACATTCAGTTCTGTGTCAAACACAAGCTGCATGTGTGTCATCACTGGTGACACACCAGAAGAGTTGGGTCTGCAGCTACTACCCAGAGACTGTACAGCTGTCCTAGCAGAGGAAGAAGCAGTTTCCATGACTTCAGATGGTCCGAAAGGTCAGGAACGCATCTGTGAGCATGTTGTTTTCCTCCGTATTCACAGAACTGTGAACTGTGACGTCCTCCTGTTTTCATTTGGCTACTGCATCTGGATTTGTTTTCTATGTGGGACCCCTGAACACACATCAAAAGCATTATATCATGGTTAAAGCTTCTTAGCTGATCCTTAAAGTTAAACCAGATTAATTGTAACTCACTTTCACGCACAAGAGCTTGGGGTATATAGTTCTGTATAGTAAAAAGCATGCAGCAGCGAGCTGAGTATGTTCTAACCCAGGTAGTAGTTGACGAAGTCTGCCGTGAGGGCGGGCTGCTTGTGTTTCCTGCGTCCGTCCATGCTGGCGTTGGCATCAGACGTGTCCACAGGGAAAATGTCCGTGCTGATGCCCATCAGCTCCGCCTTCCTCATCAGCTTCCTGATGGCCGAGGCACTAGAGGTCAGGGGTCGGGGCAGTTTCTCGCGGGGCACCCAGGCCTGCGGCCGAGTGTTCCTGGACAGCTCTGCTTTTGCTCTGTACTGCTGCAGGCGGGTAGTGATTCGGGCCTGCAGGCGGGACACACACGCGTCACATAATCTCACTTTCTAAAGATACCTATCAGCAGTGACTTTCATTTAATTAGTTTGCATCAAATTAAATCAAGTATAAAAAGCACAAACACACATGCACATGTTTAACAGATGTTCTGACACTGGGCTGCTGCGGATACCTGAGCTTCAGGTGTGAGCTGTTTCTCCCTCTCCTGCAGAGAGACCTTACAGTAGGACTGTAGGGCCAGGTAATTCTTCCTTTTCCACTTCCTGTCAAAGCGGTCGGCATGCTGCTTGCAGTATGCAAAGAATGGATCGGCAATATCCTGAGGAAACAAACACAAGCATATGTAGTAAATTGTATTATATAGTAAATTATAGTAAATTGTATGAATAGCATTTATAATATACTATTATGCTGTCTGCACATTGGACTGTGTGGTCGGTCCACGGTGTATTAGGGGGAATAAAGTGGGATTTTAGTTGCAGAGAGTGACACTAACAGTAACTATAAGCTGCAACTTTGTGTCCTGTAATCAAAGTTATCCAGTAAACCAGTTGCCAGGTAACAACAAATACAACAAAGCATTTCTCTTCACTGTAAAACGTGGCGCTTCAAGTTTCTGCGGGACAAAACTCACAAGGCTGGTCTGTCTTCAGGTTTGGTATCTAGTCTCTACATCACAAGAACCTCAACTATTTGAATATATTTTCACTTTGGTTTGTCATTTAAGCAAAAACACTAACATCACGGCAGCTGAAGCTGTTCTATCTTCTCCTTTCCGAAAGGAGAGGAATTAATGACGTGACATTGTTTTTTTCTCACCTCCTCTGCTGCAGCCTCAGACAAGAGTCCCTCCCTTTGTGCACAGGTGACATGGAAGTAAGAGCGACACATCCCTGCATCGCAGCTGATACACACGCCGGTCCTCGCAAAGCGGGCGTCCTCGCAGAAGCTGCACTCCTAAACGCAGCGAGACAACAACGGGGAGAATTCAAGCTGAAGCCGCGACAATAAGAGAGTGAACAATGGCTTCTGCCCGTCACCGCAGGGTTAGTTCATCCATAACACACACGAGCTGGGAGTTTTTCCAATGCTGCGGTGTGTAGTTTAGCCATTCAATTATTCATACCAATGCCAAATTTTGATTTATAGCACATTTATATTCAATAAATAGGTTTTCCTCTGGCTGGTATTGACATGAGCATGTGACAGGAGAGAATACGGCCTTGTGCTGGAGGTATATATGAACAGATGAACTATTTTATTATTTTTTCAACATTTTATTCAAAAAGCTATATTTATACCCTCTGTCAGTACCATCACACCAAACACTTCTTATAACTGGGATTTTGGACCAATCTTCTTTTGCAGTGATCTCCACGTCTTGGAGGTTGGAAGGCTTCCTTGCCTTCATGGTGGTATTCAGTTCTGCCATAGATCCTCTATGGAATTCAGGTTTGCTGATGCTGCTTCCTGTTAAGACCACCTTGGCTCCACATCATCAATCATTGTCTTTTGGTCTACCCAACACTGATTTTTACTACAGGTTGCCTGATGTTCTCCTCCACAATCCTACAGTCCTCTTTTCCTATGATGCTGTGTGTTGCATGTAACAACGTCTCATCCGACCACGGAATTTGTCCAGACGAGCTTTTGAAAGGCCAGGTGACCTGCGTATGGTTGTCTTGGAGAAGTTTAGTCCTCCTGGGTTTGCGTCCATGGAGACCAGCCCTGTGTCTGCCTTGAGATGATTAGATTTGCTCAGATTAATCAGAACGGCTCTGATGGTGATTTTCGATCCCTCTTGGCCTCTCACGCCGCCATTCCTGTCAGATCACTTTGTGCTTCCAGAGTGTGTAGACTCTCCGAAGTACCGTTCAAGTCTGCTGTTACTGTTTCTCAGTTAACTACAATGATGGACAGAGACAGGTGCAGCGGATGAAAACTACGTGCCAGCATCGATCAGCTGTGCGTATGTAGCTGGCTGTACATTGAACTTGCTCACTCATCTGGGTCGGCGTCACCTGGATGTGAACATCGGCGGCACGAGGAAAACCCAGCAGAGTGCAAACCCAGCTCCCTGTGGCACTGAACCAGCCTCTCACTAACGAGTCTGCATTGAATATCTATTTTAATTTACTTTAAATGAAGAACTTTTTATTAGTAGGCTGCAGTTACAGCATATTGGCAGACTTGTATTAGAAAGACAGAGCAATAGTTTTTTCAGTAAACCTATATTTAATTTTAAGGCCAGGGATTAGAGGAGTTTAATGGTTTGTTGGTTTTTCTGGATCTGTAGCACAACACCTCACCATCACGTGTGTCTGTCATCTCCGGCTAGAGTCAGATAAATATAGCAATTAAACAGAATTTGTTGAGGTTTTGAATACATATGGGCTTAACTGCAGCTGCTCCAAAACAATCTGCTTTACCTCAGGTGTCACTGAAACCCTACCCCACACACTGCTTCAGGTGTGCAGACAGGATGTGTTCTGTTCTCCCTAACAGTCGGCCTCTTGCTGACATGCAAATGTCCACAGTCTCACAGTGGTACGGTGTTTCTTAGTAGAAAGTACCAAAAGTAATGTCGCTGCCAACTGCTGTCAGTGTTTTTACTTTAACTGATACTTCAACTGATTTTCAAGAAACACAAACACAACTATATCCAGCAATGCAACAGTTTTCACTGTTTCTATCAGAAGTGATTCATTCACTCCACCCTTTAGTGTTAAGTTAGCTGGAATAGCTGTAAGAGCGGCCTCTGAGTTGAGCTCGATGGCACAGTTCATATTCAGTTTAGTCAGGGTTAACCAATCTTGAAGCACGCCTCCTGCTGGACTGTCCTTCCACGCTTGTCATCGTTCACTGCTTGCAGCGCTTTCACTTCAACACAAATGACTCCTCCCTCAACCTAACCTTAACTCAGTTACTACTACAACTTTCAGCTTCACTTCAGCTGATGTCAGTGCTGCTCACAAGTCGACCGACACTAAAACTGTTTGTGACACTTAAAGTGTAAACAACTATCTCCAGCTAAATTCCACTGACGTCTGACAGCTGACAATCCCACTGCTTGCAGCTCTTCCACTCTGGCTACACTCTGGATACATGTAACGTATGCAGACTGCGGCGTGGATGCGCCATGGAGCGCATTTTTGTAACTGGCTGCGCCTGCAACGCATGTACACTGTTAAACTGTGCAAGAGACAAAGAAAACAGTGAGCTTTCAATCTGAGACTGCGCGGTGAATTTTCACAGAAATTGTGCAATATGGTAAAGTTAGCATCTTTCTATGCAAGGAATGAGGTTACTAGGCAACAACTGCAATGAGCAACAGCCAGCTGGCTCTGGCATAGTAGAGGCCGACAGGGTGACCCAGGAATGGATGTCCTGTTTGATATAAGGGAAAAATGTGGACGCTTTATGATCCGTCTCTGTGTTAAAGGGCCACACACACCCTGCTAAACATATGGCTAGAAGACCGGCCCTTTGCGCTTGCACACGCGCGCACACGCACACGCACACACGCACACACACGCACGCATAAATGTTATGTGTTTAAAGTAGCCAAACAGTTTCACTGATGTTTCACCTGCTGTCACATTCTACAGTTCAACCGATATCAAATGAGAGCTCAGCTGTGTTCAGTGATTACATTTCAACTGCTTTCCCCTCTTTAATGCTTCAGCTCCAACCTCACAAGCAGGAATTAACATTTTTAAACTTTCTTTGAAGGTGTGAATGTTTTAAGTATTTTGGTTGGAGATCAGCATCCAAATGTTCCCACTGAAAACTTCCTTATAGGCAACAATTAGACAGCAATGGTGATGAAACATAAACAACATATTTGATAAGGATACACTCCTGAAAAAGGAACATTTGGAAAGTAGTTTCAACACACCAGTCAAATCTAAACCGCCATGAACTTGCAGTACTTGCCTTTGCGCCGTATTTTGAATAATTCATCTCTGTGAGCGTCACCGGTCTGAGTTTATCAATGTCTCCAAATGCTACCCCGGGAACATAGAGTGCACAGACCACATGCACCCATCTGAAAACAGAGAGTGAGAAAAACAAAGAATAAAACGAGTTTATTGAAAAGAAACAGAGCAAACTGCAGCGCGTCAGAATGAAAACCGCGAGCTGAAAATGTTTCAAGATGATAAGCAGTTTTAAAACGGTGGCATTTAAAAAGGTTTTGATTTCTGGTCATTGATTTCAAGGAACACCGCCAAATTGATCAAAATCCACGGCTGCAGTTATTTGTGCAGTTAGTGTAGTGAAATACTGCAGACAATGAGACACTTCACATCGTGAAATTGGCTGCAGTGAGTTGCTCAGACACTTCAAAAAGAAATGGATTCATAGATTTATGTAGCCCCAGACTGCGGGCTACAGTTTGGTGTGACACAATTTCAAATGCGGACTTTAGGGAAGAGAATCCGAAGTCCAATATAAAGATATCCATCTCTAGCAAGCAACAGCTTCACAGTTTAATTTGCTGTGTTTTTCATGCTCTAGTGAAGTAGTAAATTCGGGTGCAGCTTGGCTGAGGAGCACTATCAGCGATAACGTGGCTGAAGTCTCCACGCTTCACATAACACACTCTTTTCTCTCACTCCTTTTCTTCCTCTATCTCTTCTCTTCCTTCCATCCCCTTTTCTCACTCTGCCAGTTCGCTCTCTCTCTCTCCTCCTTAATCCAACTTCTTCTTTCCACTCCTGAATATATGTACAATTTAGCTTGTACATATACTGCCTTCAGCATTTCAACCAGCCGAGGTCATTAACCAAGGCGTTATTTGTTTCTGAACACGTTCCACTCGCTGCCTCTCGTAAATGGCAGCTGACCACCGGGTCAATGCGCTCTACTGTAGCCCACCTCCCGGCGTCCGTCTCTTTGAAGATGCCATCCTGGTTGGGACACAGCTCACAGCTGGGAGTCACTCCATTCTTACAGGCGTCACAGAACCACGGCTCTGTTGAATTCTCCGAGGCAGAGCTCATGATTGAGTCGCTCTCGCCGTCCACACCGTAGCATCCTGGGAACACAGAACAGGAGCGTGAGAATTGCAATATTAACTGTATTATTCATTAAAGACAGCAGTCACCCTGTTGTCCATGTCTCTGTCTCTCATAAATGGCAGTGGTGTCAACATACAGTCTCTCACTACCCTCCAAAGCAGAGGAAACGCAGCCCATTGAAGCTGACACTTCATACCTCACAGCTGAGGAAACCCTGAAAAACCTCAAAATCAAATATTTCAGTTTGGACAAAAAAAAAAAAAAATTAGAACTTTTTTGCCGATGGTAGCTTCTTCCTCTACTCCAAAATGAAATTCAGAATGAAGGGTCGACGCTCAGACACAGCAAAGGTGGTCCAGAGGACATTTAGCATCCACTGCAGATGGTGCTTTACAAGGTTACACCACAGGACTCGCAGAGAGCAAGCGAAGCGCGGCTAGGCAGAGCTGGCGGCTGAATTTATTTCAGGTACTGTCTTTGTTTGTTACAGAATCAGTTAAAATCATTCTGACTGTATATTCGATGGGATGTTCAAATGAATTGTGTTGCTGTGAATGTACTTGAATTGACTGGCGTAGTCTTTTTGGGAAGTAACATGCACAGGACCACGGAACTGTCACGTTGGATTTGGTCATTTTACATCACTTGTGACGTCACAGACTGAGCTCTCACCTAAACTGTTGGTGATAGACCTCACTGGACAATAAAATGCACAGACTTATGTTAAGTTCAGTACACGCTGGATGAGTAGACCCTGAATAAAGATACACGGCTCCACAATTTGAACATTTGATTTGAAAATAAATAAATAAATAAAAAGGTGCAGCAAGAAGAAGCCCCGCAAAAGAATTTTAATGTTGTCCTCTTAATTTTCTCAGGTTGCCTAAACAATTACTCGGCTGATGCGGTTTCTATGGCAGCTATTACACCAGGCGGACGTGCTCTTCACTACCAATGAGGGCAGCAATCAGTACACTGCCTCCATTAGGGAGATAACACTCTAACTCCTAATTCAGTCAACCAGCCTTCGGGCTTTTTGAGCAATGCGAAAGACTCACAAATCAAAAGCTCAATGTTCTGCATGCCCGTCACCGCGTGCCACACTGGGGAGTCGGGCAGCCCATCGAAAGCAAACACTGGGGCAGATGGAGTTGTTTATTCAGCTCTGCACTTTGTTTGGTAGGTGCATGTCCTTTTCTGATTGAGAGACCATTTGCTGTGTGTCATGGTGAATCACTAATTTTGCACTCTGCTCTTCGGAGGCGGGTTTATCTCCAGTTCTAATGCCACCGTTTTTTTTTTCCTTCGGATCAACTCAAAGGCAGGATACACCAATCAAGCTGCTGATTATTCCAGTGGGGCTATTAAGTCACAGCTGGACTCTGTCCTGACCTTCAAATAAGAAGAACTACATAGAATCGGACTATCCAAGATGTGAACATAGCTATAGCTTATTTCTACCTCTATTTTCTCCACAGTATGTGGCAAGGGCAGGAGGTTAAGTCCTGCTAGCTCCAATATAGCTCCACTCAACGTTTATTTTCTTAAAGAAAGGTATTACTGGAATACCTCTGGCAACAGCTGGGCGCTTCATCTTCACTGATTGGGCTTTGAACCGTGGAACTGGAGGTTGTGAACGACCACCATGCTGGTTTAACCGACTTACGGCTGAACCGTGGCACAAATCTTCGGTGTTCCTTTTGAACTGAGATACAAAGCTCAGACCGTTAAGCCACGGGTTGCTGGCTAATATGAGCTAAGCTGACAAAAAGTGATGACTACAGGATAGCTTCATAATCCCTGAAGGAAAGATTATTCTTGTCAGAAATGACGAGCTTGGGAGGAAAAAAAAAAGATGGGGCAAGGTAGAGTTGACTGAACCAAGAGAAGTACTTTTAACTGTATTGAGATTTAATAGCCCTGTTCACTCGCCGTCAACAAAGACTAACAAACTGTGGTGTGGATCTGTGAAGCCAGCGAGAATATGAAACGGCGTGTTTGAACACGTTGGGTACGGTAAGGCAGGAGGGCCGCCACGGGCTGTTTTTCCACAGGATGAAAAGAAAAGTGACGAGAAACTTGTACAAATCAACCAGCCATCTGTTTTTCAGCACAGTGATGGCTCACGTTGTCAAACTGGCAGCAGTCTCCTGCTAATCTTCCATCGATAGCTAGCTACATTGCCAAGGATGTAAATTGGACACAAATTAAAAGAAAAACATGAATAAATAAGTGCAGAATCCCAATGAATGCAGATGCCTCCACGTAGAACACAATGGTCACTTAATGGTTTGATAAGCATGAAAATGATGTGAATCATAAAATGTGTCTTTTTAAGTCACTAGACCCCAACCCCACTGTACACCAACGGGGAATTTCATCATCCATCCATCCATCCATCCATCCATGCATCCATCTTCTTCTGCTTATCTGGGACCAGGCTGCGGGGGCAGCAGCTTGAGCAGGGATGCCCAGACTTCCCTCTCCCCAGACACTTCCTCCAGCTCTTCCAGGAGGATCCCGAGGCGTTCCCATGCCAGTCGAGAGACATAGTCCCTCCAACGTGTCCTGGGGTAACCCAGGAAAGACCCAGGAAGACCCAGGAATTTCATCAACACTAAACGAGAACATATATGTCAACTTTATTGTCCCTCCAGAAGAAGGACAATCCACATTCTTGGAGAGTCTGTGACAATCAGAATGTACCGTTTCAGAAGTTAGCTAAAGAACCAAAACGTGACATTTTACAGAAATCAGTTTCTGAGATATTCTACTATGGATTCATTATTTGTGCTCAAGATCTACTCTGTTCAAATGATCGACATCGAAATGTCGACATGTTTGTGGTTTTAAATAGTAAAAGATGGTAATAACTACAAAGTGGCTCAAAATAATCAGCTAACATTTGTTTTTATTTGAAGGAATAAAGTAAATGACTATTTCACTTATGGTGAATAATTATTAACAATTAATAACAATGAGTTTGGTCCAGACATGCTACATATTTAAAGTGCCCTGAGATAACCTTTGTTGTACTTTAGCACTACACAAGTAAAACTGAACTGTATTGAATGAAATGTCACGCAGCCACATGTTCCACTGGCTCCCCACATTATTAAACATCTTGTACACTCAGTGTCTTTTATGGTGTCTACATAAGGCTAACAATATTTTTTCCTGCTCTGTACTATGGAGCTCTGTTGTTGCCCGAAAATGATTAAAACACATCAGCGAGTCACAGTGTTGCGTTGGGTTTTCCTTCATTACCATGGAAACACAAGGTAGTTTATCTGGACTCAATGCCACGTCCGCTGTCTGGCTGCCAGGAAAACTCGCTAAAGCACCAAGTAACTAATCCACGTCTGAAAACTGTCAGAGCCAAAACTTCCTATTTGAGTGGTGTTTGTTGATAAAAACAGCGATAAGCAGTTATAAAACGACCCTGCCTTTTAGTTTTAAAATGCTAATCCGGTTTCAGCAGTGGGGTCCACAGACCACAGGTTATGGAAGTCATAAAATACTGAAAGACAGACACATACATAGATGTTTCTGGTCTTTTCATGAGATTTGAAAAATACAATAAGTGAATTAACTGGAAATGGTGAAATAATTACATTTACAGTATACCTAAGGTAATTTACTCACGTTCAGTCGAAAAATCAACATCTCTTTCACATCACAGGATCAGGAAAAGACGTTAGCTTGATGGTGGTGTATTGTTAGCATTAACCTTTTGTAAAGTAACATATCATTGATTAGAGAGAGCAAACTGAGAGACCCATGTACCGAGCGCTAAATAAAAGAAAACCAGCAGAGCTCAACATGTGAACCTGTGATAAAAAAGAGCCTTCATTGCCATTTAAAGTCAAAGGCAAATAAAAGCAAAGGGAGAACTTGTGTTATGGTAATGATGTGTGCCTGCATGACTGGAGAGAGTCTGATAATCAAAAGGCAGGCTGGTAAGAACAGGACTCCTCTATGTCCTCTGTGTAGATCCTCGCTTTGTGGACTTCTGCCCATTCCAGCTTTTGATGTCTCACCCTGGTCTGGTGCGCCCACCTTTCATGTCGGCCTCTCCTCTCGTCCGAGAGGCAGCGGCAGTGTCCGGACAGCAGCGCGAACGCAAGAACAAAGAGAAGCGGTGAAGTCGAGCAGCAAGACTGACTCGTATGAGCTTCAGATACTGACAGCTCATCCCTCATCTCTGCCTCAAAGTCGTTCCTTGTCTGACCTTGTCTTAACCTTGAACAAGGTACTTTGTGATCTCTAAAACGAGCCGACACGCTGCAGCTTTTCAGAGGAGGTGTCTGATGTTATCGCCGCCATCATGGCTATCACCTATCGCGCTCTCATGCACACAAATAAACAAACTGCACCATCAAGATACTCATTCTTCAATGTCGCATACGATTATTTTACTGATTATTTATTGAACAATTATTTAGTCCCATATCCAAAGGTGATGACTCCAAATTGACACCTGTAGGGTCTACGATCAGGAAGGCATGCTGGTTGCTTGCTCCAGTGTTCGTGGGGTCCTGCACCGTGAATCCTGGCCTTCAGTCAAAGTGTCGACGGTGAGCTCTATTGCAGCGCTGCACAAAACCACCTGAGCTATGTGCAATGGCACAATCATGGCACACTGCATGGTGCGCAGAGCATTGCAACAATCAGCAGCCCCCACAACTCGACCCACTGCAGTTGGAGACAGTGACTTGTGGCACTTGTAACAGTGAAGGAGTGACACGGTGATAAAGGTAGCCCACAAATCAATCACGCTGTCTGAATCTGCCATCAGTTGGGTTAAAATGTGAGTTTAGATGGTCAAACTGTTCACCGCGGCATTATTAATATTAACGGAGACTTACATTTACAATCATTCCACCGGCTGAAACAGGCTTCAGAGGCATACAGTTGAAGAAGGCTGAAGTCATGCAGAATAAATGCTGCTTTTCCCATCAGCACCTCTGCCTCTGTTAGCCTGTCATATTATCTCTTAGTATACCTTTGAGGAACACTTCAGCGATTTACTCAGCTGTTACCTGCGCAATGAACAGACACTGGCACAGGCTCAACTAAAAGCAGTTTGTTCTAAAAACAGTGCAGACATTATCAAATAATGCAGAGAATTTGCGGAAAATACAGTCTCCAACTACGTCTGCACTCATTCCACTGACTATGATGCACGCTCCAAAAGTTATTTACTAGCATTCATTTCTGATAAAAGCACGGGCTGATCAAGAACTGTGCTTACAGGAGGACGGGACATATTTTCAGTGCCAGGTCGAACTAGCCTGCCTCAGCATAGTGGTTCTTCAGAATCACGCAGCATGATTACAGCTCAGCTCTCCTAAAAATAAATGCGTGGAAATGGCTGAAATCATTAATAGTAGGAACACCACTGATCCCAGTGCAGTGCTTAGAAATGACAGGATTGGAACCACGCGATTCAAGAGCGGAGAGAAAGGCCATCCATCCCCATCCAGCACGCCGACATGCGCGGTGAAACGGATTGCGCCCTGCTTCAACCACAACTGGAGGTGCCCTTCAGTGACACCACCAGGAACCTCTGACAACACAGCTCCCAGGTTATGGGGAGCGTCTAAACCAAGAAGGGTGAGCAGAGACCCTGGGAGATGAAGTGCTCTGCTGTAAATCTCAAACATGAGATCGTACATTGTGGCAATTAGCGCTCAGATCACAACAGATCTATTCGTGCAGAAGAACTCAAAATGTGTTGCTAGAATTAAGTTCCATGTTTGACTGCCCCAGAAATATGGAACGCCACTCGTGTCCTTGGAGGGGGAGATAGGAACTGGCCGCAAGAGCTGCCACCATGTCCTCTCTCTCAAGCCTCCGCTGCAAACCACTTAGTCTCCCCTCTGTGTCTTTTCAGGGAGATTAAACATGTCTCAAAGGAAGAAAATATCAACCAACCAAAGGAACAAGATAAATTTAAGACCTGCTCCTAATATCTCATGTCTGCTATGGAGAATTGGTGATTAGGGCAGTGTGTGTGTGTGTGTGTGTGTGTGTGTGTGTGTGTGTGTGTGTGTGTGCACATGTCGTAAGAGGGTGTGTGAGTTAGACTTTCTGAGATAATCTACCCAGACCTGCATACACCTCAAAGGTATTCACTGCTTCAAGCCCAAACCCTGATACAGTTCAGCCAATCGCAGTGATGTGGGACTGTGTCAGTGTGGCGGAGGTGGTGCTGTTACTGAATGAGTGTCTGCTACCTGTCCGTGTTTTCACGTGGCAATATCTTGTTTCATGGACTTTTTATTTCAAAATGAACTTTCCTGGAAACATACAAGGGTGACAGGAAAAGACAACAGAGCAGAGCGATACGCACCCACGCAGGATGAGCGCTCTGCAGTTTGCAGGGATTTGAGTACTGATCGGTGATCGGGACACACACTTTTTATGTAAAGACTGCAGGGACCCCTCTCACAGTTCAGACAAATAGGATGTCAGATGGGAGCAAATGCACTAAAACGTGGTGGCGTGTGTTCCAGGCATCATTGATGCACTGCAGCCTGTGTTTATTTCTGTTTTGGTTTTGTTCTGTAAATGGTTAAAAAAGGTGATTTCAGGTTCTCAGATCACATGGTCAGGTGTTCCCATCGCTTGGCTTCACTGACCCCTAGTCCAAAACCCAAGATATCTACTTTATAAAGCTATAAAAGATGCAAACCTTCACAATACAGAAGCTGTATAATACTGTATAAACGTCCTCGGTCTACTCTGCACGTCTTGCTTTGACCGGTGCTTCTAAATTAGAGCAGCAAGGGAAAATACATTGATAAATGAAGTAAGTGAAAATTAGTGGTGTCACATTGATCCACTTTGCATGGTCAGCCTTAACTGTGGATGTCAGGGAGAGCTCCCGACCAAAAGAGATGACTCACAGAGTCATTGATCTGGTTTCAGAGCAGTCGGGCTCGCCTAGCTTACAAGGCTGCAACAGGAAGTTTGCTGTAATAATACAACACAAAAAGGAAATCAATTCATATTTAATTGTTACCAGATAATGTTTACACTAACACATTCCAATTTGCTCTGCGTCTACGACGGTGCATCACATTAGCAGCGTGTAGGATCTCACATGCATCATGCAGCATCTACAACCACCATCAGATAGATGATAATAAATACCAAGCACTGTCTGAATAGCCTGGTTTGCTGTGATACACCAACAGTCAAAGGGGACAGTCACTGTAGGTAGTGGTCCTCAGCCAATCACTAATGTTTGCATTCAGTTGAAATCAGCTGGTGTGCTTGGCATGTATCCTGTACTGAGTGCACTGTCAACCTGATAAAGCATTTGCCCATTCTTATTCAAAGTCATGCGATCTTGTCAGTTTGCAGTCTGCTTCCCCCCCACCTTTCTTGTTTATCTACTTCTACACTTTCTACAAAAGCTACTGCCAACTGTCAATCAACATGAAACCACAGGAAGTCAATCCTCACAAGGGTGCGTGCACATCCTTGTGTGTGCGTGATGCAACCAAACCATGGATGCTTGTACAATCTGTGCTCCATAGTCTCCTAGTGGTCCAAAACTCCACATGGTACATTTCTAGGACATAGCAAAATATCTGCTGGGAAAGAAATCAAAGCTTCAATATGGTCAAATCTAATTTTCATAAACTTTGTCGTCCACCTACAACTAAAAACATCTAAACTGTTTAGACTGTGCAGCAGTCTGCCTCTCCAGTCTCTCTCCAAAACACCACGTGTTTGCTTGCCTTTGTAGACTCAGCCCAGTGCGTGACATTCATTAAGACATTAAGACATTCATAGTGACGCACGCCAAAAGTGATGGAAATGGTTGAGAGAGGAGCTCAGGCCCGACCTTCACACCTCCACACAACAGGCCAAAGGCTGGGTAAGCTGAGCACGATCGTCTGTTTTGAAATGTTGCAATCTATGTAAAGACGTGTTCAAAAGTATGGTGCCGTCACATTTTACTGTGGACAGGATTACTTTCATGTATCACAGTTTGCTGGCGGTGATGCACAGCATGAGGGTACGTACTGCCAGCTTCAGAGGAAAGTGAGTCCCTCCAGCATGAATGAACTTGCAGAGATGTTGGTCGGCTGAGGCCCAAGTTCACTCTTTATTCATTCATTGTTAGTTTTTTGGTTCTGAGGGTAAATACCAGGACTGTTGCCTGGACTATCGCGTCTCAACTTATATCCATACATTTGTATGTCGGACCAACTCTGCGTCTTACCTTCGTGCACTGTCACTCCACAGTTGTCGCACTGGATGATCTCATCTGCATCCTCGCTGTTGTCGCCCAGGCAGACGCAGCAGATGAGGATGTGCTGGGTGCTCCAGGTTTGGGAGCGGTCCAGCAAGGCATCCTGGGGAAAGAGGAGACCAGAGGCACAGTAAAGCCACTTATCCAGCATCCCCTCCCTCTGAACAGATCCAGTGACTGGCAGTTATGAAATCCCGGATACAATGCTCGTCGACACTGTGCCAAGTCGATTACAACAAAGGCAGAAATGATCCTGGAAGCGCTCTGATACCATCTAAACCTCTCACTGGGTTTTATGGTAACTCTGTGACTCATATTGTTGTTTGGCCATACATAACCAGGTCAGGGTGAAAGAATGGATATAAAAAGAAGAATAGAAGTTTTCAGAGCTTCACAAGCTAACATCACATTTTACAGAGTCAACAAACAAACAAACATCAGCTCCTTCCTGTTGGACTCACCTCATTTCCCTTTCCCTGGGACATGCTGTCATTAGTCAGCTCTTCATCAAAAGCGCTGCTGCTCTTAGGCTTCTTCTTGGGCTTCTTCACCTCTTTGTCAGTATCACTGCTGCTGTTGTTGTTGTCCTCACCATCCTCCTTGTCGTCATCGTCATCGTCGTCGTCGTCCTCCTCCTCCTCGTCATCGTCGTCGTCGTTATCATCGTCATCGTCGCTGGCGCTGCCGCCGTCCTCTTCCTCGGTGCCTCCTTTCTGAGCGACTGCTTTGCCTTTCTTCTTCCCTGCCGTGGGTCTCCAGTCGTTATCATCCTCACTGTCGTAGTCGTCCATCTCGTTCAGCTCCTCCATGGTGGTGAAGTCCAGCAGTGGGCGGTTCCTGCGGAAGTTCCATTTCTTGGGCTCGGACTGAGACTCTTCTGTGTTGACGCTACCAGACCCTGGCGTTGAGGTAGATTCAGTGCCAGCAGCTGGAGCCGGTTCGGCCTCTGATGTCTTTTTGCTCTTGCGTCGGCTTTTGGGTGGAGCGACAGTGGGGGTGTCTTTGGTGGAGCTGTTGGAGGAGGGCTGCTGTTTGGTCTTCTCCTCGTCTTCTGTTAAGTTGTCCTCAGCAGCCAAGTCTTTGGCCTCCTCTTCATCTATGCCATCGTCTGCAGAGCCGGCGTTTTCCGAGTCACTTTCTGAACCTGCAGCGCTCGCTTTAGACCCTTCCTCATCGCTGCCGTTACCCGTGCCGTCTGATCCTAGCAGAATACAAAGCAATGACAGCACGGTCACATTGGCTTGTAGAGATCAAAGATTACTTTTAGTCATTCCTTCTGTTGACCTGGAATTTGAATGTGTTTTCTGATGAGCACAAATTGAAGAAGTAGCTGTGGCATAAGAGTGAAATACAAGTGAGTTCTGAAAAGCTGGACTGTGGGACTCTGAAGGCCAGTCAGCCAGGATCAGTTACTTTGTAATGAACAATGTCTGTGAATGACCCACTCTCTCTGTCAAAGACGAGATGTCGTCTTGAGGCAAATCCAGGTGTGCAGTGTGCAGTGGCATCCAGTGACAACCATACATTACCACAGCTGTCTTTCTCTCTCTCTCTCTCGCACACACACACTAACACACACACACACACACACACACCCACCAGCACCAACACTTGCTGCTGTCACCTTGATTTTAATTTCCATATCATTAAATAACTTCCTCTAAAATAGCTTCTGAAATTAACTGAAAACTCGTGAAATACCGTTTCAGGCTTACACAAAATTACAATAAGCACAAAGAAATTTAGAAAATGCATATTTCATTTCTTTTCTTTCTGAAATTACAATAACTGGTTCTCTTCAAACTCCCCTTGTTGCATTATCTCACAGTGCAGAGCGCTCTCTCAGTGTTATCCCCAGTGAGGAACAGTGGTTATGGATATGTAGGCTCGAGGCTTTAACGTTTCCACAAATGTCCAAAAACCGTTTTATCCTCACGGAAAATGGACACAAATATGCACAGCAGCTGTAATGTGACTAGAGTTTCTATTTCTTTAGTCAAATGTGAGGTAAACTCTTCTTTAATTCAATTACAGGTGAGCAAGCACAGGAGAGTGAATGTGACATTACACTAAAAAGCAGAGAAACTGCCTGATTGTGGTTATTTATACATCGGGGACTAAAGAGGGATCTGCTTCTGCTCTATTTTGCAAAGTGCAGGCCGTGCAGTTTTCCACAAGGCAACTTACCGGGGCTCTGTGCAGATGCTGGTCTGAACCCATAACTCATTTTTGCCACAGGGGGCCCAGTGTGAGGCCATAACTTGCAAAATAGGGTCACAGTTAGAAGATATCGATTTGCTTTAAGGGGTCATGAACTAAAAGGGTGGAAACCACGATTTTTCATACATACCAGGGTCTTACACTGTGACGGCAGGTCCACCATAAATCCTACACTGTATTGTTTAATTATGATGTAAAATGACATCAGTTTAAGGCTACGGTACAATATTAACACCAAGCTTACCTGTGGCATCTCCCACTTCAAAGTCACTGTCGTCGGAGCTGTCATAATCCAAGGCATCTAAGAGAGAGGCAGCGAGGGGCTTCACCTGTCGGCGCTTCAAACTGCGGTCCACTAAAAATGACCACAAGAAAACAAAGTCTGAGTGAGCGGTGGAGTCCAGGAGCGCAATGACAACCAGTACAAAACTATAAAAAAAACTACCCACATGCAGCCGGGAACTAGAGAAATCTTGTTACTCTGTACCTTTTGAAATCTGAAATCTACAATTTTAAGAGTAGATTAATCAATTGCGATCGATACCATCATCCTCTATAAACCCACGTGTGCAGTGCCTCATCAGAAACTGAAAACTGGGCTCAGAGTTTGGGTCAGGGTGGCTGTTGTGTTTAGCGATGGTTCCTTAGTGATGCAAGTCACTCTGAAGACTAACTAGCATGGAAGGCTAACGCAAGTTATAGGTTTTGATTTAAAGTGCAGTGGCACTAGGTTGCATCACACTGAAAATATATTTGCTGTGGCTGTTGGCTTGGTTCTTTTTGTGAGTACAGAGCGACTGCTCTGAATCAGCTGACAAACATGAGTTCTGTTTTGCCTTGTTTCATTACAGTAGTAGTAGTAATCAATATATCAGTTTACATATCAGTGTATTTTACTAATATGCACTGATGCCTAAATGGTATCTTAGTGCTGCTGTAGACCACGAGATGTAAACATCTTTGGGGACACACCGCCCTCCACAGTTTAGGCTACATGCGCGAGCTGCTAGGCTACACTATAATCCCCTAATGTCCAACTGGAAATCAAGCTTTAGGGGTAAGCTGCTGAGCTTCTACTGGCAAATATCACTTATGTTTCACTGGCACATACCATTTCACACTAACTCATACCAGCTCTTACAGACATGACACTGATTTTTAGGATTTATTCTTAGTGCTAAGCCACTTTAAATAATCAAACACTCGCACTCTTTTACTGAACATGGCACGTCCCTTGTGCTCTAATGAAAACCCTGCAACTCCCTCCCCCAAAACACAATTAGACGTCGCCCTCCATCTTTTTTTTTTCTCATTTTCTGATATCCACCACGAGGACAGGTGTAGGTGTAAACCTACATAGCGATGAACCCCATTCTGATTCCAGGATACCAGTTTTACTTGGCAGCTCTCAGTGAAACACAAGAAGCATGAGGCACCTGTCAGAGTGGCATACCACTAATAATCAGATTCTGAGACTGAAACAAGGGTGACACACCATCAGTAAATGTCGCTGAACAGCAGTGTCTGCCAGTATAACAAAAGAGACGCTGTTGATAAGTGGGCCAAAACAGCAACACTTCATAATCAGTAGTGGCATATGTCAGTAAGAATCAGCACGCGGCGGTGGGAAGCAGTACGTGCCAGTTGAACAGACGCGCCAGATGCCAGTGGCACAGCAGTGGCATACCAATACTGACCGGTGACACACCACTAACCAGGATCAGTTTCATGGTAGAGTGTGATATGAATGGGTGATCTTCATCCTGGGTGTATTTGCATATTCACTGTGGTGAATTCTACCATATTAGAGTTTAATGTCTGTCAGGGTAAGATGTTATTTTACATCATACATCGTATTTGCTCATCTAAGCAAAATCCTTGTGTTTCCATAAAAACAATATTAACTGTCGACACAATATATCATATCTTAATGATCTCTGATCAGTGCACACCTAGCACTAACATATGCAGTAAGGCAAGAGTGGCATGGCAGCAGCCACATTCTGACCTCAGCATCACTCTGATATATTAGTCATTAAGTGGACCATCTCAGCTCTCTTAGCCTGTCACCAAAACATCATTGTAAAGGAAAAAGTACATATCTGGAAACACTGCTATGATCTTTGTTTGAAGTTTTACATTATCCAACTTGGTAAGATCTTATTTTTTAACAGAACATATGGACCCTTTCTTCCTCTTAGCTAAGGTAACTTTTGTTCTGATGAGTAAAACCCTGAACAGCTCAGTCCTCGCTTCAGATTTAGGGTTTGTTCACCCTCTCTTAAGAAAAGGCCCCGAGGCTGGTGTTTGTTTACATTTGGCAAATCTTTTCACGACCAGCAGCGGCTGCATCAAACGACAACACAACCCTGAAACACACGTTTACTGGGATTCATCCCAAGCGTTTTTCAATGAAGAAAGTGACCCTTATACGTGATTTATCAACGTTCCTCACCTGCACGCTGCGTCTGATACTAGCAAACTGTTAGCAAACAAAGAGCAGCGCTGCGCCTCGGCAGCTACCACAATGCTACAACGTTAGCTTAGCCCTGCTCTTTCGGTTAACCACACTGGCTCCCGTTAACCTTTATAAAACACATCAAACCATCCCAACAACCTCCTGTTTATCGCTCTCGTGTCCCCATTGCACATCCTTGTCTGCCGAGCAAGGTAATTAGCGAGCTAGCTATTTGTGGCTAGCATTAGCTGCAGGCTTTCACCTCACATTACAGCAGTACTATGCGTATCCTCAAGTTCGTTTGACACAGACACGAGTGTGAGATAGCTTAAAATGGTAAAGTTCAGGTTAAATTGACACTAACAGGCCAAAGGATGCACTTAAAACACAACCAGCATTAGCATTTCAAGCAACACCAAGTGCTCGTCACAAAGCGTAGCTAGCCTAGCTTAGCCGACCAGCTGCTACCAGCAGTTCGAGACAGCAATAATGTTGAAACGGTGCGCCGGCAAGTGCAGTTTAACTGAATCGTACTAAAGTTAAATGGAAAATGTCAAGGTGCAAAGCTTCACTCACTCTGTAGCGCGTATTTACTACAAGGAACGAGGCAAGTCCTTTAGCAGCATGTTATGTGGACAATGGAAAACAGCAGTGACGTAAAGACGGCTGGATGTTGTTGCCATGGGGACAGAGCGGGGACAGATGGGGGCAGGTTGAGGATACAGGATGCTTATGTTGTAGAGAAGTTAATAAAACAAGAGACAGGCGTAAATATGCGGAAAAACTAATAATTTATGCTATGTAAATGCTATTTTGCATTTCTGAAACCTTATGTACAGCATTGGCTTTAAGAAAGAAAACCATTTTGGTGCCATTACTAATGTTATCTCAGTTTAGCATTGATATCCTGAGAAGTAAAATACAAGCAATTTGTCTCAGTAAGATGTTACTCCACCTTAAGCCTTCTGAACAGCTTTCATACTCCACGTTATTCTTAAGTATGTGAAACTGCAGGAATGAACAGCATCCTTTCAAAAGTCATTCCTTTAACTTTTGTTGTTTGGATGTGGATGAGAAGAACTGTCTAGAATGTAGCTCCAAAGTTTCCAAAATTACTGATACGACAACTGGGTTACAATACAGTAAGCAAAATCATGGTCGGTAGACAAGCACACACGTGAGCGTAGTCATTGCCCGTGCAAATAGAAGGCTCTAACATCCACACAACTACATCCATGATTACCATATGATGGGACCCTCCTGCACATAGAGCCAGCTAGGTGTTACTTGAACTATTCCTTTAACAAAAACAAACAAAAACATTTCATACAAAAATGGAGTAAACAAGTAAAGGCTGTACAAACATCAGACAGACAAAAATGAATAGGTCTACATAATTACAGGTATAAAAGAAAATAAACAAATAAATAAAAAGATCTTTTTTTAATAAAAATCCAGATGTTCCAATTTTTTTAATAAAATTTATCAGAATGTAATGATTTTTTTTTTTTTATCCTGTTAAGATGTTTGGAGTGACTTGGTACCAAAATTGCCAAAACTGACTCAGAAGGGATTCTCTAGAGTGCTGAAAATGACTCTAATTACTTTTCCATCTGAATCCCATTTTGTTTGTATTTCTCTGCAAATGCCCCTCTTGAAAATCTTTTCATCGTGCAATTACTGTGTCCAGACCCTCTGTTGGATTTGTGAGGAAATGGTAAAGTTCATTTGAAAGGGTGCAGTTGCATAAAAAAGGGGACTTTGGCTCATATTCAAAATGAGCTTTGTTTCCATTGTCCTCCTTTGACTTTGCCAGTTTAGCAAATAAGAGACGATTAAAATAAATGAGCCTAGATTGATCCTGATACATGGTAAGGGGAAGACTGATGGGCCGAGCAAGCAAAAGGGATGATTACAACTGTCCTTGCTTGATGACAAATGGCCCTGTATTGTGCTGGAAAGAGGTAGTTTTTTTTATCAGCTTGCATCAAAACACTTTGGGGATATCACAGTAGCCATCATTGTCATCATCACTATCAGCATTTTCATCGTTTTCTTTCCTGCCCTGCTTTGATCAACATACAGCCTATGGTGCAGCCAGATACTGTTGGAAGAAATGCAGTGGGAATGAAATCGCATTGATAATGTTAGTGAGGCCAAGTGTAAATGATTAGAATTACACTTACTAAAATACAACTTTTTCAAAGCAGATGCCAGTTTATGCATCTCCCGAACAGCGTATATGGATAAACAGCAGTCGGCTTACGCTTCTAAAGATTAAAGGTGAGATGAGACATTTAGTTCCACAATGTGGTTTGTGGTGCTTTCTGAACTAATCTGGGCTTCCTAAGGGTAAAATGAGTAAACAAGCCTCAGCTGTTAAGTGTTTTTTTAGTTTTTCATTTTTCACTTTTCCAAGTGTCACAGAATAACAGGTTAAAACATGAAACATCAAGCAGTTCTTTTCTTTTTCCACCTCCCCCTCAAAATTAATAGGGCTAAACAAATGAATCAAGCAGGCTCATTAACAACAGAAAGAGAGCTCTCTATCCAGGGAATTAACACTACAGTTAAGTGTTGCATATCTGTTTTTCTTTTGTATCCAGCTAACATTAATGGTCACTGGAAGTGCAGACTGGATAATACTTGACAAGCAGGTTGTGTGGTGAGGTAAAGTTGGGGAATGCAGGTAATGGAAATCGTGGAAAAGTACAAAAAGACCCAACAAAGAAAAGAAGAAAGGTAAAGGCAGCAATAGCAATAATTACAGTGATTGTGTGTTGGGTTTACACGTAACCTACATTCAACACAGTGTCTGAATGCATCACAGACAGAGGGCTGAGGCTGCTGCTGGTAACATGTTACAATGCTCCTTACTACACTGCATGGTATAATGAGTTAGAATAATACATGTGGTCTGGGCACTTAAACCAGCTTAAACATCACAAGCCCATGTACTGTGATTTTGACAATTGGACAACGCTGATTAAAGTAACATATAATTCAATACTGACTCAAAATCCAGAGTTGAGGTATCTAAAGCTAACTACAGGTGTTAAACAGGATGTGAAAATGTATTAGGCAAAACAAATTAGTGGCTAAACATATGTGGATTTTGAAAACAAACAGTGCTCACTATCTGCGCCCCAAGTGATGGATGAATCAAACCATATACTATAATGCTGGATGAACTGAGATCCTGTCAAATGGAGAAGGATGTGAGCATCTCATCTTTCACTCGTGACGCAAAATATCAAAACCAAAATGCAGAAGAAACCATGTCCGTGAAGCTGTGCACTCATTGGTTTAGAGTTAACATATTAAACCACAGTAGCTGAAATTGTCCACACGCTCACAGCAATCACAAACAGCGATACAGGTGTTCAGGGGTGTGGATTACTTTAACTTAAAAAAGCAGAATGTTAACACACAGATTCAACTGTTTATTTAATATTTCATGATTCAAGAGCGCAGGCAAAAGCGTGAGTCATTGAAAAGGGATGAATGAGGTGCACAAACATAAATATACACATTGAAAATTAGCCTCAACCCATTAGTCCAAGGTAGAATGAAACGCGGCAGACGATGAAACTAGATGGTGGCAACCTTAGTGATGTTTGATTTAGGAGGAGCAGTGGGAAACGCTGTGCAGGCTCCGCGTGGAGAGCGGAGATCTTGAGAAAGTGTCCTACCGCAGATATCAGTCAGCTTGATGAGCCAGAGGACAGAAGCAATTACACCGAGAGCAAGAATAACACAGGGTTTAGGAAATAAAAACATTACTATAAGGACGCTCCATGACAAGTAAGGTTTAAAACCTCATTTGAAGAGGAGTAATTGCATTGGATGTTATTTATGAATCCTGCGGTAAAATGTAGCAAAATGTCTGTGTTGATCTACAGCCTCACCCGCCCCCAAGATTTTGCATTTAAATTGGGATATTTGTCCATTCATATGGCGTAAATCATGTGACACCATGTTCTGCATTTATCTTTCATGAGACTGCCTTTACATTCATTCTACATCCGGAGAGAGTGAATTGTATTATTACCCCACCAGCAGCGCCCGACGACGTGTTGCAATAAAATGTTCAGTGGGAGCCATTTACTTCTGAGGTACGCAGAGCAAATTCTATTTAAAGAAGTGGCGTTTTCAGCTCTCACCAAACTAGTTCTGATGATACAATTTAATGAACATAGAGTAAAATGCTTTACTATTTTAATATGCTGGTTGTCAAACAAGCCCAAGAACTGGGTCCATCAGCTGATCCAGGAAGGAGAACTTGTGAAACAGGGTTCCACAGGATAAGACAATTAGCCATAATTAGCCTTGTTTCAACTCATTGATGTATACAACACTGTCCCGTCGTCCCGGGGATGATAAGAAATGAGAATTCGCAGGGATCTTCTCCAGGATGCCTCTGGGACAGAGGCGATATTTGTAAATGTACTATTGCTCTGACAATGGCGACTGAGCTAACAGAGCTCAAAGCTAACACAGCTAATAAAGCTAACGAGCTATTGGAGCTGAACACACGGCACGACTGAGACTTTATAAACCTTAAGCTGGTGGAAGCTATCGACTGAAGCTGTAAAACACAAGCACAAAACGCCTCCCAACAACTTTGTCAGTATGATTATATTGTTATTTTTCTCATTTCTTATCTGTTTTTTATGTCGGTCAAGGGACAAGATATTTATTTTCCACAGAAAATATGAGAAACATGTGGCTACACTGATCATAACAGACCAGAAATGAACTTTGGGTTGCTTTTTTCATTTATACAAGGCATTAAAGTGACCTTATTTGATAACCAGTGGCAATTATGTGATGATGATCAGGCCATAATGTAGAGAAACAATAGCACAAGTTGAGTGGCGCCTATAAAATCAGCCAGCTGACTTAGACAAACAGCTTGAGTTACCAGACTTTAGGCTGATGTTTCGAGGATTAGCTGCTGTGAAATACAGGTTAATACCAGAACAAGGACGGTTGTAGCCTCTCAGCCAATCGAGAAAGTTTTCTCATTTTACTTTTAAACAGTGCTGATCTCTATTCAGATGTGTGTGTCTGCAGCATAAACCTACACATGCACGCTGTAGAAATATGGATATGGCAGCAACAGTAAAAAAATATAATAATAAAGTCCAATTGCACGCATCACAGTTTCTGACGGGCAGAGAACCGATAATTGTAGAAGCTTGAAATGAAATAGCTGCCGGACAGCCTAATGGCCTGGATGCACCAGTATCACTTTCAAGAAGACAGCCAGATGAAAAGACTGAGGGTGGCGCGTGGAATCTTTCATAACATTCAGTGATCTTCAATTTCAATTCATTCACATTCATGTTAAATCAGTCCTATATGAGATTGCTGGTAGTGGTGAAGCGGTGTTGCACTCGGGGGCTTAATTATATGCTACACGTGTGCACACGTGTTTGCGATGAATGTGGGGTTTTACCTTTTCACAGCAGCAGTCATAACACCACAGTGTTACAGCAAAGGACTGTAGATGAATGAAACAATTGCCCTTGATGTTAACCTACACTAAAATAGGTTTCCAAGAAGACTCAAGGCTGTCAAGTGTCAGTCTATACATTCAGACTATATGTTCAAAGGTTTGTTAAGCCCAGAGGGTGGAGTTGGTATCGGGATACTGTATTTCATCCTTGAGTAGTGTCTGCAGGTTTCCGTTCAGCCTGCGTACAACTCGGTGAGGCGGGATCAGAGGACAGTCATAAGACAGAGGAGAAAGAAAACGAACCTGGAACAATAAAAGTGAGGGGGACAGAAATGAGGTTTATGAAAAGTGGACGTGCCATTCGTCATCCAAATGTTCCACAGAGAAAAACACGAGTCATCGCTGCAGTAAACAAAATGGCTTCCCATATAGCATCTAAAGCTGCAGTGTTGAGACTGCTGTGGTGTAAAAATGAACCTCGGTGCAGGAGACAGACCGTGCTGTCATCGTCCATCTGCAGCCGCATGGTTTTCTCTCTCCCCCCTTAATTTCTTGGTATTGCTGCCTGTCTCCTGCTTTTGTCACCATGGTTGAGGATGCGGTTGCCATAACTGGGGTGTCTTTGCCTGCGTTGTGAGTGAGCAGCACCTCATGGCAGGTGAATAGATGTGTATAGTGTGAGCTCGGAGCGTAGCGGCAGGTTCGGGTTGAGCAGAGGAGCTCATTAAAACGCGCAGTGTGAATTAACTCGACGTACAGCGCTAATAAAAACCCAAAACAGCTTCTGCCCGGCTTCGTGTGCAACCTGCTCTCATTTAATGAAATGTCATAACTTCTTAGTCACTCTGTTTACCAATTGGCCAATTTACTGACGGCTTGCAACCCTCTGACCCCGAAGTCCAAAGGTCCCGGTCTTAAAGCAGCCCCCTCTGCAGAACAAGAAATCAGAGCCATTGGAGGATTTTCAGTCAGCTGTCCTCGTAAAGATAAATTCACTACAAACACTGTGACGCACACAAACACAAACACACACACACACACACACAGACACACACGGCATAAGTATAAGCAAGGTTAATAGATGTCATGGAAACTCAATTCATTAGCCCTGGCACCTTGACACTGTGCTACTGGGCTGCGAATAGACTCCTCTCAGTGCAGCGAGAGATCCAATCGTTTCCAGATAAGCTTTCAGCTCTGCCACTTTGAGTGTTACGATGTTTCAGTCATGTTCAAAGAGTGCTTCTGTTGGAGATATTCTCAAAAAAATGCAGATGGCATATGTCTGACAACTTCCAATTTCCTTTAAAAAGCACAACTATTTATAAAACTTCCAGCCACTCTCTCCTTGGCGCTTTAGACACAGCCTCCATTTCTCTGATGGATTGGCTGTCATATTCCGACAGCGCAGTGCTTCTTTCACTTTATAGATGTCTCTGTGCTCCTGACTGTGCACTGCAAGCCGTAGTTTTTCTCCCTTATCGTTACACTGCTGTTTCCGGCCTCCTGGTGTAAACAAACAAGCGGCGCAACTGAATAATCATGACTCTGGGATTGTTTAACTCAGGTGATGGAGCTCATACACCACGTAAGATAATCATCATCACTCACCACCTCATCAGAGATGCTGATTAGCACGTCCGTGTTTGTGATGTCACGGAAGTGATACGCAAGGTTGTGTTGTATCCAAGCACATGTCCTTTTGTTTCTATAGTTACAAGATCCATCTGCGTCGTCCATCTTTCTATTGGGTCTCATGGTACTGCAGCACCATACCAAACATATCATTCAGCCATTATCATGGGTTTTGCTTTTGTTTCTGCTGTTCAAAGACTTCCTGGAACTAAGTGTGAGGAACAGAGGTTTGGATTCTGGGGGCTCCAACGAACACTGGCATCCCTTCATAGACCTACACTTACAGCACACCTTTTTATTTAGTGTTACTTTGATCTTTTCTTTCCATTATTCATATTGTAGATAGTAGATAACAATATGTCCTCTTAAACAACACATTGTTGCTCTGACACAAATATTAGAGGGACCACATCTTTGTAAAATTAATATTTCTTATGATGTTGACACCACTCTGGTTAATGTTTGGTTGGGTTTGGGGAAAAATGATAGTTTGGGTTTTAACTCAAATGTTTAAGTTTGAGGTTGTGGTCAGAAGGTGTCATGTTGGCTCGAGATGCACAATTGACACACAAAGCATTGCCAAGAATACAAAATAAACAATAAAAATACAGTTTCATAAATAAAAGTTGAGTTTGGCTTAATGAGTGGCTTGTACGGTATGCCCCCATATATTTCATATTCTTCATACCTCATTTCATTTATTTTCCTTATTTGTCGAAACCTCATTTGTGCCCTGCTCTTTCATCACAGAGGAACAAACAAAGTGCACCTCCACAGTCTCTGCGCAGTTACCTGTTGTTTTTATCCAAGGCCCAGTCTGAAAAACACTGGAATACTTCATCTTGTGGAGAGGTTAGAGGCTGGGGCAGAAATGATGTCCTCACAAGAATAGTTATACAGATGAGTGTGTGTACGTGTCTCTGCATGTGTTTTGTTTTTTTTGTTTTTTTTACATATGAGCGTCTGACCTCGTGGACATTGTCTTCCTGGTAAATCTGGTCCCTCCAGCAGGCCTGCGTGTGAGCAGCAGCTTATCAGCTCCGACCAGAGTTGCCCTCACTCCCAACCACCTCCATCGCCTGAGAGGAAAATAAATTGCACCCATGCAGTTAATAAGAATAAAAAAATATATTGCGACAGAGTCTCACACAGCCATTACAAATACCGCACAGAGACGTAGCTGGTGGGGGGGTGAGGGTGTGTGTGTGTGCGCGCGCGCGTCTGTGTGTGTACTTCGACAGGAACTCGTTGGCATGGTGAGACATCTTCTGGAGTCAGACAGGGGTTCGACCTGCTTCTCATGATGAACAGCCGAGGTGGTTCTCGCCCTCCTCCACAAAGCCAAACAAACATTTATTTCCTTCGCATTACAGCGCCAGTGTCATGGGTGCATATTGAATTCCTGACAACACCGTGACGATGTCTATGGAAGGTAATTACATATTGAATGTTCTCTTTCTTCATTCAGCTCCTGGAGGGGAAAATCCATCTGTTGCGCCCAGAGATTGTACGGAAAAATCATGTTTCCTCAAGCCCTCAAACACAGCCATTTACATCGACATCAAAACAGGTAGAGCAGCGCGGGATATCAGCGCCATGGTAAATTAACTTCTGGCAATGCTGCACGTGATACATTTCCTGTGAAATAAGGAAGATGTTCCATTATACAGGGCTGAGAAAAGCAAATATCAAGTTCCCTTTACAAATATGATTCAACAGAGAAATGTTGTACCGGTTTACAGTAAATGTTCCCTGAGAACTGCCTAGCAACACTGTGGTGTTTTGTTATGGGCTTCCAGCTTTGTGAAGATAGGCGGTCAGTGAGCAGAGGAGGAGAGTGAGAGCAGGACATGAGCTGGATTTTGTGGCATTGAAATGTTCAGTGGAAGGACACCTGGGTGCACACGGCATTGATGTGTGCCATTCAGGAAAAGGGGCTTCAATTTGTAAGGCTGGAAACTGGGGCACTTTGACTCTGTGGCTGTTATCAAAGTGATGGTTAGAAATGAAAATGAAAATGAGGTATTTTCCTACAAAAGACGGTTTATCTATTTCTTCAAAAGCCTGGTAAATAAACAGTGACTGTAAATGTTGATGAAGCTGCACACAGTCCACTGCTGCCATCTGAAGCACCTTCTGTTTACCGAGTTTTAGCTCTGGGCCCCTTTTTGGCACTTTTGAGGAGATGATGGCAGCTTGAAACACATCAGTAAACAAGATTCCAACGATGAAGGTTTAACTTTACCTGATTTATTTCCTTGGCTTAATTTCTGTAATGTCACAAATATGAGATGCCATTACATTGTTTTGGAAATGTGTCACTTTTGCTCCATGGAAGTCCTGTTAGATAACCTTGTTAACCACTGTCTGCGACGTCTTCTGCACCTCCTCCGCTGAGCTGTAGCAGCAACCTTCAAGCTTGAATTTAGGGTGGGTCGAGAGCAAAAATGATGTTGATGCAGCTAAACAACCCTGCGTGTTCTCAGTTTGCTGGGTGCCACGATGGAGAACTAAGGTGCCACTTTGCATTTCAGGTCGTTTGTGTCGGACGTCTCAGAACGGTGCAGTAGAGTTCGCTGTTGGCAGTCCGACCCCGAGGCAGGACAGCACAGTGCACCACCCTGCTGGATTTGACGCACTTTTCTATTTGACACTGAATCACCGCTGTTCAGACTACTGTTTGGACTGTAGCTGGTGCCTCTATATTACCCACAAAGGTGCGTGGGGCTGGTCTTTGTCATTGCTTCATATTGTGGCTCCTTGAAAGGGCCAGGCTGTAACAAATAAACCTGACTTGAGTTGATACATTTCCAGCTTTTTCTTTTGCTTTCCTTGTCCAAAGTGTTTTCTTATCATCTCTCCAAATTACATTGTGTGTCTGTACCTTCATCCAGTCCTAAAGCATGCTGGGCAGCACCCTGAGGACCCCGTTAAACCTCGGCTGTGTCTACGCCTCTGTCAGACTGTGGAAATAGAGCTTTTGTTCTCTGATGTAAGATCCTCAGCTTCAGCCTGTGGGATTAGCGCTGGTTATTCACTGCCTTGGCAGGGGCTGGCTTTGGTTTGCACAAGTCTCTCAGCGGCTGCAGTGCCACACTGACTTGGTTGTGGGAGGGGGCTCACAGTGGAGGCGTAGGCTGGCCATGGTTCCTGGCAAATAACAATGAAGCTGCTATAACAGCAACAAGGGACTGAGCAACGAACAACAACAACGAGGGCACGTCCACGTGTAGTGGGCATGTAGTGCTCCAGGGACGTTCTGATGACCTGAGGTAGGGTCTCCACTGTACAAATGAACATTTGAAAATAGTGATTTCTTTGTATTTCTTAGATGTGATTTGAACATCATTAAGCTAACGTTAGCCAGCTACCTTCAAGATGTGTTCACTGTCCCATTTGGATAACAACCTTCTTACAGTCAGATTTCAGAGGAGCCGCTTTTCTGTCAGCATCTCTCACACATACTAGTGTAAGTCTGTGTAATTATAACTAGCAATTATGTATTTTGATGCTATAATAAATAAACCAATTGCACGTTTTGCCTTGTGTACGCCGTGTCTTAGTCAGCACCGGGGGAATAAATGCCATTTCAATAAAAAGCAAAAATAAAAAGAATGATTGTTGTTATGAATAATTACAGTATTATTGTGTTGGTAATAGAGTTTTAAAAAAGTAAAATAAAGAAAAAACCAAATGTGGTGCACAGCGGCGATCTGCTGGGGCTCCCATGGTTGGTGATACAGACAAAGCTGACACAAAGGTTATGTATACATACAGTCTGGAGGACATCCGACAGACTTTAAGATGCAAATGCAAAAAATGGAACTGTGCTTTTGGAAACAAGGTTTGTTTCAGATTCAGGAGAATAGGTATGAGATATAATATATGATATAATAAGATTATACCGTATAGTACAAGCTCAGGTTGATTCTACTCAACATTTACAATGCAGTATGTACAGAGGTGGGTAAAATCAGTTGTGTTTGTTGGTCCATGTAAAAGGGTTTAATGTTAAGGAATTAATATTTAAAGACTAAAGAAAGCCATGCATTTATTTTAATTTAGCATTTTTTTAGGTACTTTGCTCTCTCTACACACACACACACACACACACACACACACACGCGCACATAAATGTATTTTCAGACTTACCTGTGTCTAGCTGTGCAGATTGCTTTTGAAATATTACTTGAAAAACTCAATAAACACATTATTATGCATGCAACGCACAGTGGTTGTTTCTAGGACGCATGTCTGCAACTGTAATGCACAAATGTGCACATTATGACAACCTTTGTTGGCAACCAGCGAGTATTGGCTAATTGAAATGTAGTATAATGATGCCCTTGAAGTTCATTTATTGAATCATGTTCAATAGCAGCCGGTTCAGGAAATTCAATAGAGCTCCCCTCTCTTATAAATAACACTTCATTCAGTATTGTGATTGCGCTTTTTATGAAACGGAGGAACACTTTTCATATCTGTGTCAGTCATTCACTCTTCAAGCTGCCTTTTTTTCTCACCGAGCACAAATGGCACAGACCACATGTTTTCCTGCCGCCAGACGCCACACGTTCGCATCACACACCTTCAGACCACTCCAACACAGCGCCGGGTGTCAAAGTGCACTCCGGCTATGTTCATATTCATTTCCTCCTGATTATGTCTTCTTCGTGTCTGTGATTACTCCCAGACAGCGCGCTGGGCCCGCTCATTTCAGAATACATCATAAACAATTTACACGTCATTAGTTTTGTTTTGATCATATTTGTTTGACGAAATGTCTCCCTGCATGGTGAGTGCTGGGGTTATTTACCCCATTTAGAGGCCCAAGGAACACCACGCAGGGTGTGTTATGTTGCATTGTGTGATTAATTGTCATGGCTCTGTGCAGAACTTTGAATGAGACTAACTATGAGAGGGGGAAATGTATTGTGTGAGAGTGTGTGAGTGTGTTTGTGTGTTTGTGTTGATTGGTTTATTAATCTATGCCAGGAAGACGACTGGCAGTGTGTCATTATATACTAATGTAGGTGATTTAATGTATTTAATCTGTCTTCCGACTGCTAATGCCCTGCAGAGGATGTGCATCTACTGCTCCAAGAGGGTAGAAGGGCACACAAAACAAACACTTTTTTGTCTTTTTGTGTGTGTGTGTGTGTGTGTGTGTGTGTGTTAATGTGTGGTGTGCCCTGTGAAGACAACCTGCAGGGGGCAGTGAAACTAACAGCAAACACACAGGCTGATGTAAGCCAGAGCAAATAAGCAGCAAGCTGTACTATTAACATGCAAACACATGCAAACAGAGCTTGAAATATGATATCATACGCACATTGTGCCATTTCCCCCCTGTGATCTGTGGCCCAAATTGCTTTTTCACATACACTATGCAATGTTCATACTCTATCAAGTCTGTTTAGTTCCTCAAACTGAACTTAGATGGCCCCCAGACACCTTCCAGGCCTTTAAAACACATGTTTGCAAGTAGTAATAGAATAAAACATACGACAATCATAAAGTGAGTGAATTGTAGACCTTTACATCTTTTTTTAAATCAGCGCCCATCTCACTGATTTTAAGGAAACAGCACTCAGTTAGAGGTGATGACAGGTTTAGCTGAATCAGTAATCAAGCAATGATTAAATCAAAATCTAATGACAGCAGGTGAGCTGTTTGACACATCAAATGTGACCCAGACCTGCACAGACGGAGCAGGCGAGCTGAGCTTTCGAGAGTTAGACTCATTCAAAGACGTCATTTGGACGATTGCTGCTAGTCGTGAATATGTTTAACCTTAAAAACTGCTGTTAAGTGTTGTGTAACCTGAAATGAGATTGAAAGACATCACTGCTTATTAAAGATAAAGATTCCTTTATTAATGTATTTATTAAAGCAGAACTTTTACAAAATAAATGAATGTCTGCTCAGTCGATCAGCACACAGAGTTGTTTTGGCATGTGTATTATGTCAACTGGCAATGACTAGTTCACCACAGCTGAAGGGCTGAAGAGCAACCACAGTGGGCTACAGCAACAGAGAGCACGGTGGAGTCTACGAGGTCATAAACTGCCTTGAAAATGATCCAAGGGTTGAAAAGGTGATTAAATTGATAATAGAATAAGCAACACATTGGTTTTATGTAGCAAAATGACGTTATGTCTACTTCCTGTTACATGTTTGCTTCTCGTGAAATACCAGGTGCTTCCATCTCTTTGGGCTTCTGAACATCCTGAGAAATCAGTCTACTGTTTGTTTCGTGGTGGTATATAAACCTAACTGAACATACAGATTGTCAGATCAGTGTGAAACTGACAGCGAGGGATGTGCAATGTGTCGATCATCATTCATGGTGTCACATGAATGAGACCAACTGGGTACACAGTGTTTCTCCATGATGTTAGAGGTGGTCAAGCATTCAACATAGCACCTTCAAGGCACGTGACGGTGCTCCCGTATCCCCACATTTCAAGCCTTTTGTTCTGTATTGTGGAAATCAGGGTAAAAGGGAAGTTATGACTTCAACTTCAACAACGACTTCAACGAGAACTTGTTAAGCATCTAAGCGGGCTCTTAATGTGTCAAAGTCTTGGGCCAAATCTGAATTACATCCTGGTTCTTGAGGGAAAAGATCAGCAGTGCCCTTCTTCAGACATCTGGCAACAGTTTTACAAGGTATTTGACAGGTCATGTGATCCGCTGCTTCAGTTAATGCCCCAAAATAAAAAGGAAACGTGTGTGAAATGGAGTTGAATCTGACAACGGTCTCTGTAGACTCTAACATAGAATAGGTTAAAGTTGTTGCGGTACCAGCTGCTACTCATCACTCGCCCACAATCAGTTAATTGGCAGGTTGGTAAAGCTGGGTGCTGGCAGCAGGTTCAGCCTCAGCTTTGTTTTCTCTCTTTATCTGTTGACTGCTAGACAGCTCTTCCAAGGGAAGTTGATTCCCTTGTTTCTCAGCCCTGGCATCACATCGAGGTAAATGCCGGAAGACCGCTGTCCACATCATAAATACTGATGAAAGACGTCATAAACTAAAGGACAAACATTTGTGTTATGCATATTTAACATTTATTTGGTTTTTGTTCTAGGATTCCATCAATTATAATTTCCCATGCATTTACTCCAAAAGTCATGTGACACCCATGCACTTCCCATCTAAAATGAAATATTGGTACACACTACATTGAGCTGCGCCCATGTCAGTTACGATGAACGGTAGTGATGGGAGTAATTCTCATGCTTGCCGCTTGGAAGACAGCTCAAGATAGTGGCTGGCAGTGTTATTAATAACCAGAGTAATTAGCACAACGAATGAACAGTTATCTGGGATTGAGATGGTGGGGGGGTAAAACCAGTGTCCATGATCAAAGCTGCAGCCAATCATATCAATGAAGGAAAGACGTTATTAAGCTGTGTCACTACTAATGCTGCCAATCAAAGCCGACTATTGTTAGGACCTGCTCATCAGCGCCCCCAGATCAAATCTATCGTTTGCTGTTTTCGCTACATCACAGTTATTATGTGTATCTATGGTTCCTGGTATAACACATCTGTGATAGGGCTCCACATGCACAGTGAGCATTATTAACATCAAGGCAAAAAAAGGTCAGAAGGGAAAGGGACGCAAGTGGCAGGTGCGGTGGTTAGCCACGGTTAGCAGCCTTGTGTTAGCACAGAGGAAACGAAGGCTAGCGGCAAAATTAGAACCCTAACTGTCTGATACACACATCCATCACAGCTTACAGGCCTACTTCATTTTTGAAGTGCCAGTGCCAAAGCTGTGCCCTGATTCCATGGAAAGAACAAAGAACGACCATTAACTTATTCCAGTTTATTGGCATTACCAGCCAGCAACAGCAGGCAAATGTACAGAACCATTTATAGTCGATGAATTATTTGGGTTTAGATTGAAATTTTAATTCAAGTAATTATTAACCATAATTAGTAACAAATTTCTCATGGACACAGATGCAGATAGATTACAAGCTGCTATCCAGCTCACCTGTTCGGTTAAACAAAATCAAACACAATCGAAACACAATCAAAAGATCACAGCATATACATGCCGTTAGCTAGACTGCATAAAGCCAGAACAGGTCTGGATGCGTTGTTGCTTGCTTTAACTATATAATCAGCTTTGGAGGGACAATTTGTGATTTGCAGAGGGGAGGCTGCAGCCCAAACTGATACCACAGAAGCAAAATGAGCTGCCAGTGGCGGGGCTTTTCACACTGAGGGATTATGCAGGACTCTCCAGCAGCACCGTCGCTGTACCTGACTGCCAGCACCGTCACCGTGCATCCAGCAGCAGCAGCAGCAGCTGCAGCAGCATTCCACCAGGTTCACACACAGCTGCATGAACAGACTGCACTTTTTAAATGATCCATGTGGAGAAACCATCAAGTGCATTACCAGTGTGATGAGCAGTGTGTGTGCAGCTTACTGTATTACGCTACAGGGGCGCAAATCATTGTATTTCATTCATGTACCATTGCATAAGAGTATGACACATATGTACACATATTGCATACACAGATGCACAACATATCATCAGCAGCTGTACAAATATGATGTACAAATATGTTATAAATCTAATTTAACTGTTGGCACTGTGTCACAGAGATGTTGCTGTAACTGTTTGGTCCTTACCTGAGGCTGGGGTTCTGGACTGCATTCTGTTGCTGGGCCTTCATTCATTATTTCTGTCTGACTTATTTGAGTTGTATTGAATTAATGTGCACGATAGTGTGTCTTCAGACCCTTAAACCCAACTTATATATTGCTCTACTGATATAATGGGTCTGTTTATACCCATCTCAGTCATAGTGTTCTCTCTATTTAGAGCCAAAGTGATCTCACATCAGTTTGGATGTAATAAATTATTATTTTTATTAACTAATTAATATTGTTTGTATATTCTAAACAAAAGTAAGTGAATTAATTAACCAGTAAACAGCGGATGTTTTAAGGAATGGTACACCTGACTATCAGAAGTGGATTATAACCACAGCACAGTATCTTTGCTGCAGAGGATGTCATATGTTGATTGTTAAACTTAGGTATATGTCGACTTCTAAAAACACTACATTTCCCATAGTGCAACTGGACAGCACCTATTAGTAGCTCTCTCTGCTTCTTAAATTCACACTTCATTTACATCCCTCACCTCCCGTTTGTGACAGGCTTTCTGTTTAAAGTGCTGAGCATCAATAACCCTGATGGCATAAATGCAGTCTCACCTGCCGCCAATGCCACGCCTGTGACTGTAACCACACAACGCCACTCATACTCATGCTTGGTTAAATCTATGTTTATAACATAAACATGCATTCAGATATAAATTCTCATAACTAATCTTTCAGAATGAAACTACATAGATCAGTTTGGACCAGAGACAGATGTCACTTGTTGCAGACACTAAATTGGATTGTGGCACCAACGCAGTGTTTTTAGGTGCTTCCTAAACAGTATCCAGGCTAAACAGATAGCTGCCTGCAATAACTCTGAAATACTGTAGCCAAGAAACATTATTTCAGATACCCGAGGGCTCAACACCATAAATTCAAAAAAATAGGAATGCAGCTGGTTAAAAGGTGTCATACATGATCTGATGATAATTTATGCATCATGACTGCTTTATGACAAGTTAAACAGATGGACTGTTTTGGGCTTGAAACCCCATAATAAGAAACAAGGAAGCAATGCAAAACAAGGGTTAGAGTGGCCTTACACAGTATTTTTGCCCCGGGGCCCCGTCTGGGATACATAAAGATTTGCTTAGATTACACTAATGCCACATATAGCGTGTATGGTGATGGTTAACAACATAAAATGACACCCATTCCTCCAGAGCTCATTCCCTGTATCATACGCATACCTGCATGTTTAGCAGCAGCTCTTTATCTCTGTTGACACGCCTGAGTCCTGAACCATGTTGATGTTGGTCTGATGCTCCTACCAAATGAATGCTAACCGCGCTGACCGACTATCAGCAGCCTATCAGTTATTACTTCAAAGCCGGGGCGTGAGCTCAGCAGGCTGAAGGTCTCTGCTCCAGTGTCTGATTTAGCAGATCAACCCAAACAGCCCAGAGTCAATTACCAGGCTTAGCTAGGATATGAGCTAAAGTAGCTAAGATTTCCACCAACATACAGGGAAAAGAAAGGCTGAGAGAGAGAGAGAGAGAGAGGCGGGAGAGAAAGTAAGAGGGAAAATATCAGGGAGAGAAACCTTGGAGGCCATTTCAATACTTTGCTCCAATTTATCTCCCTCGTCTCTCCTCCCCTGCCTCCCCCCAAATGCCCGCAGGTATAGAACAGACTTCCACTGAGCAGTTTTATTTGAATAATTCCTTCCTGTTAAACCAAAATCGGGGGAGATCAGAGAAAAGGGATTATGCCTGAGTGGTAATTTGTCTCTAGCTGCTGTTTTTTTTTTCTCTTTTCCTTCACTGGTTGTGCGTGAACGGAATCAGAGGGAAAAGACTGTGATGGCTTTTAAAAGCTGAGGTCACCAGTGCAACGCCGGGCAACTTCAAGTTCATATTAACTATTTACAATACAGTTTGTAATTTGGAGTTAACCAATAGGACAGAAAGTAAGGTTGGTGGTTTCGTCTCTCTCCATGCAGCCTACGACAAAGGTTATTATCCATGGTTGCAGCATCTGTCAGGCTTCTGTTCCAGGACTTTGGTCCAGACTGGAAGATCTCTACAACGTCTTAGTGAATTGCATTTAGATCTTTTACAGACATTCATGGTTTCCAGAGGATGAATCCTGGTGACTCTGATGGACCCTTGACTTTTCCTCTAGCACCACCATGTGGCAATGACTGACCACTGGTCAGACTGTCAAACATTACTGCGCCCCCGTGATGAATTAATGGAACTTGTGTGGTAAATACTGTACCTGGTAACTATCAGTGTGTTCACATATCGGCACTGCCTTTAAGCACCACTGTACTTAAATTCCCCGAGATTGCTGCAAAACACAACCCCTCCCCCGAATTTGAATGAAATGAAGTTAATAAATGAATAGTTAATACAAATTTGGATCAATCCCAGATATATTTCATATTTAGCACTGTCATCATGCTAACATTTTCCCATGCTAACAGTCAAATCAAAATCGAATCAATATCTAATAAAGAGAATGATTAGTTGCTTCTATGTTAGAGCATCCATAAGTCTTCCTCCATCGCCCTTATCAGGAAAGAATTACAAGTTTGCACCGTAAATGTAGACTCATATTTAATTTGTTGCATTCACAATCCCAAGGGTTCATTTAAAAAGGCAATAACCTCTCATGTGGCACCGTGATCATGTCAGAAACAATACGTTATGTTACGTTAATACATCAGTTGTGTTTGATAGAGAAGAAAGAACCTTGTCGCCTGGTTTTGGGGCTCGAAACCAGTTTTTCCTGTGAATTTTAGGAAAAACAAGAAACCTCTGTCAAAGTTAGAGACAGCCAGTGAAGCTGGATGATTTTTGAACTTGTTATAGGTTGAATCAGTCACGTCATGCATCAGTGTGATAGATATTAAAGACATTACAGACGCTGGAGGGGAAAAAGGAAAAAACATTTATTTAAAACAAGCAGGATGATAAACACGTTGAGAGTGACCGATGGTTCCTATCGTAGCACACTAAGCTTTACCAGACACTTCTTTAATTCTTGAAGCAATTTACCCCTGAATCTGTGACTCGCCGTGTGGGAGCGGGACCAGTGTGCTGTTCAAGATCATAAAACCCCAGATTTATCTGGGAGGGTCAGATTGATCTATTAGAGCCCCCCTGTTGACATCACATCCACCATGTCCCGTGCTTATGCTTGCTAAACGCCCGCTCTCCACTGAAGCTTTCTGCTGAAATAAGCAGCGCTCAGGCTCCTCGGGGTGGGACAACCTTCGCTGCATCGAGCCTGGATCATCCATAACCATGGAACTGCGGCACTGATAAACATTCCCCCTACAGTGGAGGAAAAAGGAAAGGGGGGGGCTTTGGCAAACAATGTGCATTCTTCGGGTGCTGGGTAATACATTCATTCAATCAGCCTTGTCAGAAGCGGTGCAGCCTCAAGATAGCATTGTATTTGATTTTCAAACTGGCCTTTGATTGCAAAAGGGAATGGCACCCCTGTGACACCGAAAACAAGTAATGCAATTACTCTACTACTCTATGTTCTTCAGGCAATTAATTCATTTTGATTTGCTGTGTATTTCCTGGGCCTCCTGCCTCATTAGTAATGATTAATCACGGAGTAGCCTACTTCAGTCTTGGGGTTTGGTCTCTTACTTTTAACCAGCCTTAGAATAATGTGAAACAGCACAGAGAGATCGCCGCTCGCACGGGGTGAGGTGTCGCATTTTTGCGGCGTTTAAAATCAATAGGCTAGATTAAAGGCATTGACAGATTTCTCAGGTGTGAAGGTGAGACACGCTTCCAATTTAGCCCCCAGTCATTTTCCACTCACAGACTGTCTGAGGCGAGCTTTAATTAAAATTCAAACTACAAGATCAGCTGAGTTAGAAAGCAAAGTCGGAAACGGTCGGAGTGAAAATAAACATGTATTCCAATCCCTCTGATAACTGGAAAGGCGGACCTGATCTGGGAAAAAAGATTGTCCAAGCTTTCCAGCGGCAGCAGCCCTCCCTCCTCCCCTCCCGCCCAGCAGTGGTCTCTTCCAAATGGAAGGCACGGGGTAGGAGGGTGGTGGGTAGGAGGAGGCGGGAGGGAGAGTGCAGAGAAGAGGAAGTTATCACCAAATTGCCATATCTACAAAGCTCTCCCTGCACGCCACAGATTTCCCCTCTTTAATCTGACACATACAGCCTCATGCCTGCTAAAACCCTGCAAGGCGCTGTGAAGCTCAGCATCCTGGGCTGAAAGAACACCGCAGCCAAGAGAGAGGGGAGTCAGAGGGATAGACGGAGAAACAGAAAAAGAAAAGATAGCGTACGTGAGAGAGAGAGAGAGGCAGAAGAGACCATTTTATTTGTTCTTTGGAGCAAACATGCGCCCGGCTCTATGAAGGGAGTTAAATCGTGGAGGTTAATTGAAAAATGAGATAAACAAAGGCTGTGAAAAGCAGAGGGAAAGATTGTGGCTGGCAGCGCAGGCGGGCCACCACTGAACCTCCTTCAGACTGTGCAACCCTGATAAAAAAGCACAGTTAATTGTCTCGCAATTCCTTCCACTTAATTTCAGTCCAATTAGAGAAAAAAATAGCGAGGAGCTGTCTTCTTCCTTTCATTGCTATGCACGTACTGTACCTCCATAGAAAATAACTTTAATGGGTGGATCTCGCCGTAGACAAGCTTTCATTTTGTCATGAAGTCATGCTCAGCAAAGATGTTCCACCGTCTCTGAATGTGAACATTATGTCCTAAACAATCTCCCTTTGAGTTCGTACATTCTCTCAGCGTGGTTAGCGGTGAATTCCCCCCCCCCGTCCTGCTGAATGAAGTTCAGCTCATTTGGTGACTAATAACTCCCTCGTGAATAAATGAGGCAGTGCTCGTACATCGCGCTTTGCCATAGGGGCGTCTGAGAGGATCGAACGCAGGCAGTCTGTTTGGTTTGATGACCCCCGCGCGAGGTGTGAGGCGAGCTGAAATGTCAGCGCACTTAAAGGTGAGCGAGTGACCTGTGTGGCCACGGCAGAGCGCTCTGCGTGGATTGGCTGCAAGCAAATCTCTAGATAACAATCATAAGGAATGCCTGAAGACGCTTGCCAGCAAAGCCGCGCCGTCTTTGTATATGATTATGATTATAAATGTGATAGCGGGTCAGTATGAAAACCCTCCCTCCAAATCACGCTGACATTACTAATAATGCCAATTACAAGAATCCAGCCTTGGAATGTAATGAAATACATCACAGCAAAGCATAACCTAACATTATATTCCATAATTATTACAATACTTACCCAGGTATACCTCGTGGGCTGCTTCCTGCTTAAGATTAGCTAAACTTTGATGGCTTTGCCCCAGCCTTTCTAAGTACCCGCCTGTTTATATGCTTAGTATTTGAAGTGTAAGCTGGAGAGCTCCTCTTAAAGTAGACGACCAACTGTCCCGTGTGGAGACCCAGATCAGCTGGAACCTAAACGGCAGGAGAGACACCTAAAATCCAAACTGACAATTTGCAGCAGCCACGGTAATATATTAATATCCAATATATGTTTGTTACTATGAGTAAACGCAATCTGTGTGTAATCATTCAACCATTATAGATTAAGGCAGCTTTAGAAGTAGAGCTAATATTGTTTTTACTTGTTTTATCTGTTTTAGTGGCTGTTGCAATTGGTATAATATATAGCTTCCAAATAAACTTAAAGTACAGCGCCGTTTAATATTCATAGCCACTATATTATAGTGTTTTTACCGTAATACGAACGTCACATAGGTTCCACAGTTTCCACGGTTCTTAATGCAGGTGTCTGTCGTGTCATTGCCACACCGGCACACTGGTACTGATGTGTTTTACGCCAGCCAGCAATGATTGGTTCACCAGAGCTGAAGGAGGAAGCAGGGCCGACTGTATGATGCTTAAGTACCCCAACAATGTTTGTCCAACTACTCTCACTAAAGAAGCTGACAAAGGTCCTGTGCTGTAGCTTTAAATGAATAAAGCAGGACTGAAGTCCAAATGTTGGCAGCTGCAAACAGCTTTTATTTGATGCAGGCCTTTATTTGAAGATTGATTGATTTAATATAGAGTTATTTTGGACTGACAACACTCCCGCTCTTTGCTTTATTACACTTAAATACTTTGCACTAATCGCTGTTACAGGAAAACTAAAGTTAAGGAGCTGTCAGGGTTCATTTTGCATACATACAGGAAATGTTCCAGGTATATTGAACTCTGAATGTGAGAGTAGCCTTGGCTTAAAAAGGCCAATTGAAAAAATCAAATGCAAAAAAAAAAGAAAAACAAAACAAACCAAAACTGAAAATATCTAAATTTTAGATTTGCGGCTGACTTTGAAGACTCATGGCTCACGGACACCAAGGCGTGATTAGCATATGCTCCCAGCGTACAGAATTAATCTGAGGGGGGATATACATACTTTAGGAGTTGTCCCATTAGCGGCCTGGCAGAAGGGCTGATTTATGTTTTCTGTTGGCATCACCTGACAGGGACATTAGTGTTACAGATGGGGACAGGTGACGTTGTCAGGATCATCAGTCTCCAGGTGACGCACTGACAAAATGATGTGAGAGGAGCAGGCAGTGAGGATTATGGGTAGCGTCAGAGTGTGTGGGGGGGGGGCCTTTGCGGCTGCTCTGCTTGCTTTCAGAGCACCTAGTGGAAGATTACCTTGTCAGCATCAGAGGAAAAACACTTCTGCAGCAAGACAAATGACAATTCAATAATTTTGAATGCCTTGAAAGTGTCTCTCTCTTGCAGAACTCAATTACAGTGATAAAGGCAACTAATATAAGTTCACTGGGTACATGCCCAGATGCTGACATGATTTATCGGATCATGTGAGCTTATGACTTATTCATGGCCTATTATACTTTATGATTGCTATCACTTTGGCACTAAATAGAGTTGACACCATACAGCACTGTAGTGTATGAGAGGACTGTTTGAAAGATCAAGGCGGATATGTTCCAATGGGAAACGATTCCTGCCGAGGAGAGGAGGTAAGTAATGATTCACAAATCACCAAAAACAGGACAAAACTGAATGTCAGCCCTACCTCCGCCCGCAGGTTTCAGCGGTTAACCGTACGAGCGTGTGCGCCGAGGAGCAAGAACAAATCACAGCAAAGATATGTGTACAGATATACTGGTGGACTTTAGCAGGAAAAGGTAGATCCTCAAGGTTCAGCATGTTCACCAGCTTGTTGCTAACTCTGCCGCTGAGCAGGTGGTGTGCAGTGGGTTTATCGGAGCTTATTCCACCGAAGCTGCCTGCTGATGAAAGATGCTGATGACAGCGCTGAGACTTAAACAAGTATAAAACACAGGCCGGTCGTTCAGAGTCACTGTTGATTTTAAAAATAATAACTCGTGATGCTCTAAATCAGGAGTTACACTTACTAATCGGTGTCCACTGTGCAGCGGGCTGTGGCTGCTAATGGTTAGCTGATGTGGTGCCTGCTCATTGCTAAGCTGATGCCTCAGTGTCAAGCTCCTCCAGTCGTTGATGGTTGGGCATCTTTCTGACATCAGTGTGTGTATAAACTGGTGAAAAAGAGACAAACTACAATGTGCTTTGGATGAAAGCTCTACATAAATGTATTTATTTACAGCATTTATGCCTTTATTTATGGAATTGATGACTCCGGTTTACATAGAAATAAGCCTCTCAGCAGTTTGGCAATTCTTTGTGAATTCTGTGAATATTTAATATTTCAGAACATTGTTATGTCATCACACCCCGGTCAGACTACTCACTGTAAAATATACCAGTTGTCATAATTTTGCTATCCTGTATATTCTAATCTTACATCATTATGTCCATGTGTTGTTGTTATTATTATGAATTGTCATCATTAATATTTACCTGTGGAGCTCTGCAGGGCTCTGTCCTGGGGCCACTGCAGCACTACTTTTTCTGTTGCCACGAGCAGCCACAATACGTGGCCGCCTAATCCTGCACAATCACTTACTTTTCAAAAAACAAACAAACATACAAACACACAAACAAACAAACAAAAACAACAACAAAAAAAAACCATCATGCATCTGTCGACACCTGCTTCCTATTAGACTCAGAACATGTCTGAGCCCTTGTCTGCATTGTTTGTCCTAACTAGATCTCAGCCTGCGCTTCTCTTGCTCTATATGCACGTAGCTTTGGATGAAAGCGAATGACACTGTAGACTTGTAGGACCACAGTGGTCCACAGTGGGAGTGCATAGCTTACAGACGTCCTACCACATGAGCCAGGCGGGACATAACGTGGGTGTGTCATGGCAAATGTGGTGATTCGCAGGTGGATGCTAGCCTCCATTCTGTTGCATAACACTGCTTGCTTCCTTTAACACCAAGGCATAGTTCATATTGGATTGTAACTATGTTTTCCTAAATTATAAAATATAACATTTATTATTTTACTTATTACTTGATAGTATATATTTTATAATGTAATCACATTTCTTTATTCATTTTATAGGATTTTATTAGTTATTTTGATTCTCTATCTATCTATCTATCTATTGGGCTTTTCACATGTGTATTTATTTCATCACTCTGCATTGATAAACTCCCTACTCATACATTGTATTACGCTGAGAGATAGACAAACAGGGGAGAGTGAGGGGGATGGGGGTGGTAGAGGCACACGGGGGGAGGGGCTGTATGCAGAGAATGTGTGTGAGTGAGGGGGGGGAGAGGGAGAGAGAGAGAGAGAGAGAATCAAACGCTGGCTGAATTGGGCCCAAATATCCAAGGTTAATTTTGTGAGAAAGCTGCAGTGCCCAGATAAGACCATCCCTGCAAATGAGTTCTGCCTGCCTGGATTACAGCTAAATTTATGCAGCTTTCCTTATCCTTTCACAAGCTCCTCTGAAGTGGCATAATTAACTTGCGCACATAAAATGTGCACATTTTCTGCATGGTGGTAACATTCCTCATTTTACTGCTTTGATTTTTTTTTTTTTGCCCTATTCATGAAGGTACTTTAAATTTTGCTTTTTCCTCAAGTTTAGAGATTTGTCATTGTAATGGCACAAGATGAGTCTCTCACTACTTAATCATTCTAATTACTCAATGGCTAAATCTCCGCCGTCATTATATTCTGCATAGATATGGCAAATAAACAAACACAGGGCTCCAATTATCCTCAAGTGCACATGGTGTGTGGCTATATACAGTAAAAACAAAAGGTGAAAAGATGATTATGCAAAGCAGATTTAACAACTGACTCATCATTCGTGCTTTACATATTACAGTATGTTCACATGCAGCACAGTGCATGCGTACACAGAGCAGGTAAACATGTACACATTAGACTGTCTGACAGTGCGGGAACAGAAATCCCTGTCCAGACCCAGAGAAATCCTTGAATCTTCAAAGCGCACGCAGTTGAGATGCAAATATGGTAAGCTGCACTTGAGGACAGGAGGATATGCTCTGCTATTACAAAGCTTTTTTTTTTCTTCCCATCATGCCCAGGGCTGCTCTGTTTATCTGCCCCCCCCCACCAAAAAAAAGGCTGTCCAAGGATGGCTTCCTTGGTAGTAGCACTCGTCCCAAAAAGCAGCTCCACCACTTCAATTTCTGATTCCACTCCTCTGTCATCAGCATTTTGAACTGGCAGCCCCTGCCCCTGGTTAATACCCATCTGCCCGCAGCAGCAGCAGGCACCTAGACACACAGATGGAAAACACTAGATGTGACGTGTCATAATGACGGGGCATATAATGGTTTAAAAAAGGTCCAATCGTTCTTTCAGTCATCAAAATCACTCCATAACTGTTTTTTATTTATTTGTTTAATTTGGTCTGAGCTTTATATCCAAGAACTTATCACATTAAGCAAAATCTTTATAGACTGAGTCGCCTTTTACTGCATACATTGGCTGGCAACTTCAACCAGAAACGCGAAAGACAAACACTCCCTCTTGTCTTAATATATTTAGATATTCTTAAAAAAAAACCTGAACCTGAATCTGAAAACAAGAGCTGAGCGCCCGTATAAACGTTAAAACCGATTTGGCGTGCTTTAATTGCTCCTCCTTGCACTGATGCACTGGATCCAGCAGCCTGTTTTATTCAGATCAAGTGAATATCATCCAAAAAATGAGCTGCGGCGGACTGACTGTAACTAAAGGAGGGAATTTAACTAGCTATTAAAGACTAACTGGTAAAGTCAGACACTCAGTGTGACTGCGTCAGATGTCTGAGGCTTCATGTTTACTCGTACACATATTAACAGCTACACTTTTCAATATAATGTTGCATGACAGCTGGACAGCTATTGTTCTCATTACTTCTACTGAAATACCTTAAGGTGTTCTTCTTATTATTATCCTATTGTGTTTAATGGACATGTTGTTTCCTGGACATTAGATCTCACCTTCATAGCCTCCTACCACTGTTCTCCTCCACAGACTTCTGAATGCTCCACATGGGAAGATCAGCTGCAGTGTAGCTGAGTCTAGTCAGAATCCACCTTAAATGAACCTTTTCTTTGAAGTAAACCAAACATTTTGTTTCTGGATAATCAAAATAAATTTGGCCAAGTCAGCAGGCTTTACATGGGTGTAATGCACACAGTGTTCAAACAGTATTTATAGTAACCGCGCTGTTGTTGCACATGTAAAAGTACTCAGGACAGTATCGAGATGGACGTATTGAACAGATGTTGAGTCAATGAAAAACCTTCCAGCGTGCCCACGGGGAGGCTTTTCAATCTTAAACATCTCATCCTTTGAACCAAGATGCACGTTCGTAGTTTAAGTGTACTTGTAGCATGCCGAAACACGTTATACTGTAGGTTCTATCAGCCCATTTCTTATTGTTTTCACAGAGGCAGCTGTGTCTAATATCCCTTTGCCCAGTTTGCTCTCAGATTGGTGACAGCCAACAGGATTCACAGGTGCCACCAGTCAAATACAGGCCGTTTCGATTGGCTGTTCTGAAAGTAAAATCATAAAACATACTGTAAAACTGTACAAACAGTTATACTTTTATTGTTTGTATCTTGTAATGTAACAAGTTACTTTTGAAAGCACTGTCTTTCTAACACTGTCAGTCACGGTATTGTATTGCAGTTCTTCTTGGAGCCCCGCTCACACTACATACGTCTTTTTTTAAATCAGTGAGCCTGAAAAGACTAAAGGGATTTGACAAACAGAACAAATTTATCTATTACTTTGGAACTAATTATCATTCCTCCACAATCACCTAATTAGTTTGTTCCTATTAAATTAGGATGCATGTTTGTCATCAAGATGAACATCCCTGTGCTTTCATCTGGTTGTGGAGTGATTTTCCACCTCGTTTTGGGGACGTCCAGCAGCAGACGTGGAAGCGAGTGTTAAATGTCAGGATGAGCGTGAAATTCAGAGGGATGTTCCACAGATACTGCACGATCCCTCAGCTTTAATTAGGCTCTGCTAGGTTTTCATTCCATTAATTAAACATGGTAACCAACAAAACAAGATATGATCCCATATCCAGCGATACAGCAGGTGGAGCACAGCTGCAGCATGGTGGAACCTACGGTGTTATCAGCACCACAGTTTTCATGTGATTACTCTTACTACCAGAGTGAAGAAGACACATCTCCTGCACTGTAGCTTTAAGTTCAGCATGAGGAGTAGCCTAGCTCTGCTGATCTGACTATGCATGTCCAGAACTGGAGGTATGAGCATTAGGGTAGACTTTTAGTGGGACAAACTATACACAGAATAAACCAGCAAACAACTAACAAGTAAACACAACTGTATGAAGTTTCAGTTTAGAGTTTAGGTAATGTCGATGTGGAGCCCCCGAGAGGATGTACACAGTGACATTTACACTTAGTCTAGACCAAAGGGCAGAGGGATGAGGTGCTGACTGGCATAAAACCCACAAATGAATGATGTGGGCAGAGCATTACAACCTTACAATGATCTCAAAGCCAACGCAGGGAAGTTACAGCGATTCAGTCACTGCTCTCTGTTCTTCTCTGGATGAGTCGGGAGCGAGAGCAACTGTGACTGGAGTCCCTCCAGAAAACAGCGTGTCAGCCCTTGGATGCTGATTATAAATAACACTAAAACACCACGCGAGGAAAGCTTTGGTTGTAATGGAAGGGTGCTGTACAAGAATAATCGGAAATGACTCAGAGATGTTATGTGTAGTTTAATATAAAGACGGCGGTCTAGCCTTGGTGTGCGTGCAAAGTGTCCTGAGATACACAGGTTTTCTCCCTGTTCAATCATCATCGCTTATGCCTACAACTCCGACAACAGCTTCAGCCGTGTTGTGTTTAGTCCTAATTAGCAGTTCCAGGCACTACCTGCGAAGCAGCAGCATGTTAGCAACGTCACTGAGGGCGCGTTAGCATGCTGACATTAGCAAGAGCTTGACTGCAGCTTTAGCCATTCGTGTGTGAGGACTTTTAGCTGGGGTTCAGCCAACAAACACAGTCTGTGTTGAAACAGCACATAACTATGGAAAGTTTTCTTTGTTGCAAATATAAAAAGCAGAATTACAACACTCATCTTCCAGAGATCTGTCATGACTATATGTTTACATGAATTTGATTGGCCAACAGAGATGCTAACAAGAGCATAGGCTGCTTTAACTTTTGATGGGTTATCTGCGCTTAATTTTGTCATGCACCCTGCGGGGCATCCTTCTTTTACAAGTGATTGCTTGCACGTTGCAAACCACGACAGAGTCCAGATGTCCAGTAGTGTAGCTACTGCACCATGGCCACAAATGCAGAGCAAGTTAACAATAAAGTTAACCACACATGAGCCAGAAACAGCTTGATGCACACAGAGGCAGCTCTCAGAAGCCCCACTTGAGTGAGACATTCTAAGAAGCTTTAGAGAAATGTGACACATATGCTGAAATGAAACAGAAGAGGGAGAAATATTAAAGCTATTAAAAGTCATAAATGGTCTGCTTTCTTGGTGTACACTTGTTTATATGGAGTCATTCCTCTTGCTGCTATTGTGCAGTGTTGAGGCTTAAGGCTTCAGCCTCTTTGAAAGAGGCAATGGAAGCTCATCGAAGTGAATGCTTACATGCTGAATAAATCAGATATAAAAGATATTACTGAAAAGGAAAAATTGTTCTTTAGAAATTAAACCTGCAGTGCCATGCTTTGTCCTGCACTGTCACTATGGCAACAATATAATTAGCGAATGTGCTCTATCACTGTCAGCAAGACTGGCCTGAAATTAATTTCCAACATTTCACAAATGAGTTGATGAGCTTGAGATGGAATGGATTCTGTTGGTTTGGGCAGATAAAAAGAGCGCTGATAATGGAGATGATTTCTGTTCAGAACTCAAGGTTCAGCGCTGCACAGGATGGTGCGGGAAAGAGTGTGCACATCCCGCGCTGCCGCATGAGCAAGCTCGGTGTGGTGATTCTCCGGCGGACATATACCAGCCGCATTCATCAAATAGCTCCCACCATAATCTTTTCAATCATGTGTGCCTTGCATGTTGAATGAAGGTTGTGGATTACCAAAACCTTTGTTACAGCTCTTAGCGAGGAATAACTGTTAAAATTCACAAAGCCTAAATTACTTTTTTCCGTATCTGACGCGATGATCTCGACTTGCATCAACTTCTTGCCAGACCGAAAGGCGCTTTGCACTTTGCAAAGTCTCAATCACTCCCATTGTGATGATTTTCTGTGTAATCCAGCAATTTTCACAATCCGGATTATCTTATCATCTCCCCCCCTGATAAACAGAAGCAAAATAAAGTCAGATTTAATTTACACTATCCAGGCCAGAAATAATCACTCCCAACCCCGTTTATGAATCTGGGTTCATGCCCTAGTTTTTTGCCAGATGCAGTTTGCGAAACTTTTCGGCCAAAGCCGTCAGTCAGTTATGTTGACCCTCTGCCTTTTCCTTTTTTAAGGTAAATCAGTACTGTGTTCATATACAACAGAAACCTTTTCCAAGTTCTCAACCTCTTCAGCGAATCGTTGCCAACTCCAATTAAACAGGCCTGGCGTTGTGCGTCCGATGATAGCTGCTTCGACTGATCTGAGACCACCAATCCACCGACCAATTGTAGGTGGGATAAAGACCCAAAGCATTGTTGTGTAGCAAGCTTGCTACCTATCTGCATCCATGAAAAATAATTGTTAGGTTGGGTTACCAGGGCGATGATGAATCAGATCAGGAGTCCAGCTTTGTTCGAAGCTGCGGTTCGTGTCATACATGCAACATGAAGTGACAAAGAACACCAGTTGATATTTCACGGGCGTGAAGGTGCTGTGGAGGAAACACAGCTCTGTGAGAGTTACAGAAACCTTTGCAGCAGACTGTAAAACCTGTGGAGCACCTTTGCGTCACCCCTGCTATATCCAAGTCTGGGTGCGCGGTTGCATTACCTGACAATACCTGTCTGGTTTTCAGTCTTTGAGTTTCAGAAACACCTTTAGAACAGCCGCTTGTATAAAGGCCCTGGCGGCTACTTTGGTCCAAAATCCTGTTTAAACTGTATGTGAGGGATAGACTGTGATTACTAATATCAAGCTACATGTCAGGTTAGTTCATGGTTGAGAGAAGGATGTTATTTGTTGTCTGTTATTACTTTTCAGTCTTTTTTCTATATCTTTCTTTCTGTCTAACACATGCTTGAGCCAAAAACTTTGCTCACAGGATTGAAACGCTGCGGGGTGACGATCGGGGTCATTTTAATGATTTCGTTCACTGACAAACAATCTTTAAGTTGCTTATTTCATCTGTTCTTATTGTTTGCTAAATAAAACTCCACACCGACACTCACAGTCCATGTCTTTCAATATGTTGTCGTTGTGATCAGTGTGAGATTGCAGTGTGGGGGGATTGCAGGGTTTGCCAACTTCCACGTTTGAATGTCCCCTGATGAATAGTACTCCATTATTAAAACTACCAAGCACATTTTCTTTCTCTCCTGCAATCAGGGCATTGATTGCAGGACAATGGATGTGTTTGATTGAGACATAATCAGACACTTCACTAATTCGACTTCAAAAGAAAATCAGTGGCATGCAGACATGAGGTAAAAATCACACAGTCGTCCAAGTCCTTTCTCTAAAGAGGTCAAAGCAGCGTGTTCTGAGAGGAACCGCGGTCACGTTACACCTCGCAAAGTTTAGTTACGGTACATGCCTTTGGAACAATCGACAGCATTTGGAAATGAATAGAAGTAATTTCAGTCAAATGTTACACTGATGTTGTTTATTTATCCCAGCATGCACTGAGGTATTCCAGGGCAGGCGATCAGTCCGTACTGAGGGAGCCAATACCTTGCTGTGTACATGTGACTTGAGCTCTGTGTGGAATGAAACTGACTGAGGGGTGAGCAGCATTTACAGACCTGCCTGCTACTTCAGCAGCAAAATCTGGTCTGTGGACATCCAGGATGAGGGGTTTTGCAGGATCTTTCTGACTGACTGAGTCATAACGCAAAACATCCCCGCGCATATAAGAGCTCTGCAACCTGAGATGATGCTGTTTGTTCTTCACATGGCTTTATATATTGGTTTAACAGCAGGTAGGTAGTTATGTGCGTGAGGAATCTCGCCATTTCTAGAAAGAAGTTCAGGATGGCCAGTTCTCCTAGAGCGGAAACTGTCTCTGATTCCAGGCCGTTACTAAGGGTTGAGCCTCTTGCTCAGATGGTAAACTTGACGCTGCTGATGGTTTTCCATGTATTAACCATACTTGTTTGTGTATTTCCATGGAAACGTAACACGGACAAATGCTGCGTTCGATGATTCAAATTGTCAATCCAAACATCTTCATACATGCACGAGGCTACGCTGTGTTTCAGACTCATGTGCAGGCTTACGTCTGAACAGATCCTCGCCCGCACTCTGCAGCAGCAGCTAAAACTTGGGCGATAGATTGATAATGCATGTATCATGTGTTGCGGGATCGTTCTGTGACCTCGTGACATTTCCCAATAAGGTCAAGAAAAAGTGTCTCGAAAAATAAAAAGGGCATAAATTTCAGCGTTTCATTGATGCCGGCGGATGGGGAACGATCGGTGCCACAGCGGAACCACAAAGGTGAGCACTAAACATTTTGTCCCTGATTCTGATCTGAGTCCTTTAATATCAGGTTGCTGCTGATACCAAGTAGAGCCACTACACTGATCTGTAACATTAAAATAACAGCTTTAGCTCTCTGAATTCAGTCCACCTTAATATTTTAGGAGCTGCTCAATCCAAATACCAAAAATCACGATTCCAAAACTGACAAATGTAAGCAACAGACACTTTGACTATCTGGGTTTGTTGGACTTGGGCACCATCCCCAGCATTCAGACCCTGCTGTAGTCAGCAGAGGTTATTTTGTCGCGTTGTTTGGAGCATGCCATGACATGCGAGCAGCGCAGGTAGTCAAAATTATTATCAGAGAGAATTTCCATGAAGACACAACATGCAAACCGACGTTAATCAGCGAACACTGATGACGTTATATATTTATTTAGTAGATATTCAAATTGGCCTTCAATCAAGGAGCACTTGGCAACTTATAATCAGCCCAGTGTGTCTGTAACCTCTGGAAATTAGCCTGGGCTAATTAACGCCTAAAAGCTTTAATTTGTTTTGCAACAATTCCAGAGCTGTGTGCATACAAAATGGAGTGTCTCACCAGAGACCGTCTCATTCACAACTCCTTTGCTCTTTTTTTTTGATTTCGCCGTTGTTGTGGAAGAGGAGAAGGCTCCCTGTGGACCTTTCTATCACTACCTACAAGCGCTCTCTCCGACCAGCCACAAAATACAGCAACAGCTTGTAGGTAATTGATCAGGCAAGTGAACTGTAAAATATTCATTTTCTACTTCAACAGCCAGATAAATCTCTAGGGAGGGTTTGGGGAGGACGCTGGTGGAAATATTGCTTATGCACCACGAGGTAGGAGCTGCAGCAGCATGATGGTGAGGGGCAGATAAGAGGGGAAGCGTCGTCAGGTTCGGGTGTAGCTGCCAGTGATGGCCAGTCATGCAATTCCCTGCTTGGCTTTAGACCAAGAAGCCAAATCCCCCTCTACAGCCCTGGATTTCATGCTGCAGAGCTGAGGGGAGCTCGGTCTGCAACCTCCATGGCTGGCAGGCTAAAGAGCTGATTCCTGCCCCAGTCTGCCTGACCTGTTTTTGTGTATTGTTGCTTCAAACACACACCCACACACACACACACACACACAGACATCCGGGACAGCCACTTCAATTCACTGATTCTGTGTGTGTATGTGGTTGACACTTAAGCAGAGGGGAAAACAGCAATTTCCAAGGCTCTCCTTTTATTTGTCAATGGAATTTATCAATGAGGCACCCAGTGAAACAGATGAGGCACAAATCCATGTCCCCCAGGCCGCGGTGGCCACGGTGATAAAAAGGTCACAGTGTCAGCAAAGAAAGGTTATTTGAAAAGTGTTTTTTTTTCTGACATTTCCATCGATCCATCGTGATGGATTCATATTTAATCTACATCAATCTATATATGGTAATGTGTTTGATCAACAGCAAAGGAGCTAAATGTTATGAGCCTTTCATTATGACCTTTTATTGCATCTGGTAGCTGTTCACACCACTCTTTCACCCACAAAGACACGCACATGTGCGCCCCCACACACCCCGTTCATGCAGAATACCTACACCACAATCCAGTCTTTCTCCAACCATGTGCTCTATATATTTTATATCTGGATATTTCAAATGCAGCGCATCTTTGGCTTTTCTCAGAATTGTAACACAGGCCTTAACATGAACGCAATACACTCGCATCTGCAGTGAGTACTGGGCGTTAAGGATTGTTGAGTTATGCAAACAGTTCCCAAACATGGTGTTTTATATTATTATTATTATTATTATTATTATTATTATTATTATTATTATTATTATTATTATTAATATAAAATAAAGTTAATACATTTCTAATTCATCAGGAGAAAGACTGGATGTCGTGAATAAAACCAGATTCTCTGAGGTGAGGCAAACATTAACATTAGGAGAATAAAATCACACAGCCTTATAATAAACTGTCTTGAAGCACTGTAAACTTTTTTAAAAAGTGCATTTTTATGCCTGAGATGACTTTTTAATCACAGTTCAACTGCAAACTCCAAATCATAAAGACCAACACTTTCATTTTTGTTCACGAATCACTCGGTAGACTACAGCTGCCTGTTGCTGTGAAGACATTTGACAAAATGACATTTTATCAGCTTGTTATTATTTTGTTGTTTGTTGTTTTCTGGTAAAGTTTCAGTGTGTGTTTGTGTGTGTGTATCTGTGTTAAGCCACAGTTATTCTGACCGTGCTGTTTGTCAGACTCTGAATATGGCGCAGGTTTCTGCAGGGCCAGATGTTGCGTTTACTGCCGCTGCAGAGAGTCGCATCCGTGTACTACACCGGGGCCCTGCCTGCGCTGGTGAGGGCGTGCTGACATTACCAGCAGGTACACATGAAAGACACATAATGTGGCTTCGGTCAAGTGTCTTGCTGCTGTCGCTTGGCACGGCAGATGCTTCCACAGCTGGAGGGTCGGGGTCTGCAACGTCTTGAGTATTATGTCACTGAACTTTAAAATCCAAACTGACACATGGGCTTTGAGCAGAGAGGCTGTCTTCACACACAATATATGAATCTATAAGACGCCAAACAACAAACAGTAAATGTTTATATAACAACAAATCCTCAAGCTGAACTGACTGGATCACAGAATCAGTACTTTAAGCGTCGGACCCACTGGTGTCTGTAAACTGTATTGTCAGCTCAGCTTTGTTATTCCATGATCTTGGTTTGGGGTTTGTCACAGAACAAGTGATTTGTATCATTTTGAAAGGAAAGGATAAATTGTGCATCATGCACACATGGTATTGTTCTTATTCATACAGTATTTGCACTGTGCCCATATATATATATATACACGTTCACCATATGTCGCAGATTTAATTTGGAGGTCTGGAAACGCATCTACCCGGCTCACTCAGTTTCACACACGTGAAACATGACATTAATTTAAAAAAAGGGAATTTCCTGTGAGATGAGTCTGCATTTCCTGGTCCAAATTAAAAAAAAAGCATGAGCATACCTCTGTATGTTGCAGGCATCAAGGAGAGAATGGACAGAGTGGCTCTCATAGCCAGCTGCATGTCACTCTGATATTTGAAATAGAGTACAAGAATACGCTATAGAAGTGAAATTGTACATGTGAATTGGTGGGTGGTGTGAGCAGGGCTGGGTGGCCCTCACTGAGCTCACCCATGCTTTTATTGCTGTGTGCAGCGCTTTGCTAAACACTTTATAGTCTGCAAAAAGACGACTAAAATGCCCAACTCGCAGCGCCAGAGTGGAGCAGCGTGTTTGTAATTAAGTAGTTAGAAATCAAAGCAATATGTGGAATGATTAATATTTAATAACATGGAGTTTTTATGGCTCGGTTAATTGAATACCTTATCTTTATTATGCAGATGCTTCATAAATATGAAATATTACACATTACAGATAGCTGCTCTTGAAAACCCCACTGAAGCATTTAGAAATATAATTAAGCTTAGCAAAAATAAACCCTAAACTTTTCCTCTTTGCAATTTTTCCCTCTGAAAGCGTTATCTACAACGAACCTACATCAACAAAATAATAAATAGCTCTGTGGACTTGCACGGAATGTCACTTCCCTTCATCCCCAGACCTACAAAACACACATTTATTTTGTGACTGCCTCTCTTCCTCCCTCAAATAATAAAAAAAAAATACTTGTGTTTTATTCTTTAAAGATCAATGTAAGCTCTCAGAGAGGGTTGATTAATCGTGGGATTACGTCGGAGCTCAACTGTTGAATATTTCAATATAAAATGTAATCTTGTCATTGTTTGCTGCTCCGTGGTCAGAGCAGGCACGCTGGATTTGAGGAGTCCAACAATGATCGTCTGCAGTGGATTACTCAAAGCCACGCGCAGTATTAAAGCTGAGGAACTGAATGGTACATACGCGGACGAGCCTTACACACAAAAAACTATTCCGTTTCTGGGCTGAGCCGACTGACTGATGTGGCAAATATGTGTTAGGATTCAGTGTTGTGTGGGGCTGTGGAGTGTGTGGTGCTGACTGCTGGCCAGCTGGTCTGTCAGGCCACCACTTTGGTCCAAACTGAAACATCTCAACAACCACCAGGTAGCTACCCATGATGTTTTGCACAAGACATTCACAACAGCCCCAGCTGTACTTTGAAATTTGTGCTAAATGACAACAGTTAGCACGCTATTCATTCATTTAGCACTGGGTGCGATTGCATCACAGTGGCAACAGAATGTAGATGTCACAGCAAGGCTGTGGCCTAAATGCAGACAGCCAAGCAGGAACATTACTGAATTTAATGGTAAAGTGATGATAACAGGGTTTACGGCCAAAGGCAGCAAGCCCTGGCAGGAGTAGACAAGTATATCCAGGTTACAGCCTCAGGGCGTTTGGTGAGGACTGCAAGCCTTGTGTTTAAGGGTCTGAGAGGTGGGGGTGTCTCTGAGAGACAGAGCGGCAGAATGAACAGAACAGGTCACAGCCACTGTGACAGTACCGTAACTAGAACCACCAATCCGAAGCTGTGTCCAAAATTCATTCTATGTACTAAATCTATGCAGATCTTGAATAAGTACTGTGGTGTGTTTACACTGGAGAGATGACAGAATCAAGGAACCTCAGAAAATACAAGAAGTGTGACAGAATCTGTTGCCCTAAAATCCATGGCTCTCACAGCGTCATGGTGTTGGGGTGGAAGGGTGTTTTAACAAAACATCTGACTTTAGCACAGGAGATGGAAGCTACCTTCTTTTATCTAACTGATAATCGACCACTTGGTTAGCCACTCTAAACTAGTAACCACAGCGTTTCCCTCACTTTAACCAAGAACCATGATCTTTCTCAAATGTCAACCCAATTCGTCATTGCACCTAGAACGTTATTAAATCTTAACCCTAGCATTGTCATCTTTTGAATTTGATTGATGATCTTTTGTTTTGGAGGACCAACAATGTTGTCCAGTTGCTTCAGATCAGTACATATTTAAAGTACTTCATTTAAATCATTGGAAACTCATTTTGCTTTAATTAACGGTGGCATTTTCTGGACAATGTTAAAATGTATTTATATAAACAGAACACAAGGATATTGTCAGGCTTTAAGAAAGGCAAATCATCAGTGTACGGGTCTGTGTTACGTGACATCGCACAAACCTAAGGCTGATCAAAGACGCTGAAATACAATATTTTGTGGTTCGATTTAATGTCTTCATATTTTACTTTCTCCTTCGACAAAACATGAAAAGTCCTCAGCTTCGCCACCTGGAACAAGGTTCAGGCAATCATCGGATATTAAACCTTTGCCATAAAAGACACATAATGAAATTTTTTAGCTGGCTCAGAGACTCCTCAGAGCAGACTGAGACAGCTTTCAGTGCAGGTTTTATAGACTGTTGAGATAAATCCCTGCACATCACACTGCGGTGATTTATCTGGTTAGACATCTGATGCACAATATACTAGTTGTGGATTTTCCTCAGGGATGGGGGAAAAGCTGGGGAAGGCCACCACTGGTCTGATACATTGTGAATATGATGGCGCAGCAACAACAGGTCCATGGCCGGCATTCTCAGTAAGTTTCCATGTATGTGCAGTCCATGCATGGGCAGCTGGCCATATTACCTGAGGGATCAGCAATCCCCTTTGCCACAGCTCCTGCAGGCTGATGGATCAGGAGTGAAGATGCACCTCCTGAAGGGGTGAGGAGGACGTCCTCCTACTCATTCCACCCCTCTAACCTGCAGCACTGTGGCCGATGGTGGGATTTTGACCATGCCTTGCTGATGCATGAACCAACGTGTTTGGAGGCTGCATCTCGGCGGCTTCAGATAGCAGTAAGAGTGGAGGATCAAAAGCAGTAGGCCCTAGGATTTTATTATCTATGACGAAATGATCAACTCTGTCCTCTGTGGTAAGCAACATCAATTGTTTAGGAAGTTTCTGGAAAACTCGATGTCAGCCAAAAGCTAACATCAGATTGCTAGACTAGTCAGGCTAGTCCTGATGAGGGCAGTGCAGGCTAAGAGCAGTAGATGGAATACTTTCTGCACTATCACACATAGACTTTCCTCAGGTTCATCAAAGGTTCTAAAGTGCGTTTGGCGACTTATTTTGGCATTCACCAGGATAATACGAATGCCATCTCAGAACTCATCAACTATCTTCTAACAACTAATTAGTCTGCATTTGTTTGTAGGATACCGATTACAGAAGTCAAACTCCTTTCTTGTGTCTCAAGTTGCTCATCAGACTGTAAACAATGACTAGTGAACAGAAGAAAAGTCTTCCCTCCAATAAGTGTTATCCGTTATCCAGCTATCTACTGGCCACACCGTAGGCCCCTAAACGTTGGCCATTACCCTCAGAGGCTAAATCGTTGTCAGATAATAGCTGATGGGTTCAAAGATTGGGGGTTTAATTGCCAAGACACTTGTAAAATGATGACTTTGTCTGAACTTTGCTTGATGATGGGCAACAGTCTGGACTTTTAAGCTATTCACCAGTATCACACTGACACTGTTTTGTGGCGTTCCGTGTTCCCTCCTATGATCTATCCACTGCCAGCTCTCCTTTGATGTGCGCTTTGTGATAAATTCAAGCCTCAGCATTTTCAAAACCCTCTCAGTCAAGTTACATGATGACCTCTCTTCATGGAACAGTGACAGACAGCCTGTTTTCCCTCCACTTCTCTCCTCTTTGCCATAAGCTGTCATGTAAGTCATTTTGGCTGAAGGCCCCTCAAGTTCCCCCGAGGGTCTCACTATAATGTGACACGATGGCAGACATTAACCTGGAATTAAATCTTAAAGGTAAGATGGCGACATGGATTTGTGGCTGTCACAGAAGCTTACAGGTGATGTGTTGCATTTTATTTTATTTTATTTTATTTTTGCAGTGAGGGCGGGGAAGGGGGAAGAGTGTAATTAACCTCCTCGGTGGGGAAAATTCTATTACAGGCTCCTATTCTGCCATGCAAAGTGTGGTGCGGGGAGATGTCACAGGCTGTCAAGCAGAAAGCCAGGGCTGTCTGCATTTTAAACCAAACTTCCAATTTTCTCCCCCTATCTTTCTTCATTCTCACTGAAGCTGGAAATTGAGTATGGCACACTTATGTGAAGAGGGAGGGAGGGGAATAAAAGGTAAGCTGCTTTTCAAGAGTTTAACACGTTATTTATTCAATCTACATTACCTGTATGTTGGTGCGGGCAAAGCAGTGGGGGTTTTTGTTCTTTTTGGCGCACCTGGTAATGCATACATCCTCCAAATGAATATTTAGAGGTAAGTCATGGTAAAGGAAACCTGTGCTCCACTTCTTTTCAATTGAAATCACGAGTTGATCTTGTGCACTGTCGAAAACCATCGGCAAAACAATTTTTAAAGGTGTTGGTAATATTTTTAACTTTCGAGCAAAGGAAAAAATACATCAGGACGGGAGCCTCCAAGCCTCGGAGCGGGCAAGCCAATGTACAAATCTGAGACACGATGCAAACTAGTCCCTTTTTGTGCCTCTCTTGTACGAGCACAGAGCATAGACGGAACCGTCGGTTTCTCTCAAAGATAATTAACCTGTGATGTCTGAAAAAACCCAGAAAGTCATTTAAAAACCTTTATCACTGATCTGAAGGTGTTTCTAGAATCCCCAAAGACTCCTCTGACCATCTGGACCGAAACACATTTCTTTAGCCAAATGATTAACATGTTTCCCAAGTTGCATCTTTGTTTCCCCACATTAAAAATATCTGAACCTGGCAGCTTCTTGTGTTTTTTTCAAATATTGTTTATTATATTGCAGAGAAAGCCATGGTTACCTCTGTGTGCTGAATATTTGCTAGCACAGGAGATGCCCGAAGATTTCATGCAATAAACAGGTTCTACTAACTTTACCTTCCAAACTAGAAGAAGAGCTGTCGGTGTTATGGAGGAACCAGGACCACACCTCAGTGAATTCTCAGCGTACTCGTTTCCAGGCACACCTTGCTAGCCCGTCTGATTAAATGTGCAATCTTTACTCCATGGATCAAAAAATGGGTGGTATAAGCAAAGACAATGGATGCTGTCGTTAAAAATAAAATTATAAAACACAAAATGTTCCCTTCTGGATACAGATCCTGGTCAGATCTTTAGAGGGAGAACGGGTGTAAATTACAGAGCAGTAGTAACAATACAGCAGCTAGAGCAATGGTTCAGGCAGAGTAGAGTTGATTTCAGGTTAGCTCAGTTAATTCTTATTCCTCACAACTGTTTTTTCTCAGCAGGTGTGGTCTTAACACCTGGGACTCGCTGCCTGAGGGTGCGTCTCGTGACGTCTGCCTCGCCTGACTGCTGCCGCTCACTGGCCTTTGCTGTTCACACAGGACGCTGATTTATCCACAGCGTGATGCTGCAAATACCACTGTAAAGTTCTTTCCACAGAACCACCGCCGGGCTCTTAATTTGAAATCCAAACAGACAGCGTTTAGTTACGAAAAAACCTGTTCCTGATGAGATATGAACACTGAAGCAGATACATAAAAGGTTCCATATATGATACGACTGGCAACAGATCATGTCTCTGTCTGTTTCTACAGGGAGCTATGGAAGAAGCAGGGAAGACTCATGTGAGACGCATGATGTGGGCATTGTAGGGGCAATCGTGGGTGCAGGGTGTACTGGGTCTAAGGTGTTCATCCCCCACACTGTCCAGGCAGCCAACGAAACCCGCCCACTTTCCTGAAAACAGCCAGGTGTCAGAGAAGTCAGTCGCACCGTTCCCATGCCAGGTTCCACTTAAAAGCCCCACAGAAGTTCACACAATCAGTCACTTTGAATAAAACATTATTTTCCAGCTTCTCTTTGTGTTGCACAGCATTCCTATCATCCAGCTGTGTAGTGACGTTAACTGATTTTTAGTTAGCTTAACAGCTAGTTTAACTTTGGTGCTTCAAGTCCCTCAGTCCTGTAACTGTCCAAGCTGTCCCGTCTGCTTGAGGAGCAAACACAGAAAACAACATATGGCTTTGATACGACTGCATCCAGCCAGCCACGGCCAGCTAAGTGTACCAGCTTGATGTTTGAGTTTGGGTGGTGCTCAGACAATCGTCTTTTTCTTTGCCCCAGCATCCAGCCAAGACGTTTCTCTTCCACTGCAAATGTCTTGTTAAATAGAGGCTTCCTACAGTTCTGTAGGTACATGTGCAGTCCACCATTGCCCTGTATCACATAGTAAATTAGAATTATTGTGTGGAATACAGCTGAATTACAACATATCCAGTATTGTGCTGGTAATATCAACTCTAAACCTTTGCATCATTTGTAACAACGCAAGGAGCTCTAACAAATTAGTTGTTAAGGGAAAGCCTGTGATGTTGGTTACTCTTTTAGCCGCTGTGTTGAGGTTATACAACGTGGTCCTGTTTAAGAGGAACCGACACTGCTGGTACAATTTACAAAGGAAGAAACTGGAATTAAATCAGAGTTCCATTATGTCCTTACACAACAACACGCAGCGACCTCCCTGCCAAGGAATCTTCAGACAGGCCTGACTGACTGAACATGTCCACCATTACGTTCCCCTTCATCCTGAGAAATTAGCAGATGTGTTCAGCATTGTTTTGCAAAGTGCTTTTCACATTCCTTTCTTTCAGCTTTGGATGGGAAGCTGAGCGTTGAAAGACCACTTTTCACTGAGAATAGCATGAGTATTAGAAAGGGAATTAAAAAGGGTGGGTTTAATGGCCTCAAGAAAATTGCAGGCCACATGAGACCCCCCTTTGGTTCTGCTTCCCTGGAGCTTTGACTGACAGCTCCGGTGCAGCAATTGTGTCGTTCCCCTGCCAGCGGAGGCTGCTTTGGCTCTTGGTTTATGGAGACAGCTACAGAGAGAAGGACTATCTGTGACAAAACCAGCTCTTTGTGCTGCACTTCCTGGCACTTCCCAGGACAGATGTACCATTCACCTCCCAAAATCAGCAGCCATGTCGCAAATTGTTACTATTGTGAGGAGTCACAGCACCCAGGGATGTAGTAGAGAGCACACTTGCAAAGAGCCATGCTAGAATAGAGTGTATCGCTTTTGTAGAGTGACACACAAAGCAGGAGTTGGAGTAAAAATAGCTGGTTTACAGATATAAAGATACACCACAGATATAAAGATGCACCTGTTAACGTTTCCACCCGTGAATAAAGTGGTATTATAACATGAACATGTATATACGAACCTCCTCAGATCCAGGACTGCACTGATCCGTGAATATGAGTGCATAGGTGACGTGGTACACAGTCCTGCCAGTGGTTTCAGAGCTTCACTGACTGACAGGTGGCGGCGATGCATCGTCAAATGCCAAAGGCAGATAAGACAAAGACAATCAGCAGGTAAACATGGATGGAAACATCGCAAGTTTCAAGCAAATCGTCCCTGCAAATATTTGACAAGGAAGGAAATGCATCGAACACGGACAACGCTTTCCGAAGAGCAGCTCTCAACATAAACACAATCTCAGTGCTTACGAAACCATTTCCCAAGGATGCATTTAAAGCTAGTCATATCTGATACTTCAGGCACCAAAGCCAGAGCACATAATAAGTTATTTTTCCATTTTAACTTTAGCAGCCAGGACCTACCATTAAGGAAAGCCCTCTCCTTATGTGTCTGGAGAGGCTGAGGCTTACAGGCATGAGGACGGGGTGTATATGTCACAAACATGGATGCAGAAGGTTGGGAGGTGAGGGGTCAACGTGGCCTTACAGCACAGCTCTACCCCAGGGCTTCCCGACAGGATAATCTGCTGATCTGACAACTCTGAACTGTCACAGATTTCATCAGAGTGGAAGCACGAAGCTCTGTTTTCCGATACCTGGTGGTTGTGATTGTTAGGATCAGCAACATTTGCTGTTGCTGTTTGATTACTGAGGACTACAATGGCTACATGCTATCATATTTCAATAAACACGCTTTTACCTAAAAATCCTGAATGAGACAGTAAACAGCGAGCCTTCAAAAGTAACAGAAAAAACAACACAACGGAAACAAAGAAAATAATACAGTGAGCCGGATGCATAGGCGAGCAAGCTTTAAACATGGAAATAAAGCTAATTTGCTTCATGGCGTGTGTGTGTGCGCGTGTGTGATTGTGTGTGTGTGTGTGTGTCAGAGCGGACGGTGAAGCGAAGCGGCTCAGATGGGTAGCATCTGCATAGCGGCCCTGCCTCTATTTATGCAGTTATGAGACTAGATGTGAGTATAAACCACATTAGACTTCTCCCAAGCAGGAAATATCCTGGGTGTCAGCCTGCATCCTGTCAGTGTTCTCACTGATTGCTTCCTACATTTCATTATGCTAAATGCGGCTTTTTACACAGGCGGCGAGGGGTGTTTTATGGCGAGGACGGCCGCGGGACGCATCCCGGGAGCGCCTGAGCATGCCTGCCACAAACAGAGAGTGTCCCCAGCCAGCTGCTTATTGTGAACAGGTTTTTAAAAGCTTGTGACAGGGTGAACTGCAACAGCAGACAACCACATCATCCTCGGTCCTCCTCCTGCAATTCCAGTGGTTCAACAAGGCTGAAGACAAAGCCTCTGAGATCAGTTTGGCAGAGGGACGCCAAACATATCTGCATTCTAAACCTGCTGTAGGAAATCCCCCCTTGGCTAGCTTAAGCTGCACAATAAAACAGCACAAAGAGGACGGCAGTAAATTAGTTCAATCAGCTTAGAGTGCATCTATTGCTGCTGTCATAATGACACTATTAAGTATGAAAATTTAGGCCAGCGTTTAAATTCAATTGGACTCTGTGTAAATATAGCAAAGTTAAAATTGGCTGTCAATCTCTCCCCCAAAGGCTGCATTACAGAAATGATCCAAAACAAATAGGAGGATCTCTGCCTGATCAAATGTCAAAGCCAGGAGGGGGACATTCATGGGAAGGCAGGCAGGTGTCCTGAGGGTGCGTCACATGACCCATTAGCTCTTGGCAACGCAGAAACCCTTCAATTGGAACAGGAATTAAGAGCTGCCAAATAGAGGACTGGACTAATGTCAGGCTAGGCCACAGATGCTTCCACGCAACCAATGCCTGTCATTTTGTAGCCGTCTCTACATTTAGCTGGCAGAGGGAGGGAACCAGGACTCCGCCGCTGACACGAGCTCCTCGCCGCGTCCAAGTGGTTGGCTGTTTGATCGGGGCATTGCAAATAAAGCCTATTTTTTCCCGCTGCTGACATTTTGTGAGAGATGTTTTGGAAGGTCATAATTTGAAAAATAAAAATCTGTCTACATGTCTGATGCATTCTTTCTCCTTTTCCTGATTCTTTTGCAGTGAAACAAGGGTTTTCAAGGCTGCAGCCTGGATGCCAGCGGGGAATTGACTGACTATTTTTGCCAAGAGCAGCCCATTTTGGGTCGTGGAACTTAGTGTACATTAATAGTGAATTTCACTTTAAAGCAGTCACTCAGATGCTTTGCACGGATTCATGAATTCTCCTCAGGTGTCTGGTATCGGCACAAAAGACTGAAAACATGTGCAGCTACTAGTTTGTTGCTCCCAGCAGCGCCTTAATTCTACATAAACATGACATTAAAGATCCTTGGTACAACATTTAAGACTGTACATCTGTTCACAGGTGGAGTCGGTACTCAAATTCAAAACAAAAGAACACTTTATTGGGCTTTCTTAATGAAAAAATAATCAGAAACTAAAAAATTTAAATTCATTAAACATCACATAAACTCCACAATGCTTGGTCCACAACGCTGGTCTGATGTGAACCATCTCAACAAATGCTGGAAGGGTCGCATCTCGTTTTTAACAAACATTCATGGTCCCCTGAGGGTGAATCTCAGCGGGTCTGCTGATCAAAGGGCTTTTCCATTCACCAACATGTGCTTAAAATTGCCCCGCACTGTCTTTTTAACGCCAACCGACATAATAGTTTTGATTATTTACAGTATAGTTAAGATCTCATGCTAACAGTTTTACTATGAAATAAATTTTGGGCTGCAGGGAATTCGTTGCTGTAGTACCGCGGTTGGCCACAGGGTCGTTTTGGCAGTAAGACTGACTAACCTCACCGTGTTTTGTCATCCTGCTCAGTGGATGTGGACCGAACGGAGGCATGAGTGAGGATTCTATGCTGACCCGAATGTTTATTGTCTTTGATTTCAATCATCAAGTGCTGCTTTGATGTGGCGAGTCCAGGGACAATGGAAAAGTCTATTTTGACATCTCGTCATTAAATGCAATACATGAAAAGACAGTGGGGGAACAAATAAAGGTGACATTGATTATAATTAAATTAGCTTTGAAACATTGTTGTTTAAAGACAACATTACTGTATCTAATGCCTTTTGTTCCTCTGCAGTTAATGCTATTTAATGTTCATAATGCTACTTTTCTTTATGAGTTAATTCTGCGCATTGATGAAGAGAAGCCCCCAGCAAAGCCCCATGTTGGAACGAGAAGAAAAGCTGCTGTAGGCTGGCGTGCGGCTCGGCTCTTCAGTGGAGAGGAATGGAGGCGCTGCCAGTTCTTCCACAACTTCCCACCGACAGGAAAGCGTCAGTGCATAGAGCTGATAACAAAATATGCAGCGTCAAGCCTTTGATAAACAGGCTGCTCTTACTCCCTGCTGGGACAAACCGTCTTACTGGGAGCCCGGGCTTGGAGTGTTTTCCATGGTAAATCCACGACTGCGAGCACCACTACCAGTCCTCAGCACTTTCCAAACTGCACACCAAACGTCAAGTGATAATCCCTCTTTATGAACACGTAACACAGAACTGCTTCATTGTAAGTAGAGCTACAACAATGCAGATACGCTACTTGACAAGTTTTATCCCATGTTGCCTTACTTTGACCCATACCGCTGGAATCCCAATAAACAAGTGCTTGTTTCTGTCTGTTTGTTGTAACACACACAGCACTGGATGAAACAGGATGCTACTCTACTAGCTAGTGAAGCTACACAGGAGCTGGGAAGAAGCATTGAATAGAATAGAATAGAATAGAACAGAATAGAATAGGATAAGATAGAATAGGATAGGAGAGAATAGAATAGAAAAGGATAGAATAGAATAGAAAACGGATAGAATAGAGTAGGATAGGATAGAATAGAACAGAACAGAACAGAGCAGAATAGAATAGAATAGAATAGAATAGAAAATTGATAGAATAGAATAGAACAGAACAGAACAGAACAGAACAGAATAGGATAGGATAGGATAGGATAGGATAGGATAGGACAGAACAGAACAGAGCAGGACAGGACAGAGCAGGACAGGACAGGACAGGACAGGACAGGATAGGATAGGATAGGAGAGAATAGAATAGAAAAGGATAGAATAGAGTAGGATAGGATAGAATAGAACAGAACAGAGCAGAGCAGAGCAGAGCAGAGCAGAGCAGAATAGAATAGAATAGAATAGAATAGAATAGAAAAAGGATAGAATAGAATAGAATAGAACAGAACAGAACAGAATAGAATAGAATAGAACAGAACAGAACAGAACAGAACAGAATAGAATAGAATAGAAAAGGATATAACAGAAAAGAATAGAATAGAATAGAATAGAATAGAATAGGATAGGATATGATAGGATAGGACAGAACAGAACAGAACAGAACAGAACAGAGCAGGACAGGACAGAGCAGGACACGATAGGATAGAATAGAATAGAATAGAATAGAAAATGGATAGAATAGAGTAGGATAGAATAGAATAGAATAGGATAAGATAGGATAGGATAGGATAGAATAGAATAGAAAAGGATAGAATAGAATAGGATAGAATAGAATAGAATAGAGTAGACTAGAGTAGAATAGACTAGACTAGAATAGAATAGAATAGAATAGAATAGAATAGAATAGAACAGAATAGAATAGAATAGAAAAGGATAGAATAGAATAGAATAGAATAGAATAGGATAGGATAGGACAGAACAGAACAGAACAGAACAGAACAGAGCAGGACAGGACAGGACAGGACAGGACAGGATAGGATAGGATGTCTCATGTTTTATGTCGTTATTTATGACATTATAGTAAAATATATTTGATGAACAATAATTAATAAGTGCTTGCTGTGTAATTACATACCCATGCATGAGCAACAGCTTCTCCACATTCAGGCCTAGCTGAGGCTGGATAGAGTGCAAATGTGTGTGACTGTTCACTGCCTGCACACACAACAATTACAACAAATAGGTAAACAATTCCTAAAAAAATAGAAATAAATAATGCAATAATTTTCATTTAAAGAACAGTTAGCTTCAGTTTTGAAACCCCTCTGTTCATTAACACCACTTGGAAACACCCGTCAGCATCGCCATGTGTTACAAGGCTGCTCAGCAGCAGAAACCAGCAGAATGTGGGCAGCACTTTCTCGTAATGTTGTTTGTCATGAACACCAGGGCATGAATTAGATGAACACCGCGACATTTGACATGTTGTTTTTATGGCCGTTTTACAGAATCTCATAAGAGAAAAATATCCATTTGAAATCTGTCCACGGTAACAAAAATGATCTATGCTTGTATTCGGCTCCGCAGGTAGTCGGACTCATGCCAGGGCTGTTTTAAAATTTTTATTTGTTAGTTCCAGCAGGTACCAAAATGTAACGTTGACAAACGGACTCAATCTCCATCAGTGGGAATGGGACCTGCTCCTGCAGCAGGTCTGGGAGACATAGGCTGTAAAGATGGAGCCATTTTTATAAATAAATCTCAGCTTCTCCTCTGCACTCACTTATTATGGTCCTTTCTTTATAGAGCCTCTGCACTTTAGTTGCTTTCCTTTCCATTTTCCCGTGAAGTGAGCTGCTGCTTTCTGTGCTTCTTTTGGTTTTGGTGTTTCATTACCCTGTAAAGCGTTTTAAACTACACTCGTATTGAACGGTACCGTGCAATTAAACCCGAACATGAAACTGAATGAAATGAAAGTCTGCAACCTGTCTCAAGATCGAACCCAGTTTCAGATCGGACCACCTATCCACCTACAGGCTCTGCAAGTAGTTCACCCACATGCTTTACTGTACACGCAACCAAAACTAGTTTTAATATGTCAATTTCACAAAACACAGACACACAACCAAATAGAAAAAGTCAAGTATTTAGACATGTGACTTCACAGACCTGCAGACCTGTCTTCTGAAGGTATTTTTAGCCGCGTGGATGATTAGGAAGTGAATCCCTCCCCGCTGACATCGCTGAACTCCAGCATCCTTGCGCTGCCATACTGTGGTGAATTCCTTCATTTTTCAGACACGTTCCCATGTCCTGGGACCTCATTTTTATTAGAAATGCAAAGCTGCGCGGCAGAAGGCTGTGTTGTTCTGAGCAAAAGGCATTTTCTAAAAATACAACATAGAGATCTGGTGTTTGGCCAATTGGATTAGGTGCCAAATCATGCTCATCTCTTCTGAAAGCCAGCTCCATAATGCAAACTTTATTGCTTTTCCCTCCAAAATAGCTCATTGTGTTTTTCCACGGGCGGATATAAAACTAAATTTGTAATTGTTGCAAGATTTTCAGATAATAAAGGGCAATTAAAGGAACTTAAAGGCATAAAATACTTATAGTCTCTTTAATATGAGAGCATAAACAGAAAATAAGTCAAATACTCAATATAACGGAGAGCATCTTGGATTCTAAAACAAACTCTCTTTCTTTAGGCAAAAGTGGAGCTAAGTAAATAAACATTTATAGACTGATATGGTATGGAAACGCTGTAGCAGCATTCTTGCTACCTCCTCACTCTCGCTCTCTCAGGTCAACAGTAAAAGGATCCGACCCACAGATTGACTTATCTACCTGAATCCAATTTTCATGTTCACTGACTGCAATGAGCGGCTTCATTCCAGGATGAATTACGCTTTTTCTATCAGCTTTTGATAAACAAATCGAGCGCTGCTTCAAGCCCCCGAAAGGAAAAAATGTTGAGCATTCAGTATGAATAAATCACAGGTTAGAGGCGCACACTTCAGGGGGCGATCTTATTTATAAAACCAAGCCATGATACCACAATCTGTCTGCATGTAGCAAAGTAAAAGCAAAGTTATTCTCCAAACTGTAAAATACTTCTTATATTTCTTTTCTGTTTGTCCAGCTTTAATATATAGAACCTCCAATAACCCGCTTTCTTATCTGATTCCTCAAATAAAGGACCGGCACGTCCACATTCCAGTGAAAAAAGGAAAAAATGAACCCGGAATAAAGGTTTTTTTTACGTTTGTAGAAAGTGTAATCACTAAAAATCCAGTTTCTGTCCAGTAATCCAATATCTTCTGTGGTCTCCTGGTGCATGGAATCTGTTGATTAATGCCTATTAAATATTAAAATAATTATGTAACAACATAATCAATAAAATACCCATTAGAGTCTCTCAGAACTGAAGGGGACGCTGTCAAATAGCTTTTGTAAATGTTACTGGTCTGTTTATTATTGTTTCTATGGTCACCTGACGAGGACAAATAATGTCACATGACTTCCTGACGTTACAGGAAGAAGAGCTGCTATAGGGAGACATGCAGGGTCGTGACAAATGAGCAAAGGCTGGATGATTATAAACTCCTGATTATAAGTGATTATAGGTGATTGATTAGATATTGATATGCTACCGTACTTTGGAGACTGTAATCTGTAGTAATCTGTAGTCTGTTGGAACGATACTCTTGCAGTTCTATAGCCAGGCCTTTAAGCGTGGCTGCTGCATGCACACTTGGAATATCTAACAACAGTTTCAGCCACATCTCGTTGCCTTCAGCAGCAGAAGGAACTAACAACATCTCAGCCATCATGTGATCTTCAAACAAAACAATAAAATGTGTGGATTAGTGGAGAATTCATTGTTGGTTTATTGTTGGACGTGTCCTGTGGATCTAATGCTCAGAGAACTGTAAAGCACATAATTTATTCACCTTGAGAGGGTGAATGTCAGATGATATATTCAGCCCAGCATTCCCCTTGCCTACTCAAGCATCAGCCAGCTACAGAACATTACATTTTGGGAGATCTCGATTTGTGGCCAAGGACAAAGGAGAACAGCTTGTCTGAATGTCACACCTGTTTGAACTGCAAAGGGCTCAATCTTAAGACTCAGTAAGCTGGAACTGGCTGTAATGCAATGCCATTACAGTAGAAAAGCAGGTCAGGGCTGCAGAGGCACAGTTCAAAATGCCACTCTGGGTGAGCTGAAGTCTTTTTACCTCAGTAAACCAAACGCTGTCCGCAGAAAGTATTGAGCACAGCATCCTTTCCCTGACCTTCTCAAGGAAAACAGAAAGGCCTCTGAAGGCCAGCAGGGAGGAGGATATCTCAACAAAATGTCTTTTTAGAAAACAAGACTTGACTGCATAGCATGTTTGAAATTATTCATTTTAGGCACATAAACATAGATTTATTGCTGGAATGATTATTTTTGATTGTAAACATATATTTAAATGATAAGAGACATATAGGTGGGGACCGATGAACCTTTATATATATTTATATTTTACAGCACACATTTTGTCACATTTTGACAGGCATATGTGGAAATATGAGCACAACAATTCGATATAGGGCCACTGATGTCTTAAGGTACATCTCTGCATTTCCTGTGCTGACATATCAACATGTGAAAAAAGGTCTATCAAATGATGACAAGAAATCATAACGATAAAAGCATATATTTAAATTTCTTGAAAGCAATCCCAAGAGACCTTGCATGAATCTTACGCAGATGTTAATGGACTGGACCTTTCTCTCAGCAGATATGGGGATGTACCATAAGCAAAGCACTTCTGAAGGAGAGCAGCCAGCGGTTTCCATAAATGTTCATCCATCATGCCCGGGACATAACCAGCATAACCAGCATCATGTGTTCCACGTTTACATGACTTGAAAAGCAATTAAAATGGTTATGACGGCTGGACATGGATGACTCTCATGTGTGCAAGCTAAAGGATAAACCCTTACTCTCATCATACAGTTTGGAATACATCCCACCAAGCAATGGCACCAAGCATAAAAGAGTAGGGTCGTAGAAAGTTTTATATATATATATATGAATTATTAAGAATGTATTTTTATTAAATCTAATATGTAAAGCATTTCCTGCTGTGTCTCAGTTTGGCTGGTTTGGTCCTTTGAGTTTGAGAAGCGACTGTTCTTCTGTCCCTGGGCATTCTCAGCTGACTTGGCTCCATCACACTTCTCTGTTGCACTTATCAGACACGGAGCGCATCGTCAAAGCGTTCACTCGACATCCGATTCATCCCCGGAACCAGCTTCAGACCCACTTGGAAGACCGCATTATGAGCTCGCCAAACGCGCCAGCATTCGCACAAACACGGCATCATCTAGAGACTATATGACAATGACCGTGATTATAAAATTAATTTAGGCCGCGCTTACTTCACTCCCACTGAGCACCACTGAACGCAATTTAGATAAGAAACACAAGAGCAGTTCATTAAAATCATTATATAGCTGCATTAAACATAGCAGAGTTCTAATACAATGACAATGACACACAAACACACACTCACACACACACTTAGAGTTTAGGCCTTTTTAAAAGACATTGTAACAGCTTGTCACAGTAGGAAGTGGGCAGGTGAAACTAATAACATTAATGATGTCTCAGTTCTATTTAAATGTCCCATTAAGCCGAGACAGTGAGCCAACAAGTACAACAGTTTGACACATCAGAGCAGGGGAAATGAGTATTATTAATATCAGCTGTGTTGCATTTGGTGCCAGATGCAGAGACCTGGTAGTGATGTTAGGAGTTGCCTGAATTTATTTATTTACAGACCTATGGATGAGATACCAAGTTGGCCAGTGAGGACGCGTGGATTTCCAGGAATGGTTTCTAACCTTAACCAGACAGGTGATGGGCAGGTGAACCTGAGGGCCGCGGATGGCCGCGCTGCTCGGGGTAATTAATGAGTCTCTGTCAAACACGCTCCTTGCAGGGGAGCTCAACCGGCCTGTCAGTGTCCATTACACCGCTGTCACGGACCACCAGAAGCCCTGACTCAACATTCTGAATTCATCCGCACAAACTGAAGCCAGCAGACTTTCTGAAGGCGCTTTGTGCTTGATGTCAGAACACATGCTGTAAACTAAGAGTACAGAGTGTTTGTCTGACGAGAGAAATCTAATATTTCATGTGAGCAACACGGATTTCCTCTTGGGACACTGTCCACACTGACAAGCTTTTAAATGGCCTGAATGGATGACGGACTGGAATAATGAACGGAACAGGAGCTGACTAATAGCCCCGCTTAAGAGACTCACTGTTAGATTTAACACTTTATTAAAGGCTCCTGGTACAGTGCACTGCATGAGGCGGTGCACAGCATAAGGTTACTTCAGTAGAGTTTCCAGCCATGCTGACATTTCCCTGATATTTTTATCCAGTGCGGCTTTATTTATCACTAAATGAACATCTCTGCGTGGCAGCTCACAGCACAGGCAAACACTGACGTCAACCATTAGCACACAACAGCTGAAATATTAGTCATAGATAAATAAACAAAAATAAGGGCAGCAGTAAAAGCTGAGAGGCACTGCATTGCATTCAATTCAGAAAATTAGATGCTTTTATTAATTATGAGTCCTCCAAAGTACCTCCAGCTTATTCCCTTTTATCTCATAATTTCAAAAAATGTATCATGTAATTTTGAAATTACATATAAAAATGTTAAATTATGAAAATACTATAAGTATGCCATAATCTCCAGACAACAGTTTGGACACAGAAGTCTGGTTGACTCACAGCTGATCTCTGCGTCCCCTGCGTCTGGTAACCTGCAGGTCCATGTAATTATGGGTAATTATGAGATACATTAAAGAATATGTCTTCTTCAAATATGGGTTTACTCACAGAGCTCGTTTTGTCAAGTGAGAGTTGAAAAGTCAGAGGCATAAATCAAAAAGTAATTGACGGCTGAGTTCCATGTAGCTGCTTCACCTTCAGGGTCCTGGCACTGTTTCTGCCGGCTCAGCTGAACAAGAGCGGAGTCACGTCCCCCACTGTAACAAGTCAAAATGTCTGCTGTGAAAAAAACTCAAGACACAGATCCCATTGGGTTTTTTTGCCATAATTACGAGATGATTCTCCCATTGCTACGAGGTAGTTATCTCATATTTAGAAGATACAGGCCTTCACAATCATGAGGTAATTTTCACGTAATTATAAGATACACATCTCCTCAGACATTCTCTTGTAATTACGTTTGTCATGTTGTAAGTATGATTTTGCCTCAAATGTGTGACAGCGAGACATACTGTAATTATGAGATATTTTTATTGTTTGTAATTACAATATTGCGCAATCCTTCCTTTGTAATTCTGCGATACAGGTCTTGTAATTATGGCGTAGTTGTGGAGTAATTCTGATATACAGATTTCTATGATTATGAGATATTTATCTTGTAATTTTTTCCCGATAATATTGTTTTGTTAGAGTTATTAGATCTTATAATTGGCATTATTTTATATGGAAATCATAATTATAAGAACTAGTTTCACTTTTTTCCTTTGGCTGCATGCATTTCCGTACAAATATACAATAACGACATATAAATCTATAACTTTAAAGCTATTAAAAAGCAAAGCAACTTGATGCTTAGCAGGAGCTGAAGAACATTATGGCCTAAAAATATATTTCCTGTGTGCACGTGTTGTTTCTTCTGACGTTTACAGGCAGAGCAGGCAGGGTGGGCCAATAAAGACACGAGCGCCTGGCAGGCTGGTCGTCAGGGTCCGGTCTCTACGCTGCCAAGTTCAGCTGATCCGTGCATAGGCTGAATAATTACATAGCACCTTAAGAGATAGCACGTCAGTCTTAATAAGTGAACTGAAGTTAGGTGACCTCGGTCAGCAGGAGGGTTTGGCTTCCTCTCTCTGTTAACTTCTGCAGAGCGACTTCTGGACCGTGTGATTTGTGGGGAATGGTGGTCTGGAGCTTAGAGAGGCGCTGAGGGTGGGGGGGCTTCTTGGACTGCTGAGTCATGATAGAATAATAAGGCTGGAAAAATCAGTTTGACGACACTTAAAGTTACTCAGTGTCCTCCTGGATGTCAGGCCGAGACAACGTACAGGACTCAGATGCAGAGGAGTGTGGCAGCAAGGCCACAAAAATAATCAGGCTATAAAAACTACTTCTAAGAGCGAAACAAAACAGTAACAAAAATTCTCTCCGATCGGAGGACAGAAACCCACACTATTCTAAAGCTACAAACAAAACAGAGGCTCAACTATCCTACTAAGAAAACAAAACTAGAAATCAAAATCACTCACAAGGAGGAAAAACTATCTCGGCTGAAATCTGATACTAACGAGGAAACTAATTCTAGACTATGAAACTTTGCAAACAAAAAAATCACTCACTAAGAGGCAATGATACTTAACATGAAACTTCACACAGGATATCTTGACTTTGGCTTGGAACTATGAAAATGGGCTGGGGTGATCGACAGACGAAACACTCTGGCACGGGACAAAGGGAGACGCAGACTATTTAACACATGAGGGTAATGAGGCACAGGTGGACACAATCGGGAATCGGGGAAGACAATCAGACAGGTGGCACACGAGGAAGGGCAAGTGACCTGAAACGAGAGGAGAGTTACTTTTCAAAATAAAACAGGAAATGACAAGACAAAAACCAAGACAAGACAAACCTCACCGCGGTGTGACACTGGATCTATTTTTCATATCTTTGTGTTCATACTGTAGTTTTAGCTGGGGTTCCTTTGAACGTACATATGCTGTATTACGTGTTACCTGTCTCTACTGAGGGACGGGTCTAACCAGACACAGATGGGAAACAAACTGAAGAGAAGACTCAAATGGGTGCATGATGAACGCAAACAGAGCTCAAGTTGGAATTATTGTATTCATCCCTCTGGTAGAGGTTCGCAGTTGGAGACCCTGTGACAAGAAGCTGTTATGAATAGTCTTCATTAAAAGGAGCCCAATCATGTTACACAGGTAATCCAGTGCTTCAGCTTTCAGTATAAGCGTTATTAGTATTCATACTTGTAGCGTGAGATCAGAGAGAAGATTTCCTCCATTTACTCTCCAGCCAATCACTGGGGCCCCAGCACATTAAATCAGGATTCACTGAACATCAGAGGGGCATATTTAGGCAGCTCTGATGTAACACTTACATGGAAATTGCAAGGTCGCTACAGTAGGAATAAGAGGCAGGGCTGTTTCCTAGAAGGATGTCTCCCACTGTGCCACTGTGTAGGGTGGAGTCTGAGGAGTGATGTGACAACAGTGACTGCAGCATGTGGCCACTAACCGGATGGTTCTCTGTGCTGATTGCCCGCTCTTTAAAGACGCGTCTGACTGTGAGCGTGTGGGTCTCTACCTAAAGCACGATCAGAGCTGTTCTATAACTCAGCACAGGTGAAATGAAGAAAAACAACAAGGTATCGACTTTTACCCTTCTGATTCTTTTGCTCCATTAACCTCCTTATTTCTAATAATTTAATTATTTCATTAATTAAAACCATTGGTTAGCAAAAGAAATCAATTACAAATATGAATAATCACTTTCAACTGGGGTAAATATGTTCATCATGATAAAAGCCCATTCCAGCCGTCCTTGGCTTGTTTCAGGATGACATTTGCTTGTCAATCAAAGCTGGGGGGGGCGGGCTAAGCATCACTTGACAGAGTCTCAGGGTGAAGAACTTCAAGCAGCCAGATGATCGGAGAGGTGCTGCCCATCCAACATTTTAACCTGGTAAAAGCCCAAATTCAGCTGATAATCCCTTTATACTCAGGAACATGAGGGTGTGTGTGTGTGTGTGTGTGTGTGTGTGTGTGTGTTCGCGCAATGGTCAAAGCAGGAAGCCTGTCTGTAAATTGTGACGCGTGTGTTTTCTCTTCCTGAGGTTTTACCAAGCTGGAGGTTTGCGTGTCTTCTAATCATCGAATGGCCCCTCAGTTGGCTCCTCTGGCCCCCGGTGGGGGTCCCTACCACCTGGTGGAGAACAACTGCTTTAAGATACCTGGTCAGGGATGAAAGTATTGATTGAAAATGAAACTTTTGGCCATTTGTGGTAGAGACCGTGTCAGGGTAATTACTCAAATAAAACTGTAAATCATCAAATTCCACGGTATTCCGGATGGAACGGGATAAGACATCTTGTACTTTATCAAACTGTTGAATGAATGACTAAATGGCAGGACAACCGCTATCTGAAACAACTCCAGGCCCCTCCATCTGATTTGTGGCCCCGTTCCTACTCCTAATTTCATGCACTATTTCGGATGAAGGCCACACATTGGAACTACTATTAACATGTTTACTCAAAGTGACCGTGAGATGGAGGTTTTTCATTTTTTATTTTCCAGGTACAGCACGGCCACACACACCGAAACCCGACGGACGGACGAACACATGGAATCTCATCATGATGGAATTGTGTCATTGACAGATAAGTGTTAGGAAGAGGGGCTTTCTGGGAACAACAAGGTTACAGATAATCTATAAACTGCAATTCTTTTCAAATTGTGGCTTACCTAACATCTCTGTCTCTCTCTGCCAGCTAATCTCGTCAGGGACAGGAATCCAGGCTCAATAGCATTGACCTCGAACAGTCCCTCTTATCTCCTGCAACTGCGCCTCTCCGGAGAATACTCGGCAGCTGACAACAAAACATAACTCGGTCTGCATCTCTTGGAATGAAAGAGATTCATAAATTGTTCCTCTAGTTCGCCGTCCAATGAGTTTTTCTAGAATTTCTCAGTGGATTTCTCTAATGTTTGCGTATAATAAGCAACAAAGTGACAGGAAACAGGGTGTGCAGTGAGGCAAACTTCTAAAAGGGATCAGAGAATGAGGAAGACAGATGGAGCAGGCAAACAGCAGCGTGACAGTCCAGTACAGTGAAAGACAGAGCTTAGCATCCTGCATTGTGTCCAGACAGGCAGGGCTAACTCAGGGGTTCGAGCTGCATGCTGTTCCTGTGATTAGCCCTCCATCTGGCAGGGTGGGCTGAGCGAGCAGCCAGAGCGTCGCAGCCTGCTGCATGGATCTCAGAGTTGGGGGGGTCTTCCTTTGCATTTGGCAGAGGCAGTCTGGATGCGCTCATTGTCCAGCCCTGCCCACAAGACCCAGAGGGATCAAACATCTGGCCAACTTTGTTTTCTGGACAGGCAAGTACAATGAATAAGACGTCATGGCCCCACATGTGTTGTTGTACCTTTATTGTTCAGACTGTGAAATTATTGTTCTTGTATTTGAAGATTAAACTGGATTTTTTTCCGTTCCCATTTTTAGATAATAGCTGTTTTAAAGCTTATTATCTGTGAGCTTCATTTTCCTTCAATGCAGAGGCCTTTATTTAGAGTGAATATGGTGCTTTATATCAAATTGTTGTTGTTTTATAGGTACGTCTTATCATATTTTAGCAACAAGTCCCCCAGTTTTCTGTTGTTTTTCATGTTTGCGTGCTCTATTAGTATACTCAGTATGATATACTTTTTCACATCATTAATCCCACGAATTCATCAGCGCGGCTTAAGTCTTGCTGCACAGAGATTTAAGAGATAAAAGACTCCCAGTGTTTTAACGGGCGTGAGCCTGGTAGGATTTTGGTACTTTGAAACGTTTGCAGGAAGCGTTCCAGTTTAGTGGCAGGAGCGGACAAAAGACAGGCAAACAGATTTAAGACAAAAAAAAAAAAATCAAAGGATGTATTCACCACAGTTAATTACTTATTTACTTAGCTACACACAGTCACATATGCCAAAAGCGTCCAATGGAAGCCTGGAATTCATGTTAAATGATGGTTTAACCTATCCACAGGCAGCCCATCTATCTATCTATCTATCTATCTATCTTACCGATGTGCCTTGATGTCAAACCACATACAGGATTCCTGGATCCTAGTGTCAAGATCTTGCACTTTGTGTGCCCATCATCAACCCCAACAACCTAGCTGCACTCATCTCTACAAATAGCCGCTGTTTAGCAACTCTGTGGTGTAAGAAAATTGAATTTTGGCCTGTCTCACCAAAAAAAAAAAAAACGTGGCCTTGCTGAATGTGTGTGAAGGATGTTCACAGGGTCATTGGACGGGCACCTTCTCAACTGGTATATGGTAGTTCATCACACTGAAGTGATAAAACACACTGAACCACCCTTGAACACTGGAAAAGCACTGCAACATGCCTTGTTAGTCGTTTAATGTTAAAATACATTGACATATGTACGTGTGTTGCAGCTAATATTTAAATATTACAAGTAAGTGGCAGATTTATGCAATTAATTAATCTAGTTTCGATCCAAAGGTGAAGGAGGACCGCCAGACCATATCAAGCACGGTATCTTAATCAGAGGCAGTAATTGGCTGGAACACAGGAGGACATCAAGTGCAATCTTGTAGATTAAACACTGGAAATCACTGAGGCCGGAGGCACCACTCAGTCAGAGAGAGGGCAAGACAAAGGAAAAATCTGAAATGTGGTGAGACACGATAACGTGGATGGTTGTGCCGCCTTTCTGACGGCTAGAACCTTTTATATAGTCACATTCATTTATAGCATCAACAAAGTATTTCACCTGGTGCTCCTGATGCACAGGTGGGGTGTGCTATGGAGGTGGACGGAGAGCTGCAGTGTGCTCAGTTTCACCTAACAGCCTGGCCAGCTACCTGGAGCTCTTTGACATTTTCAAGGGTGAGCTTAGTCCTACATGGTGACTTTGGACTGAGTCTGCTGTGTCTCTCAACGGGCAGCACGGTGCCTGTCCTTACTCAGGGCGCTGACAGAGATGACAGAGTTTGCCAGAGTTGCCACAGTTCTTTTCTAACTTTTGTGAAGTCAAAAATGCCGGTGTCGGGTCTTCAGACTGCAGGTTCGTTCTGTCTCTGTCTTGCAGCAGGCAGCTTCACACACAAAGCACTTTGCCGGGTGGGTAGCATTCAAAGTTAATCAGTTCTAACTCTTGTTGTGTTAGAACACAGGCTGGAGCAGGGTTCTTGCTGGAACTCTCTTCCTGTCAGGGTTAGTTGGATACTTTCAGTACATTTGATGTCGCTTGGGATTCAGCTGATCTCTGGTCAGTGAAGGCGAGCCGGTCTCTGGACGAATGAGCCAGCAGCCCACCCGCCCTTGGGTGGAGAGTCGAGAGCTTTGAATTTAAGATTCTGAACTCCAGAGGAGAAGAGAAACAAACTGAGTTTGAACTTGTAGACTTCTGTGAAATAATGAGTTTGGTCTAGACCTGCTGTATATATAAAGTGCCCCGGGATAACCTTTGTATTGAATTGAACTGAATTAAAAAGGGGTGGGTAGATTTAAGTTCCTATTAAATATTCTTTAAAATAGGGGTTGAAAGAACCGTTTGACTGTGTGTCCTAAATGACCACACATACTACCAAAGATTATAAAAATGTCTCTGAACAATAGCCCTGTGTCGACTACAATCAAACAGTCAGTCATGCTTTGTAAAATTTTCATAACTCTCAATTTCTCACATAAATGTTATTTTATTCCTCTTGGACAGGGTTTAGTGACCCTGCATGTAAATCAGCTTCACGATCTTTCATGTGGTTAATGAATAATAACACATCAATTAATGTACACTTACATTTTGCATTGCATATCAGGACAGTGACTCACTGAGCCTCTGTATTGTCAGTGAAATTCAATACTTTTTACAGAATTAATCGCATTAAAAACAACCAGGAAAAGTCCAGATGAGCAGCATGAAGGCTTTTACTTTAAGAAAAAGGTGCTAACAATGTAAAGGCCAGGTTCTCTCTGATGCTGCGAACTGATTTGAGAATATATAGTATTCAGTGATATAACTATAAAAATATGTTGTAATATTGTGCAGTTGAGTTGTGAATTTGGGCAAGTCTCTCTTCAGATCAGCAGACAGATGAGAGTTAATGATGTCATCCTGAGACAAACGCTGGAGCGGCTCCACAGACAGTGAATAATGGAACAGCTCCCGGGACACTGTGCCAGCAGCCATGCTGATTTTCCTGGGATATACGAGTGCATTTTCTCTTCACAGCTGGAAGCCCAGTGATCAAATTAAACCCGTTGGAATGTAGCAACTTTAAAAATTCTACCGGCTCACGAAGTCTGTCACTGATTCAACTTCAAAAGGTCTCAGGACATCATCAAGTGTTGATGCTGATTTCAGTTTGGGTTGTAGACTTTGACTCTACCTGAAAACCAAAATGGAAAATCAAAAACCAAAACAGAAATCATTTACCCTTAATTGAGTGAGGTTGAAAGTCACTTGCACTATAATTACGCAAAATTATATTCCTCATGTGTAGAACAACAAAGAGCCTGGTCTGAATCCTGTTTTCAGGGTAGAAAATCAGTCATTCTACATCTTAGTGGACAAAAATGATGTATAGCTCCCCGGGTGTCTATTCCAGGACCTCTGATCCTTCTCTAAACACTCCCACCAGTTTAGATTATAGAAGCAACAGAGCGTCTTACTTTCTATGCAGACGATGCATACATTTACGTAACATCCCCATCTAGTACAACAGCAGAGAGAGGCTTCATGTAACACGCACTGCAAGAAGTTTAAAGATAAAATGGAAACTTCCATAGCTAGTTTGCAAAGAACAGTAGCCACCCAGGCTGCATTATGCAAGTGCAAGTCTCAGCAGTAACAACAGGACAAAATCATTCAAAATAGGTATTTGTGCCACTGGTTCTTCTATTGTAACTGCCTGTAAAGCATGCCTATGTTGCACGGCAGACAGAGGAGGATTAGCTAACACTGACTGATGTGAAACAGGTAATCTTAGACAGCTTTGTGTAGCCTAGCTTTACTACACTGCACTTGTGCTACATTGTTACACTGATAAATGCTGACTAAATACAAATAAACAACATAGAAGTATTATCAAAAATATTAACTCCAACCAAACAAGTTCACAGAATGCAGATTAAGTCTACCACCTCCACAATAATCTAATAATAATCAGTATACAGAGCTCTGGTGTCTGGGTGTGATGTGTCATATCAATTCATGTTGCTTCAGTTTTGCATTGTGTAGTGAATCTCTTCTTTGTCCTGTTTCTCCTTCAGCTTACGGCATCATTTGCATGTTGGCAGTGTTTGCATAAATACTATCCATGCAAGAAAGGAGAGAACATAGTCCAGCACTACAGCTTTAGTAGTAAACTAGTTTAGTATATAAACTTTCCCTGTCCAGCCCTCTGACCACGCCGCCATCCTCCTGCCTCTGACATCCACAGCCACACTTACAGATCCTATACTGAGTTCCTAGCTCAGTTTCTCCAGCAGCCCATTCATCATTACCTGAGGGACTTAGTGTTAGCCTAATCAAGGTTTTGATTAATTGAATAAGGAACACTGAGAGGTGGGCCAGGATCAGCGGGCCTTCAGGCTCAGCTGCTCCTTCTCCTCACCTCTCTCCCAGCTTCATGGAGAGATGGCTGGCTGCAGTACGAGCCATATGGTGGTGCTGCTGTGCATCAGATCACCTCCATGCAGAGATGCTAGAAAAGGATCCCGGAAGACTTTCAGTGAGGCCGCTGTCATCTATTCTCACAGTTCTCCCTTTTGTTGCCCAGTGGCTGATACAGCTGCTGTATGTGATACATAATACATGAACTACTTTTCATCACTCAGCAAATTTGTTTTTCAGTCTTAGAGAGAAATATAGCAGTAAAGGACCAATTTCCCCCCCAAATCCTTTTTTATTATTATTTTTTCTTTTATTCTTTTATTGATGTTTTAAAATTTATTTATTAATGGTTTATTTAATCTAATTTTAGTTGGGATATCACTATAACACAAATGGATAATGGCCTCTCACTTAGACAAAACAAAAGTCAATTAATAAATGATATTAAGAGCCTATAATTATTAATAGGCTTGTTATTATGTCAGTTTCATTGATTGATTATCTGGAAATAGGCCAGAATACAAACAAATGGAGTTATATCCTGCTGTTTTGGCGCATCAAGCCCCTTCATAATGTCACAGAAGCATTTAGTTGACAAATCGAACAATGCCATTACAGTTTACAGCAGCACATGTTTAAAGTTAGTTCCCTGTTTATCAGGCAGCTTTCCTGCAAAGCACACTTTTCACATAGAAACATGCTGAAATTAGGGGTGGGACTTTAACGCGTTAATTACAATTAATTAATTACAAAAAATTAACGCGTAAAAAAAAATGTATGCATTTAATCACAGTTTTCATCCAAACAACGCGGAACGTTTGTCAGTGCACGATTTACACTGATGCGCACGTCAGATCTCGGCTAACGGCTACCAAAAAGGAGGAATGGGATGAAAGCGCGTTGCTAGGACTGATGTGCTTCAACCCTGCGGTACCGTCTAAATGCAAAGCATGTTGCAGCGAGCACAGACACCGCCGGAGCTGTTAGCGCTAGCAGTCCCAGTCCGAGTACGAACAAGAGGTGTCGGCAGCCCAAACTCGATCAAATGACTGGCTTCAGGACCAGCGTTAGTAAGTGTTATAGCCTAATGTACAAAATCATTTGTGCTAAGGGTACTTGGAGTTTAAAGTAGATTTAAGCCTGTCAAATGACCATTTATATTTCTAGTTGTTTTACCAGAAGAAGAAAGAAGTAGAAATTGCACTTTATGTTGAATTGTTGTTTGTTGTTGTTTTTGTTTTTTTTAACCATTTAAAGTCAATACTGTTCTGAAAAAGTACTTAAAGTACTTAAAATGGCACTTTAACTTTAGGTCTGTTCAGCTTTGGCCAGGGATATTTTCTATTTCTTTTTCTACTGTTTTGAACTGAAATGCAATTAAATGCATTTTTCCAGACATTCAAAGAGCTCGAGTTTACAATATTCATGTCCATTCAAATCCATTTAAATTAAAAAATTTTGCTTTTTGGGGCAAATATTGTTATGAGCTTAAAATGCGATTAATTGAGATGAATTAATTACAAAGCCTTAAAATTAATTAGATTCATTTTTTTTAATCAAGTCCCACCCCAGCTGAAATGTTTAAAACCGTTTACACCGTATCTAAAACTTCATCTCAACTTTTCTAAAACACACACACACACACACACACACACACACACACACACACACACATTTTACACACATGCACACTTTATATTATGTACTGCTGAACTCTCCAGCGCATCCATCTGATCTATTGATTTCTAAAGGTGCTTTCAGGAGCATTTCCATCCAAAATTCATCCAGTCAAACACTTTGAATTTATTCAATTTAAGAACAGTATTTATGACAAACTGCCTCAGATCGGTACAAATATAAATATGTTTTGGCTGATTATATATGCGTTATAATATTTGTCATGTTGTCTATTTTTCACTTTTAAGCTTGAGACCTATTAAGAACTACTTTAACTTCTCTCTTATCTCTCCTTTGGTCTTTTCCACCAACTGTGTGACACGATCGGCACGTTATTGTTATTTTTATTCTCTTCCAACACTTTTTGTATGTAATAATGTAATATGTGCTCTATTGTTTTGTCAGCTGTGCAAATAAGAACCACCAATATAACCATTTCAGTTATATTGTGTGCTTGTGCCTATGCAGCCGTGACAACTTATTAATCCCATCTCAGCCCTCCTGAGTGGATACGAGACACTAACTCTGAGCATCTACTGCTGAATAAACTACATCTGTAGAATGAGTCAGGAGAAAGTTTGCTGCAGGTACCATAGCACCTCGCCGGAGGAGATAAAACGCTCATCATTCTCCGCTTTTGCGTCCTTTCCTCCTCCCTCGCTCCACCGTCCTGCTCACTCACTCACTTCCTCACTCGTTCATTCTCTCACTCACTCGATCACACAGTCGCGCACGCGTCACTGTAGAGCCCAGATAAAACGTTCTCGCGGAGTGTGAATGCGTGCGGGAGAAAAATGACATTGGGTAATCACAGTGAAGCATTACCAGTCATTACTCTGTGCTGTCACTCGGAGATGAGAGACAAGGCTGCGAGTCGCACGAATCCATGACTGCCTGCAGTTGGCCAACGCTAGATTGATTCTCCTCCTCTTTCCTCCTCTCATCTTGTTTCCTTTTCTTGGGCTGCTTTAGGAGCCACAGTTAATGAGCCAGCTTTGGTGAATTTGTTCTTTACTTCCTGGAAGGTGGACAGCTGAGTGAATCCACTACATCTGCAGGTTGACCTTGACTGGAATGAAGATTGCTTCCCCAACAGAGGCCGTGCTGCTGCCGTAGATAAAGCTGCTTTGACGTAGAGCGCCTGCAGTCTAAGGAAGTGCTGCTCTGTTTGAATGTAGTTTGCTTTTTGATGAAGGCAGTTCACATTTATAACTGGCTTAAGTCCAAAATATACCTTCCCATTAAAGGTGGGACCCTGCCACACAATTTAAAGCAGGTAAAATCAACATTTCTGTCAAATGATAATGTGTAATGTGGCGTCGCTTATAGTGATGAACCTACACAGCACCGTCGGCTGAATCTGCAGCTCCCCTCGACTTTATGGAGCTTTATAGTGAGTTTCAGCTCATTGTTTAGCTGTTCACAACTTAACTGTTTTGGTTCAATCTCACCGCTCTCATAATGTTGTTTTCAGCTCCAGTAGGCAGCTGTTTTCACTGTGGACTACCTGCTCAGCACCACACAGCACACAGTTCACTGTTAGAGGCTAGCTGCTGGGCATGGTGGAGCATTTGGCAGTTAAAGGGCCAGATATGTCCCTCAGGAGGTGGTGGGGACCAAAAACAGAGCTAAAACAGAGTGAATACTGGACGCAGACATGAGTCCCGGTGGATAATGTTGCTCCTTAAGTACTGGCTGTATATAATGAGCTGTTTGCTAACATGTTGGCTGACGATGCGTCAATGTAGTACTCACAACCGGAGAGTGTTTTACTTTTTAAATTCCTTAGCACTTGTCCGTGTTGCTTTTCCTACTAGATCTTTGCTTGTGTTGTACCTATTCTGTATGTACACCCCTTTGGTTAAAAGCATCTTCCAAACGACATTTTAGAATTGTAGAATTGTAAATAAAAGGAAAAATAATAGGATGTGGTTTGCATAACTTAGCAGTGGGCATGAAAGCAGGAGGGACAGCTAACCTGGTGCTTGCTAAAGTTCACAACTACCACAGAATCAAACACAATATTGGTTCAGTAGTATCAATATTATTATCAATATTAGTATTTTATCAAATCTTTAGTAAAAGAAACATGAAAAATAAAGAGTTGATTGATGCTTTTATATACAAGGTGCCACTACACTGTATGACTGATGTGAGTAAGCATACTGAACCAAAGTTACAGGCTGTTATGTGACCACCTGCACGCACCTACTCATAGACACTGGCACAATGAACCTCAGACAGCACAGAGCAGACAGCAAATCTCAGTCAAAGCATGTGGACCATCATCACCAGCTGCTCATGACCGAGAGACCGAGCAGCACTCTGCCCTGTGTAAAAAAAACCCAAAACTGTAGCTTTCATTTATGAATGCAAAATTGTCCCAGATCATTTGTAAATATAATCCAGAGCAGTTGAAAACAGTGGCAGCGGGAGATCACACAGCCACAGATAGATGGGGACAGGCACACAGAAAGCGAGGTTTCCCCTGGAGATTGACTTCTCCTCTGTCACTTCTCCTCTGAGGAGAACACAGTCCTAATCCACTGAGAAGGCTAGATACAGCCCCTCTACATCGCACCCACTGCAGGGGCTATTGAAAGTGATATCTGAGATTACCTTTCATTCAGGCAGGCCGGCCTCCCTTAACCAGGCCCCTGCAGAGTGTGTGTGCCCGCTGCAGATTCGAGCAGACAGTCGCTCTCATTGAGCAGACAGCCTCCACTTCCCCTCTGCCATTTCTTGCCTGCACCCCTGCTCAAACACGAGCAGACATCTAGAACCAAGGACACTCTCACAGCTAATAGCCTCTGGCTGTTTGCTGCGCTTCTTTCTGGGGTGCATATTTAGTACAGTGGATATTGTAGACTGGGAGAAGGTATTGCAAATGTTTCACTAGAGCTGTTACCAGCAAAGTAATGATCGTACTAAACTCACATTTGTCCACCCTTGACAGGTACACTGTTGTTTAATCACATATTTATCCGGACACGGTGCTTGGGATTCTTCTCGAGCCATCACTTTATTATTTTTATGTGCTTTTTTATCTACACGTACAACAAGTGAAGGGCTGGAAATGAAAATGTAAATGCCGTTTATTTATCATATGCCATTTGCAGATCTTGTGGAAATATTAAATATGGTGGAATTATTTGTTTGTTGGTCCAATATAGGTTTACGATGTCTGCTTGTCTGGTTCACAATAATATCATCACTGACCTTCTAATCACAGAGTTTTAATGGTTCAGGGTGCAGAGGTTGATAACTGGGAGACATGAGACATTCTCGACGTGCTCATGTTGTATCAGTGCAGGTACCAGCTCTGCCATTCCTCATGGACGTGTGTCTTTGAGAAGAATTTTGACATTTTGGTGGCAAAAGCCAGTTGCTATAATGAGCGATACACTTCTGGCATGATTTAACGAGCGGCATCGGACGCACACATTTGAGGAAGAAAGAAGAGTCATATCAGAAGGTAAACAGATAGAAAGGTGCACTGCCTCTAATTAAATTTAAAAACTTTAAATAAAATGACTTGATGAACGAAGCTGTGGTCAGAATCTAAGACAGTTATGTGGGTCGTCCGAGTTTCAAGGACTTTGCTAAAAAAGCTGATCATCGAGTTGCTCGTGAACCCCTTTCCCCTCAAACCTCAAGCAAATAAAGCAGCTCCCGTGCATCATGTTTATGTATTTACGTCCCAGTAGCACATGAGTGATTGATAAAGGTAGATGTAGCCTTTTTTTAAACTGAAGTACAATAATCACAAACCATGATGTTGTGTTTCAGAAATCGAGATTCTTTGCTAATATTGCTCAAGAACTCCCAGCTAGCCTGAATCAACAGGAATCCAGTGGCAACATGATGCCAGAGGATTAGGCCTGCCAAGCCAACACCCATTATGCTAGGCTGCCACTACTACAACTAACAGTTTTCAAACTTGGACTGAAAATGTAGTTATGTAAGACCTTCTCTCACAGTAGAGCTGCTCAGCTCACTGCAAACACACAAATATCATAATTAATGAGGTTTTTTTTGCCTGTGTCAAACTTTCTCCTAGAGGTAGTTGTATCTAACCATGTTGGTTCTTTAGTTAGCACAGTGTGTACTGAAGCAGACAGGGCACTTCTGAGAACTGCAGTCTTCAGCCTGGTTCTGTGCCCACTGGCTGTTGCAGAACTGTCTAGCTGGTCCAAACAGATCTGAGTGAGTGCAGGGTAAGTCTTTTCCACTGTGTTTGAAGAGACTCGAGCCCAGATGGTTAGTAGTGCTGCCAGATCAATTACCAGCAGCACACCAGCAGAGAGAGCAGAGCGCGGCACTTAGCTTCCAGGGCCAATTGAACTGATCGCTATTTGAACTTTTACATATTGTCATAGCAAGCTGTGACATAAAGGACTCACTAACTTAATGCCACATGTGCACCAGAGGAACAATTTGCAGGGATATTGCTTTTTTACCTTCCAGCTCCATTTTTTATTGCTTATTTCAAACAGCCATCATGGCAATGGCATAAAGTAAACAGCTGTGCATGTTGAGGGGTGCAAGATAAAGCATTTGCCAAGAGGAAAACCAATAGTGAAGGCATTTGCTTTTATACAAAGTTAGAAATGCAACATGGAGCGGTTAAAATTTCCCATAAATATATTCATCACACCAATTAAAACCTCGGTACATATGTGCTGACTGAATGAGTCGATAATAAAAGGACAATGTGTTTTCTCCATGCATGGAGGTGTCTTCTCCATTGACAGGATGGCATCATTTGCCTTTGCCTTCCAATTTCAATCCAAATGAGCGTTGTAAAATAAATCTGTGTATTACACTGCACAGTTACTGCAACACGCTGCTGTGTGCCAAGAAATAGTTCCAGCACACAACTCCTAAATTGGCGATTGTACAATTCCATTGCTGTATTGGCTAAACCAACTAGATACGATCTTAATCAGTGAACTACGGAGGTGTGGCATACTGTCATTTTTAAAACTTGGGTTCCAACGCTGTACTTAAACACACACACAAGACTGATATCGTTCTTCTCATCTCGCTCTTGTGTGACTGTACAAACAGTTAGAAAACCATCATTTGGAGCGACAGGGTTGAATAATGAGTCGGAATGATTAGTCGCAAACTGCTGAGAGTCTGGCGTTCAAGTCTGCACTGTGGTTTCTGGAACAAAACTAATCAGTCCATGGAAGTTTGAACAACCTCCACTCACACTTTTAGCAATGCAGAGCATTAAGCTAATGCATCTTAATAGTAATCCTAATTATATTCCTGGAGCTAATTTGAGTGTATCCAGGCTAATGTTTCACCATCCAGCATTGGACGAGCCCACTTTAATTGAACTGAGTGATGACTCAATGATAGGATTCAGTGCTAATGCAGCGGTTTTCGCTTATTTTAGCAACGTTGAGAGTAATGCCTGCGTTCATGTGTTCCACAGACGGTCCTATTGCACAATTTGATAGCACTCCTCTATTTTTGGTGTGTCCATGAGCTTTTACATTAACAAAGACATATGAGGTCATCGTTCCTGTTCCATCCTGATTGAGGATGCTATCTAAGCATGCTGTTTGGTCCAGAAAATGTTGTTGTTGCACCTCCTGTTCCCTAAAACCATTAACACATTGCTGAAGGGCTAATAAAGCAAATATATAAGCTTTCTTTATTCATCTACATCACTTGTGGTACCTGGACTGGACAAATATGTACAAATATGGAAAAGAAATGAAGTTTCTTGTCATAATTTCACTTTCTCCACCAGTTTTTTTTTTTTGTGGCAAGTAATGTATATGAATTTTGGCCAACTTTCTGAGCTGTTGTTCACACTTGACTTCATGTGTATTTTTCCATTGGGGTCTCTTTTTTTCTGAATTGTTCCAAAATCACTTGAAATTATGGTAATTGTGTGGATATGCTTTCATCCTGGCAAATAAGGAAATCTTTACATAACCGTAATCAAATGTTTTAGTTGCCCGACCCAAACTACACAGAACATAATGTAAGACTTTGTAGAATCTGTATGTCTGTTCTGAATGTTTCAGAACAGACAGAGTTTCAAAGGTCCAGGGCTCTGACCCAGAGCTCACACTCCTGTTCAAGCTTTGTTCTTCTTCATGCTTGACTCCCACCTCAAACTTTGATATTTTTATCATTTCAAATCAACCACGCTCCCTCGAGATGAGTTCAAACCCCTATAATGCTTTGTACCTCTGCTTGAAGTATTTGATCTTCTATGCCCTTAGAAAGCTGCTGCACAGAACAGCCCTGATTTTCAAGTAGCTATCCCAAATGCAACAAAGCCAAATCTTAACAGTGACCTCTCCTTGGATTCAGCACAAACATACAGAGGGAGGCTATATATTGTAATAGCTTTAGTTTAGTGGTTCTCTTTCTAGGACAACTTGTCTCACTCCGTACCGGTTCAGAAGATAGTTCATTAAACCACAGTTTTCCTGAAGGAGATTTACTGTTTGGTCTGTCATTGTAATATTAAGCATGGTAGTTTATCTCTACCTTATTTAGTGAAAGGTATGGGTCTCTTAATACCAGCAATGGAGAGCTGTTCTGTCAGCATCAAGACTACTAGTGGCAGGGGCTTGTGATTTGTGCTTTGAGTATAGAGCTGGTGTCAGGACATGGTTAGCTTAGCTTAGCAAACAGTGAAACAGTTGTCCATATTTCAAGGTCAGCCTACCTCTAAACTGCCATAAATACTAAAAGTACAATGTCCCGTATTATACACTACGTCTTCTTGGTTTGCTTGTTTGTCCATCACTCTGGACCAGAGCTATCATCCATATTATATTTTGACCTCTAAAAAGAAGTTCGGACTGCAGAGAGCAGAGGGTAATGTGCATGGATCACGTGCATGTGCAGCATCATAGAGGAAAGCTTTATCATGTGGCTGCTGCAGGTTTGCCTTCTCCTCTGCCTTACATTACACCCTCACACTGAAGGATCCGTCCAGACTCATCAAACTCATGAGACCTCTGAGGGGTGCATATTAATCCTAAACTGTGGCTGGTGACATACATAAAATACACATTATTGTGTACTGATTCCAGGTCAGCAAAACAACTTTAGCTAATGACATGACCTCCACTCTGTCTGCAGCGGCTCCTCATAATATGAACATTGTTTCTATTAGGATTTCTAATGGTCTGCATTTTAATATGATCCAGAAGCTCACTTGTATTTTTACATTTCTTTAAACATGATGTTAAATTAAATAATGGATATAACAAATTAAAGACAGTCCCAGACAGTTCTCTAGAATCAATATGACCACCAGCAAACAAAATCGGGGAGTCCCAACTTAAACAAATAACTTCTTGTGTTTTCCTGAGGTATTTGATTTGCCCTTAGTGTTTTGTCTAAATGCTGCAGTGGAGAGAGACGGAGAGATGTTCTGTGCATTGTCTAGCCAAACAGCAGCAAGGTTCAGATAGGGATCAGAGACGAGGACTGGACGAGGTGGGTATGACTGAAGACAAAGTGCTTTAATCACTTCCCCCAGGCCACCGTATAGTGTCGGCGATTATCATCAGAGAACATCTGAAATATGTGTGCGCCTGCCCCGAGGCTTATCACACTTGGGGAGAAATCTGTCTTTTTTTGAGCCTCCACACTGACCTTGAGTGACTGTGCAGTTACAGACAGTGACTTAAATGGCTTGAATCGCTCATTCTCATCCCAACCTGTTTTCCTCTTCTTCTCCACAACACGCAGAGACGTAGCTCTGCGGGAGGCGGAAGGCCCAAAGGCAACGTGGTCGTTGACACGTAGGTCACAGGCGATTTGTTTTCAGGAGTTTCCTGAACACTAATCTGTCTACAGTGTCTTATTATTATTATTAAATTATTATTATTATTATTATTATTTTAACTTCCATGAAGTGTGAACAGGGTCAGTGTCTCAAACCAGTTGCCTTTAACAACACTGAATCCCATATTTCCCATAATGCAACCAATAGCGTATTTGTGGGTTGAAGGCAGTTATGCAGTGTAACTTCATTTATGAACAATAATGTATCCATCCACTGGTACCTGTGATTCATCTCTGGTTGCTGCTGGTTGTGAGACACAAGTTCATTTGCAACACCCAATCAATGCTTATTACGTAGCTAACGATTAGCTAAACATAAGCTAATCAAGAAACAAGGGAGGAAGGAATCAGTGATGACCTGATTGTAGACGATTCATTGAAAAACTCAACTAATAATGTTTAATGGAGGACTATATAGTAGATAATGACATATCTGAGGTACTGAATGTAATAAAGAATGAATGAGTTACTCAGTACCTGGTCAGTATCATTTATCATCACTTTTATATTCACAGATATGCATAAAAACAAATCAATACCTAATGATTTATTAATATAGCGTCCCTCAGTCAGTCAGAGCACTCACGTTTAGGTTGTGTGAGCATGAAGTGGAGTGAAACCAAAATCGACAATGAACCATTTTGTTCATTTCATCATTCTTTCATGCCAGTTGTATGCATGAGGAATTATTAATTACTTCAAAAACTCAGTACTTTACATTCATGTGACCTTGTGGTTTTTATGCCATAGTCACATATTTTGTTTAGATATGTCTGGATCTATAGGGAGACACAGCCTGGTCAGCAGAGCGTCCTGTAGGAACATTCACTCACTAGACTATGGGCTATAAAGCTCAGCAGCAGCGTGTAGGCACTGATGTAGTGTCTTTAAGTAGCTGGCTATTAAGTAGCCATTGTGTGCGAGCTGCAGCAGTGTGTCTGAATATGACCAGTGGATAGGAACATCACCGGAGCTGCGAGAGCACATTAAAGAGCATGGGTATTCTTAACTGTCCATAAAGTGAGGTGCTGCCATTTGAATAGCACTTGGGATAATTATGGTGGGCAGCTCATCCTCCGTCAGCTTTGTGGCTGATTCTGTCTCCTTCTTTCAATTTCCTGCCTCGTTGAGGACGCCAGCAGATGTGCGGAGAGGACAGGGCCTGCAAAGCAACGCAGCAAAGCACTTTATAATTAAAAGTGTTTGGAAGGTGAGTTTAGGAGAAGAGACTGTTTCTTGACCTCACCTCGCTTTGGAAAAGCCAAGAAACAACGGAATAATGATGTGAAATAAAGGTTTATTTGCATTAGCGCACGGCTATCCGAGCATGATGTTTGATAAATCGGTTAATTGTAATTTCTATAGCGAGGTGCGTTTTTGAATGTCATTAACGGCAGAATAATTATAAAGATAAATTGAATTACACAGGTTACAGAGTCTGTCTACCTGATCTGGGAGGAATTTGCTCCAAAGTGCTTTATGCAGGAGAGCCAAATGTGCCAAACGCTTTGCAGGACTGCACACATTTAGAGGAAGGATGTGTTTCTCTCAAACACAGGAGAGTAAACAACCAAAGGTGAAGGTTTGCTCACTAAATTACAAATAAATCCACTTGCACAATTCTGTTATTTTAAGCATATAATTCAGCCATTTTATGTTTGACCTTTCTGTGAGCGCTTAAAACTGTAAAATGTGATCGAGGGAGTTGTTTATTGTTGTTTCACAGACTTCAGTCTGCAAAATGTAATTAAAAAATCCACTCATCCTTGAAAATGCTGCTTTTTGTGTTTTTAGATGTATATACCACACACACACACACACACACACACACACACACACACATCTGTTCACAACAGCTAAGTTTTCTATCATCCCAGCACCATCGCTGTTTCACGGTGCTTACACAACTACTACTATAAGGTCTAGCTAATGTCTCTTGTCATATGTCTCACTGAAAAGTTAGGTTTGATTTATCTAGATCCTGTATTGTATATATAGTATAGTATAGTGTAGTATAGTGAAGCTGGCTGGAGAAGGCAGGTTGAAACCAGGAAATCAGTCCAAAAACACAACAAGAGGAGCAGACAAAGGCAAAATCCATTCAAAAAAAATCCATGACATCTATTGTATGTATCACTGAGGAAGCACTAACTTTTGTTGTACGGCGGCACAGTGACAATAAAAACAGTTCTTCAGTTCTCCTGTACTGTCATTTGGCAGACGCCTTCATCCAAAGCAGCATACATACAGAATGCACAACACAGGAGGCATTCAGAAGCACTCTGTTGCTATTTCTAATGGCTGGATCTAAAGCAGGACATCAAGCCGCGGCTGTGAAGCTATTCAGTCAGTGATCACAGAACAAAAGGAACACTGGACACAAAGAGTACTGAGGGCTGTTGTGTTAAAAAGGTTTAATAATATATATATATACACACACACACACACACACACACACACACACTTCTACAACTACACAACTGCAACCACAGGTGGTGTTCTTCAGGTCAGAGTGAAGAAGTGAACACACGTGTATCCAACAGGCACTTAATGATGAAGCATCACGTTTTCAGAAAGATACGAGACTCATCTGACCGCTGCTCTGATCTGACTGTGTTCATGTGGATATCTAAACTGAAATGTAAAGAAGGTAGGTTTAAGGAGCATATACCGCGACGGCTGTCTTTATATTTACGCAACATGATCAGTCTAGACATGCACAGCCTGCTGGATTTTTGTGAAATCTAGAATGCTACATGTATTTTCTTATTATACTTATTTTCACTCTTTCAAACTCTTTGCCTACAGAATAAAAACACAACAGTCCGCTCACTCAGTGTATCCATCTCTGGTTAAGGATGCTCGTCTGTAGTGGGTACAGGCCGGGACGCACAGTGACTGTTCATGCCGCTGGCTGTGGGACAGGTAAGGGTCATCCAGTGAATGCTCAAGGTTAGGGATCCCTGAAAATGCTTTGAACAGCACAGGGCTGTGCCAGTAAACCCACACAGGATGAAATTCAGCAGTACAGTGGGAGAGTTTGTTTTTTAAGGTCAACAGAAAGGTTCATAATTCAATATTGTTTTCTTCATAAGAACTGAATGTAGTCAGACTGTGCCCGACACCGCAGTCAGCCACCAGGTTTGTTTTACCACCTTCACATGTGAACACTCTGCCATTCTATTTAGATTTGCCAGTGACCCTCAATTTATCATGCGCCTCATTGAAAAGTCATTACTGGTCTTGTCTCGCTGCTGATTATCTGTGTGGCTTGTTTCAGGGTGGTTGATTTCACTCAGAGTGGGAGTGGAGAGGGGCTGTACATGTGTTACAGTTCAAAGACCCCCCCCCAGCCAGTCTGAGCAGGAGAGACAGCTCTGTGTACATGGCATTCGTCTGGCTGAATCACATCAGTGATTTCCACTCAGGAACGCCGCTGCATTCAGGCAGCTACTCCAAGCAGCCGCTGGAATCTAGCAGCCAAACAGGCTGTCAACCGGCCTGACACATCATGTAATAACTTGTCAGAATGTAATACATGTACTAAATAGGTCCGAGAGGCAAAATGCAATCAAAGCTTTCAAGTTGGCTTTTCCCCACAGATTTCCAGAAACAGGGAACACTTGGAAGCACTGTGGGGAAAATGCTTTGCAGTAAAATATTAATTTGTGCGCACAACGTGACACTAATGCGGGCAGCCAAGGTGATGCATTATGGTCTCTGCCAAGTTACTCACATGTCATTTTTGCTGTTTTCAAGGTGCCACTGTAACCTTACCGCACTGGGCACACGCGGAAATTATTGATTATGAAATAATGTTGTTTAATGTGCGGTCGGCAATTTTGTAGTTGCTTAGCTTTGCCAGGCACTCTTGACGCATAAAGTCTGCAGATGAAGAGGAGTGAAGGGTAAGAGAGAAACCACTTTTGGAATCGTCCTAAGAAGGCTGCAAACAGGTGACACCAATCACCCAATGAAGGCGGAGGAGCTGTCTTCAGTGCCTCTAAGGAGAGACAACCAACCACCTGTGTGTGCCTCATATACCCAGGGCTGGTCACAGTATTACAACATGACTATTGGTTATGTTTCTGCCCCAGTTTATTAAGAGTCACTTGACTAGTGCAAACGCTGGTGCACAACCTTAGGTCAGATATAACTAACCTCGCCTTTAATAAATGACAAGTCTCAGATGTCATGACATCGCATGCATCATTACAGCACAAGCACAGGTCTATTATGCACAGTATGTATAGTATTAGCAGTAGTATTGACAGATCAGGAGTCGTCTGACTGAAGTGTGTTGAGGCCACTCTACTAAATTACCACTGTAGAGGCAGTATGCAGTGATTATTTAAGCAGCAATGAAAACAGACCTATTTTGGATTTTACACAGCTGTGACTTGGTAAAGGCACTCAGGAGGAACCTCTTTATTACAAAATATTAAAGAGACGGTTTCAGTTAAATATTCTTGCATAACTTCGTAGTGACACCAATATTTAAACAATATGTTTCTGCATTACATACCAAAAATAATAAAGAGGAATAACACTGTGGCTCTTTTTGGGGCTCTAGAAGATGACCTGTCTCACAAGTCAGCCAAGAAGCTTAGCTTAGCATCACAACAGAACGTGTCTGTCACGACCTGGTCGCGGGGAGACCCAAATGCAGACACGGACAAGATGTTCAAACTGTTTAATTAAGGGCTTAGGTTTACGGATGGTCAAGACAGTTAGGGCCAAATCCAGCAATCCGCCCAAACAAAAATCCAAAAACCAGAAATCCAAACTCACAATGATCAATCACAAGGGGAAAGCACATGGAAACATGGCAGGAACATGGAGACTAACACAGCAAACGAACAGCCAGAGAACAAAGACAATGACACAACTTAAATAGACAGGGGAGGGCAGGAAAACAAGACACAGGTGAGACCAATGGGCTAATGAAGACAGGAAACACACACACAGAAACACACAAGGGAAACACTTTCAAAATACACTACTTCCGCTGGGCTGAAGTTAGGATATTGGGAGAGACTGGATGTCATACATACAGTGTTTGTTTAACTTCAGAGATTTTTGGGATAGGGAGGCAATTGTATTGGGGTGATAGACACAGAACTACTGGCAGAGTTCGTGACAGACCCAGGAGTGGAGCCCCACGAGTGACAGACCGCAACGATGACCAGTACCTAAGGACCTATGCACTCAGACATTGTTATGCAACTGCCACACAGCTGCAGGCCCGTTTACGAGATGTGAGGGGTACTAGACAAACCATTCGCAACCGACTCCACCGCTTTGGCTTGAATGCCAGACGACCGTTGCAGGTGACTCCACGTTTGCAGTGGGCACAAGACCATGTGACCTGGACAATGCAGCAGTGGTCTACCGTCCTGTTCACTGATGAGTGTCGGGTCACCTTGCACAGAAATGATGGTCATCAGCGTTGCTGGAGAAGGCGAGGTGAGCGATACGCCGAGGTCAACATGGTCCCCAGGGTTCGCTTTGGTGGAGGAGGTGCAACAGTCTGGGCAGGTACCACCAGTCAAAGGCGAAAACAGACGGTTATTGCAGATGGCTCAGCCACTGCACATTCTACCTCAGAGACATCATAGAACCCATCATCATCCCCCCAATTCCACCAGCACACTCCCCCAACTTTTCTGCTTCCTGCGGATGATAATGCCCCACCACATCGCGGCCAGAATTGTCACAGCCCGACTTCAGGAAGCCTGAGTGCCTCATATGGTGGCGGCCAGCAATGTCCCCCTGACCTGAAACCCCTATAGAGCACGTCTGGGACCAGCTGGAAGCAGAGACTGATGATCGTACCCCACCCCCACGCGTGATTCTGGCAGAACTGCGTGTAGCACTTGTGGAAGAGTGGGAACGCATTGCCTCTGGGTACATCATGAGGCTAGTGAGGAGCATGAGACGCCGCTGTCAAGCTGTCATTATGCAAACAGGAAACACCTGCTACTGGATATTGTCAATTTTTGTTATTTGGGGCTATCCTGTTATTGTCTAAATTTTGGGGGGTAATAAATAATATTAAACCACGAAAATGGTGTTTCTTCTCATTCATTATTAGTAATATCAAAGGAACTTTACTTATTTCATTAAAATTCAGACCAAATAGGAAAAGCACTCATGTAAATAACAATATCCCTAACTTATTGTGAGTAGTAAAACAGGAAATAACAAAACAAGAAACTCAACTCAAGACCACGACAACGTCCACTGTTGCGGCAGAACCCACTGATCATCACAATTGTTTATAATAAACACAATCACTTGCTGTTTTGTGGGAGCGCCGGGATTTGCTGTCATGACGTTTCACGTCAGGAAGGAATGAGAGCATTTCCAAAAACGCCGAACTCATATACTGCATAAAACATCATTCATGCAACTAAACTCCCATGCCTGACACATGCCTGGCAAGTGTATCATCACACAGTGTATGAGAGCTGAATCACAGTCGCTGCAACAACAAAGTCTGACCTCACTGCTATTATTCAGTGAACTGTTCCTTTAATGTCAGTGACGTTTTGCACTCTATTAAGTGGTGATGTAAAAATCAATCAGTAGCGGAGGTTCCAATGTAGGACGGAATGACCATAATTGGAAAGGATGACATAAACTAATAGACGACAAAGAATTTTCTAGGAAACTATTAAACACAGTGTTCTGAGCCGCTCACAATCGAAAGAAGTACATGCACATTAATACTTTGTTACAGGCAGCATGTAAACAGCTTTTTCCCTCCCTGCAATGCTGATTAAATATACTACAATCAAAGATAAAATGGAGCAGGAATATTCGGGAATCGCTATGGTGGTGCACTATACTGTATGAGCATCATAGTCATTATGCACCCTGCTGTCTGCTATTATGACTGTAAAATCTGTTCTTTTCACTTTTGATTTGATTTAGATTTGATGGTTTTTGCAGCTGATTCTACAAAAAGGCTGCTTTAAATGACCGAAGAACACACGCAGCCTTCTTTTCCAAAAAGATTTCTGCATGGGCAGAATTACTGCTTCCCTGCGTGTGAGGAAGGGAAGGAACAAATTATTCTGCAATGACATTTGTGTACACCCCTCTGCCTCATTTATATATGAGATACCTTTTTGGCAATGAGCGGTAAAGGGCAACTTTCACAGCTCCTTGAGATGAAAAGGCCTTTTTCCAAACTCTTTAACAGAAAACAAACAATTACATTCTTGACTGCCTTTATTTACTCCATGATTGAGCAGTGTAGGCAGACAGGAGCGGGCAGATTAATTAACTAGTGCCTGAAAAACCTTTATTCTAGAGTGTTGTCACATTGGCGGATGGCTGACAAAGTCAATGAGATGGCTATCAGTACACAAGAGCAAACCAAATAGAAAGTAAAAAAAAAAGCATCTTACCTCAAGGGGGTGGGGTGAAAGAAAACACACAAATACAGGTGGTGGATTGTTAGTGACCAGGAGAGCTCTTTGTGGTTATGGACACTGCTGTGCATCAAGAAGAAAAGCAAGTAATTGGGAATGGAGGAGGAGGCTGAAAGTGCAGTGTATCATGCCAGCGGCAGCTCAAATTGCCTGGCTTGTGCGTCTTTTGATGAGGTTTCTCATTAGGGGTCTATACAGCCCAGACTTTGGAAATATCGTTGGTGAATTAATTTCAAATGATAGGAATGAGAAAGTGGGTATTGCCAATGACAGGACGGCAGAGGGCCTGCATAATCATTGCTGTTCTGATCAGAGCTCCTATTGTCTGCCCATGAATGTGTTTCCGTTGACGACGGCCAGCGCCTCTTATATGTTTATCTGGATTCCTGGGCCAGTAGCTTGTTTCCAGCATGCTGCCGTTGATAGAGCATTCAGCGCCCATCGCCGTGAAGAGGTTCAAAGGCTTCATTTAGTCGCCTGTGCACCGAGGGGGGGGAAGCTCACCAGGCTGTTTTCAGGGGTTGGTCAGCTAGTTTTCAGATTTAGATAGTGAGATTCTGGCTGTGTTCATATCTGTCCTTCCTCTCACACAGGCTAGCTTACTCATGTCACGCAGAGAAAAACACAAAATCCTCAAATCCGTCGTCTCCTGCTTTGTCGATTTCAGCTCTCTGTCTATAGATTAATCCACCGTCATTACCCCCAATTAATAACACTAATGCACCAACACCATGCATTTATCGCGCATCTGTCCTGCATTAGTTCTGCAGTTGGAGCCTGCGCTCGCCTCTTTGTAACGTACAGATAGTCCTTCAAGGACTTCACCGGTGTTTGGAGGAAATTGACTTGCTGGCATAATTCGTGCTGCAATTAATCAATGATTTTATATTAACAATGGATCAAAGAGCAGTGTGAAGCTGGTCCCTCGTAGTGTCAAGAACCCACCCGAATCTGCAGTTCTCAGTGAGGCTTTTTTTAGTTGTTTTGAATTTAAAGGCCTCAGATTTACCGTTTCGTTCCAACATTATCATTCTTACCAGAGCTTTTAGTGAAAATATGATAAAATCAGTGCACAGAGTCGCAACACTATATCGGGTTGCCTGTTTGGCGCGTGGGTTGGTGAGAGCACAGTGGAGTATTTAATGCCTGATGAATGATGAAATATTATTTTAAGCTGGAGGTCAAACCGAAGCAAAAAGACGGCGAATTCTCAGGGTCAGAAACACATTTAAAATGAGTGCTAGTGCTGCTCTTTGTTCCTCAAATGCATTAAAAGCCAAGTGTCGGTTAACGCTTCCATAGCAACTCTATAAGGAAATTCCAAATATATATGTGATCGTTTGGTTATGATACCAAAGTAAGAAAAGCAAATGTACAAACAGATTAATGGAGAAAAACTGTACTGCATCATGTTTTTCTTACACCAATTATTAGGAATGCTGTGCAACCATTTGTAACGTTGCACATGTGGTTGAGAGGTCGAAACGCCTGTTGAGCTCTAGCTTTAGCTGCATTCCACATTTTTAACCTTGGCTATGAAGACACCCATCGCCTGACACTGGGTTCCCTCAGTCTGAGAGCCAGAGACCCATGTTCCCCTGAAGGCTGATTGAACATTTTGCAAAGCTAGACCTGATTCATTTTCTTAGACAGTAACCAAATCACTTTTTTACCTCCAAATCTCCTTTTTAATGCTCTTTCACTTTACTCTTTTTTCAGTTTCTCTCTTTTAAATTTAATTTTCCATTTTCTCAACAAGGTCACCTCCTCATTTGACTCCTGCTATTTTAAACTGAACATCCTCAGGATTTTTGGTTTTGTTCTTCAACAGGCATCAGGCAGACAGAAATACACAGTGATTGATATGTGGGAATAAAAAATAGACACGATGCAGATAAAAATAGACACTATAAAGCAAAATTAAGTGGGTATTAAACGGCAGAAGCAAGCAGATCAGCAAAGCTGTCAATGTCACCAGTGCTTCTTGTGTGACAGGGACAGCACGGGTGGAGTAGAACATAGAACATTTTCAGCGATCTTATCTATGAAGCATCAAGTAGATCAGTCGAATGCATGAGCAGTGACAGATATTCCAGCGTATGACAATCAAGCCCGCCTGGACAATAAGAGTGACCTTATGATTTGCATTATAATAGAAGAAACAAACCAGTCAAGACCCTGGATGTTTGTATCTTTCTGGATCAAGTCTTTATGTTCCTACTCAAACTCAACACCAGAATAGATTTTGATGAATTTAAATAAAATTTTAAAAGCAACCTTTAAAAAGTCAAGGTATATTATTAATGTGACCTAATTTCAATTTCTGTTATTATTATTAATGTTATCATTTGCTGTATGTATGTTTTGACCTGAATGTATAATCTTATTTATCACCCTTGTTCTCAGCTGAGTATAAACATAATAATAATAATAATAATAATAATAATAATAATAATAATAATAATAATAATAATAATAATAATAATAATAATGGTGATGAGATCCTCAGCTTGATCTCCTGGCTTGACCCTATGTCTTATTTGTTGTTTGTATGTTCACAGCCCTTACCTGTGCGAAGCTAGTTGCTCATACGTTTCTCTTTAATACATTTCATTTTAATAACGCCAGTCTTGTGCGCGTGTTGATTGCGCGCTAAAGGCCACTGGGGAAAAAAAATAAAATAAAACATGTCATCATTAAATTCCCGTTAAGGCTCTTGAAGTGTGAAACGGTTACATCAGCCACTCTCCGAGGACTAAACCTCTCCTGACTGAGAGCGCAGCTTCATAAGTAACACAGTCCTTGTTTAATTTTCGGCGTGATTGCGAGAGGTGATTGTTGATGATGCTTGATAAACACGGCCCCTGGTCTCGAGTCCTTAACCTGCTCTCGCTCAGTGGGCAGCTTGATTGATTGGTTGCTCTGTTTGGGCTGATTGTGGGTGGTCTGAGAGGCTTCAGTTGCATCTGCAGATCTGCAAAATATCACATCCGCTAAAATGTCTTGTGGCCCAGGAGTTTAGATACTGACCAGGAACAACAACAGTTGTTCCAAATTCACAGCATGTATCATGACTCATATATCATCATCATGCTCGACGCTTAATTAAAGTCTAAAATGCCTCCTCAAAAGGAAAAAAGATCACTTTTCCAGAGGAGCCAGTTGTTGGTGACTTTTCATCTTCTTGCTTCTTTATTTTAAAAACTACTAAACAGCTCTCTAGGAAAAAAAGCAAAACAAAACATAGAAAGTAGTTAAATTGCTTTAACACCATGAGTATAGAAGCTGAACTGTGCAACAGTAATAATAAGAGAATTTTACAGTGGTAATTATAAGCATCTAATAATTTTATAAACTGTAAAAATTTGTCTCCAGTGGGTTGTTTCAATCAGCGTTTAAATTATGCATTGAAAGTAATGATAAAACAGATCATGCATTTCCCACAAATAATCAAAATAACAATATTTTTTGACATTTACTCTGTTATGAAAGGTGAATTAATTCATTTCAAAAGAAATCACAAAACACATTTACATTTGTTAAAATATTTTGGCTTTTTATTAGTGTCATTATTACAGTTAGGTCTTATATTTCATTTTACAACAGATGCATTTCCTGATTTTACATTTACAGTTTACATTTTGCAAGTGCACTGATTTACAATCAACTCCTTGTCATTCAAAGGCATGTCAGCAGTGTGCAAGACAAACTAGCCGTGATTACTAATATGACAAACACAGTCACGTTGTAATGTCAGCATCATTTAAGCAATCACTTACAGTTCATTCTATATGACTTGACTTGTTATGTTACTGTACCATGCACAGTGGGACACTGGTGGGGGCTGGGGGGGCCGACTGTGTGTGATACAACACTAGAGGTGTACACATGGACCTTACTCCTCACCACAGAATTCATTGCATCCAGTACAAGGACATCACCTATGAGTTTCTCTGTTTGGGTGAGTCCATGACTCTCACCTGGGGTTGAGGTCGGGCTCCTCAGCCATATGGGTGTTCTATTTTGCAGCCCCTCCACTGTAGATACGGCTGTGTCATTATTGGCTTTAAAGGTGAAAGTATTCCAGAGGCAGGGCGTTTTTGCAGAGGACAGCAGTTCTTTTCACAATCTCTACTTTCTCCTTTTACATTCAATTTTATCCATCTTCTTCACCTACTGAAGAGAAAGAGCTCCATACACTGGAGCAGCACCGTGGCTAAAGGTAGAGACTATGCTTTTATTATAATAAGATGAAAAGATGTGTTTTTAATGTAATTCAGGATACTCATTCATTCTTGTCAGAAGTGACTTCCCTTTTGCCACTTACCGCTGTAACTTGCAGGAATTAATAACAGACAATACAAAGTATACGCCTTTTGGAACATTTCCAGCACTTTGCTGAAATGAAACACTCTTAGTTGATTCATCAGTAGTAACAATTAGCATATCTCAACTCTCTGTATCTCTCTGTTCTCTGCATTCGCTGTTTTCTATACATTTGGGAATTTAATATGCCATTGTCATGTTGTAATATGCTGCATGGAGCAGGGCTTTGTCTTGGTTTTAGCGACAAATTATTTGGAGTTAAAATTTCTTCTTGAAATGCTTCTAAACAGACATCATAGAAGTAATATCCTTCTATGATGTAAATATAAGTTTAGGTAGTGCAGTATGTAAAAAGCCCATGTGACAGCGATAGTTATATTCTCATCAAAACCAGGAAGAGCTACGATTCTATGCAAGATCTTAAAGTCAAGGTGAAATAGAAAATTCCTCCAGCTGTGTTACAAGATCATTGTAAGAAATGTGATTTACAGCTAAAGTTTGTTTGATTGATTAGCTAGCTAGCTTAGCACCTTCTCCCTTGGCCTCCTGCAATGAAAGGAGTGCTAACGTTATGTCCACCCGGCCTGTCCTGCATCACTCTCAAACAGTTATCTGTCAGCGTGATTATCAGTTTTACCTTTCCATCACCGTTTTAGCATGGAGAGGAGAGGTTTGAAGGGATGAGGCAAGGAGAATGTGATTTACATGTAATCTGCATACTAATGAAACATGGCACACTTCTGGACCAGAGGTGTGCTGTGGAGCCTCTGATATGACCACACATGTAGCAAATGGCAACAGCTGGACAATCGACAGTCTCAGTCTCAGTCTCATCACCTAACCTGCCTGGTCATGTGACTACTTGTGTTTGTTGCACTGTTAAACATAGGGCATTGTGGGATCTCAGAAATGATTTTGGTGACTAACACAGCAGGAAGAAGTGATGGCCAGATGCACAACATTCTAACGTAATTCAGCCTGTGAAAGAGAAGTTCATGAATTTTTGAAAATGAAGGTTATTAACGTGAAGATAAAACAAAAAGTGTGGCACATGAATGAAATGTAACGTCAGACAGATCGTGACCTTACAGCTGAAACTTGTGGAACACCATGTATATTAGAAAGCAACACAAAGCTAAAGGGATAAGCTCTAAATGTTTACCCAGTCAGTATTGGTATATCAGGGTAATTGTCCATTTTTAATGTATCCTCAGTGATTCTTAAGTCATAAGAAACCTCTGAGATTTCAGTTTATAGTAGTAAAAAGTAGATTTACCTCAGACCTGCCCTTAATAAAATCTTTGAGGCCATGGTACTTTACTAGTACTTCTACTCTAACAAGGTGGAGGTATAGTACTTTTTTACTGCATTGCATTAATCTGACATCTTTGGGTACTGGTTACTGTGCAGATCAATATTTTGCATTAAAAAAGCTCCCAAGTCACTGAAGCTCTGGTCACGTTTCGAGATGTCTGCGAGATGTCTGCAAGATTTCATTTCAGTAACTGTCTGAGACCCAAAGTTGCCAAATGACCCAATATTTTAAAAAGAACAATCATCAGAAAAAGTCCAAAAATTAGAAACAGATTTATCTGAACTTTGTTTCTCTTCTTTCCTGTTCCATTAATCATCTCATGTCCTTTCAAACTTATCTGGTGACTCTTTGGAAGAGATAGGATCCAGGTGGAATTGGGTCTAGGATGGTAAAACTCCACCAGATTATGTGACAGTATACAAAGCAGTTAACAGTAAAAAGCAGTAAAAAGCTGCTTCAGCTTTGATTCATTAATATCAGCGGTCTGAAAAGTTACTTCCAATGATTCATCATTCTCCGAGTTAATTCACAGAGACATTTCACTGCAGAACAAATAAATGTTGGGAATACTTACAGATATGAGTAGTCCACACACCCTTATGAAATGGGTTTTTGAAATGGGAAGACAGAAATAACAACAATGTAACAATGTCAGACTTATTCCATCTGATGAAGGTTTTGTGCTGAACTATCTTGATATTTAGAGCTGTTCATTATGGTTCCTATCTTGCAAGAGCCTCTGACCCAGCTGAAGAGATGCAGCTCCTAATCGTAACGCTCTCACCACCATGCTTCACAGTAGGTGTGGTGTTTCTTGGACTATTCAGGCTGAAAAGTTCAACCGTTGTCTCCACAGACCAGGACACATTTCCCCACTTGTGTTGGGGTAACTTTTGGCAGAAGCCATTCTTGGATCTTCCTTTTTGCTACCCAACCCCACTGCCTAGATGTCCATGTTGCCACATGCAGGGATTGACCAGCACCTGACAGAGATTCCTGTAGTTCCATCAGTGTAGCTGTTGGTCTTCTGCTGGCCAGTGTGATAGGTTTTCTCCTTGTCCTCTCATCAACTTTGGAGGCTCATACTGGTCTTTGCACTGTTTCTATGGTGCCACACTTTCTCCACTGTAAAGGCATTCATACTCTTTTATTATTCCTCTCCTGTGTGTTTGTTTGTCTTTCAATAGTTTTATATCCCAGTTTCTTTGGCAATACCTTGCAGCCCATGGCTCAGTCAAGTATATCCCACAGCAGCAGCAGCAGCAGCTGACTTTAATCTGGTTTGAATCAGAGTCACTTTCATTGTTGGCAGGTGTATGATATTTACCTAGGATGGGTAACAGGATGTTGAATATGATTGGTTAACTTTGAACACAATCAAAGCCCCCATAATGAAAGAGTGTGCAGACTTATGCTATCAGGGTGTTGTAGTTTTTAAATATTTAGAGATGTTTCTAATAATTAACTAAGTGACAACATCAAAGATGGAACAAGGATGACTTTTATATTGTTTTTATGTCTGTCTTCACATAAGTTAATACAAAATCTGCAGTTTAGAAAGGAGACCTTATATGCCCTCTGTGTATTTCAGTTTCAGATGCACATGGATCCAACTAGAATGGCCTTGCACACAAAAGACACACATGACAGGTGTGGCATATCAAGATGCTGATTATTTCCCGGGTGGTTTGAACTTGTCAAACTTTAGGGCCACTCTTAAATGTGTCGATTTGCCTTGAAAAACAGGCATTAACTACCATGAATTTCACAAGGCTAGTTCTGGTGGTGGTATAAGGGGAGGGAAAATCAGCCAGTGTCCGGTTTGACCACCACTTGCCTCCCACAGAGTGACACAAGACCCTGCAACATGAAGTTAAGGCAGTGGGTGACAGGCACAAATAAACCTCTTCTATAAAGTGCCAAATGTTATTTAAGGTGAGCGTTGGGACTGCAGTCAGGTCAAGACCACGGGGAGGACACTTAGCATGCAGATGAGCTGGGAATGGTTTCTGAAAGCATCCAAAATGCAGAGATTGTTCGGTTTGCCTCCACTTTCCAGGTGGCTGCCCTCAAACGATCTCGCAGGTGAAGAAGCCAGATGTGGAGGTCCAAGGCTGGTGCGGTTGCATGTGGTTTGCAACCTTGGAAACAACACTGGACACAGCTTATGGCTGTAAATCAAACATTCAGTTCAGCTGCTGAGGACATTCCTGTTGTGCACTCTCCCTTGGATAAGTGTGACATCTGTGCCATTGTGTTGTGCTGTCAAATGGCCTTCAAGTGTGGCAAGCCTAAGGCACACCTGTGCAGTGATCATGCTGTTTATTCAGCATCTTGACATGCCACACCTGTCAGGTGGATGGATCACTTTGGCAAAGGGAAAACAAATCTGTGAAACTTGTGTGTACAGACAACACAGAGCTTTTACTTCAACTCAAGAACAATGGGAGCACAAACATTAGTGTTGCATTGTACTTTGAGGGTACTCAGGGCTCTGTGTGTTTTGTTAAGTTTAATGTGTTTCTTGATTGCTACATTTGTTATTCTATAAATGATCATTTTCTCCTATACCGGCAACGAGCAAAGAACTACTGTACCACATCACAGACACTCATCAGTTCATTTAAATCTGACAGTGTAATAATCTGCGCCGTGAGTCCACATTTGAACACTTTAGACATTTTTAGCAGCTGCCACAGAGCTGCAATAGCTCTGGTAAACAAACAACAGCTCTGAATAATTGCCATGCACAGCAGCTCTCATTAGCAGCCACTGCTGTGCGGAGCTTACCTTGACATGTTGTCTCTCAAGCTCACATAGGATACATAAAAAGGTTTATATTGTCTTTCTTCCAACTAAGAACCTCTCATAAACCACCGTGCACGGTTTTAGTCACCACAGCTTCCTGTACACAAGCAAGAATACATTCAAAGGCAGGATTTGTGCCATGGACCAACATTTTGATCTGATCAGCTAACAAAAAATGGAAAAAGGCACTGAGCACCAAGCAAACATGGCATCAGCAAACCATGTGATGTGATGTCAGTAGCCAGCTCAAAGCTGTGATTTGGCCCTGGCTTTTTACCAACTTTTTTAAGGACCTGGAAGGAAGACTCGCTTGGAGCTGAATTATACTAACCAGGTGTCAACCCCCACAGCTGGTCGATTGTTGTCAATGACAGACCCGTGCAGATATCCAGGTCCAGCAGCAGTCTGGAGGCTGTAATTTATTTAATCTGTCTGATTTCGTGCTCCGTGTATCATCATCCTCTGGCTTGTTCTCTCCTGTGACCCCGCAGGTCTTCGGTGTACCTAAGTGTTTTGGTTTTCTATTTCATTTGATTTCCCAGTGCATAACTGCAGTCAGATAATGAGCAGATGAATATTTGTTTTATTAACATGTTGGCACTCTCCATCAGTCTGTCTCACTGTTTTGCTCCTGTTTTCTCTGGTTTGATCATCTTTTAATGTCACTCAAGCTAGCTCAAGACGGCTAGCTGTCCTTGGCTTTCCAGCTGCAAATTAAACAAACTGCATTATCGAGTGGCATAGACACAGACAACCACCTTACACTGATCTAAGTTCGTGGTTGTTTGACATTATCTCTGCTTATGGTAAAGACCTGGGCCTGAGTGGATTCTAGTTTGTGTGGTGAGTCCTAATCCTGAATTCTGAGGTGAAATGATGTTGCAGATATCTGTGGTCAGATGTGGGAGTAGCTCGCTATTCCGAAATGCTATTGACAGGATTCTTAGCGCTACCGCCCGTCCATGACAGAAGCAAACTGCAAGAAATACAAAGAACTAACTTTCTGCCACAGGACAACTATTTGAAAGAGATGGTAGGTTGGCATTGGCTTTCCTATTAACAACCATAACCTACAGTCTATGCTTTAGCATCAGCATGGTGTTAGCTCCAGTTACACACAGAGGGACATTTTAAATTAAAGATACTAATCACACCTTGTAATAAATAGGATAGTGGCTTGTTTTGTTGTTTGGTTAAACTAACCGCCCATGTACATTAACAGGCTTTACCTAAACTCATTCTGGGAGGAGTAACTATATTCTTACTCAGGTACCTTCCAGTTATTCTGTACCCTGCCCACTCTAAATCTGGTCATGGTGGAAACATTTGATCAGAGTCTGACTGCAGTTGTGTATGCAGTGTGTGGCGGCTGGTGGCTGCAGCATAAACCCTATTTGGCAGGCAAAGCTTTTCCTCCTTCCAGAGCAAGATAATGAGGTTCTGCCCTGCACATCTGATCTTGCTGAACTCACCAAACTTGAATTTGGCAGAGGTGAGATTAAAGCAAGGTTTATCTAAATGCTCCTGTAGAGAAAACTATGGAATGAGGTGCATTCTATGTTAACCAGAGCCTGTAAATATTCTGGCTCTGTATATTTAGTTAGTTTATCTTAGTTTTGAAGCTGAAATTGGTGGAAACAAATTGCTCAGACTTTGAACAGGCTAGTTTTTTGGGCATGGGCAGGTTAGATGCATCAATTTGCAGAACAAATTTTCTTAAAAACTGAATCTCAACATTCTGGGTGGCTGACCGTACTTTACTTTGCGAGTAGAAACTAATGATACTGATACCTTTCCACTTTTAGGAGAACCTGGGTTTGAGTCCATTAAGGCCCGAATCCCAGGAACAAAGACTGAGTTGATTAAAATGTTTTTTGCACAGCCACCCTCATATCAGGCTTTTATTGACAAAGGCAGGCAAAGGACGAAATAACAAGTAACAAGTTGTGTGAGGAGCTAAAAAAGGAAATTGAGATAAAATCAGTCTTTACATGGGGCTGTGACCCACTGTATAGCAGGAATAGAATTATAGGGATAGGGATTTAGAAAATACTCAATTGTAATATAAGTAGGTGTTCTCTGTAACGTCTCGAGCCTGACTGATATGAGATTTTGAGAATATCCACTTCCTCTGCCATGTGACAGAATTCATTCCCAACTGCTCCAGATGATGTGTGTGTGTGTGTGTGTGTGTGTAGTCTTGATGGTGATTTGTGAAGTATGCCATTTAAGCTTAGACTGGTCAGGAATGACAAGCAATACGTGCCCAGCAAGTACAGGAGGATCATAAAACCATGTTAGTGGAGCAAAATATATTATGTTTTAACAAGGTAACATGTTCTTTACTTAATCTGAGAAGACATACATATATACACATTTTTATATGTTCTAATAAAATAAAGAAATTGGCATATTCAAGAGGAAGGAAATTCAGCTTGTCTGAGCTACTTCAGGTGATGTGTTCAGCCTGAAGAGATACCAAACGTCTTCCCAGTGGCTTGTCAGACTTCACTGATGCAACGCTAAGTCTCATATGTCCTTGGGTTTTCTTTAATAATGAGTCATAGCATGAAAGGTGGGTGAAATGATGGATCACGTTGTATCCTCTGGCCAGCCACTGCTGCATGTGCCCTCCTCCCAGACACCACTCACTCTGTTCTCACACGCATCGTTCATCTGGACAAGCCTGTTTCACACAAGCTGTCTACTGGATGGCTACATTGTTTCTTCATGTACCACTTAAAGGACTCAAACAAACCCAAAGTTGGTATATGATCAGTGTGAAGATGTCCTGTTACATCTAGTCACACAAGCTTTAAAACGTATTACTTGTAGAATATGATTCATTTGAAAAATGAATAACACACAGTAACTTTATTGGTTGCACCATCGATCGGCGGTTTATCAGTCTAAAAGTTGATGTGAGGCTTCAGTCCACCAAACAACCACGTGACTGTTAGCAGGACTAATGTCTCACTGTGTGGCCTGCATGTGTTCAAACACAGGCACTTCAACCCTTGGACACAATGTCTGCAGGTGAAGATCATGATGGTGAATGGGTAGTTGATAGAGGCAGCCAAACAGGAAGTGCCATCATCTGTCATTCGGTTATTTGTCCCATCGGATTTAAAGTGGTTTCATCTCATCTGTGTTGTAATTACATGTGCATGATCCTACTTCTGTTTATTTTGTAATAGATTTAGTAGCAGCACTAATATTAATAATCCCATATTTAAAAAAAAAAAAATTACAGAGCAACACTTTTGGATGTATGGCTTTCATTTTGCTTTGCTTGGATCGCGATCTTAGTGCATCAAAATGCATTGATATATTGTTATGCTTCTGATTTAAGCACAACATCCATATCATGACATCATGTTGTGTTTTGTAGAAAGGAGCACACAGGTCGTGATGCCAAGTCTTGTGTTTTCACTGCAATCTTCCTCCTTAGTGGCTCTCGTTGCTCCTTTATGCACATCTCTGTCTGTGGCTTGGGGGAACTTAAGGCTTATTTGAGGCGAGCAGTAAAGACCTCATTCCATCTGTTTAATTACAGTGGAGATTAGCAGATTATTTTTGCATTACCGGCGCCTGTCGCTCCCGATCACATGGGCAACCCAGAGGGAGGGCTGCTCAGCTCTGACAGAGAATAACCAACTAAACTGCAGAACTTGATCTGACTCCACAACTGGAGGAGCACACCCCTCAACAAGTAGCAGGCATTTCATTACATGTCCGCACTTAACATCCAGAGAAAGTTGAAGCAGGTCCAGCTTCTTTTCCAGTAACACTCTGCTTCATACTGATGCACTCAGAAATTCAAACAGATGGTCAGTAACAGAGCAAGAGCAGGACTGTGCTCATAGCAGACGTTGATACGACTCCTTTAGAGGGTGAGATGTTGTCTGATACTTTAAAAGTACTAATTAGAACAACAGCAACCACAGATTTTTAAATTTATAAATAAAATCCTTCGATAGGAACGGTAGGAGCCAAATGCAGACAGAATAAGTCAAGCAACTCTCAACGTAGGAGAACAAAGTGAACTAAAAGTAATATCTGTAGTGGCTTTAGTTGGGTTCTTGCAGAAGGAAATGCACTCTACTGTAGCTTGTCACAGATGGGCATTTGATTCTTATTCCTCTTGGTGCTGCCTCTTGATGATCACACTGGTACCATTACATGCCATAGCAAACTCACTGGCAGTTTACAGTAGTGAAAACCTCAACATGAACTTGTCCAGGTGATTCAGTGGCTAGACAGTGCATTTAAGGTTGCTATATTAAATGGGGGCGCCACTGGGCTTGATCAGACAAAGAAGGGGCCAAATGAAGGAGAGCAGGCAGGGTTTTTACGCGTCAGACAATGTCTGGGCGGGGCCGCAGTTAGTCTTGCAATAAATCCATCTTTCTCACTTTAGAGTGGTATATGCCAACCTCACAATACAGAACATACCACCAAGCACATCTATGTTCAAATCAAGAATAAAACACAAGGATTTTATGTCCAGGGTCTGTATTTAGCCCCCCCCCCCCGACGTGGTGGAATGTAATGAGGCCGGAGTGATGCTGCTCTTCATTCCACAGACCACAGGAAACTTTAATCAGCTGACTGACTACTGCTGCTGCTCAGTTAAAGTAGCCTCTGCTCTGTGCTGCAGGGCGAAGAGGCACGGAGACTACGAAGGACACACTGAACCCCAAACACAACCTCCCAGAGTCACAACTGTTATGCCACCTCTAATATTGTGAAAACTGCTTGATGAAGAATTCATTAAAAAGAAACTTCTAAAAGAACCTCTTACATTACCATGCTAAACTATTGTATTGCAGTAGTTTAAGGGACAGTTACATGGTGGGATTTCTTGATGCCCTCAGCCCAGCAATGTTTGTGTTTAGAATTTATGCTAAGCTTTGTTTAGCATATCCTGACATCAACACAATTCCAGCATAACATTCAGACATTAAATTAATACCCTGTCAGTTTTCTCACCTAATGCAGTCTGTTTAACTTTATCTCCTCAGAGGCAGTATACCAACACTGTTTGAATCAAAGACTTTGGAGCAGAGATCTGCACAAGGGGGAAAGGTAAAATTCAAAAAGGAAAAGTCTGAAGAAAGACATCATTGAGAAGAACTCAGTCCAAACACAATGGAGCAGCCAGTTGGTTGATCTTGACACATTTGACCTGTCCATGTTCAAAGTGGGATAAATCTGCTAAGATCTGCAATTTTAAATGAGGAGGGGACCACTAAACCTGGGCTCCAGGATACCAACATGGAGAGGGAGCTCCTAAGAAAGCAGCCAGAGTGTTAAACTGAGTTCTATTCATCTCTCTCCCTGTTATAGATTAATGGTACATAGGTTTTCCAGAGGTCTAATTTGGTGAAAATGGTGTCTCCCTGCAACAGTTCAAAGAAGTGGATATGAGTAGAAGAGGGTGTGTGTTCTTGACAGTGACATCATTAAGGACCTGGAATAAAGTCGATGTTAGAACATTGTCTCATGTCTTTCTTGTTCATAAAGATGAATCTGGCTCCAGTGAGAGACAAGGAATGATGGTTGATGCCCATATCCAGCACTACAGATGTGGTCTATAGATGTGGTTAGTGAGGAGGCAGGGATGTGGTGCAGGTGACTTCTAAAAGGTACAGAAAGAGAACTTTAGAGAGAAGTGGGCAAAGCAGAGTGGAGATATGACAAATTACACTACCCACTCCACCCTAAATAAGCCCAGAGGACTGGTCAATGTGAAGACTATGTCTCTCCAAACCAGGATATTCAAGAATGTCAGAGGTCAATGGAGAAGAGTGTATGAAAGATGATGGCACTGACCACCAGAGAAAAAGGTAGAGGCTTTAACTCCAGCAGATGTTTGCCCAAGCCCCAGTCAATGAAACTCTAATCAGCCCCTAAATCCACAAAAAAGGCAACTGCAAGGAAGCATTGGGTGAGGTCAAATGGGAGGAAGAGGCCAGTCTGAAAGAGTAAAAGAGGAGGCACAGCTCACCAGTAAAGCTTCTCTCACTTATAAGCCCAGCTGTTTACTGAACCCCCTGCCAACAAATGTCCCAGCTGCCCAGAGTAGATGCACATTGCCTCTTTCAGATAGTGCTGTCACTCCTTCAGACAAAGACTGGTGTGTCCCAGTTGCATGGGCTCCTCCCACCCCCCAAGCCCTAGCTCTAGCTCCAGCCTTACTGATCACCACAGAATTGAAGAGCAGGGCTGGCGAATGCGATGGGAATGGCCATTTTCCCGGAGGCTTCCTCATAGAAGCGCCCTGTCTCATTTCTTCTCTCATAAAGTTTAGCAAAATATGTCAGACAGGAGTTTATCACTTTATCAGTTTACCGAATCCTGTAAGATGCCAAAGTGCAAAAAGTGAATGCACAGTAAGCCCCCCAGCTGTTACGCTGTCACAGTTTGCCTTGGTCTGTCTTTTAGTCTGGAGCACTGTGGTCAAAACTACTCCTTAAAGCTCCTGAGAAGTCTGCCACAGAACGACAAGTGAAGGATCGTTTGTCCAACTCAACCATGGCCTATTCTGTGCTTTTTGCCAAAGAATAACAAGAAGAGTTGCGAGTAGCCTTGTCTCCGTTATATTCAGGATGATAACTGGGAATATTCACTGCAGGTGGAGGCTGAACACGGGAAGCAGATGCACCCTGAAGGGTCAAGAGCTGAGCCTTGCAAGCATTTGTTGGTTCTGCAGCTGGTCCATCATGGCTGCTAAGAAAAAATGCTGACATGAAGCTCCTGGGCTCCACGATCAGTTTAGGCAGCGTTTGCTGAAGAGCTTAGCGTACCATTCTCTTCCATGGCCAGATTGAACTGTAATGCTGTACAATCCAGGTAGGGAGTAGGCAAAAATCCAATATACAAAGCAAAGTACAGACATGGGAAAACTGACATGAGGTCACACTGGAAAGTGATGAACACAGAAGGAAGAGCACAGTCAATGTTGCAGGTTTGATTACTGACAAAATCACGGGGAGGTGAGTGATATGACACAGGTGGAGACAATCAAAGGGCGGGAAACATACAGGGACAGGAAATGGAATGGCAAGACATATTATTCCCAAATGAAACAGGAAAAGCAATGACTGCGTGAAATAAACCTTTAAAAAACACAAAACAAATGTTTAGTGTTCTTCCAACTAAAGGCTAGTTTTAATGTTTTAATAGCATACTTAAAACCCTTAAGAATGAATGGAGGATTTCATTTTGTGTTAGCTTTCCCTTTCTCCCTAGTTAGAGTTCAAGATTCTAGTCCATGAACAATGGAATTTCCTGTTTGTCTCCTGAAGACTTTCCACATTATACACCCTAGATGGTGCAAGGCATTTTAAACATGACACTGAGTGACCTAATGTCAGTAGGACAAACTTGTTAACCTGCTTGCGAGGACTGTATTGTATGCCGGCTGTCGTATTTGTGGACGAGTTGGTGTTCTTCTGAATGCGAGTGTTGGCGTCGACTGCTCAAGTGGAATTGCACACGGTGGGACAGATAGGGAGCAGCTGTGAGTAATTGTTTCGCTCAGTTGCTGAGGCTCATCCTGGCCCTTTATAGATAAGCTGGAGTAAATCTCCCTTGATGTCCTGGGAGAGCAGGGGAGAAGATGGAGACGGAGGAGAGCAAACACCAGGCCATGGCCAGCCTCTGTTTGAACTGCCTCTTCAAGACCCACAGCTTCAAATGACTTTTTCTATCGGGTAAAAGGAAAAGGACCATTATTCTGCTCCTCTTGGTTGATGTCACCCTGACTTTAATGCCAAGGAGCTGTCTCATATTCATAAGTGTCAGAGAGGGGAAACAGGGAGATGGAGAGAGGGAAGATCTGTTGTCTGCATACTTGTTACAAAAGTGGAGGGACACATTAGCTCTGAGGTGGCTTTTGTTGGATAGACATAATAAAGGGCAATGTACAACAGGCAACTTGCAGCGTTACACCTCAGTGCATGTAAATGACTTCATCCAGTTTCTCCAAATAAAAGAAAGAAATATTTTATTAATGAAATGTTGAACCAACATCGTAATTCCAGTGTCAAAATGCACTAACTTGAGCAATCCGGCGGCGCTTTGCGATGAGGCAGCCGAGTTAAACTGAAAACTGTCAAATTTGCTCGCACTGTTTTTGCTGTCAGCGCTCAGTGCTGCTGTAGCACCTGCCACTGTTATTGCTCAAACAATTCTCATTTTCTAAATAGTTTTCCACACAATACTGAAGACCCTTTATCATTATGTCTTTAATTTGCGGTAGTAGCTACTCACTCGTTCACTCAGCTCCGTCCAGGCTTCCTGCCCTTTGCCAGATTTGGGTGTTCTGTCCACCAGATGTGAACCCAAATCCTGTTTTCAAAATAATAAGTCCTTGTCCCAGAAACCCATGAGTCATGTAACTAATGGTACTCTTTCCCCGCAGTCTCCAGTTTGTTCTCTTAATTCTCAGTTTCAGTTGCACAGAGGTAAATCCACAGTGTCTGGATGGCGTTCACGCCTGCCACAGCCCTCATCTGTTGTCCATTTTCATAAAAGAGGTAAACATTTAGCTGCGGCTCTTGCTGAGTGTAGCTTTGATGTGATATATATATATTTTTTACCACTTCATGACGTTTTGGATTGACATTGAACTTGACCACCTCCTGCAGCTCAACTAATGCACGGGTTCTTTATACAAGTGGTTAATAGCGCGGATGATTCCAACATCATAAAGCCGGACACAAACACAAATCAGTCGCTACAATGCACAAGTACAATGAACGGACAGCCATTGTGCGGAATACTTCACATGTTGATGTGTTTATCTAGCAGCCAAAGCCCTGTAATAACACAGATAGCATCAGCAGGAATATTACAAGCTTCCGCCTCTGCAAAAGGTGAGCCAGGGAGAGAGCGTGATGAGGACAGGAACAAAAGAGGACGTGTTGACTATTTATTCCATTTCAGTTGGCCTTGAGGGCAAGCAAAAAAGCCTTTTTACGATTAGGCCAGCTGCACCTCTGAACGACAGAATGAAGATGTTCATTTAGGGAAAATTAATTAGCTGTGCAACAGGCACCAACTGAGATTTTGTCTTGGTGGCTTTGGGGTATTTAGCTTTATTTTCTGGGTACTTGGAAAATAAACGATACAAATTATGTGATGATTTGTTGTTGGGGAGCAGTCCTCATTTTCACACATATGTTCCCCTGTTTATGGAGACCCAAAACCCCCCAAAGGCAGATTAAGCTCAGACGAGACCACTTTCCTGATCTAATTAGTCTAATATTTGATTTAAATATGCATTTCTAATATCTTCATTAAAAGCAACTTAAAAATTAATCTTGGATATTGTGAGATCCTTGACAATTTGTAGATGTGTGTGGCTCAGTTTGTTCAGGCTTAAACACATTTGTCAGCTTTAACTGATCACAAGATCAGATGTTGGACTTATACCGTGGATGTAATGTAGTAGAATGTAATTTAAGTGGCATATGAACACAAATTGTTTGGGTCTTAAATAATTTAATGTACTTAACTATGTTATGAATGTGTATTAGAGATTAAAGGCCTGGTCAGATTAGAACAGGAAAAGTAATTTGTGTTCCAAAGAACACTTGTGTCCATATCCATGCAAACTAACCTCTACAGAACATTATCACTCATTATTCTGTAAGACATATTTTAATTACTAATCAGCAAAAAAAAAGAACTATATTACTCATGATGAAGATATTAAAAAATTAAAGGATTTAAGAGATTAATTCTGTTGATGACACTAATGGCTGAGAAACTGTGAAATCACCTCACAACAGTTTGTTTTTCTCAGGTTTCAGCAGTTTTGCTCCAAACTGGCACAGACAGTCCAAATGTATAAAATCTTCATGTTTAGCTCAGTTTAATAAATGTTGCAGCAGACAGTATATCCTGCACGTTGCAGCGATCCCGACTCCACAACCATAAAGACTTTCACTGCGACTCGGAGCACAAACAGCTCTGCACCATCCAGCTGTAAGGCAGAGTCAAACACTTCTCTGTTCTCTAACTGCACACATCCAAAATGCACTCACAGGATTGTTGTTCGTTGCCACAGCTCTGCATGGGAAGTGTGAGACTGTAAATGAGAAATTTTTGAATTTTGGTATTTTGCGAAAAATGATTGTGGTAGCAGATCTAAATTGTAAGTTGTTTTTGTGGACTGCACATTAATTTGATGTACTTAGCATAACAAAAGTGAACTTGTGTGTTTGAAAATCCACCTGGTCCACATACCTGAAGTGTCCTTGGACCAGGCTCAAACCCCATGCTCCTCCACACGCCTCCCTCATCAGTTTACAGATGAGTAAATGCATATTAGCTTCTCTCCTGATGAGCAGCTGCCATCAGTGTGTGAATGGGTGAATGAAAGGGTGAATGCTGACATTTAGTGTTACCGCCATTAAGTATATTACAACTATCTACTGTTCCTGACAAATCTGTGGAGTATGAAAAAAGAAGAAACTTGAAATCAAAATATTAACAGCTGCTGTTTTCAAAGTCTGAGAGCTGCTGCTATTAATTATGATGCACAAAATGGTAATCAAGCTGTTGACTGTATTAACATCAATAGGGGTTTACTTTTGGTTCTACAATATCACGTCAATCAGAAAACAATAGCTCTTGAGATTTTCTTCATGTTTCTTTCATTAATTTGAAGTATCCAGTGATTATTTATGATTTATGAGTCACTCTCGTGTTTATTTTAGAGAATTTAAATCACACTTGCCATATTTGAATTACAGTTTGAATTAGATGTTTTTTCTTAAATTGAGACTTATTTGCACAAGAGGTTGGTCACAAGCCCTAACATGAACTTCATATAAAACCATAAATAAACAAAAACAATCATTTGTTATTTGACCGCTGCACATTAAGCTCAGATTGATCAACAACTGCGTAATGTTAACGGATCATTCTCTCTTTCAGCTGGGAACAATCAACAGACAGAGTGGGACATCCATCAGAGAGTCCCTGGGTTTGTCAGGTGTATTTTGGTGTCATATCTTTGGACAGCAGCAGTCATAAAGCGCCAGGAGAGACCAGGGCCGCTGAGAGAGCGAGCCAGCCCATAAACCCTCCGTGCTGAAATGTTTTATGACACGCACACCGTGGAAGTGCAACAGCAGAGATACGAGCCCAGGAACTGCAGCGAGAATATGAGTTTTCACTTGGACGCAGTCTGTATCCTGCTGTAAATAACTCCACTGAGCTCTCTCTCCTCACACTGTAAAAAAGCCTGTGTGTTTATGGCAGCTTTTATTTTATTTGCTGTGCAGCTTTCAGGGCTGTAGAAGGAGAAAGGTTGAACTACAGAAGTGCAGGCCAACAGAAAAGGTTGAGCTGTGGATAAAATGGCTTCAGTTCCAGAAATACCACACAGTGAAAACCTGCTGTGACCCTTTGTTATGCAGCCGGCCAGATGAGGAGACGGCTATGGGGTGAATCCTAATCAGGTTTTCCATTTTCATCGTGATGGGTGTTCCCAGAGTGGCTGGAAATGTTAATCCAAGATCATTATTTTTAATTGGGTGTATCATAAAATACCATCACACTTCATGTCTTGTTGTCCTCTGTGGATGGTGGTGGCATTCTGTGACCCGCTATCAAAAAGCCTCTTGAAAAGGAACCAAAAACCGATGGATCCCAGCAAGCGCTTTGGTGTTGAAGAGATATTATTCGATGGCATGCACCTACATTGAAAAAAAAAACCACATAAACAAGTCGTAACTGAAAAATTAAATGATATCCAACATATAAATTATTACTACTTAGGCTACAACATAAGCAAAGCTTGGAACATTATGAAATAAATCATATGAATAAGCTGTGTTGAACCTATATATAGTATATAAACCAACTGGTTACATACATGAAGAAATTATTAATACTCCTCTAATTTTTATTAAATGTTATTTCATCATTCTGTATTAACATAAGTGATATAAGTGTCACCAAATGAAAGAGTTATTGGAAAAAGGCATAATAAAATATAACTAGATACCTCAACCACATCACGTTGAAATAAAATAATACATTTTGAAAGGTTTATTATTAAGTTATTATGAAAATGAGGATGATGAAATAACATGATTTATTCATATATTATAGCACAATTTGTTTATTCAATATTGAACAATTTGGTTATTCACAGTCGTAGCCCTGTCAGCAAACAGGAGACATACAAGGAAGTGCACTGTTTGTATTTTTATGGGTTGGATAACTGAGCAGCCAAACAGCACCCCTATGACCAGACAGGACCCAAATGGCAGCCCATCACTGCAACATAGAAGTCCCCCATGGACACGTTGGCTTGAAAGATAACATAAAGCCTGCAGTAGTGCAGATTAGTGAGTGAGCACACACATAGACCGGCAGCAATACAGTCCAAGTTACAGATAGAGAATGATTACTGTTGATGCTTTCAGTTGTGTATAAGCCTGACAGAGAATGACATAATAATAATAATAATAAAATAGTGACAGACATTTGTTTTTGCTTCCCCTTAATACTACCAATAAAACCATAAACACAGTGATTGATGGGTAGCCATAAATTTGGACAAGAACAGAAAGGACGTGACAGTTCAAAGTCAGCTTTTTTGAGGAGTTGCTGAGGTATGATTTTTGGAGAGCTGAGTCAAGGTTATGGAAGAGCCGAGCAGAGAGAGTATGGCTGTTAGCTTGGAGGCAGACTGGCATGTGCTGGGCAAAGCAGGCGCACTGAGAACAGCCAAGCGTTACCCTCTTGGACCCTACACAAATTTTCCCATGATAACTGCCAAAGTGTGTGGTTTTCATCCCGTACAGGATGTTTTGAACTTTGTTTTCAGTTGGACTCCACCTTAACCCCAGCTTCCCTTAAACAGGTCCAGAACCCCATGTTCAGCCAAGATACACACCAGTGGCAAACATCTTCCCAAAATAGCCAATAGAATTGGGCCATTAGCCAGTCTAGTGTTGTGTTATACCCCATGTGCCCAGCCATTAGGTCATAATGAGCATTCTGGTAAATTGCTTCCTGGTGGCTTCTCGGTACCACCAAGTAGGTCATTTCCTCTTCTGTCTGAGTGTCACAACTCTGTACAGCCCGTCCCTAACCAATGAGCCTTGTGAATATGGCTGTACTTATTTAGGGTGCACCAAATGACCATCAGTTCTTCTCACTTGGTTGAAAGCAAAGTATTGAGTGTCCTGACGAGACTGGTCATGTGTAGAAATGTTCCATGAAGTGCAACACAGGGATCTGTACAACCACCTGTGTAGGTTCAGCCAGATCCTGCTCCACCTCGGCAGTGTTGGATAACTTCACAACCAGTCGACACATTGCCTCACTAACCTAATAACCTGAGCCGGTCTGTGCCCAAAATCAGGTAGTGTGTCAGACACAAGCTAATCGCAGACATAACACCATTCTTTTGTCTTTATGTCTGATTTCCACTGGCACCAAAGAGTATCTATAAACATCTTATTGCACACACCTAAGGTGCACTCACAATGCCTCTACCAAAGTCCCAGGTTGAACTAGGTTCTGGCAGGTTATAGACTGCGTTCACCCCTTGAATCCTTTCTCTTCACTGTATATCTCTTCTGGTATGGGGAGTGAGTTTAACAGCAGACCAAAAACTTGGATCACTTGTTGACCTCCATTAGTGGTAACTCCCTGCTGAACTCCCCAGGGAGCCCACATTACCAAATGCCTGTCATTCACCTGAGGAGCCCAGTGTAGGTCGAGAGCAGCACCTTGGGGCGGAGATAAAGCAGAGAGGGGATTAGAGTGATGAGGGCTGAGGAGGTGTATGGTGCTGGACAATGTGAAGTTCCTGCAGGGTGCTGTAACTGGACTGGTAGACACCAGTGCCCCCCCCTGCCTGGACAGCCTGCCTGGACAGCAAGATGACCCTCTCTCAGGACAATGGTAACTTCAGGTCTACAGGGCAGTGACACCACAATCACTCCTGGGTCTGGGCCTGTAGCCCCTCCACAAATTTCTCTGGTACGATGGGCACTCACATCCAGGGTGCAGGGTGGAGAAGGTTCAGTGGTTTAATATAAACACAAGGCAAAGGCTTACAGGTAGCTCTTAGGAACAAACTCACGTGCTCTGACCCATTCCTTTTTGTGGGAGGTGCCAGCTCTCTGAATGCAGCTGTCATTACTGCCAGCCAGTGGTGCTGGTGTAATGGTGTTGAGCTTCTAAGGACTACCTGCCAGAATGATGATAAAAATATGTTGAAATAAAATTCTATAAAATAAACAGAGTACAGAAAACAAGCAAGTCTGTCAAAGGTCCATTTCTAGTAGTACTAAGAACTTTGAATCTGCAATTAAAAAGTTGTATGGCCTACAATGCGAAATCTGAAATTGAAGTAAATTATATATTTGTTTTGTTAATTCTTATGCCAAAAGTAATTACAGTGGTCTTACATAATACTGTGATGCGCAATAAGTTTGAATAATGTTTAGGTGTTTTGACTTTGGCTTTTCACTGCCATGCAAATATCTGCAATGCTCGTTATAGACACATGATTTCTACAGTTATATATATCACTAGGTGATCAAGTTATCCCTACGTCTATTCTGAACTTCATTTTAGTATTCCTCTTTTTTATTGAAATTCACCACTGTGAAAGAAATGTGGAAAAGGTAGACAAGAGCACAAAAGAACCAGCATGTGAGTCACAGAAAAAGGATTCAATGCATTTGGAAGCGCAGCTTTCATCCTCTATATGAAAAGCTAATCAGTCAGCCTGATTGCAGTGAGTGGCCTTTTGTAACATCTTTAATCCAGTGAGTGTTTTAAGAAGTGCATAATTGAAATTCTGTTCAGGATGGCTGCAATTTTCAGCTGCAGGATAATGAGCCATCAGTTGGCCTTGCTTGGCAGCATGAGGGACTGTTTTAAACGTGCCATGTGATGAACCTTTGATTTGTTCGCCAATGACTGCTTCATATTGACAATACCGGCAAGGGACGGGGGACTCTTTATTTAGTCCTCACCCTTATCCTCTGCTGGTCCTAATTAACCAGTCAGCCAGATTGAGGATCCATTAATGATGTCATTGTTATGCTAATTGGTGCTATATGCTCTGAAAGTACATCCAGAGCCCCAGTGGGTGCAACCATAATTTTATCAGAGATCGGTGGAATGGCGTTGTGGTTATCAACGGTAGGCTGTTTTGTTTTCAGCAAGGTGGGCGCACACCTTTTCTCTGTCTACTGTTAGACTTCCACATTTTAGACAGCTCGAACTGAATGCACTGCAACAATTAATGACTAAGACTAAGGGGCCAGGTTCAGCCACAAAAAGAACTGTTTTGTATGAGACTGTCTGAATATGGCAGAAGGCAGTGAGGGATGGGGTCGGCCTGGTTGAGAGGTAGGAATGAAAAAAAGGCAGTGTGGGGGCTGGGCACCCTAGAGGGCACTCATGTTTTGTCCATAAGAAAGCAACACTAGAGGACGCTTTGTCACCGTTGCCCTTTAGGACATTTCTTCACTTTGTCCTGTACAGCGGGATACCCTAGATGTTAGTTTATCATCTTTTATCGACCAGACTATCTAACAGTACACAACAGAAAACATATGCATGGTTACAACATGTTTACTATTTACAAATGTGTAGAGAAATCTGTAAACGTACAGAATGTCTGTAAATGTGTGTGGAGCTCTGCAAATGTGTGTGAAAATTTGTCCCTGGTTACATTTGTCACTGCATACCACCAGGCGGTCAGTGATTTTCAGGGCTGGGTAGGGTTTAGGCAGCAACAGACAGGTCCCATCTCCTGAGCATCATAGAAGTATGATCTGGGAGGATTTGATCATTAGTTTTAATCAGTAATATCTCTCCTGGTTCCAATGACCTGTTGAGCTCATGCATCTAATTCCCAGAAACCTAAAACTGTCCACCTGTTCCACCACAGATCAGTCCTGTGGAGCCATGGAGCCATGTTAAGGAACAATGACATAGTTAACTTTGGTTAGCATGAAAGACTTGAAACAAAGGAAAATGCTTGCATTGTCAAAACTAGTACCTCTGAAGCTTACTATAGACTATTGTTGAACAAAGCATTTTTAGATTAAGATTTTTAGATTAAGAAACCTTTATTGTCCCACAATGGGGAAATTTAGTGCATTAAACTGTTACTTCTGCCTAGAATTAGTCTGAATCTGTCAAAATTCTCTTTCCACTGATGAAGTAGGCTCAGTGTAGTACATGCTGCCGTTGTCAAGCAAGGTCTAAAAAGCACAATACTGCCAGACTGTGGCTACACGTTGTTTCTCTCACACATCTTCTGGTAACATTAGCGAATTTCAGTTAAGCTTGAAAAACAAGACTGTAAAAGAACAAGTTTATTTTTCTGCCGTGGCAGTAAACACAGCACACGGGCATACCAATTGTTGTACTCTGTTGGTTACTAAGGTGACCAATGGTATCATTAACCTTGCCAAACATGTTACAGAGCCTCTTGTTGTAGAGCTGCAGTCCTGCTTACAACATAGATATGCCCACTCCATCATAGAGACTATGCTTCTAGGAATTGTAAAAGCCTCCAGTTACGGTCATGCTACACTGAGCAGGGATCAGTCCCTTGACTCTAGCCACCCCCAAGTTACACTCTCTCGAAATGTGCTGGGAGAGAAGGAACTAGCAGGGATTGGAGTTTATTTCCCTCTAATATGATGCATCTCATTCATTTAATCTGTACAAAAACTAAAATTATAAATAATAAAAATAATAACACAATAATCAAAATGATAATTCCCCATTTTACAGAAGATTGAGTAACAGATGACTTTGACCAGTTTTCTGGCAAGCAGCCAAACTCCACCCTCCTGGAGGTTACTGGTCCCAGCCTACAGATAGTCCAGCACAACCCACCATAAAAAGAGCAAATTACTGTTCTTACAGATCACACCAGAGATATTAGAGCTGTGGTGTTGCCAGAGTGCAGCGCAATGATGCTACATTATTTTTTCTTCAAGTGAGGAAATTTAATATTTACAGTTTCTGCATGATTGAGTTGAAATTCAAGTGTCTGAAGCTCCAAAAGTAACTAAAGCTTGCGTCTCACATGACCGAACTAATAAAAAGAAACAGAATGGTCTAAGTTCTCATAATCCCATTAAAGATGTTTTCAATTCATTTGCGTCAATTCATGCAATGCAATGCAACTGAGTGACATTCAGGAAAACGTTTTGTCTTGCCTGAGCCCTGCATGTACACCACGTCACTACAATGTATTACCAAGTTATTCATTAATATTAATGCTAGCTAACTTGGCCAACTATACAGTTAGCTAACTAGCTGTCAGCCCAGATAAAATGCATAAGCAGATGGCTACGTGATGGTAAAAGCAAGGCTAAATTAGGAAATCATCAACTGAAACTGTGTTAAGAAGCATTAAAATAACCCTAAAGATAGCAGCACTGCATGTCTGAATATAATACGTGGTCTTAAGATGTGCTGCTATGCTAATTTTGTCTCTTCTGAACAAAGCCAGTGTCAGGTTGCTGAATCTCCTTGTGTGCACTCAGTACCCTGAGCTAAACTAGCCAGCGATGATAAGCATATACTGATCAGACAGCGGTTTCAACTTAACTTAACAAAAAAGTAAATATGTCACAATCAAAACCAGATGCTGACTCATAGCTAGAACACACTTGGCTACAAGATGCAAAGTCCTTTAATTTAATTGACTTTAACACTTGAAACGTGGGCTGAAGACAATCGGGCACAGGGGAAGGAAAGATTGACAAACTATACTCTGAGGGAAACAGACAATTACACATTAGGGTGGAGCCCAGAAACACACAGAAGGGAAATACAGGAGGAGTGTAAGATCTGAGTGTCAAAATAAAACAGGAAACACTCAATGAGGGACATCAGGGAAACAAGACATGACAGAATTAACTAATTTCCCAAAATTTTGAGCTATGTAGTTGTTTAGAAGCAAGACTGGTACCTATTCAAAACCCTTAGACCACCAATAATGAAAACATATTAGAGCTACAAGCTAGGACCTGAAAGCCTCACTGTGAAATACTGCAATAGTGATTCTGGTTGACACTGAACTTGAACCGCAGAGCGTTTTCCGCCTGCATTTAAATAAACAGCACCTGTTCCCCTCTCCTCAGATAACCACTCGTGTAATGTCTCGCTCTACATTTTCCCGTTTGAACAATACTTTGGGCCTATTTCACCTTAATGCTCCTCCCTCCACGTTTCTGCCACATTCAACCCCTCTGGAAGAGGAGGCACATAAGGTGAATCCTGAAATAAAGTCAGGGGCCTCTCTCACTTTGAAAAGTTTAAAAGAGGCTGCCCATTCTGTGAAATCACTCTTGGTAGCAGAAAAGAGAGCTGGAGGTGTTAATTTCATGGGTTAGGTCTTAAATTGAGCTCTGCAATTTTCTCCCTGAGTAGATTAGAGGAAGGTCTCACTGTCCTCAGGTAAGGCGGCTCTCTCCTCCCTCTGACTCATCACATATTGATTCCTTCCACTCCTGCTTGACCCCCCCTAACCCCTCTACCACTTGTGCCCCCACAGCTTTGCACGCCTAACCTGTTTATGGGGAGAGATGCAGCGCATGTGGCCGGCAGGGAGGGAAATCAGCCCTCGGGGACAACAACAACAAGCCCGCGCTGTTGCCAAATGGGTTCGCCCCCCTGGCACATTTGTTGATGACGTACGGCTCTGATCACACAGTGAGAGCATTATCTTTATCCTCGGGCTAAAATGCATTTCATTACTTACATCTGCTGGATATGAGCGTGTGCTGCTGTCAGAAATATCAAAGAATAACAGCAGAAATAGAGCACGGAAGCTTCTGTCGAATTGTTTATTATCGCCAAATATCAGTTTAATAAAAAGGATGTCTCTCACGAGCACTTAGCTGCACACCAGGCATTGGTATTCTAAATCTGCACACCTCTCAGGAGAGATTTCTGAAAATAAAATCACTCCTGTTAGACTGTTTTCTAACTAAACGCAAACTTGCAGGTGAAAAAAGTTGCGGAGTGAGAATGAGAAGCTTTGTTTTTGATCGGTGTCCTCGCTGGGCTATAATTCCTAATTAAATTTTCTCATTGAAACCTCATTTCAGAAAGGTAGAGAACGGCGCTCTCTCTGCATTGTAATTGAGTCAGAAATGAGCAGCCGGCGCGCTGAGCCGGCCTGCCTTTTAAAGAATAATGGCGTCATTTGTTTTGTGTCCATTAACAAGGAACGCAGTTTTATTAATTCCTCAACTTGGTTTCCTGCATCTTCCTAATTAATTCCATTTTGTTTTTCCCGCTAAGGAAGCTTCTGCAGATTAATGATGTGGAACAAAAATGTTGTCGAGATGCTGATGTGCTTCATCTACATGGGGTGAAATTTCTGTCATTAGATACAAACGCCTGATGACTTCAACTTTTTTTTCCCCCTCCGCCGCCAGTCTTGGGGTTCCATGCCCGGAGGCTTCATTCCGCCTGTGTAATTGATTGGACCTGCAAAGAGATCATTTGATGGTGTGTGAAAAACATCATTTAAAAAAAAAAAAAAGCCTGTCTGACATGTGTCTTATGTATCTTGTGGTGCTTTACTGTTTGCATGTTTATGCTGGTCTTATGGAAGAGAGAGATGAAGAGAAATGGATTTCCAACCCCCGTAAAATCTGTTTCTTTGACAACATAAGTGAGAATTAATTAAGGATGTAAACAAAGACGGATAAATATTTGGATATGAGCAAATAATGCGCTCTCAACGATTCCAATATTTGTGGTAATATTTGTTTTGTAAATCAGGATGAACACAATCTGCTCTCGCACCACCTCCTCTCAGAGTTAGACCACAGATACAAGTCTAAACACATGGACGTCAAACACATACAGCTGTACATTGAAAGTCCCTGCAGCTCACAGCTCCTGATCTTAGTTCATACTCGCTGGGGTCCCACTTTGCCTTCAGCGTCATCCAGCTGATAGAGGTAATTGTGCAGTGTGAATGGGAGCTGCAAGCAGCCAAAGAGGGATGCTCCAGACATTCCACTTCAGCTTGATTCTCACTTACTTTTTACCAATATTCACCACATTATTTGGGCAGGATGATGTTCCACAGATGTTTTCTTCTCCCCTCGTGATCTGAAGCCTGCAGCGCTGAAAGCCTTGCATGATGGGACAGCACACAGGAAGAGCTGAAGTCGGGAAGCATCTCCAGGATGCATGCAACATGGACAAAAGAGCATTTTAACTAACTAAATCTGACTATTGGGGGATTACTGTACAACTAAAATCTACAGATTTCAAAACAACAAGAAACTGGATTTTGGCTTTAATTAGTGTTTTTCTAATTAGACTCCATAGACTTTTAATATAGCAGCTAGCAAAGCTGGCTATAGCTACTGGATGAAGGCTATATAACATATGACTGTAACACAAAAGTGCCCAAATTAAAAATGTGTGGTTTTTTTGGTGTTAAAACTGTCCAGTCAGAGCTCATGTGCATGCACAGTCACAACACAAACTCAAATCTATTCAAAGGCAAATTCTATCAGTGCTCCAGGCGATGTAATATCTCTACAACCACGGAACCCCAGAAGCAGATTGGGAAACAGCAATCTATAAGACCAATATGCCCGTATGTATATTTAATATACTGATCTCATATCATTTCTGTTAGAAGAAATGAGTTTAGTACAGTGGCTGACAGAACAGCTGCATTTAGGTAAGTAAAGCAATGCAGCTGGCAGAAAGTCATTTAATGAACACACAAAATACAAATTCATATTCATTTTTTCAGGCAAACCTTTTAATAAATCAGTAGCACCCATCAGTATATTATTCTGTCATATTCTAAACACTGCTCTAATATACTGACTGATAGATCATTGGAGGAACCTTTGCAGGCTGCAGAGTTGCAGAAATTAAGCGTACCAAGCCTTTTTTAACCACTGCAGCCCTGTTAAGCGTGTGTTAGGCGTGTTTCTACTATGTTTTCTGACATGCACCTTAACCGTTTTATTCCTCTACCATCCACTAGTGCGGGTGTGAGTGTGTGTGTGTGTGCACATCCTCGTGTGTGCAAATCACACATACAATGTTCCATAACCTGCGCCAGTCAGTAGCGTATCAGAGGGCGCAGTGGTTGTTCTGGAATATTCCGTATTTGCATTTTCAAAGGAAGCTCCACTTGAAGGCCCATGTGAAAGCCTTCGCAGGCGTGATAATAGCAACTCTTTTCACCCAGCCGCAGCTCTCTCCTGCGCGCGGGATGAGAGGAGCATTTCCTCACCTTATAATTTGCTTGGATAGTTTTATTTCAGGTGTCATTCCTCCACATTCTCCACGTTGCAATTCACTTCCTCCCGCGTCTGCCAGTGAAATGCATTTTTTCCACATGGCAGGGTTGTGATATATCTCCTCAGCTAATCAATGTTCACATTTCATTGTTTCCTTTGTCGTGATGAATTCACTTTCACACTTTGTTTGCCGCCGGGGAAAGGTTACAGGCGTCAGGGAAACGTCTTTTAAAGCTCGCAAAGAGCCGCAACTGGGTTTGCCAAAAAATGTGACTGGCGTGTAATTAATGCAATAATCATCCTGTTCTCAGCAGTTAACTCCAGTTTACATGGCGCAGGAAACTGTTTCTATTACAGCCTACAAAAAGCAACAGCCCTATATTTATATATCAGCACTAAGGAGTCGTATAGACATGTAATTCACATTAAAACGCCACCAAATCTGTGTTTTAAGGGACTAAAGCAGATAAAATGGTTTCATTTCAAAGCTGCGCTGAATATTTTAAAATCAACACAGGAGCAAACAGCAAATAAAAACAGAATTATAACTAATTCTGCACAGCTCCACAGAGCTTTACAGCCTCTTTTTAGTGTTTTGGTTTTCTAGCCTGCAAACTGTGCCGTGTGCAGGACTTGTCCCCCGTTCTGCGAAGTGATATTAATAATGATGTTGCTTTTAATGAGAGAATTCTCACCTGTGTTTGCTTACTGTGATTCTTCGGGGCTCCGCAGCTTATCAGCCAACTCTCTCCTGCACACTGCTCCTGCACTGCTAATGTGACTTTGACAGAAGCTATATTTCCTGCATTAAAAAGATTAAAAAGCCCAGTCTCACAGTTTAAATCTACAACATGATGCTACCGGACAATTATTTTTTCCATAAAACTCTTTATATATCTCCAACACACACGTTACTTTTAGTGGTGCAAATGGTCGTCTCTTTGAGTTCCTGTAGCTGGTGCTGATTGCAGCCACTTTATAAGACATATCAGTGTTTCACTTTACACAGCTGTCATTCATGAATGGAATAAGACGGGGGGCATTAATGTGGGCTGGTGAAGCTACAGACAGAAGAAATCATTATGACAAGAAACACACCTGAATGCCTGTTTTACATGTAAGGTGCAGCACGTTGTTCTTCTCAGCAGCACCTTAAAATATGATCAAAACTGCACCAACAGTCGTCCAAATGTTCGCCTTGAGGATGAAAACAACCACTGTGCATCCGCCACTCGTGCCAATACTCCCGTAAATGATGGAGCCTAATGGAGTATGAGTCGACATTTATCAGCCGTCACTTCATCTTGGCAGCGGGCCTGACGTGAACCTACTGGGCATAAATGATTCTGTGGCATCAAACAAGCCTCCATCTTTAGTGCTGGCTTTCACTTCAAACTGTGATCTGGCCCAGTGTGTGTGTGTGTGTGTGTGCTCCACCTCTGATACAATGCTTAGTTATTGTGTGATTGATCAGGACATGAATGGCTGTGTGTGTGTGTGCGGTACCTGTGTGTGTGTGTGTGGTATCTGTGTGTGTGGGATGTAGCTCAAAGACTGAAGCCTCCTGAGCGTTGACTTTGAAAACATTATCCCTGCAGAAATTTAGTGATGAGTCATCGCTGAATGTTCTGATTTAATGTTCAATTTGCCAGTTATGACGTTGATTACATGATACATCATGCAGCATAAATTTCCATATTGCATTTGCAAGTTTTTATTCATTCACTTTTTAAATGACATAATAAACGACAACAACCTGAGGAACAACATGTAATGCTCCTTTCCTTATTAACTTCAGTCCCTCTCTTTACTAAAGCTTGTTAAATATGCTAAACTGTGGATCAGTGCAGTGTTTACTGAGTAAACGTCTCAGATCCTGTTATAGAAACCAGCTAACGTATGAGCGCTTTGCAGACGGGAGTCTTTTTCACTCTCTAATGCATGTTTGCTGATTTTCTATGAAATTAAATGAAATCTGAATACCTTTGTTTCAAATAATAGGAAAAAATGGGGGGTGAGAGGCAAACTGTGACCCTCGCACTCTTACTGCTTTCAATCCAGTGAACTGGTGTGTTGCTTAACTGTGTCTCACTGTGTGGTAGACTGTGTAGACCGAAATCCTGTCTGAATAACCTATGTAACTTGTCAATAATTGGATAATTAGTTGCATTGTATTTGGCTGTTAGTTGCTCTTCCAAACCCCTGGCTGACCGTAACCTGGGGTCAGCAGGACTGATCTGAGATCAGAGAGAAACCCCAGTCTAATTGGAATCTAACCTGACAACAAAAGATTCCAAATGAATGCCTCATTTTATAAAAAAATAGCAAAATTATTAATTCAGCATCTGCATAACTCTATCATATACTTGGTACTATGTGAAGCAACGGGGCGAGGTATAGGCTGTAAATAGAAAAGAAACATAAACAAGGCGGATTTAAGTGAATGTAAATCTGATGATGATCTCTTCACATTACATACATATACTGTGTGATACGAGTGGTGTGATATCAGTGTAACATTATTTATCATTATTATTATTTATTAATTCAAATTTCAGTGTTTTGTGTTTTTGCTCTGTGCAGCCAAAAGTTGTTGTTGCTAAGCAGATGTGAGAGCAGACTATTCAACATCTTCTGTTTATTTGCAATGTATATATGTTCAGATGACAGCACATACTGTGAAATATTGCTGGAAGGGTACACGGATAAATAAATAGATATAAAAATAATATATGTGTGTGTGTGTGTGTGTGTGTGTGTGTGTGTGTGTGTGTGTGTGTGTGCGTCAGCAGACCCAGATTCAGATGTGTTACAAGGTGTGTGTTAGAGTGGATCTTTCCTCCGGGGGATCCACAGTCCACTGCTCAGACAGGTGTGCAGCAGTGTCTCGCTGAAGCAGAACCAGACATGTGACCTGGGCAGCAGGACGACTTCATACAGCAGAACAACCCCGCGCTCCACGAACGCTCAGACATGAGGACGCATCCAGGCCGCCATCGCATTTACGCCAGATCTCTACCTACGTGCATTTCATTTCACTGTCCCGCCACTCGGGTTCACATTACGCTTTGCTACGCTACAATTTTATTTGTTGTATCAGAACAGAGGTCATCTCAGGGCACTTTACAAACAGAGCAGGTCTAGACCACACTCATTACTGTTAGTTACACCCAGCTCCACCATGAGCAAGCACTTGGAGACAGTGGCAAGGAGAAACTTCCTTTAACAGGCAGAAACCTTGGGCAGATCCTGGATCAGGGTGGGTGTCTGCTTTGCCTATTTGGGGATTCAGAGCGAGACAGACAGACAGACAGATAGACAGCAGCTGATCAGCTCTACACGTGGATGAAATGATGGATCAACTGACAGTATTGACCCAACTGACACTACTTCTAATCACAATAACATTAATATTCTTCCTTATGTGGTTGGCTATTACAACATGAAAACAAGCCTTGTTTGAGAAAATGCTGGAAACAGCAAGATCGGACCTGCTGCCGACCACTGACCAATCAGATCCAAGCACTGGCTCAGTTCGACTGAAACCTCAACAGACGGGTAATGAGGAAATGAGATGAAATGAAGTGTTTCAATTGGCAGACAAAGGCTGCAAAGACGATATTCGGTGTCTGGAGCCGTGTTGGTTTACCAGTGGGTTTTAAACTTTGTTCCAGGCTTTAGACTTGATTACAACAGCCTTGTTTCTCATAGTAACTGTCCAAAAGCTTCCGGACAAAGGAGACATCTCAGATACGGCAGCGAAGTTTTGATCAGTAACTCACACTCTGTGGCATCAGGGCCTGCTGTGGGGTCTTTTCCCAGCAGGATGGATTCAGAATTCCTCTGAACTCCACTGGTTTCACTCAAAACTGCCACTTTCCCTTCTTTCCTCCGCTCACCACCTTTTCTGTGTTGCTGTTTTTTTTATATTTTTTGGTGGCCTGAGCGAAGTGAGGGAGAAAAATGATTATTCTCAAAGGACTTTCATGTTGCTAACTATGCTGTGCAAGGGAGCATGAAAAGGCCCCGGCGCAGAGAGCCAGGGCATCAATGGCAATTAATGCAAGTGGTGTCTCAGACAAGGAGGCTAATGAGTTTTAATATACATGCAGGTGAGGGAAAGCTGAGTCGCTGAAGCCCTTAATGAACCCATGACAGCCTAATTAGCCACAATTTACAATTCTGGGATTCTAATCAGAGGCACTGAAATGCTGCCACACATCTTTGTATGAATGAGTCTTTTTAAATGCTCCAATCTGCTGCCTTGATTGATAATTTCCTGTTTTTCTCCTCTCTCTTCGTCTCTCTCGTGGCGCGGCCAACTTAGTCCGTAATAATGTTGAAGATGTTTTGATAAATCAAATCTTGACACAAATGCAGAAGTAGTTTACCCCGACATCGGTGGCTGATTTAGTGGTAGTCTGTAGAAATGCATCACAGTCTTAGTCCCGTTCTTGTTATTTGACCATTAACTTTAATCTAGTTTCAGTTAACAAGGACTAAACTCTCACACGGGGAATTCGTGGCCAGTGAAAGTGTCTGATTTGTGCTTTGCTCTCATGGATGCGCACGTATAAATGTACCAAAAACACCAAACGCCTGGAACATGTTGGAATCAAAATGATGAGGGGAACAGAAAGAAAGAAAACTGGGAATTTTTCCAAACAGAAAGCTTATTGATATAATTGGATTTTTCCCGAAAGAAAAAAAAGAACTACAGAAAAAAAAGCGACCATGTTTGTGTGACTGTAAATTTCTGTGAAACTTAAACTAAATCTGACTTTTTAAAAATAAACTGAGAAGAATTTCTGCTCAGAAGTGACCAGATCGTTTCAGTTTAACGCCGTCGTTCATTCATTTTGACCTAAAATACTAAATACAGGTGTAATCTAGAGGATAGGTGATTTATTTTTGATCATACAATGTGACTTCATTGCCCTCTGTGGTCACTATTATCGGTGTAACAATTAACCAATATGAATATATCGATATCGAAGCTGCTATGCTGCTACTTCTGCTACAGCTACTTGTCACAGTAACATCGGCGCAGAGTTTCCTCCTAGGCCTTTGGAAGGGATTTGGATTCTACAGTTGGACAGAAGTCTGTGCCTGACTGTACTGTTGCTAATTGTGTCTATTTAATTAATAAACACAACAACATGAAATATCCATGTGAAGGTAAGCGACGCCATTTTTATCGAATTGGCTTATTCTAATTCATGAAAGGGAATGTATGCCAACATGAAATAAAGAATTGTATCCAACTGTATCGTATCGTACCGAGATCGGATTGAATAGTACTGAATTGTAGTATCGTCCCTGTATTATAGCCTGTGTATCAAGATACATATCGGATTGACTTAAAAAACACTTTGACATATGCAAATTTGCCTCGTCTTAAAGGGCCAGACGTGAAAAGGTTGGAACAGCACTGCTATAACCTGGTTCCTGAAAACTGTCATGCGTTACGCCCGTGATACCTTCTCTACCCAATCTAATCCTGATGCGTGCGCGCTAACTCCCGCTGCATGGATCTATCCTCTCTCTCTCCAGGCATGAAATTACAGCTGATCTGTTCTGTGCCCTCCACGCCACGTGCATTGTCCAACAAAGCGGGTTCCCAACTCGTCCCCGTCGAGGCGCGCACCGCAGCGTGTATGTGCTCCATCATGGCTGAGTGATTATACGCTGCCAGGAGAGCCCAAACAAAGGGGGGGTGTGTGGAGGCATTACAGTTATTCTCCACAGCCTCCGCATAAAGGAGTTTACCCCATGTACGAGGCGTTAAACCAGATTCCCACAACCACAGTGTGTAAGACACACTGCAGTTATGGCCCTAATCTGGCACTAACCATGGATCATTGCAGAACAGGTGTAAGAGTTGTGACTTTTACTTTTTTAATTTCAGTTTTGTTGACCATTGATCTCCTGCTTGGGGTCCTAGCCAGCTGCCTGCACCGAGGTGGATGGAGGATCACACGCAGCTGCAGTTCTACCCTTAATCTTCAATACAGACAAGACTCAAGGCCTCATTTTCATCCCGACACAGCCAGCACCTGCATATTATGCCTGGAATTCCATTTTTTTGTGCCAGTGGCTGGACATATTCAGGCTCTGGACGAGCTCACTTGTGTGCATACGCATGTAAGATAGCTGAAGTTGTGTTTAAACCAATGAGTGAGTGCAGTGCAGGAGAAAACACACGTAAGCAGTCATACAATCAGTCCCCATCTCCTTAACTTATTAAAGCTGAGTGAACTGTTACGTTATGGGTTTGACAGAGACTTGGCTTGCCTCTTCAGTCCGGGACTCTGCCTTTGTCCCAGTATGGCCTTGCATTAAGCACCAGCCCCACATGATAGAACCTGGGAGGAACGAGGGGGGAGGTGGGTTGATGACCAACAACCAGCTGTGCTCAAATGTTGTCTCAAATGTTGTCTCAAAGGTGAAGTCTCCTTTACAACGTGAAGTAAAGGGGAACTTTTACCATCTAAGAATTGAAAATATTCAAATTAGATTCTGGACATCCGAATATACAGTTGTGTAGCAGAAAGCCTGAAAAGCAAGGCGAAGGATGTGAGTGTTTACAGGAAACGAGGCACTAACAAAGCCGTTACAAAGGATCTAATGTTTTTGCAGTTTGACCCGTATCAGAGACTAAAATCAGGGTAACTCTGCATGCTGCACTCTGCCTCTCGTCACTCCAAACCTCTCTGGAAGAGCGATTGTTTGATGTAAAAATTACCTCAGCTTTCGTCTCATAACTCTGAAGCTGAGGACCTCCATGCAGACCCTCAGGTGCTGGTGCCTGGAACCCTCTGAGAGCACTTTGTCCTGGCAAATAGTCAAATAGTGTGACATCTCACTCTGCTGTTAGCCTGAAATGATGGACTTGCATCTTTTTAATTTTCCTTTAAGACTCAGCGTTGGGCCGAAGCATGCATGTAATTACTCCTGGGCTTAAACTTCCTGTTGTGTGTGTGTGTGTGCGTGTGGCTGCGTCCAGCTATGGCGTTGATGTAAAAATTTCAAACTTCTGTTCCAATAGATTCCTCAGTGCGACGGCTGCAGCCTGAGCTGAATTTTAACAGCATTGTTGTGCAATCTGTCAAAACAATGAGTAAGCCGATTTGTATACAAAGGAACAGAATGTAATTCCGAATGAGAATTTGTGCTATTCATCCCCCTTTCACAGCCCGTGACAGGTAATTCTCCAGGGTTCAAATATTTCTGGATAACATAATCATATTTTCCAAGTTTTTTCATCATTGACCTGCACTTCTTCCAGTTAAATCACATCTCAGGGATTAAAGGCAGCTATTAAAGCCAAATCCACTCATGTTTACCAGAGGATGATATCAAACTTCAATTGGAGTTTGGGCTTTAGGAGTTTCATTTTGATCTCGATGGGATTTTCTGATCCTTCAAATAAAGCCACAAAAAGAGCCCTCCACCTGCTACCAGCTAAATTAATATGAATGGGTTTTTTTCATAGGGATTGGAAGAGTCAATCATTTCCTGACAGAAGGTATGAATAGCAAAGAGCAGGGATTACTGCTGGTACAGTCTATAGAACAAAACACACGCACGCACACACACACACACACACCAGGTCAGTCAGGGAAAAGAAGACTCTTTTTCAGCAACTTAACTTTACCAAAAAAGTACGGTGTGTCAACAAACGTTATGATTCTTAATATGTATTCATATTAACTGAATGCTGGAAAACAGCATTTTTAAATATCCTGTTTTAAATAATCATGTATTAATGAACTTGTCTTAGCCTTGTCGCCAAATCCAAATAAAAGAATCCAATGATTTTCAAAGCTCAGGTAAAAATAATGTATATTTAATAAAAGAGTAGTCAGCTTGTTATTATGTGAGTCACAGTAATGTAAACCCCTCAGATAAGGATGACGGGTAAACTTCAGTTGTCCCGTCTTCACCGGGATAATATCAGAGGCTTCTTTTACCTGTGTCATGTTTGAAGGGAAGCATTAGTCAGCATAAATACATGCACTCACTTATGGGAATAACACTTTCTGGTGGTATCAGCAGACTGACAGAGATAAGAACTGATAGCTCACATCTGTGTGTTCAGTGGTGAGGATGTGGTTAGCCTTTGTGTCAGTGTTAATAATAATAATAGTAATAATAATAATAATAATAATAATAATAATAATAATAATAATAATAATAATAATAATAATGTTTACATTTTTATTTCTGTACACAGGTGACCTCACCTCATTCTACCATTAATTTGTATTCAACCAATGAGATTAAATGGTTCTTATACAGTCAAGGACCCAAACTAACTTAAAGTCTGGATGCACATCGACATCTTAGGTCTCATCCCACCTGTGCATGGACCACGATTGCAGGCCCGGGGACATTATCTGTGCCGTTACTGTGAATTAACCATAAATCAGCGCTGCGTCCGAGCAGCTGGCTGCAAAACCGCGCGTCCGCTTGAGGAGCGGTGACAGCTCTCACCCCGGCTACACACCGTGTTTGCTGTGGCTCAGGCCATTCGATGTGTAGGATGGTGGATTTCTTTTGGATGAGCGAAAGAAGGGATGGCAGAAGGTAAACTGACACTGTAGACTCGGATTAACTCTGCCTATCTATGATAAAACACAAACTCTAGTGTTCATAAAGTATAACACAACAGCATTATAGGGACGTTTTACAGAAATATGTGTAATTATTTGAATTAGAGCATGATACAGTGCAGTGCATGTAAAACAACTGACATCACATGTTGTAAGCCTACAGGATTCAGGTTTAGAGAACATATGATCACAGTTATTGATCAAACCTGAGATAATCTTATTGCTGGCTACACTACCTAACTGAAATGTGCTGGGAGTGTTACCCGATCTGAGGATAAACCCTAGCAGTGTCGGTGCCCACTCGATCAGCCACTCCAATGACCCCCTACTTTCATTTTGAACACCGTGGACAGTGTTTGTTAGGACGCATGTTTCAGACGTCAGCGTGACACGACATGTGATACAGGAAAGTTGGAAAGTCTGTGAGTTGAAATGATAAAAAGGGTTTTCTTGATCAGTTACATAACAGTTACACACTTTTATCATTTGTAGCAAGAACTAACTTTGCACCTTCATGATGACTACCAATCCATAATCATATCTAAGTCAAAGGAGGTGGCTCCATTCTACTTATGAATCAGGAGGCTAAATTAAAGGCTGGTGTTGATCTGAACTAGGACGTCCTGGCAGCACAAACACAACAAAACGAGAGCATACTTTGAAGATTTCTTTGTTGCCCATTCACATTTTACACCCAGCTAAATTTAATCCTGTCTAACTGACATGAGATATCGCCAGTTTCCACTTTTATCCTAATATTGTTTATACTGCAGCTAGTAGGCATTTGCTTAAAAGCTTAAGAATAGTCAGCAGGAGGAGAAAACAACAGCCCTCCTCTTTCCTCTCTTATTATGGGTTAAGGAAGTCTTGAATACTGCAAACCTCTGTCTAAATATTAAAATGGTCGTGGGCGGCACAAAGTGTTCAAAGCTGATTAATGAACATTATATAAATAAATCATTGATCACCTGAAAAGTTTGTACCAAGATATTGGGAAATATTGATATTCTATGCTGTTACCATGGTTTGTTATCATGTCAATATGTCATTTCATGCCTTCTAAGCAATAACCATGAGCTAGGTATGTTAATAAATATATATATATATATTTCATAAAAGTACAACAGCTTCTACTTTTGCATATATATATATATATATATATTTATTTTTTTTTTTCAGTTTGCACTCTCAGGTGTTATTGATTTGAACACGTGCTGCTGCCAAATATGAAAACATCAGAACACAGAGCTAAAAATATTCAAATAACTCAATATCAGCAGGCTCATATTGCACCGGAAGTTTCGAGATTTTTTGTAAGATCTGCTATAGAGTTCCCTCCGACTACTGAACTAACATTTGGTTCCACTAACCTGTTCGTTTCCTCTTTATCGTTATGAAACTCAGTCCATGAATCTACCAGATTTGATCCTATTTTGCAGCATTAGCCTGAATCAGACTAACATGATGTTGATAAGTGTGGTGATTTATCCTGATTTGGTTGATGAAGCATCCCGGTGTCGACGCTGACTGATTATGGAAATCAACAGTAAATTGTTTTTGAACGTGGGCCACTTCTCCTCAACACTCCATGAAGGGCATGGGGAGGTGTACGCTGTAACTCACCGCCATGATGTCAGACTTGTAATGTAATTACAAACCCATCTGTCTCTCATCGTATGACAAGCGCAAAATGTCCAATTATGGTTTCGTTTAAATTGTAATTAGTTCGGCCCAATTTGCCGTCCTCCAGCGTGCTGCATGCGCCTAATGAAAGGGAGATGCATGATTCTGCGTGGAGGAACCTGAGAGATTTCTGCTCACTGCGCACTGGCTTTTAGATGCACACTCTGCTTTTTAGGGGGAGCAATAATTAATGAGGTTACAGTCACATTCTTAGTCATGCTTCTCACTTATCAGTACATTTCCTTTAAGCTCTCGGAGGCAGGGACGTCTCTGGTGCCTGAGGCCAGTCGTGCGCTGGCAACCTGAGGGGACTGATTCTTTCATATTTAATAATTTAATTATATTTTAGCTTAATTCAACTTTATGCGACTGCTGGTGTAAAGTCACTATAGGGCCTCTGAGACTTATTTGGAATGTGATATGAATCACAAGAATCGTACATGACTGTGTTAGCTGCATTCACTCTGCATACAGCTTCAAAGTGATGCTAAGCTTTGTTTGAGCAACTCTTCAATGCAAGTCAAAGTGTGACTCTTCAGCACTGACTGAAGAGACTCCTCACTGTCTCTGAAAGTATGTAAGGATGGAGTCACAGACCCACTGTCCCACCTCCAGCACTGAATCAACCAGAAGCAGGCGTCCAGAGGTGATGTGGCCAGGCTGCATCGCATCACAGACACCCACAGAGATGAAAGTTATACAGCAGGAGTAATGCAAAAGCAGTCGGCTAAAGGACACTGGGTGGCCACATACTGGATCCATAAACTGGAGTGCAACTACGGTGCTGTGCTTGGAATTGTTAATGTGCATAAAACATTTTAACTAAAAACAACATCAGATAAATCATGTTTAGATACCACAATGAAAACACATTATTGTATTTCTGTTTAAAAGGTGGGTCATGATCATGTTATCCTTATACTCATTCATGCTGCATGGATATTAGCATCACCTCTATGCATATGAAAACTAAAGATGAAATGTGATTTCACTGAAACGTATTGCATCAGGACTTCATTCCTCTAATTAGAGCACCTGTGTTAGGGGAATAGGATGTGTCATCTGTATATATTAAAGCACATGGTCACATCATTCAGGCAATATTTTGTTTAGCAGTAAGTCCATAGAGACTATATTATGGTTTTTATATTTTTCCATAACCTTTTGTGTGTTATGAAGCTTCTTCATGCATGTTAAGCAGCTGCAGATTGACAAGTCTAAGCCAGCAGGGAGTGATTCCCTCCTGCAGAGACTCTGCACCTGAGCTGCCTGAACCACCAGTTGACTGTAGTCCAGGCCTTTCTTCAGTGACTTGATTATGTCACATGTGACACAGCTTCCCAACTATGTACCACAGCCGATCTTGGTGTCAGGGGGACGAGCGTGGGTCAGGTTCCTGCTGAAACACGTGCTGATGTTTTGATTTGGGAACTGCTAATGCGCAGCCACAGTGATTTCCTGGCTGCAAACACCTGCAGAGCCATGAGCTGACCAATCAGTGCAAACTGGGCTTTTTTTGGGGGGGTCATTAAAGGGACAGGGTGACGAGAGATGTGCTGCAGCAATGTACAGTATGATTTTCTTGTATTTGTTTTTGAACAAATCTGTGTGAGGAAAACCAAAATAAAAGCATGAGCCTGGAAATAAACAATAAATAAATACTATGACCTCCTTAACGTTGCATGGCATAAAAAAGAAGGCACCTCTGGTTCTGCAGCATTGATCCTGATAAATCAGCAAAATTGATACTTCTTCACTGACTTCTTTACAAGCCAATGAAGCCGCCCTAACAATTAAAAGATTTGACTAAGTTGTGAAAAAAAATGTTGTATTTTCTTGTTTTTTTCATATTTTTTTCATTCTTGTTTACCCTTGCTTTGGCTTGTGTACATTTTGATGCAAATGAGGAGCTTTAATTGCATACAGTAAATATTATCAGCCTCAGAACTCCGGGGAAGCTTCTTAATAGATAATAGGCATTGATTTCATTCTCCTCTCGCCGCAGATTGCTCGTCATGTGACGCGGGAGAGAAGAGACGGCGCGGAAGTCTGTATTCAGGCCATGATTAGCCCGTAATCAGCAAAGTACAAACTGATTATTAGCTCTCGCACTTAGCTGTCTTCAGGGAATCTGCTTTCTAACCGTCTCGTTCTTCTCCTCTGTATTTCTGCCGCTGATTACAACATGCTCCTCTGATTTCCATGGCTGTGGCAAGGGCGTTTGTTCTCTGCACCTCAGAAGCGTCCATATTTCACCTCCTCTGAACCCTAGAGGGCAAGTGATTACCTCTATGGACGTGTTGTACGACTGCGGTTTATGGTTTTGTCAATACTGGCCTTTATTGGGTCAGTCGGGGTCATCCACCTGTGGTAGAGTTGATGTTTCTCTCCATTTAAACTCCTCAGCATGTCAGCCTTTAAAACCTTCACTGTAACCTGCATCTCCAGTCCTTAAGAAGGCTGCTCACTCCTCTGTTCCCACTGATTCTGAGGGTTTTCCACACGGCCAAATTAAAGATGAGCCATGAGCAGCTTCAGTCCTCACAGATCAGACAGGCAGCAGACTGACGGCAGCTGCGTCCTGATGTTTGCACCACAATAAAAAGCTTGATTGCAGTCGAACGGAGAAATGTCAGAAATCATTTGTCATCAGTGCAGCCTCTGCTTTGTGTCTGATGCACTGCTTTAACAATCAGCCGCGCATCAGTGGGGTGTGTTTTTTCATAAATTCATATTTGACTGAAGTTACCTGGGTGCACGGGGTCATTGGAGGAATTATTCCACATGCTTCAAGTCACACATTTACGTACATAATGTGTTTATTTCATTTAGAATGACTGTTCAGATGTCAAAGACTGTTGTCCAGTTTGACTGAAATAAACAGAAAGTCTACACTGGAACCTAAACGCTCTCAATCCTCATTAACATTGTCTCCATAAGGCTCAGCATTAAAAGACAATGGGCATGTGAAACCTAAGTGAATAAGAACATATGTTATTTTATGTAATGTACTTAATTTACATACACACGAGTGAAGTGTTACCCCCCATCATTTACAGACTAATATGTCTTCTATTCAACCTATTCTGTTCTTTGCGAGGCCATGTTGGATTGAGATTTGTTATTTCTGCAAGTCAGCTCACAACAGTGGTTCAGATGCATCTGTTCATGCTTGCCGACATGTTCCTGTAGCTAGCCGGCTAGCTGGGAAGGCTAAGAAGTCAGCGCCTGCGTTTTCTTATTGCATGATCTTATTTAGCGATTGTTGGTTTACCCAGGGAAAACATACATCAGTGAACACAACTGCATTTGAATCCCCAAATGAATGGAATGCAGTATGTTGCTGTTGCTGATTTTAGTGGGCTAGAAGCTTACGCCCCGAATCCTCAGACACATCTTTAACACATCCCGTCTTTGCTGGATTTCACAACATTGAGTTGAGAGCTCGAATGTTTTGTCCTCTCTTAATAGTCGTTAATGATAAGGCGTGAGGGGTCATCCTGTCAAAGCAACTAGCAACACTGCTTTTGCACAAGTCGGTGTGCCGTGGCTGTGAAAAACACACCCTAGCAACAAACCAGACGTGGACTTGTTCGGTTAAAACCTGTTCTGGACCTGAAGTGACCCAGAGTCCTCAGACTCAGTCCAGTAACTGGTGAGCAGACAGGAAATCAAGTCTGCTGTTCTTCTTCTCGGCCTTATGAATCCGTCTCAGCTTGCCCTCATATCTTGACTTGCAGATTGATTACGGCTCAAATTTGTTTTGTGCCAGCTCGATAGTTTTGTCGTTAATAAAGCGCCACAGCCGAGGGAGCACATTCCATGACTCGCGGGTGTGCGTGGCAAGGCGAAGGCACAAAGCAGTTTTATCTTGGGGAAATATTCACTTCAAGTGCAGAATAATTACAGGTAGTCGCCGGCTCCCTCTCCACGAGCCTCCACATTTTTATAATCTGAACCTGGAGCTGGGAGAGAGCGGGTCAAGAGCCTCATTGATCTCAGTCGCGGTCTCATAGGTGGCTGTATTTTGTTCAAAACCCTTTGGCGCAGAGTGTGCTTCGATCTATGGGTGATTTATCAAGTCTGCAGCGCCCGCGCCTCGCTACAAGTCACAACACACTGCTGCGGTGATTAATTATGTGCTTGAATGGCAATACAGAGTGTAAGCTTGTACATGATGTGACAAGAAGGGTCAATAACCAGCAGTCATAATGGGCCCGCAGAGAGGAAGGACCTCCTGGCGTGGTTATATTTTAGAGCACGGGTGGCTGGAGACACATGCTGAAACATGACATAACCCAAATATGTACATAAATAAGCATGATCACAGTTTGATTGTGTGATACACAACAGTAGCAGCAGAGACAACGCCTAGAAGTCCTGCAGGAGGAGTCACATTTTGCTTTAAATTGAATATTTTCTGGATTTCTTTTGTAAGTTTGGACATATTACACGCTGGTGCACAGTACAAACTGTCAGTGGAATGGTATTGCAAAACAGAGGACTCACAAATTCAGTGTTAAATCAGACATGCAACTAGACTTCAAAACTTCAAGACCAATGACTTTGACCGGGACCAGTTCACTTACATTCCATCCTTTCCTGATGATGCTAACGATAATGCCAGGGTCAGAAGTTAGCGCCCACCGGGCACTGAACGTGGGCAGCTTATTTAGACCGATCAGAGGGCTGTGCACCACACAACGCCAACTCACTGTGGCGTTCCGGAAGTGCTGTGCCTCTGTCCTGCTTCTTGTCTTGGGCTGTGGCAAACACAGGGTCAGGGACGTCATGGTGCATTCAGGTACGTACACCTGTAAAGTCTGAAGTATACAAATATGCACAACTTACAGAAAGGAATCTAGACCTGAACCCTGGATTCTAGCGTCACTTCCATCCCCTACTTTCATCACCCACCCTGACCAACTCTGTGTGACTCCATTGCGGTTTATGAGTTCCATTTACTCACAAACACACTCTCTTTGTTTCTCTGACATTGAGTCTTTTTACTATGTACCACAACATCAATCCAGATTCCATGTATGTGAAAACCTGCTGGCAAAATTACTGTTTCTGATCCTGGATCTGATGAAGCTCATAGCAACAGCCTTGATCAGTTATTATAGACACTGTTCGTAAGTTAATATAGCACACAAACACTGGGAGATTTGGATTTGTGCGATCTAAACAGTAGTCTGCAGAGATCATACTTCACTAACTTTGCCATAAAAAACAAAGTTGGAGATGGGGGGTGGGGAGGTTGCACATAATTTGATAAAATAGGAGTGTATCCATTGGCGAGATGGCTGAGTGACAGGCATCAAAATGCTTCTAAAAATGCTTCCGCTGTGAATTAGCCTCACTTCACTCAGCAGGTAGAGCTCTTGGATCCGGACTGAAAATGTCAAACTATGTGAAGAAGAATTCCACCGCAAAAGTCAAAGATGGGCTTGGTTTAATGGTCTCCATTAGGAGGAGAAGGGATCGGGGCAACAGATAAAATCCAGTTTGTGTTTTTATAGCGCATTATTATCACTTAAGTTTGATGACTCTATACAGCTGGATCATAATGAATAAAACAGAATGCATCCCTAAAATCTGCTCTTGATTGTCAACTAGGCATGTTTTGGAGCTGGAACCCCTCAGAAGTAGGCTTTCCTTGCTTATTTCTAATTAGAAGGAAGCTATATAAGTATAAAAATGCATTATTTTGTATTTTGTATTTCATCTTGCATCAAGCATCGTGTACTACAGTTTTTGGCATTGGATCTGAACTCATTGGACTGATCTGAACTCATTGGACTGTTTATTTGGCAGTAGCTTGGACTTTCTACAGCAACATCACAAAGTGTTCTGGCAACTGCAAAGCAACCAAAGGCTTTAACTATATATGTATACAATGATATTAATTTCAAATATATATATGTATGTATCATTGTTATGCTTTAAATAATATTTTACTTTTTTCATTATGAACAATTGACAAAAATGAATAGTTGAACTCGTCAGGGGTCAAGAACTTTTCCACGAGTGTTGGAGGAGCAGTGAGAGTAAGACGGTGTCGCTTCATCGCTTCACGCCTGGTTATACCGTGCGAGGAAGCCATGAGGGGAATTTTCGAATGAAACTGCGCAAACCTCCTGAGAATCTCCGCGAGACCCCAGTGACCTTAAAGATAATAATGAAGAAATTCAGTTTCATTATGCAGTCATAATTCATTTCATTTGTTCCGCTGTTTAACCCAGTATTGCCTCTACTCATAACTATTAACAGTAATGAAACAGCACTGTAATTGAGCTTCTGCTTCCAGTTAATATCTGTAGCAGCGAGTTGTAAATCCTCACGCAGGCACCAGTTAGAAACTGTGTCCATCATGTGCAGATCCAAAGTTTAACCCACTAATAAGGAACGCAGTACAGTACCAGCCTTGAAATGAAAGTATGAACACGACTGCTGAGTTGTTGTGCTGTATACAGTTCTTCAAAGCTGGAGCGCATCCCGGCCTTATCAATGCTGGTGTTGTAATTTGATTAAAAATGAACAAATTAATTTCAGAACATGACACATTGCACTCTAACCTTGAAACTTAAAAAGGAAAAAAAAAAAAAGATCAGCCGCACCTTATCCACGTAATGCTCTTCTTTGTCGCTAGCCAAACCAATTTTCAATTAATTAGCACAAACTGGTTGACACACAGTAAGCCTGGAGCTTTCCTGACCCCTGGAATTCTGGGACCCCCGGGGCAGCTGTGCAGTTTGGTGTGGTTGGTAATCAAGAGTAATTTCATATATGGGCACATGCAAAATGACACCATGCATAAATATTGGATTTATTTGCTCAGGCCAGCTGACGGTGTTGCCGGGCGGTGTCTGTCTGTCGTTCCCACACCTCAGAGCAACATATCTCACAACACATCACATAGCGTCTTTCTTTCGACTCATGTAGGATTTTACCATCAGCAAAATGGACTTAAAGACCGAAAGACAAAGGTACTCATGCTGCAGGAGGACGATGCACATTATATGATCAGCTTGCTGATACTCGTGCAGTGTGTAAGCTGCTTTCTACTGCAGCTGCTCAAAGTAGAGCTTGTTTCAACTGCTTTAACTAGGGTCACTGGATGAATCTGAAGCGCTCTGGGGTGATTAATGGGAGAGGAAATAACAAAACAAAGTGCTGATATGACACCCAGTCTGTGATGATGAACTGATTGGTATCTCAAAGTTGTACTTGAGTGCAGTGTTTGAACAAATTAGTTACTTTTCACCTGATGTAGTGCTCCCCACAGCTTTTCAGCCAATCAGAGATCTGGACATGTTGAATGGTCTTTTCTCCTCATGACTTCAAGACTCTGGTTGTATCTGGGATGCCCCTGGTTGCATCCCATGATTAAGCAGTCTGCCCTGGCCTTAAGTTGTAGCCATTAGGCCCAGGGCTGCTCCCAGACAAGCTGCACCTCCCTCTATGTGTCCTCATTGACAACATTTTGTTGGAGGTTGGTTAGTGACATAAACCAGTTTATATCATCTGACACCTGAGCTACCTCCACTTCTGGAAGAGGACTGTGGGATGTGTCTGACAGCTCTGAAGAAGCTAATCAGTTAATTTTTGAGATCATTTTGACACCAACGCTGACACGACAATGAGCTTTTTTTTTAACTGAAGAGTGAAAAATCTTAATATTTCACAAAAATACATTTTTGATCACAGTGGAATGAGAGGATGTGTCAGGACTCACCGGTCTTTTCATTACAGAGCAGACTGATCAACAGATGGGTTCAGCCACTGCCGGGCCAAAGCTCATATTCTCCCAACAACTATTCATTAGATTTCTCCATTTCACACTAACACCGAGTCAACACTCTCAGCAGCACTGGTTACCACTTTAATTGATGATATGTTTGATGGTGACACTTGGTCACATGTGGTCTTTTCATCATAATGAGGGGATATAACTCAGAGGAAAAGAAATTATTGTGTGTATGTGAGAGCTTTTATTGTGCTGGAATGTCTAAAATGTAATGTTTGGGAGCTACACTACAGAATGCATCTATGAAGTAATTATTAATGGCACCAAACATGCATATCCTAAACTTTGTGTTGACCTGTTTATTACTGTTTAGTTGATGGTGCTCTCTGGAGATGCAATAAAAATAAATTCAACACAGTTTGAATGAATACCCTTTTAATGTTACCTTTGCCGCTGTTTAATACTAATTATTAATAATACACAAATGATATAGAATGACTGCTTCAGAGCATGGCCAGGCTCTTGAATCTTGACTGATTCATCATTTTGTTTTAATTAGCGATTCCCCTGTTGGAAAATGTTGGGAAATCATATGTATATACGTGTGTTAAAAGTAAACTGTATTATGATATGATATCAACTGATTTGGCAATTCTCAAAATGGGATTAAAACAGTAAATGCTCATTAAGATTAAGATTTACAGCCTTGATTGGAAGGTAAATAACTTTTGAGTTCCAAAATGAGCGGGCAACAGGGGCCTTCCATTGCTCCTGAATCATTAATGGGCTGTACCCACAGTCCCTTATCCAACAAGACTTCCATACCATCTTGTTCCATCAGTGCCACACTGGGAACAGGGGTAGGACCTAAATGCAGACGCTGGACTCCGGGGCAAAGGTCAAAATGGTTGAACGCATGAAAAGAAACACAAAGCTTACTGGGGCTGAGGCGAGCAGAAGCTCAGTCCAATCTAACAGAAGACACATGTTAGCACAGGCACAGGAGGAAATACACTCTACAAAATAAAACATGATGATCAGAAACAGAACTCAGAGTCAGACCATGACACATTTCTGCTTTAGGTCTGGTCAGAGTTTATAGCAACAAACAGATTAAGATCACAGAACTCTTGTGTATCATGGTTAAAATATGATTAACTCTTGGACGAAGCGAAGGATCCCATATGTCTTTGAGAAATAAGCACTGTTAGCCCTCCTGCTCTAACTGCCTGGTTAAAAAACATGCTAACACTTGTCCGTCACAGAAGCTCCTGAAGGTAGCCGGTTCGCTAACTGCCTGTTAGAAAGCATCTGCCGTCTTCTGGACGCTTCCTGCTTGACACCAAACAGAAGGAGGTCCAAGAGACAGAAAGAGTGTCTCCAACTCGCCGGGGAACATTTTGGCTTTATGATTGTATTTCTGTCCTCAAACATGCATGACTAATCTGTGCAGAAGCTGGTTTGCAGCATTAAATGAACCATTTTCAATACAATGAAAAAAACAAACAAAGAATATTCAACACACCCCTCAGATTTACACTCTTCTCAGGATTGTAAAGAACTGTTTATAATACACTGAACCCTTTTTCACCTGTGCTTTATCTATCCTGTAGGTTTATAATGTTTGGAATGGTGTGATGAAGGGTTAGGCAGTGAGGGCAATGAACAGGAGTCCACAAAGAAATAAAGCAACCGAAACAGAGTTCGATCTAACCCCTGCACTGAACTCCAGATAAACAAGCTTTTAGAAACTTTGAGTTTTCTCTTAACGCGGGGTTAGCCACCACAGAAATTCAAAGAAACTCCTGCGCACATGCACCAACTACCCTCCTCCATGTACACATTCCAGCCAATTCCTCTTTGTTAGGTTGCTTCTCATTTTAATGACCCTGGTTTCATGCCAATTGTGTTAATTTCCTCAATATGTAAATTTTGTTAATGTGAACCCCCCTTTGACTGGCAAAACTGTTGTGAGTTAATGAACCTTTTGTAATTACCATTGCTATAGCAACAGCGGTACCTGGGCCTGGATGATATTACATGCAGTCTGTTTTCGCAGTCAGCAGACACAGGCCACCAAAGCCGATTAAAAATGTCTCATAATGCAGAGACATTGCCTCCGAGCGCAAATAGGTAGGAGCACAATACATCGTTAGCCTCTGAAAAACGAAACGCTAATGCCATTAAGCCCGCAGAATGCAGCATTACAACGGGCCCCGTATTTTCACTTTAGCTTTTCATTAGATCGTGCTGTCTGGAGCCGCTTGGCCTAATGAAATCAACAATGAGCCAAATCAAGACTTGACAATTCGGTTCCGAATAATACAAGAATTGCATAACACCTTGTAATTACCGAATTGGATGTGAGACATGAAAATGAGAAATGGAGAAATGATGCCCTGATTAACCCCCACACAGAGAGATGAAATGAAACAAGGAAATCAGAGAAGAGAATGACGGTAGGATGCTCTTGATGTTCATCCAGGTCTGAGTCTTTTTGTATTGCGTTGGCTTTTCTTTTCATCTTGACGTGTTATCTTGGCCAAAGTATACAGAGCCTCACTAATTTTATATTGTGATCATTTACCTTCTCACAATGACTGCAGTCCTTCAAATGAAAAACAAGCTTTGCTTCTGATTGTAACCTACAGCAGTTCCTCATCTTCAGCAGAAGATCAGGACGAGGAAAGAACAATAAACCTCTAATTTTCAGCCAACATGACAAAGAAATCCTTTATGGAGCCTATTTAAAAGAATAATTTGAATCTACGATAACTGAATAAACTCCATTTATTATTTATTATCTGATGAAGATCATGTAAAATGATGGAATGCTCCACAACAGCTACTACAGGGACACTGTGATAAAACTGTCTTGAACCACTGCTTCCATGGGCAAGTCTGATCTTTTTAAAAGGCAGGACTGTGGTCATTCATTTGTAACTACAATGGGAGTCTCTAGGAACAGTCTTTAACCCCCTAACAGTCAATCACACTGACCTGGACATTCCACAGGGTATGTTCCAACTGCGGAACTGTTTTGCTCAATCGCCCATGAATGCGTACCCCACTGGGAGCACTTCAGAGGTGGAGCGTCTGCCAGATTTGTTGATTAGTAATTTTGCCTTGATTTGTGTGTTCCAATCATGAGTAAAGAGATTAGGTTGACAAATGATGTGGTGCATTGTTTGTGTGATCATTCTATTAATATCTTTGCAATCATACAGTGCAGAAATAAGGTTCTCTGGTCTCTGGTCTCTCTGCTTCTCAGTCCTTATTCGCACAAGATCATACGTGACTCACGGCAAGCTAGGACACAAAGTAATGAGCTTGACGTGTCTGTCGTCTGCCATGTGTAATTGGTGGATTTTTGTGGCTGTCTACATTTTGTGTGGAACTAACCAATGGGCACTGTGAAGAATCATTGAAGACCTACCCATCATCCCAAAAACCTGCAGGAGTAATAACACAGTGAGCTCCATGGCAACAGCATCTGTCCGGCAACCACCTCCTTCTCTGCCTGCAACGAGGTCAAGATGAACCTCAACATAAACTCGTGACCATTATGTAATTATTGTTAAGTGTAATTTCATTTTTCATTTGCACCCATCTCATAGAGCTTAATGTTTAGTGTGAAGTCAATCTCAACCCTATTTGTTCTCAAGCCCCGAAACATTTTGTTACAGAAAACATTTCTACTTAATAAATGATATAACTATTTGCTATTTGTACCAGGCCTTTTGTGGTATATTCATCTAATATTTTAGAAATATGTTACACTACTGTTGTGAACTTAAGTCTGTGGTAAACAAATTAAATTCACCAAAGTAATTCCTTCTAATGATTAAAGTTTGCTTTCTCATGAGATGTGAAGAATTTAATAAATGAGGTGTAACTTGAAGTGTTCTAAGTGGTGAGGTCAGGCTACCATTCAGTGGCGTTTAAGCAACTCACACTGTAAATGCTAATGTTTACAATTTATGAAAAGTCATGAATTAACATGGTCTCTATAAAATGTATTAGAATTAGTTGCCACAGCTAAAATGTGTTAGTTAGCACTGTTGCTAACTTGGTTACCTCCATCAGCTATGGGTATGGTCACTCTTAGTTTAGTGGTAACAGTTGTCAACCTGCTGCCCCATCTACATGCTATCTACAGTGTTAATGACCAATATAAAACTAAAAGTATAAAAGACTGAAAAAAAGCAGAAAACACCAAGACCTGCACTGACATGGGACTAAACCAACGCATTTCACCTGCTAGTTAAACTGTCATCATGCAATTGAGGTTCTCCAGTCCTCACCAAAACATATCATATTCGCTGTGATAAGAGGAAACAGACCTCACCTCCTCTGAAACTCCCCTTCGTGAACCTCAGAGGGAGGTACAGTGTGGAGAAAGCCCAGCAACTGACAGCCTGTCATAGAGTTAAACTCGGTGTCGGCCGGGCAACACTTTTCCATTGACATTAATTGCAGGTGACAGGGCTAAGTACAAGGCTCCACACAATGACAATGATGACTCTGGAGGAAATTCTTCATGGTGTCCCCTTCGTCTGCTGTGACAGGAGTGATTATGCAGACTGGGGACTTGTCAGGGCCGCATTATTGGACCTTGACTGACTGAGGAGACCTAATATTGGACAAAAGACACAATGCAAACAGAATCAGAAACCTTACTTTTAATTCTAGTAACAAAATGTAAAAATTTGGGTTGTTCTTTTGGATTACGTTGGACCAAGTACTTTTCGTTTTGGAACACCGGAACAAATCTGTGGCTGGCACTTTTAGACACCAACGCAAAAGCTTCGCGATGTTTCAAACCTTTCATGAACAAATATAGAAAGACAATATTAAACACATTAGTTGGTACAAAACATTAAGTGAAGTGAAAATAAGTGATTACACCAACCTAGGTCCAGAAATACTCAGTATATATACTGAAGGAGTATTGTCACAAGTTCTTGACTCATAAACAGTACAAAGCTTTTACCTAAGAAAAGAAATGGCTCTGTAGAGCTACTGAGGGAAAACACTTTGTAAACCCTTTAACTAAGCTATGTTTATCATATAAGTGCATTAAACGCAGCTGATATACCTCCTTGGCTGTGAAGGTGTTTGAAAGATAGGGTCTCGGTATAAATGCAGACTTGTATAATTCAACTCAGAACTCAGACACACATGATATCATACCATGATATTAGCTCCGCATCCATTTTTTATCTTCCGTGGCTTCTTGGCTAACTCGTTTCTATTGGCCGATCTCACCTCACTGAGCGCCCATGCTTTGCTCGATGCAGCGAGGAGCCATCGCGGCATGGAGCAACCCATTGCGAATAATGGGCTTCAGAGCACTGTGGTGCTGTGGCTGACAGGACCATCAGTCATTAGCCATCATACAAATGTTAGTTTGTATTTATTTATGTTCTGCCAAAGTAGAATATCAAGCGGATTCATAATTTGAATCTCTAATGACGTCATTAGAGCGGTAGCATAGAGGCGGAGTACACCACTGATGAAAGACGTCACTGGCTTTTTGGAACAAAGGTCTTTAAAAACTCATTTATGGCCATTTGGGGCAGATAACAAGTCATTTGATACATCTTTAAACATGTTTTCAGCGCATCCTCTGATCCAACGCCCACCTCCCACCATGCACCACAGCACATGCACACACAGATAGACACCCCCTCACACACACGCACCTTGGCCCCATCCTCCAGTCTTTTCCCCTGGTGCTTTTTTCTGCACCTTAAGGTGTCATCTGCAGAGCTGTAATGGCTCTTTTAATGGTCCTGAGATAAGTGCTTTGAGCTCGTTGAGTGTAATCACCTTAGAAATTTCCCTCTGAATCATTTCACATATTTGCAGCATTCCAATTACTCTATAATTTATGCCCTTAGTATGCTCAGCACTTAGACTATGGGACACTAACACTCTCTACTGAAACTCGGGGTAATAACAATAAATTTACTGTGGTGATGAAAACTTGCGCAGAATTCAAATTTTACATTAAATTCACAAACTACAATTACCTTTCTCACATATAATTTACAAATGCTTAACACATTTTGCAAAATTGAAACATACAAACCAAAGGACGGATTCACAAATTCACAAAAAGATAGAGGCCAATGTATCTAACCCTTAGCTCCAGTCACACTCCTTCCCATAATTCAGTGAAATATGAACACACAGAGATGATGAACATAGAGATTAAGCATGATTTACACCTTAGAAGTGTATAGAACCACCATGTTTGAAAGTCTTCTTCAGCGTCATCTGTAATCCAGTGATTCTTGTCTCTACATCCATACATATTGCGCAAACAGGAACTGATAGAAGCTAATCCGTCTTGGCTTGTCATGGCAAAATTCAATTTTCAGTGGAAAATGCAGCGGAGTCACATAGCTGTGAGACGCAATGCAGCCTGTCAGCTTAACAAATATAACGGCCATTTGTGCAGCGTTACTATGGACCTCACATTTTAGTTTGGCAACTGAGGCGTAGAAGAAGAGCTGGTGGTCCACCCATTAGAGGAAGAGCAGTTCATCCCACGCTCCTCTGGGCTGTGTGCTGAAGTACACTGAATGAGGGTTGACCCAGAGACCAAACTTCTGTCTGAGCAGTGGAAAAGCTGCAGCGTCAAAGATGGAAGTTTGTGCGTCACATCAGGAGGACATGCCAGTGATTGTGCCTGGTATTGGTAGGGTTCCCCCAGGGTCAGATTATCAACTGAGAGCTCCACTTCACCAGTCTAAGGTGCCCAATGGAGGACATTTCGCACAAATTACCTGAATTCTATGCTACGGCGCTTTGATTCTCTATGATGGCACATTCAAAATGCACAGGGTGTTTCGGCCGTAACAACACACCAACACAATTGTTGCTTCCCACCAGCTCTACTTATAGATTTTAGAGGAGGAACTTAGGACAAGATCGCTTTCAAAACCCCCAGGAAGTGATCCAAACACGGCAGGAGGACTAGGAGCTGTGTGTTGCTGCACAAGGTGACTACTCTGAAAGGGGCAATGGCCAGATGTTGTTTTCTTCTTATAGACAATCTCACATCAATGTGATGGCACCTTGCACGTCCTGCAGGTTCATTATTTATCTTACACATTGCAGTCTTAGTGTTCTGTCAACGTTGTTGACATTGTTGGTTGTTATTACCCCTGATTTAAACCTGTGGACAAACAGACACTCAGAATCAAAACATAAAACATAACTTTATTAGTAATAAAATGAGTTATAATGATAATACATAAACCTCTATCAGAGGCTAAAGAGATCAGATTGCATTTTTTAAGAATAGAGAATGTGCTCAACTCAGATCCATACGAAGCACAGGCCTGGTGTTTGGTGTGTGATGAGCCTGTCACTGGAAGCGAGAGCAGAGTGGATATCAATTCTCATTTGATACACATCTCTTCTCCTTTCATGGTGAGTCACAGAAACCCTTTCACTTCAAGCACTGATTGATGAAGCTGCGATTTAACCCAGAGTTTACTGAACTAACTTGGATCGGAGTTACAGTTTGGCTCATACTGGGCTGAGATTATTACTCACTTCTGTAATACGTGATTGGCTGAAGCCCTGTCATGAATTAAAGAGCAGTAAAAACAAAGTACGAAGAGCTGAGTACGTCACACAGTGAGCGGCAGGGTCATGAAACAGAAAAAGCCCTGTTGGATGAGCAGCCTGTGTCTGCAGCAGTATGTGCAGGACAGGGTAGCATCAGCTCCAGCGTGGGAGCCTACGTTAAGCACGTGCATGGATAATGGAGAAAAAGGCAGTCATCAATGGCGCTCCGATACTATGATTGACACTGACAGCGGGTGGATAAAGAGCAGAGCTCTATTTTCATCCAGGTAAACTAACATGGATGCGTGCCGTCGCAGAACACAACATTTATCTTTGAAACGCGCAGTGAAAGAGCCTGAGTTAGAGGAGAGAACTGAGCAAGTACATTAACACCGTTACATTTTATTCAGCCTGGTCCGCTCATTAATCATTTGCCAGGCCTGAATTAATAGATGATAAAGTGCCGGAGTCCTACTGTGTGTTACATTCTTATTTAAATGTATTCATCCAGCTGTAACCTGACAGGGACAGAATGCAGGTGGCAGCGGCTGAAAATGAAAATGTGGATTAAACAGATAAGATGCGGTTTACTCACGGACCTGTGATTGAAAAGTCCATTTCGCATCCAAATCTCTCGCTACACAGCATGTTCTTATTGTTTAAACAGTGACGGGTGGTGGTTTTATCATGATAAATCTAAAGATCAAAGTGTTACAAGGCATTGAAGGTGCATATTAAAAGATAATTGGTGGGATCCTTACCTGCCCAGGCGGAGTTTATCCCTGCTCCTGTTATCCACCAAGGGCAGGCCCACGGAGCAGCACTATTGCCTGTGTCTGATTAATGTCGGGATACTGGACCCGACCTGATGCTCCAGCTACCTGAGTCCTGAGCATCATCTGTGTATCTCATAGTCTTGACCTCCTTTTTCATTTTTTTTTTTATTTCTGAGCAGCACTGTAATTTGAGGCAGACCTGTGAGTTGGATTTGTCATATTTTTATAGAAGCAACATGCACATTCCTGCTACAAATGAACACCCATTTTGTTTTTGTTTTTGTACAGTTGCAACTTACCGCACAGACAGGGTCGAATGTAACAGCAAGTAAGTTGAAAAGTCTGTTTGGACCCAGTTAATTCAATAAAATCCTTTCTTTGCACATTAGGTGGAAACTGTTTTGGGATCTGGCTTTGTCAGATAGATATCCACATATCCGTCCATCCCTCATCCAGCTATCCATCTGTCATGGATGGAGAGATCAATACATAGATGGATAGACATGTGTGGCTATTATCTATCTATCCATCAGTCTCCCATAAGTGATGGATGGATGAAGAAATGAGTATGTGTGGATGTACATATCTCTGCCTTTCCATCTATATCATGGATTGATGGACAGCTATAGATACAGGTGTATTTATCTATCCATCCATGCATTGGTTTATCATCAATGGATATTCAAATGGATTCTACATTCTAGATTAAAGTGTGTAAAAATGACCAAATGAATAATTGTGAACATTCCTTCGTTCCTTTTCCCCTCAGTTAAGAACTGGGCTGGAGTTTAATTTGGAGGTGTCACACTGTGGGAAAAAGCCAATTAGTTACATTAGAGACCACTAGTTGTTGTATTACGGTATTACTGTACACTATGGGCAGCTGTAACAGTGTTATAGCTGAACATGCTGAACAAGTTTATTAAGTTCTTCTGTTTCTCTGGTCTTTATTACATTAGCAGAGCCGCTGAGAGGCTGATTGCTAATGCGAGAGGACCCAGTCGTGGGGGTATTCTCCGATGCTCGTGTACTTTATCCTGTTCAGTCCTATCGCCGAACAGCCTAATAGTTTTGTTTTGGATGTTCAAGCATGATTGCCTTTTGGAGCGATGAATAATGTGATCAAGCTCAAACACGCAGCCCGCTGAAAAGACGGGTTTCTGTACACAAACAGGCTGCCGCGCGCAGACAGGCTGGGGATTTCCGAGACACATCAGGATGATGCTCAATTACATATCACTGTAATTTATTCTTTGCTAATCATGTTGTCTTGTTTTTGTTTTTTTGTTTTTTTGGGGGTTTTTTTTTCCGTAAAAGCAAACAACAACAATAATAAAACACTGATGTGAATGACAGAAAACAAACAATGTGTTGTTGTTGCCAGCGGGGTTCAAGGACTGATATGATTTCATGTTAAGAGTTAATTATTAATTAATCTTAACTCTAATCTTAACCTTAATCTTAAATGGTTTTATGATAATAACAGAAAAGTGCTTCAAACGCTTCTTAAAAAGAACAGAGCTAAAACACAATAGTATTCATTATTAAACAAGAAAATAAAAACATGGATTGTACAGTTAATATTCATCTAAATATACATGTGTACAGCAACACGGTTACTGCTAATGTGTTTTGCCAAATAACTTCAGATGGAGAGCAGAGCAGCTAACGAGGCACATAATGGATCAAGGCATGTAAAGGCCATAACACGGCGGGAGGTCACAAAGAACACGGGGGAACGGCTACAGATGTGCAGGCCTCTCTTCTATTGGCTAAGTCACGGAGTTGCTCCCGCCTGCAGCAGCATCACAGGAAGTTGCAGCAGTCTAATGAGACAGAAGACAAACCGAGGTGTGGCAGGGAAATAATACACATTTTGAAAAACGATCAAAGTTACAGTTATTAATTGATTTGATTGATATATTATTTGCATTTGTGTGATTAAGAGTTGAATTAATCGTCAGTAAAGCGCTGAAATGGGGTAATGTAGAAAATTCTATATAGAGAGAATATAACAGAACAATCTCCACAGCAAATCTATCACGGTGCAGAAGAAACAGCCTAACTGATATTTGCATTTAGAGGGTTTGCTCAACACCTGCCTCTAATAAGCCACTTATTTGCTCTCCTTCTTTTGTTTTTATTTGCGTATGATGGAAAAATTAGTTCCTGTCCGTCAAATCCTGCACAGCTGTCACAACCAATGAAGGAGTCCATTTGTTTCTAGACATTCCCACACTGCGCATTTACACCAATACCAGGACACGGGGCAAGGTAGGCTAAAAATCAATAGAGATTGGACACAGTCCAGTTCCTGCCTCAATTCTACTCCGAGTCACAAATTCATGCTGGTTGAACAAAACCTGTAGAGAGGAAAACCCGCCCCGCACAGCAGATCTCAGTGATGTCTGAGTCACAAATACAGTGTTCCGACTTTTTATCAAACATATCTATATATATATATTTCATATTCATGCATATGCAATCTGCACGTCACAGTGACACACTGCTGCATGTATGGATGGGATGCTCGTAAAGTAGCAGCTTTCACTGTAACCATCCACATGTATAAATATTATAACAAAACAAGCAATTGCAAACGTACTGACACACGGTAATTCTAACGTGCACTCATTCCACAAAAGACGCCCCCATAACTGATTTATTATTGTACAGAACAGTGTTTCATTGAACACTTCACTGCTGCAGCTGATGGAGGGGGAGATACTGTTGTATTGTACTGTATGTATTTATTGAAGTTTAGTCCAAGAAGAAGTCAGAGAGACAATGGTTGTGTTGTATTGTATTAAAGTTCCCTTAAACTGTACTTAGTATCCAGAACTTGAGGACATGACACAGTTATCCTGAGCCACTGTCAAAGTACTGAAATGAAGTTTTTAGATGATGTTGTTCATATCAGTTATGTATATATGTATTGTGAGTGGAAGTACTTAGTACATTAGTGCCCTGATGGCTGAGACATATACTATATTCTTCTGTCTCCATGTCCTCTGTATTGTATTTTTCCTTTCTCAGTTTTGATTCTCTGCATTTTTTCATTGTTATGCTGACGTTTGAATAAATGTGAATTGTTGGTTTTCTCTTTTTATGTGCCAGTGTTGCCAAAACAACAAAATAAAATTGAACATGGAGAGTTTTAATATTTTTAATAGGTTTATAATCAGAAGTAATGTGGACAAGGTGCCAGTTGACGAGCTATTGTGTGGAGATGACCAAACAAAGCAGGGCTCTCCGGTTTCTGTGTAGATATTCCACGGTGTTTCTGGCAGATGGCAGTGCAGTTTGGATGTACTCTAACTGTAAGATAAACACCTTAATGATGTGTTGACTGGCCTGTTCAGAAAGGTCTGCCTGGATCCTGCGTGAAGATCCAGGGAGCTGGACAATGACACAGTGTTAAACTGCTGAGGGGTTTCATTGGAGCTGGCCGAGCAGGAGTCCACCATCTGGTCAGAGCATTTCAGGAGGGGAGAAAAGAAGAGTGATGAAAACACACACACACACACACACACACACACACACACACCACAATGACACACTTGACCAACACGTCCTCATACCTTAATAAGATAACAAGACATGGTCAGTGATTCCCAAAACGACTTAAATGACTGTTGGAGAGCAGAGCAGGTCAAACATTTGTTGCAGTTTGGTCAGGTTTGTTAGCTTTAGTGAGTTACTAAGTTACTTACTTATATTACATTACGTTACTTCACCTATGTGCTGTCAGTAAAGTACAACACATAGTTATGAACATAAGCAAAGTTATAACATATGAAGCCAATTAAGAACATCATGCTAGTTAACTGGTAGATGTTTTGAAACATGTCAGTGTTAAGGGGTAGTATCGTGCAGATCTCAGCCATAATAGTCATATCAGTCATAATAACTACAGCCACTAGAAGTTTACCAGCTGTCAATAAAGGTAAATATGAGTTGTAATAAGCTGCTGGCAGAGACGACATACACAGGAGGACGATCTGAAATCATTTTTGTTATGGTCATGTTGCTCATTTTGGGAGACTCATAGATCTGATCCATGTTTTTGGGTCAAAGGTATCACTTACTGTGTGGATGTAAAACCGCCTGAGCCATCCTGCCGGTTTCACAAGAATCATATAACTCCAACCACCAACCGCCTGCCTTCAGCTCACTTCAGTAGGGGATATCTTTCTCTCTTGAAATCAATTTCTTTTTCCAGGTTTAAAGTGTTAAGAGGTTTCCTTTCATCCAAGTGAGTTTGTATTTTCTAGGTTCCTCTCATAACTTTAGTTTCCTGAGCAGATCAGTTACTGAAATATCCATGACAGGCATGCAGGCACCTGGTCCAGGTTCAAAAGCATGATGGATTAAAGAGGCAGAGCAACAGCTATTTCCACAACTTGGACCACGCTGGGCAAGAATTTAGGCTGTAACTGGCTGTATTTCACATGCTAAGAAAGAAATACAGACAAGGACGCAGATTGTGAAAGATCTCAGTAAAAGTTCATTTGGGTAAAGATTTGCTGCATCAGCTGTTATTTCCTGGTTATAATGTTGTCACCAGTGACCTCACGGAGTTCACTGATTAGCTGGATGACTGCTCTGTAACAAGCTATAAGAGGAGCTAAGTTCGAATATACGCGGATTGTAGGTAAACACATCTCAACGCATGCGCCATTAATTCCAATGAAACCCCAAATGCAGCTATTCACGTTAAATATAAATAACCTTGGTGAAAAATGCAATGCATCACTCCCAGAGCTAACAAAAAGGTTTAAAAAGAAGATGAACAGGAGTGGTGAGCTGTGCTCTGAGCTGAGGCTAAATGAGAAAAGTGATCAGTCAGCCAATTAATTTATATAATTAACGAGGGGCGTTCGGGGTTTTTTTTTCTGCAGTCAGATAGCACGCGCAAAAGATCAAAGTTATGCTGACCTTGGTGACTTTTATTTTACAGTGTGTTATTTAATAATATTGGGGATGAGATGTAGTCTTGAGAATTGTATTTGATGTAAGCGAAGGTGGAGAAATATCCCTCCAGGATCTTTATCTGCCTGTGCTGACCCTGTAGAGTCACCTTGGACATAACAAATGATTCAGACGGCTCACGGTGACGGCACAGACACAGCTGATGGCACGCGAAGCCTGTCACAGGTCACTTCTTGAATGATTTGTCTTTTTTTGTTTTTCTGTAACAGGGGCTTGTGGATCTGTAGCCCCGAGAACAGTGGAGGAAGGCAAATGAAGCAGGAAATGCAGGGTTTAGGTTTCTGGCAATGGGCTTACAAACATGAGTGATCATCCACAGCTAGTGCTAAATGAATGGTAACCACGGCTTTATGTCGTAGAGAACCAGCAGAATCCAATGTTAAATGCTTACATTCAAAAAAAAAAATCCTACAGTTTAAATGTGATGTTTAATATCATGTTTTGCCATCCTAGCTACATTTGTAACATGCAAACACTGTAGTAAATTACACAGAACGTGTGTTCAGATACGAACTGCGATGAAGTACTCTGAATCAAACAACAATATCTGAGGTGTGTTACGCTTCATCCCACAGTCTGCTCTCACCCTTTTCTGCTTCTGAAGTGAATGATGAAAGGATTTGGAAGGGTTTGATGGTAAACAGCAGAGAAGGAGCAGCAGCCTCAAGGACTCACCTGGTCCTGGAGAGTTGGTTGGTGGTGGGGTAGGAGAGCAGTGGAGGTGTGGTGCCTGTCGGTACTCCCTTTGTTTCTGTTTGTCGACAACCACCAATCAGTGGAGCATTTCATTCATCGTGACTCACAAGGTCGATTTGGGAATGGCAGTCTTGGCAGAAACTGCAGGTGAGCTCTGTGGCAGGTTGGACAGTTTGGCTCTTGGCCTCCCTAGAAGGCAGCTTTGCCTCAGATTGCTGGTCTGTTTCTAGGGAGATGCGTCTGAGACGTCATCTTCCCAATAGTTTGGGTAGATTCCGGGGGCCTTGAGATCGCTTTTGCAAACGTCTTTGTACCTCAGCTGGGGTCTGCCTGTTGGATGGATTCCTTGTGACAACTCGCCATAGAGATGTGCCCATCATCAATTTGAACAACAGATGCATCTCAGCCAATGGATGCATCAGTGTTTGACAAGGGTGACCATGAAAGAGATCCCTGCTCTTACAAGGACAGAGCAGTTGTGCATCACATCCTGCCAGCTAACGCCCAAGATGCGACCGAGGCAATCCAAAAGAAAGCCGTTGAGTCTGTTCGTTTGTTGAGTATGCAGGGTCCACGACTCGCTGGAGGAGCATGCTCACTACTCAAGCCTCATAGACCTGGACTTTAGTGTGCTCTGATGACTTGTCATTGGTGTGTAAAAGAGCAATGTGTTGTCTTAGTTTAAATTGGTGCAGTCATGAGGTAAGCTGATTTCCAAATTGTTGACCTGCAAGTCTCCACAAAGCTCATTGTGACATGAGAATCTCAGCATGGAAAAGGATATAAGCTCATCTCTGCATGTACGTCTGTCAGTTATGTTAACATCTGTGAGCTGTTAGAGGCAGCAGCTACCTTTTCTCCCAAATCTTCCTCTGTCACTCTTCTGTTTTGTTTTTTTTTTCAGATTTCACATTTATGTAATTGCTCTCTCAATCAAAACTTTCACACTCTGTCTAAACGTCAGAATCAAGACCTTCACTGTCTCTAATATTAGAAAACTGGGACTGATTTTGGTAAACTTCAGAAAGCGTTTGATTACCATATGAAAAATAGTGATGAAATTTACAGCAAGGGCGTTTTGAGCTCTCTGAAAATTAGCGCACACACACACATAATAAATATAAATGTATATTTCTACACAAATGATTAATGACAACGATGTCAAAAAGCTAGGATAGAGCTGAAGATCTTGACCTTTGAGCAGCAGACAGTCACGAGTCACTGACCAACCTCCAGGTGTCAAAGTAGAGAAGACATGGTGTGAGACAGGAAGTGGACCACAGTGCAGGCTGTCACACAGCTCACCTTAAGACTCAAAACACTATGTGAGAGCACTTTCTAACCCCCAGTCAGAAGACATCTAATTGCTAATCTATAATCCTTTTAATACGCTTTTGCCTTTTTCCGATTGATCCTTTTCCAACCGGAACAGCAGCACCGGGGGCTACATTAATCCTGTTATTGAAAGCCTGGAGTGTGGCTCTAGAAATCCAAATAGCTCTTTTACCCTTGTCACCCACAATCCCCACCCATCGGGTCCCCAGTTATTGTCTGTAATTGATAACCCCATCAAAATGAAACAAAAGGAACATAAGACAACAAGGGCTTTGTTAAGTGACGGAAGACAGGAATGTCTCTGCACTGTATCTGTTAACAAATCTTTCTCTTCATGGAGCAATGTGTATGAGTGTCTGCAAGGTAAGGAGGAGGTGGGAATGAAACTCCTCCCAATATCTAAGTTAATATAATAGTATAATAATGCATAGCCTAAATTATTTAAGATGATTATTTAAATTATAATTATAAATTAATAGAATTCACATATTCCAAATAGAATTAACAATTGCCAAATTTAGGCTGAACTATCATGAATATTTCAGGCAGCCATGTAACAGCATAACAATTAAAACAGCCTAAAGTGCTAAAGATGCTGTAGTGTTATTTAAATGGAATGAAGTTAATGTTGCTGTGCTTTTCGCCAACTCACATTAAGGAGCAGAATTAGAAATTGCCAGATTTTTGGCGAACCAACATGAATATTTCAGGCAGCCTCTATATGATAAAGAGCAACAACCACAAGAGAACATTTTCAGCTTTGTAAGAAGCTCCTACAAATCTCTCTGACCTTTGACCTGCAAGGTTCTCCAATGTCCAGCAGCCGCTGGGGTGCTCAGAGCTTTATTTCACATTTGTATTCAAAGTCAAATGTGCATATTAATTTTACTTAAATATAATAGCACATAAATATGTAAATATGTGAAACCAAATCACATATTATACATGTATAATATACTTACGTACGTTTTCATATATTTTCGCTCTGTGTTTGCCTTTGCTGCAGTTGCCTTGAGTTAAAGCATCCACCCAGAGAGATCAACTGTAACGTGCCCTTGCTGGCCCATCAGCGACCTCGTATGGAATTCCAGTCTGAGCAGAAATGCCATTCATATGAGAGGACTGAGTACTGAGAATGATCTCCATCCACTGTCAATACGCAGTGCAAGAGGGGAGCAGGTGTAGGTTGACATGATAGCCTACATGGTCGTTTATGTCCCGGTTAGTCTTTCTAGGTTAGTCATCTATTATAACCATAAGTTACAATGACCGGGACATTATGACAAGTAGTCCACAAAAAGACTCAGCAGTGTCCCTTTGAAAATGTCAGGCACACTGAAAGAGCTAAGTTTGCCAATATTAGCCCCCTGCAGCTACTGGTCATTCCAGACCAATAGGACTGCAGCAGCTAAGTTTACTGGACTATGCAATGTATGAATTCATCATTTATAAGAGAAGCATGTGTTATATCTATTTGCAAATCAAAAGTTCACAAAGTCTGCAAACAGAAGGAAAGAACTGGTCTGAAGCTAAAAAAAAAAAAAAAATCCACCTGCGTGCACCTTTGAAGCTCACTAATGAGCTCAGCAGTATATGCTTTGTTTGTTTTTTCCAGAAATAAAAATGAAAACTTCACCATTTTAATTGTTGTGGTTACACTTTGGTTTCTGTGCACTTTAAACCAGAGTGATAAGTAATCATAGAGGAGCTCACAGGCAGATTCTTGTCAGTTTCTGTCAGATGGGCAACTTCAAGTTAGTGTGCTTTGTATTTAACAGATATTAGAGTGGTACCAATCTTCTCTTTCAATGCTAATCAAATAATTTATAATAAATGAAATGAGCATGAATATGTTGTCTGGATGCAGCTCGGTGTCCAGCAAGGACTGATCTGCAGGCAGTTTGCTAGTTTGCCTTGTAGCACAAGAGGAAGGGGAATACCGTGTTTCCCGCCACAAACTGAGCTGTAAATGTTTGACAGTTGAGGGTAATGCACTTTCATGAACTTTTAATGTTAATATCTTTATCTTATAAGTAAGGAAAAATGCGGTCCCATATCACGTTCATACCACGGTATTACTAGCTTGAGATAAAGGGTAATACATAATTTACAGTAATTGTACTAATGTATAACCATTAATTTGACAATGCTTATAAAGTGATCTATGTTAGATATTTAAATGGTTGCAAGTCAAGCATTTCCATTTCAAGTTAGTGCTGTATTTTCTTATTTAAATTTCACTTCTGCTGCTGTTATGGCTGCAGGCGGGAGTATTTTAGAGTGAGTGTGAGCACAGAGAGCAGCATCATTTATCTTTTTATGGGCTTAGCAGATAATGAACTTAGTTTTAACTTAATAGTATTTCACTACAAGTGTGGAAAAATTGCCTTCTTTCTTAAGTGTCTCCATAGCACATGTGTATAATCCCCCCTATTACCAAACACTTAAGCCTGACCCCTGAGGTCATATTGATGTGTGGAGAAAGTGACCTGCCCTGCATTCGACTCTATTAACCTCCAGCCAATAGAGTCCAAGACTTCTGCTAGCGCTGAGTTCATCAGCCGCAGAGTTTACAAAGAGTAGCAGAGTGCAGTAGTTATGGCAGGGAGTGTGCTTAAATAAAGGAGAGGAGGAGGAGAATAGGAAAAGGTCACAGAGATAAGACCTGGAAGAGATGTGGCAAAGAGGGGTGTGTACCTCAGCAGGTAATTAGTTCTCCTAGATTAAAATGCGACTTACTTCATCAGACATTTTCCAAGGCCCTGAGGCAGCGCTCTTTCAAACACAATCCATATTAATTAAATTGTTTTCCGTAATGTTATTGAACTTTTAATAAGGATAACAAACACCCATGGAGAGGCCCTTATACTCGTCTTGAAAGCTCTTGAGTCCCGTGGGAAATCTGTATCATTAAATATGAGCGTAACCTTTATTTCTGTGTCATTTCAGACCCACTGATGTAAGTCTAATGGAAGTGGGGAATGAGAGTGGGAGGGGGTAATAGTTTGATAAAGTTTGCCAAAATGTATTAATTCAGGTGATTCACACTGAAGTGCCTCTATTACATGGTCATCAAGTAATGTATATGTCAGAACATAATGGGAACTTTAAGGTGTTCAGTGCTAAGGATGTAAGAGACTGTCTTCCTGTTTTATCAGCGTGAATCCCTGGAAAGGATGTTCAAACTCAGATTACCTTCACATTCATGCAAGATCGCAAATGTCAAACAGATTTTTGGAGAAAAGTGTATAAAACCTTAAACAACAGAAATAAAAAAAAGACTGTGACATTTTCAGTTTGAACAATCAGGGTTTTTTTAATCATACTTTATTTTCACATATATTATATTGTCATATGTGTTATCATGTTTTATTGAACTCAATATGCAAAAAGCAAAAAAAGCATGCTTTTATAATATATTTTCTCTTTGTATTAGTAATGTGTCAGCTTTGTAATGTGTAATTACTCTCATAGACGCTGTGGCAAATCCTTAGCACTATCGTGTAAACACTCTTTAGAGGTGCAGCCACATTAGTCGTCCAATCAATAAGGTTTTTGAAATAAGATATGTCACAATTCTAATACCGTATGTGTAATAAATATTGAGACTGTGATTTGTAGTGTATTAGGAAAAGTAAGCAGAGAGACCACGTTTCTAGTTACGGTAATGTGTTTCTGTGGTGAACTCTGAAAGGTGAACTCTGACCCACACGTCAGTCAGAGAGGAACGGCATGCTGGAATTTGTCCATAGTATAGTTTTCACTTTAAATGAATGGAGGAAATCACCCTGTGCTCAGGTTGCCCGTGCTCCCATAAGTGAATTTCTGAAATCTGAAAAAGCCCCACTTATGCTGTCAATGGATCTATCTCCACTATTCAAAAAAACCTTCCCATGGAAAGTTTCCTGCAGCGTCCAAAATTCCTTTATCCAAATTGTCCTTTTCTTACAATTTACAAAATGCCAGTAAGTGGAAATAAAAAGCACACCTTCAGTTTACCTTTGCCCTTTGAAAATGTCATATAAATACTCATGTGTCATCTTCTTGCTGCGTCACAGTCAGGTGAAATTCAGTGACCAATGCGTTCGGATGAAGACAGAAGGTGGACAAGCTCCTGCTGAGGATAATATGGCAGATGCAGAGGGAAGCGCAGATGTACAGTTTGGTTGTCTCTCCGTTAGAGGAGGCCTGAGAGCTGTGAGAATTCAAAGACATCCGCAATTACTAATCCACTGGAAAAGAGACCTTCAGGGACCTCTATCAAACAACTTCCAAGAACCTTTTCACCCACCAATCCAACAGGGCCAGCCAGGGATGGAAAACAGAAATATGAAATTTGAGTTATAATTGTATTAAAATTTAGTAATCATAATGGTTATTTCAGGTTTAGTTTAGCAGTGATGAATTCTAATGTCCTTCTCAGAGTTTCCTGGAATCATTGGTACCTTTTGGGTATTTCTGTTCCTGTAATTCTCTCAGGAGTCTTGTCTCAGGAGACAACAAAAGAAGCCTGGAGCGCAAACATTTTATTGGAGTAAACATCTTGACCCAAGATGAACCTTTGCTTGCCTCTTAGAATGCCACGCCGATCATCCAAAACCCTGCAGGAAGCTACAAGCAACAGTTTGGAGAGGAGTTGTAATGGCCGGTGTCTAATTGTGAAGATTCAGAAGTGATTAATGAAAACTAATATTTCATGGCAATTAAAATGATTAAAGCTGGAGGGCTTTTTGCTGTTAGTCTGAATTGCTGGAGGAATGAGGTGGCAACAAAGCTGAGAAGCAAATTGCATTAGTAAGTTGAGGAGAACTGTATTAAAATGCAAATGTACAGCTGTTAATAGTTCTTCAAAAACCAATAATCCCCCACAGTCAGTCATGTGTCAAAATGGTTAATGGAAAAATATCCCAGAGGCACGCGGGGTCCTTTTTCCATTCCGCTTTTGATTAAAGTAGAAACTCTGTTTGGGGAAAAGCACGGTTTAGGTCAGGATGGGATTGGCAAAGATGGCTTAATGTGGGCAGGATCCCAAACTCATTGTTCTGATGCCCCGATTTCACAGATATGTCTCCTCATGGGAAGAACCCTTATCATGAACAAGAGGACGCCAGGCTGCATATCAGATCAGCAGTTATTACAAGCATTCATCATATAGCTGAGTGGGACGCAACCTGTGCAGGGTTATATTGACATGAAATAATGTTATGTGCTGCTGAATGGAGATGAAGGCGGCTAGAATGTTTCAATGCCAGTTCTAAATACTTGTTTCTCTTAAATATAGTTGGTGCTGATTTCATATGAATTAAATGTCCTGAACCACCATAAATGTTTCGTCACATTTACAGATGAGCAAAATTTAAAAAAGGTCAATTATATCACTGGCTACAGACTGGGTCATACTTTTCTCATGGCAAATTATATCCAAACTCTACTTACTTGTATAATTAGGTATTCATATTGCATAGCATAGTCATATTTCTTTCATCTTAGTATTTATATGAGCAAAACCGCACTACTGCACTACCATTACATCCATCCGAGGAGCCACATTTACTGCACAGTCACGTAACGACAACTAGAATAGTTTTGTTTTTGCTTGAGGGAGCAGATTAGTAAATGTCTATTTTCTTGTTAGGTTTATAAGCTACACAATTAGAAAACTGAGGAAAAAAACATAATGCAATACACTATTATAATATCAAGCCCCTCCAGAAGCCCCCAGTGACTGCAAATTACATTACACCCAACACTAATAAAGGACAAAGCAAACATGTTCATGATTTTGCCAATTGTAGCCTTGCTAGCGCTTTAGGTCTGGGGATGGCAATGTTGGTGAGCTGTTAGCCAATCAATCGGTCCACCACCAGTGACCAAATGCCTGCGGAGCTAAAGAGATCAGCCTCAGCTGTGATTGGTGCTACAGAGCGTACAGACGCAGATATACTGTCCATGCACAGACTGTACTTGGACAGTATATCTGCTAAAACTTAGCATGTTAGCAGTAATATTGTGAGCATGTTGAGCATTTGCTCAAGAACAGCATCACAGGGTTATCGATTCCCTGGGCTTTGTTTGCATGTCAGGGCAAGTTTGTTGGCACTTCTTCTGTGCTGTTATGGATTCTAGTAGTGACCCAGTTTCGGGGTAAAAAAGTATATAAATGTTCATAGAAGTTCAGTGTACAGGACCACTAGCAGGACTAAAGACATTTAGTTTTGGACACAAGCCAATTGTGCCTGTGGTATCCAGAATCCTCCAACAAAGCACACTGAACAAGAAGAATCCACTGCTGAGGAAATGCAACAATGGAAGCGGAAGCTCAGCCTGCTGCCCAGTGGCCAGGCCTTCTGGCTCTCTGGAACCCTGCCTTGCAGCAGCAGCACCACCACCATCCAGTACAATAAAGACAGAGGCCCTGATAGGAGATGACAGGTAGAGTCGACTGGTAGTATTGTATTCCAGTTGCCCTCCGAGTCATTATGCAGCAATACACTCGACTGTGGCCAGTTGTTTGAATTTGTTGCTGATCTGTGCTTTTTGCCAGAATTAAACTGAAACTGGGCAAAAGCACATTTATCTCTCTGTCATTATGACGGGGCTGCTCACAGACAAAGTAAATATAGTAAAAAGCCTGGCCATACCACTTCAACCTATGAACCTAATGACTGACATGTTGCTCTTTATATATTCAACATCATGTCACTACAGTTGTGACATACTTGATGAACTAGTAAAGCTCATGCAATCACAGTTTGTAGGACAAGGCAACTGTTTATGTGCTGTGCGTTTCAATCGAAGGTTGGCTCCTGATGTCATAGAAATAAAACGTTGGGATCTTAGTGGCTCTGGTTGTGAATGGAGTCCATAGAGACCAGCCTGTTTCCTGACAATACAGTCAACAAATTCAAATAGAAAATGACCAAAAATATATATCTGCTACACAATAACTTTAACAGACTATATGTAAAAATGAAAATTCACTCAGTCAATGTGGGATCTAACCTGAGGACAGCCAACCCAGTTCCCCTACATGTATCCCTGTAAAATATGGTCGTATTGGATGATTCTGAAGTGGAGGCCGGTGGATATGTGGTGCATCCCAACCGTAAATGGTTCACATCCCTGTCACGACAACATTGACGTTTGTTTTGTCAGCATAACCGCGATCCTAATGTTGACCTGATTATTTCACTTGTTCAACTGTCGAGGATAGTTTTGGCCTTGTTTCAACCTGACATATTTCCTATTAATTTGGCACCGTTGTGTGTGGACTTGGAAAATGTATAGCATGGGGCTCGGACAGCTATTGTCATTAACCCCGTAAAGCCTGACACATCAAAAAATAGCCAGAAAATTCAAATTTTTTGGGAACTGAGATGTTTATTAAACCTTTTAACAAAATCCCCCCAAAATTCAAATATGATACAAATGGTTTTATAGGGTTAACATATTTTGCACAAACAAATGCTAGTGTTTATTGCCGGTTGGTCACGTGTATTGTAATCCCTCCCATTTTACCTGATGTAATCCCACCCACGTTTTCATATGGAAAGCAGAGTATTTCATGAAACTGGCCTTCATAATATTCTGTGATTTAAATTGCTACTGAATGTAGCTTCTTGTGTTTCGTTAGTTGCCTCATGCATGAAACAATGTGGACAGATACAGGTGATTATGTCAGCAGATGAGTTAACTCGCCATTCCATGTGCTCATTCTCTTCTTTTACTTCTTTTATTTTCAAAATTCATGAAAAAATGTTTATGTGAAACAATATTTGGAACTGGTTATGCAAAATCAGCCTTAGATGCGCCAGGTTGAAATGAACCATAATTTGCCTTTAATCCTGAATTGCAATAGTTTAGGCAAGGTTCCCTGAGCTTAATCAGTCCATTAAGTGCAACCAAATGTAAAAGAAATAAAAACCTGAATGACGGGAAACTCATTGAACTTAATCACGGATTTTGTAGAATGGGCAATAGTTGTGCACTGCCAGTCTGGAATGTGCAAACAGCTTTCTCAGTGTCATCATCATGCAGAAAACCCTGCAGCAGTTCCAGGACCAGAGTTTTAGATGTACACAAACACATCAGACTATTAGTTCTTGAGATATGGGAAAGATATACAGACACATACAGATGTAGGTAGTTCAATTTCTATGTAAAATGATCTTTTCCAAAACCTTTAACTCAGATTGGTCAACATAAATGGTGAACATGAACACAAAATGTTTAAATTTCATTGAATGTGTCTGTCAGATACGGTCTAGTTTAATCAAAGGGTTGTTATTTAGATGGCAGTGTGTTTTTATGATATCATGACTTTTCACCTGTATCAGCCAATCAATACATTATATCTTTCTTTTCACTAAATACATGGCATTATATGGTGTTGATGTAAGGCTAGGAATGCTTCATGTTCACTACAGATAGAATTAACAGGGATTGTTTCTTTATGCGTTTGCTTCTACGCCGTTGGTATTTAGCCATATAGTAAGAAATCCCCACTGGCTTGTTAAAAGTGAGCATTGAGGGCAAACTTTTGGAGGCAGCTCCTTAATGAGGACAGCTATAAAAGCACTCTGCGGACCGCCAATGAACACACAAACCTGGCATTCACTTTAATTACTGATAAGTTGTGAGCCAGCTAAAGGCAGCGGATTTCCCTCCCCCAGAGTGCCTAATCTGTTTAAAGCCGACTGCTGATCCTAACTGCCGAGTCGGAGGATTCGATGGCAGGTGCCACTGTGAAGTCCCAGAACAGACGCTATCAGTCTCGCATCCCAATCTCCACATCTCCTAGGGACCCAAATACAAGTTCACCTCTATGTGTCCAACTTTCTGGCACGCTCCGTTATTAGGAAATCTGCTCAATCACACATGGTGCGAAATCAGAGGAAGATCCAAGAAAGAATTAGAGCCAGCAATGGAGCTTATGTGTTCTGGGCCCCTTTTTAATGTGGAGGCATTGTGTGTGACGCTTTCTATGTTTACATAGACTCCTGTTTGTACACTATACACATGAGAAATATGGAGGCTGCATAATTTGCTAAAACACATACCAAGCACTTAATCAGTCATTTCTTCAGCTTCAGAAAGCACCATCATTTTTAAATCATGGTGAAATAAATGAAACCAGTCAGATGACTGCCGTTAGCAGTCCATTACACAGCTGAAACACATTTGGAAAGCACTGACATGTGTAATGTGTCATGAGGAAGTACAAAGACTATCTGTAGTTTGTAGTCTGACTGTAAATTGTAAGACATTAATAAGTAGCCGGTACTGGAATATGCTAAATATTAGCTTGTTATACTTGCAATAAGCTAATGCTGCATATTTCTGTGTGGTGAGTGTGTGCAGCTCTCAGTTCTGTTCAGTGTGCTGATTTCAGAGTGTGTGGAGCCTTAAACGAAACCTGACTTGTTATTCCAGCAAGACCCACAAGAAGAAGTCACACATACCAACATTCAATTCATAAAATTTACTGTATACTTTAATTCATATGTACATCGCCAACCCTTACCACCCCCCCCCCCCAATAAAGAAACTTTCAATTAATTCTTTTAATATATTTAGTCAGTTTTACAGCTTCTGTACAGGATTGCTGTTTTAATGAAATTCACATCTAGGGCAGCAACATCATTTTCTTTGTTAGAGGAACCAAGAACAAGCATAAATGGAGTGAACAAGAGGATTTAGCGGGTAGGGGCTAAACACACAGCTCATGGGGGGCATGTACAGAAGCAGCGCAATTGGGATAAACTATGTACAATACAAACCATTCATACAAATTAGGCTCTAAGATATAGAATTCAATACATTACATTTGATATATTAAGTGACAATGAGCAAGCCCCATCCCCCACGAACGACCCATTTATCAGTCAGTCAGGTAATCAGACATTCAATCAGCCGACCACCCAACAAACTCAACATCTAGCTGCACTAGCAGGAACACTCTGACGGCAGCTGAAGACTGACAGTGTTACAGCATCTAACCATGTTAACATATTTTCCCTCCTGACTGAAACTCACCTGAGGGAGAAGCCTGCCCAGTTCCAACTCACCCCTACATCAGGTAGGGACTATCTTACACGTCTAAAAGCATCAAACCCCCTTTTGAATCATCACTGTCCTCTTCAGCTGCCTTGCGGGTTTTGTTAAGAACGTCTGAGCATTTTATTATTATTTTTTTTTTTTTTTTTTTTTAAATGAGGAGTTAATTTTGTTTTCCAGTTATGCAGGATAAACTGCAGAGCGTAAGTAGCACAGCAGGGGCAAACAGTCCATATGTTGTAATCCAGAGAGTTAAAGTGATGTATGAGGTGTGCTTAAAAAGGTAAAAAGAAGTGTGAATTAAACATGAAGCAAACAACAAAGGACAGAGTTTAATAGTGATAACAATCCCCAAAGGACCAATGAGCCCCTGCTATACATATCTTGTTCAACAGGGACAAAGAATAATTAGGGAACAAAATTCTAATTGGGAATAATCATAATAGTCACAGAGTTTTGGGGTAATTCCAAAGCATATTACAATCCTATACACCAGCCTGTTAAAAGTTATTAGCAACCACTCCTTCTGCAAAACTCAGAACATTGAGAATTATTGGGAAATAAATTGGGATGGCTGACACTCTGGTATGGACGTGTTTAGGGACAGTACTGCTAACATACACATTTCTCTGGTATGGGTAGAAGCCCCAGTCTGTGCTCCACTCGTACACTTTTCTGTGTGTGAGTGTACGGGAGCATCAGCCAGAGGGGAAGTAGGGAGTGTCACTGTGGTAGTTGTAGTCCGGGCACACTTTCTGCACCAGTTTGTAGTCGGTGCTGTAGAAGGAAATGAAGATGCAGATGACTTTAAAAGGTTTGGAGCAGAGCCAGGAGACGTGGCTCTGGGTCTGCTCCTGGTAGCAGGTCTTGGACGGGTCAAAGTTGCAGAGCGTGTTCTTGGCACCCTTCTCCACCTTCTCGTACTCTATGCGGCAGTTGAAGGACTTTGAGTCCTTCGCGTCGATGACGGACTGCTGAGCCGCCACGTCAAACTCCACTATCTTGGTTGGAGGAACCAAGCTGACAGACACATTTCCCTGGCCTGTGGAGTTATGGCGGAAGTAGACACTGAAGGTGCCGTTGCCATGGTCCACAATCTTACCGGTGATCAGCAGGTTGAGTTTGACCGTCTTGATGTTGGAGTGGAAGTCTCCCCAGCCAAACATCTTCTTGAACTTTCCCGTCTTGACCATTGGCCGCCGTTTAGCCCGCGGCCGTGAGTCCTGCAAGTCTGTGGAGTTCCTCAGCCAGTCCCACAGGTCCTGCTCAGAATAGGGCTCTGGAGTGTCATAGCGAAGGTCCAAGGCTGTGCTGTTCTCTTTGCCATGTAGAGTCTGTGACAACAGCCTACTGATGGACATATCCTTACTGCTTTCTGTCCATATATGCTTTAGTGTGGATTTGGGACTTCCCGACTTGACGATGTCTGACTTTGAGGAGTGGGCACTTGTCACCTGGGGAAAAGAGAACAAACATCTTTCAGCTGGTGTGGAATATGTTTCATGAGATGATGTCCTTGTTCCATATTGCCCTCTTTAAATATTCATATACATGCTTTTGTTTGTGAAACCTAGACTGCAACTAGTTCAAGTTAAGGACTGCTACTTTGTGAAGTGAAGTGATTGTGTACCAATTATGGCTGATAAATGAAGCTGATCAATTTGAAATAATTAATTCTAATAACTAACTAACATAACCTGGCGTCTTTTAGTCAGGGTAGATCAGGACAGAAGAACATGCGAAATGTGAAAGAGCGAAATGTGCAAACAATGAATACATAATTTCTTTGGCTTAAATATAGCAGTCACAATATCCCTATTATCAGACCCAAATTCAATAGTTTTTCAAGGTTAATTGCAAACAAATTCTTAGCCAGGTAATTAGGTTTACATTAGATTTCTTGGCAAACTATCTTCACCAATTCAGTGAGATGGCAACAAGCCATGGGAGTGTAAATCATATTGTGTGCCTTGTGCATTGTGTTAATTGAGCACAAACACACACACAGGACGGAGAGCAGTTCATTGAAACATTGCTGCACAGTGCCACTGGTGGTCACACAGAGTACCTTTCATTCCAAGAATAGTTCCTCCCCCCTTCAACCTGAGCAGAGGCGACAATGAGTGAAAACACCTGTGCAGCCTTTAAATATACACTCCTGGAATTCTTTACACACACCAGTAACACCTCCAAATCCCCCAATTTTCCCAACACATAATCATTGTTATCGAGGAAATATTCATAGGTTAAGGTTAGGACACGCATATGTTCATTAACTCACATTCCCAATGCTTCTTCTTTCACCTTAACTTCTGATTTGAATTCCTATTCTAAGAAACCTGTAGATTGAAAGATGAGTGAGTAGACACGATCTCTCAGTTCAAGGCCCTAGAAACGCTTAACCCAGCCAGACCTATGCTTAAACCAGCCAGACCGACACAAGAACATGCCTCTGTATCGGGTGAAATGATGCGTCAAGAGATATTACTTATCTATATCATTCAGGAAATATTGCCTTTCACAGTAAAGTATGCAGTTTTCTAGAAAATTGACCAATCAAATATATTCCACTGGGGTTCGAGATAATCAATCTGTGCTGCAAGCTTCAATTTCAAATCATGATAGCAGACGGCTCCAAATTGGGAATTACAGTACAACAAGCTGGGCGAGAAAGAGAATAGAGAAACATATTGTTCCCATCTCCTCCTTCTGTCAAAGAGAGGGAGTATCTGCAGGCTCACACAGATAAATGCAGTGACCGTTCAGTGGGTAAAGACCTGACTATTAACTAAAGAGTGCTCCTTGAATTGATGATTGATGAAGCCAAGGGGTTTCACTATTTAGCTCAGATGAGTGGAATTAGGCGGCGGTACGTGACATTGATTGCCTGATTTCTACTGTAAGTCGTGACAGCTGATCTGTCTTGCTGAGGTTTTTGCATTTTGTGGTTTGCTCCCAGGATCGATACTTAGAAAATAAGGTTTCGCTACCAATCAGTTGGCCCTTTGAATTGAATTGCCTCGCAGCGCGTCTCCCCAGCACCAGGGGGACAGACAGAAACACACACTGTTATAAGGAGACAATACCTGTACCAATACCTCACAGAGCGGGCAGCGGTGTAAAAATGAAGATGTGATTCTGACTTTGATAAAAGTTTAAAAAGAACAGATTTGATAATTGTGTTAAAGAACTCTGAGTCTTGGCCAAAGTCTAAAGTGCAAAAGAACAAATAAAGATGTGTATGTTTGTCACTTTTCTCTCTTTAAGCATTTCCTTCCTTCATTCGTTTCCTCCTCTGATGTCACTGACCACAGCAATAAGTAAAAGATATTGGGAAATCACGCTACACATGCAAAGTTAAGTCAATTCAATTCAATTTAATTTTATTTATATAGTGCCGAATCACTACACTGGTCATCTCAGGGCACTGAGAGTAGCATGTAAATGATGCATTCATATCATCATTCATGACAGCTGGCTTTCCCTTTTATAGTGTATTAGCTGTTTTAATGTAAAAAGGATCAATATCAATATCAAATGCATTGTTCCGCATATCTAGGGTGTTGACGATAATAACCAGTGAGCAAGAACCACAAAGAGTGTGTGGTCCTGTTCAAACAGACAGACTTTCGAAATGACAGCTAGATACAAACTCTGTTGTTGTGTTACAATCTGGAATTTCCATGCAAACAGTGCCTTTGCCATTAACCTAACGATAGATGATGCAGCCATGGAACCTACACACACCGATGATATGGAAAGCTGTAGCCTCAGACAGAACAATCCAAAATAAACAACAAAACATCTATAAAACATGAAAACCAATGAGAAAGACTTGACTTCTGAAAAAACTCTAACATTTACAAGACGTGTTGGATTTAGACCTAACGCTACACTGTCCACAAAGAGCAGACTGTTAAACAATAAACCAGTCACCCCCTGGAGAATGTGTTTTACATTAGACGAGCGGAAAATCAAAAGGGGAGAAATAAAACAGAAGCTGACTGATGTTAACAGCTCACTCAGTGGAGCTGAAGAGGGTCTCAAGGGATCTATCTTTAGCCTGAAGGGTTAAACTCAGAGAGCACTTGGCTGCGTGAGGCAGACACACTCAGCAATCATTTCCTATTCAAACAGGTGAGGTGGCCTTCTCATGCTGAAGAATATCCCGGGTTTGTGGAGGCTCAGGATTACATTGGAATGGATTTATGATAATGTGCCTGCTTGTGAAAAGGTTCTGGAAAAGTCCCTTTTCTCGCAGCGCATTGAGGGGAATTTATTAAGAAATGAACTAAAAACTGGCCACTAAAAACTGAGACTCGGCCGCTTTGAGGGGAATCTTTTTTTTTCTTTTGTCTCATCCTCATAGAAATTCTGTCCTTGCACATGTAGTCAGCTGCATCAGAACCCATCTTCAGCAACAGCGGAAGATCATTTCAGATCACTTCATGTAATTAAAACTTGAAATACATTGTAAGAAGATATAATTGCAAGTGTTACATAATTACATATTATATTATTGGCTACTGATGCGATTACTGATATATCTTTTACGTCTATGTTGTTGGGTGAAAATAGGGTAATTTCAGCTATTCATATGCTGTCCTATCTAATTTACTGTTTAGGAGAGCCTCATAGTTCATTAGTTCAACGTGCATTTTCAAAACCTGAATCTGAAAAGTAACTACAATTGTTACACTGATTGAGTAATAAGAAGTATACTGTTTGACTGTGAAGTGCAAGATAAAAATACTCTTAACAACAGGGCAATATTAACAGGGCCTTCATATGACAAAACAAACTCTGGGCCTGTGTTGTGAAAATGCCATCAAAGGTCTCCGGAGTGTTCAATATGTTGGGTATGAATTACCCTTTCTGTTTGTAAATAAGCCTTCTGGTTCATATTACCAAGCAACGTTGAAAATAATCAGATTACTGCAATGTAACTGCCACACAGACGACCAAAGCCTTTACAACCACCTGAGGTTTGGCTACTTGGGCCTGTTTCCTGAAACATCTTAATACAAATTCAAAGAGAAATGTAAGGCGTAACAGACCCATTTGCATTTAAGAAACTGTAACAGCTTTGTTGAAATTCAAAAAAGTAAAGTTACATTTCTGGTTATTACCGGTTTTTACGCCTTTAAATAATCAAACTGAGTGTCTACTTGTGACAGCGTGCACAACATTCATGCTCACTTTGATCTCCTGGACAAAGAGTCAACTTTAAAGTCCACTCCACCTCCAGAGCACCTGCCAGGGTCATTTTCCACAGCCATGTGTGAAGAACCCTGCTGATAGAGAATATGAGTATAGCTGCTCAGCCTGATAACATCCCTGGCTGTGTACTGAAAACCTGCCAATTAGCTAACTGATGTTATTATTAACATTCTTAACAATTCACTGTCGTAGGAGAGTTTTCCCGTCTGTGTAAAGGCACCAACCTTTGTCACTGCACCTAAAAAGTCTGCAGTGTCATGTAGGTGGCTACTGGAAATTCTGAGCTTTATAAGCCAATCAAAAACAAAATCCAGCAGTTTACCATCAGAACCAAAAGCATTCAACATAACATGCCCAATTAAAATGGGTAACTTTAGGATTCTGGGTAAGAGTTCTGCACTCTTCTATGCAGACTGGCGGTCACACACTCTTGTGCTCAACATCGGAGCACTGTAGGCATGTGTGCCGAGCCCCTTCCTGTTAACACTGCACTGCTAATATGGACAAACCTCTGTTGTGAAGTTTGCAGATGACCCCCGCCATCACTGGCTAGATTACAAATCACTGGAAGCAAATCAATCATCTTGCAGGGAGGTGCACAGAAAACAACCTATTGCTCAGTGTCAAAACCCAAGCAGCTGATTTTTGATTTTAGACAAAAGAGGTGAAGACACACACTTTTGTTTGACTTAGCGGAGCTGAACTGAAGAAGATGAACAGTTTTGGGTTCCTGGTAATCAACATCGAGGTATCCTTATAGGGACATTGCACCTACACTACCATGACTGTATTTCTTACTTGAGAAGGCAAAATTCCCATGCCAAGGCCTTGTTAACACTTTACAATGTGCACAGTGTGGAATCCACCCAGAACATCATTGGTACCCATCTATTGAACAGGGATATTGGTGACATACCCACACCAGTCTTACACATGTATTACCACGCTACAATGCAAAGTTTCTCCTTCTGCCTGTGAGACCTCACAAGTGATTGTCTACAGAAAGATGGAGAATGCTCCTTGTACCTTGTGTTCTACTAAAACAATTTCTGTTTAGCGCTACTGTCTTTTGTGTTGAGCTAACCAGACAGTGGTGACTGACATTTCTCCTGGCACCATCATTTTAATTTATCATGGAAGCTGCAGTAGCAGTTGCTCGGAGCTCATCTGACATTCTTCACAAAGGTTGAGGAAACCGAACATGCAGTTGTTCTCTCTGTATGTTGACTTACAGCGGCGTGTGCAGCTGTGACAGTTTATTCACATGTATTGACATTTTGTGCCCATTTTAGGTCAATATTCCTGGTTGCAGCTGGCTTGGGAGCTGTTGTCCTCTTTAATCTTGCCCTTCAATGCATGGAGAAGCACAACAAGAGACCTCTTTGAACTGAATAAATCATGATGGGGGTTCAGATGTCCAAAACAGTGTATGAAGGATTTAAAGCTGGTGGTAGTTTAATGAAAATGAGTGCAGATCTGTGGCTCTTTGGTGTGTTTTGGATAGTTTTTGTACAACAGTGGGGCTCTACGGCAAAGAGGAAGAGGATAAGTCTGGCACAGTTTGTTAGCAAGATTGTTGTTTTAGGCCCTGCCCAAGTGACAATGTGAAAAATGAATATTTTCCGCCTTATCCAAGTTTTAAGGCCTATACATCTAACTATTAACATGTAGCTCAGATTTCATTCACTTATTAGAAGCTTTCACAGTCCATTCAGGCTGATCAAACATCTTCTGAATCACTATTTTTAGACTATCTATTCTCGTTTTGTTCATAATAGTCCTCTTGAAATGTTTCAAAGATGTTCCCATGGGAATTCATACAACTTGGTCTCTGAAGACTCTAATATCAATGTATTAATGTTTAAAAATGTGCAATGCAACCCCCCTTGAGCATAAAGTGTGCAGTATGAGGCTGTTTATCTGTACTCATTGTTTGTCTTTGCTCAAGTGGGTGGGCTCAGTGCAGTGCATACAGACATGTTTATCTGTGCAGTTCTCAGGTTCAGGCTTCATCCAGCATGTTTCGGGCCGAGGGCCAGTGGGTTTGCTGGATCCTGGAGCTGCCAGCTGTAGTGCGCCCACCTGAGGGAATGGTGCATCTGGTAAACATGGCCGGCACCGTGGCCAGCACAGGCCTCGCAGATACCTGACTACCTGCCAGACAGCCAGTTGGTTGCCCCCAGGCAAGGAAGACTGCTGGGCAAGGCGAGCAGCACAGCCTCCGTCTGTGATATTCAGTCCAAACATGAATTCTTTGCTAAAGTCTCTGCACATGCTGCAGAGCACTTTGGAATTTTTAATTTTTTGACTGCTCTCAGAAGTTTTGTACTATGCTATTTACTATGCTGGGTCTTTCTCTTTCTCTCTCTTCAAACCTTGGTTGTACATTCTTTCTGGGCACATAACATACCACCAACAAGCTTTTGAATAAATTTAATTTAGCATGCCTTTATAATCAATACACCTGAAAACACAGAAACCAAAATAACTGCTCACAGACTGGCTTCATTGTTAGCGTAAAAGCATGGAGATCAGTCAACTGGTGAAAAGTGCTGTATACTGCCCTCTGTAGCTCTAGAGGATCTATGTCAAGCCTGAAAAATGAATCCTGACAACATTTGTACCAGAGCTTGAAACATATTTTTTTTAATGGACAGCCCGTGTTACAAACAGGTTGTGAAGTTTCAAAGACACATGATTTTTGGCTGAACCAATGTTCTGGTCTAAAAGTCATGCAGTTAAGATAATAAAAAAATGTTTTTCACTTGTAATGAGCTCAGACAGCAGGAGAAATGCTGCTCTGCTGTTGCCTGAGAGCTAACATGTGACTGAGAGCTAACATGTGACTGAGTCCTGCCAGACAGCTACTGAGGGAAGACTTGGCTCTTACCTCTGAAATCCTGAACTGGTAGATGGTCTGAAATCCTCATGCAAGGACAGAAGATAGGGCCAGTTCAAGGCTTTAATGTGCTTGCTATAATCAGCAATTAGTGTCAAGCTGCACTGGGGCCCCAGACCCTCAGGGGTCTCTAAGGCTCTAGGCTCTAGGCTTGGAATAACTGTTTGTCAGTGCTGTGTACTACACGAAGACATAGTTTCAAGGTTTCATTAACCGTTACTTCAATGACAAACACGAAACCTTTGCTGGAACATACATTTAAAGATGGGGTCTATGCTATATTGTCCATGCTGTTGTGATCCACCTAATGCCAAAACAATTTCCTTGGATATGAAAATTTACTTGGCAATAAATCTGATTCTGATTCTAACCTACACCTTCTCCCTTGGAATGGTGTTGACTACCACTTTACTCCTAAACTAAAGTCTGCTGTAACTGCTCATTCATCTGCATTACTAGACATCTACTAACAGACTGTTAACAAGGAAAGCAACATATCTGGGAATATGGTCCTTTTACTATTAACCAGTATGTATGCTCTCACACAACTGAGGTTGTGTAAAATTTAAAGAGAGTGCACTTGTGGATGGAGACAGCAAAAATCAAACATTACTTACAAGTACTTACTTACTTATTAATCACAAACTTGGAACTGAACAACTCAGGGTGGATGGTTGATGCAATGTGCCCCAATGCCTAGTTGTGCTGAAACTACACAATCTCGTGAAGATTCTTCTCTTGAGTCAACCATTACATAGAGATATTAATGTTTTAATCATTAAAGATGAATATTGTAAAACCGTCCCAGATCTGTGATTTCATATGAACATACATTTTATAGGTCAAGGTGGTGGACGTAGGTAAACAAGAAAGCATGGGTGCAACCCAAAACGAGACTTTGGCTTCCAACACAGGATCAGGGAGCCAAGTAAACACAGCAGCAGTACACCACAAATAATCACAAACTGCACATGCTGTTAGAGCCAACTCAAGTCCCACCTTCAAGAACTTTGTATTCATCATTTGGATCAAACAAAAGCCAAGATAATAGGAATCATCTGCACAGACTCACTGTGCAGTGCTCCAAACTCTGCTCTTTTTACTCTTTTTAAAAGAATTCTTTCATTTGTTCTGGTAATTAACTTGTCCCTTTTTGCTGAACACACGGGTATTATTGATGTGGCTGTGTTATTGCCAAAAGCTGAAGAGTAGGGCAATAAATCAAATTACAACACTTGCATTGCAATCCACGTTCTACTGTGAGCTCTATGGTAATTTGCAACTCAGAAGCCAATGGCCTGAGAGGGCCAGTGATGTCAAATATTTTACTTAAAGAGGCTATATTATGCATTTCGCCGTTTTCCTTCCTCATTAGTAATATTTGTGTGTATTTTTTAATTTAAAAAGTCTAAAAGGTTAGAAATTCTAAAGTCTAAAGTGTGCCAAAGGATGATACAGTCCCACACAAAACACTGATCCTGAACTACCTGGAAGCCCCAGGCGACCCCCCCAACTGTACCCATTGACCTAGATCTACCTCTTCTGTTGTTATATTAAGATGTGGAAGGCACAAGTAAAGCCATTTTCTCTGTTCTTGGCTTAGAGAGCAGACAAAAAAGTCTTCATCTACTCCCAGTCACTATATATTGTTAATACTACCTTCACGACAGGCGGAAAACAGAGTCAAACAGAATCACATCCAAGGGATTAGTGAGTGGGGCCGGCCCTTTGTCGTTGGTGTTTTCTGTCATCGAATAAGACGGAAGACAAAAGGTCTGAGATGAGATGAGCTCCAGATTCTCCTGCTCTTTTGAAAATTTCCATCATACTCGTGCCGAGGGAGCTGCAAAGCGGGGCCACAATAAAATACTGGCCGGAGAATGAAAGCCTGAGCCACAATTGTGTATTTGAAAGAAGACTTTTGAGAACTCTGGAGAATGAAAACAGAAAGGGAGGAAGAGAGAGAAAGGGGAATCTGAGGGTGTTAGCTTAACAATACAGGAAGAGGAGGACTGAGAAGAGTGACCCTGAACATACGGACAATTAACCTTCAATTCAGCAGAGTGTAGGAGAAAACTGAGTCCTCACAGGCTGTACACTGATAAGTGAACATAATATGAAGGCCCGAAAGGACGTTCATTTTACACGGTGAGCCATGCACATACTACCTTTTTTAAGGTATCACAGTTCTCTACTTTGGGATTTACACAATAACCACTGACGTTTCATTGGCAGACGTCAATTTCAACGACCCTTTAAATCCATAAAGTAAGTGGCTCTGTCAAAAACACATTTTGTGTCATATTCTTATACCAGAGTCTATTTCTAACAAAATATTTAATTAATTTGACTTGTTTGATGCTGTCACCTTGTAGAGTACACATAAACATAGCCAGACGATTAAAACAAGTAAACCCATAAAACAAAAAGGTAATATTGTTTGAACACCGAATAAGCATAGACAATTTATTGGAGCTTTATCACCTGAGTTGTTAAAAGTAAGTGCATGGAAAGGAGTTCCTACTCTAATGTGATGTGGAAAGCCTTTTGTCTCATTTACTGGTGTTCCTGGGTTTCTTTGTATCGTATCTTCGCTGCTCGAGCTCAACACAGTTAATGATGCCCTGTTCTTCGCGGCAGATAAATACCTGCTGTTCTTTTAATGTTGACTTTTGTTCCGTTTGAGCACTGATAACTCTGCATTATAGCCACTTTCCCACTAATTCAGAGGTTGTATAGATGCTTCTGTATTCTGCCCGGTAACGTACTTTAGCTTAGCAGTTAGCGCTTCCCTCTTTAACCCCTCACTTTCCTGCTTTCTCTTACTTGGTGTGTCAAATGTTTTCTGCCTCCTTTCATGATAATGGTACTTGTAGCACTGGTGAATTAGCCACATTAGTGAATTAGCTCTCCACTGCGGTTATGTTAGCTGTTGTAGCTAACTAGCACCACCTTGTTTTCTGGGCTGAACAAGTGGAGCTCCTATTGGTTGAATGGTTGGGTGACTGACTGAAGGAAACACAGCTTTAAGCAGTGAGATAACCACTGATCAAACATCTCTGATTAATAGAAACATTAAATTAGTCAAATTAGCCAATTGATCTATGAGCCATATTCGAGCAACAGTGAAGCCAGGTTTTTGATGACATGGGTTTATAGATATGTACGTGAACACGAACTCACAGACTCATTAACACACACACGCAGGCACACACACCTCACACCATTTAGTCCGCACCTCACATAGCAGATAATCAAACTCTTCTATGGTTTGTTACTCCCTAGATGTGTTAAATAAGTTAAACAGTTGGAGTGTGGCCAGCATGCTTGAATGAATCAACGTTTGCTTGGTTTATCCATGTCTAGACAATTTTATGAAGTTTGATAAAAAATGTGAGTGCTGGATGTCAATGTTTCATAAATGTTCATGCAAAACAGCTTATTCTGTTGGTTTAGATGCAACATGGCTATGCAAATTAATGTTACAAATAATATAAAAATACAAGTCGCTCTCAGTCATTTTTATTTTGTAAAAGTAGAGGAAAAAGGGTTGGAGAAGAGGTTGGAGGTCTATTGCATTGAAACTGATCATTTAATTCTTTCTGCTTAGTCCTCTTCCAATGGATCATTATGTAGAAACGTCTGAATTACTATGCACTGCACACCAAAATGTAAATATTCCTATATAAATACCTCTTGATTGCTGGATTTGAAGAAGTAATTCCATTGGTATTCAAATCAATATTGAAAAAGACTCACATATTCATTTTAGTCCCTCCCAGATCGATCAAATTAAAGCCAACATCTTGAAAATTGTTGAGAGTTAATGAGGTATCATCCATCTGGAAGAATTTAGTCTGGCATTTATAGTCTTAAAACATATAGAAAGGTCCTCAGTAATGCGAGAGCAGCCTATTAGTCATCTTTAATAAAGGGAAATAAGTAGAACCCCAGGTTTCTTTTTAGCACTGTCACAGCTCTACTGAGCCATGTATCCTAGAGCCATCAGCAGTAACGACTTCATGAGCACCAGCTTCTACAATAAAAGGGATAAAATGTGGTTCTAATTGAGCTTCAAAAACAAGAATCCTAAAAATAACTGTAAAAACTGAAATATATGTAGAGTTTGCTTTTGTCTCATTGAACTCCATCAACTAATGTCAATGATCTCTTCACCTGCACCATCAACCTGTCTCTTAGATCCCATCCCAACAAGGTTGCTTGAAGTTTTAACCATAGTTAGAGCTTCTTTACAAGACATGACCAGTCTGTTTCATATTAAGCTATGTACCACAATCTTTCAAAAGATCTGTGATTAAACCTCTTCTTAAAAAGCCTAGTCCTCATCCAGGGATTTTAGCCAACCACAGACCTGTATCTAACCTTCCCTTTTTCTCTAAGATCCACCAACAAGCACTCGCCAATGTCTTGTGTTATTCTATATAACAAAAGTTAGAGGAGTCAGAGGTACAGCAGCCCCCTATCAGAGGATCGGCTTCTCCGGGCTGCATGCCGAAGTGTCCTTGGGCAAGACGTCAGCATTTGAATCACTTAGTTTTGTTTCATGAGAATGCTGACTTGTAGTGTAAGGCGCATTGAGTAGTCAGATGACTAGAAAAGGGCTATATAAGCCATTTACCAAAGGACTTGTCTCTGTACTTGTTTTGTTAGACCTTAGTGCTGCAGTTGACACAATTGTCTATCACATCCTACAAGTATTGTTCCAGTGGACAAGCTCAACTGGTACTGGATGCAACTGATCAACACAGTAATGTATGTATGTATTTAGAAAGGTATCTCTGGAGATTGAAAGGGGTGACCCACACTGATAGATGCACACCTACAGACACTAATGTTGCTTGGAATGATGCGCTGTATTGACTTCCACACATCTTTTAGTTTGGATCTTTTTTTTTTTAGTGCTCATCACTTAATTGTTGTTGTGTCTCTTGGTGTACTACTAAAAAAGCCACAAAACAGGACACAGTACAGAATAATAAAATATATTTTAGAGCTGGCTGCACAAATAAATCCTATATTGTGTGAAAAAAGGGTTGTGGTTAGCACAGATTACAAGCTATCATGTGTTTCCTGCTCAGGTACATTGAGCAGCACATTCAGACGTGACTAAAGCATACAGACGCTATTCTTACAGTTCCTGGGAAAATAAGCAATGAAACACAGCCAGTAACAGCTAGGAACACCCACACCACACAATAAGAGTTAAACTCTTGGTGCTTGGTGCCACATCGCTGCTAAGTGCTGCCGGTTCGCCCATGTCCTGGAGCTGCCTAATGGTCGTGTAAGCAGACTGTAAGACATATCATTAGAGCTTTCTTTGTGGGTGTGTGCAAATGTGCAGACTGTGCATATGTGTGTTTCAGTCTTGCATGCCCTTGCTCTTATTTTCCTGCCTTCATCTATCTGATGTTTATTAAAATCCACACGCAGCCACACATGCTGCTACACGTGCAGCAGGGCAGCTCGTGTAATCATTTACTTACAAATCATACAAACTATTTGTGCTCAAATTGCTCTTCTGTGATGAAATGTAATGTTTTCACTTTCTGTGGCTCTGCACAGACGAGGTCATTGAACTCAAAGACCTAAAATCTTGCTTTGGCCTGATACTGATGCCAGAGAACCCTCAGAGAATAAAACATACCTCTAATATCACTTGTAAATATTTTGTCTTTTTTCATGTTTATTAATAAAAGAAAAGCTGAATATGTTTTAAAGACTTTCTGAAAAGGGTTATGTAGTGCACACAAATACCTATTCTCTGTCCACTAGTGACTGGCTCAGTCTCATTGATTATAAAGGGTTTGCTAACATACAATTAGCATCAAACGTCACTACACATAAATTTTTAACTATAAAGTGCAGACCTGGTGTACTGTCATTTGTGTGTTTAAGACTTTTGGTGCAATCAGCATATTTCCAGAGTTGTGCACATCACTAAGACACAGCAAAGATCAGAATGTGCCGTTGTGTATCAGGCAGCAGCAGTCTACACGCACTGTTTCACACATTCGACCGAAGGAGGCAGGCGACCAGAGCTGTACTGTAAACTGAACTGTAGACTTTATTTGCTTCTCATTCTGTGCCACTATTAAGTGTAATAAATATAATTAGTATAATCCTAATTATTTTAAATAAATCCATTTTAAGGAAGCTTTGACTGACCAGTCAGAACTCAATCCAACTATTCCTAATAATTTCACCAAGAGGACATGTTCCGCAGCGTCTGCCATGGGCAACCCAACTTGTCCTACAAGTAAGTGATGTCGGCTAGCCCTCCCTCAAAAACTGGGCACGTCAGCTGATTCCACACTGTGAAAAATTAAATTGTTGAAGCTGCTGCAGCATAATTTACAGAAAAGTGGAATAAATAAGATTGCCATGCAGAGGGATATGTGAAAAGAGTGGGAACCTCATGAATTCTAAAATACAATGTAAAAGTACTGTTTACAGTTTAAATACTTTCTGCTAACTTTCCCACGATTGTATCGCCTTTGATTACTACAAAACTGTCATTTGTGCAACTCTACACTTGTCTGTAATGATGCAAAAAGGTTTGAAATCTCTGCTCCTCTGCTCTTTGTGGACTAAGCTGCTAATAAAGGAAGCGGTCCTTAAGTGAGCGAGTGCAGTCTGGGCACGTCTGTCTACTCAGAAGCGTTTCTGCAGTGAAGTTGTTGCAGTTCATCCTGAAGAGTTACCGTTTTCACCTTTTCACTGGATTCTTTTAACATTTAAAAGTCTTTTTGTCAGGTGCTCCTATCCTGGGAAATGAAACTCGCAGGCTTCATGGCAAATTATGTCATTTGACAAAATAATCTTCACCTTACTGACGACTAAGGTGAGCTTTTTAAGGCCCTCTGGTGCTTCCAACCACATCTCATGATGACTGTTCTCCTGTCATCTCCTGTTGGAATCTCTCTGCTGTAAGGCGACAGCTGCCATGACATTATGATTTCAATTTAATCTGACAATAAAACACATTCACACACACAATTACTTCATATAATGAAGTGAATTATTAGTTTTTATAAACAGCCACTGTGGTTCGCATCTGATCTTTAAATTCTAGTCAGACATTAAACTCATTCGCATTGTCTTTGAGTTTACAAGTGGAGTTGAGATTCTCGTTGGTGAGATCCAGAAGCTAATATGTCTCGAGGTACCATAAATCAAAGCCGGCTTTATTTTGTCAGCACGCAGATGGCCCAAATACACAACTCACCTCAATTAAGACCCGAGGAGGGGAGCTAAAAGGGAAAAGTGTTTGGAGAGGAAAAAGGGCACCTGTTCGCCTGTCATATCCACAGCTCTTCTGATCAGTGGCTCGGAGCTTCCCCCTGAGCTGTTTCAATGCTGAATTAATGATGGCAAACAAAGCCAAAGCCTCCTCACAGCCCCTTTGTGAGTTCATTCTCTTTCCACTTTGGTCCCTCTCAACTAATCTTCAGTGTCACACTTAATGAGATTTTCAGTTTGTAAAGTAAGTGGAGCAATAACTCCCCCAGCACACGCTGCCATCGCCATTCCCACCATTGCCTCGACTGCTTTTAAGCAACCGTTCCTGCACCTTCTGTCTGTTCCTCTTCTCAGTAAAAGATGCATTATGACGGATTATTACTTATACAAATCGCATTGAATTATTCACACCGCAAACACGCGGCGGAGAGTACAGTACGTGTTTAATGCGCGAGGTTATTTGCTTCATTATTCATAATGAGCAGTTTCCGCAGTGTCTCCCGTACTGGAGAATAACAAACAATGAGTCATTGAACATCATGAAAATAAGATAAACATGCACATCAACATTTGTAGAATTAAATAGAAATTAACCGTTAATTCTATCGCCATCTGCAAAGGCTGTTTAATTTCACGTAATTAGTGGTTTGATTAGTGTAATGTAGAATCTAATCTCTCAGACTACTGAGAGGACTCATTAACACTTTGACGCCTGTGCACAGAGGTGTTGACTTTCACTAGACCCTGGTGCCCCCACCCCCCCCGAAATGCATCATGAATTGTGTTTTCCATCTGATCGTTGACCTCTGACAACTTCCGGTCTTTGGGCTCATTCTCAGCCTTGTGTCTAGTCCTGATACACCTTTTCTCTCATCTGGCACTTGCGTTTAGGCTCCGTCGTCGCTTCTACAGTTTAATGTCTGGACCAGGTCCTTGAAGGGTTATCAGGAGAACATGCTTACACACCTGACACCTCTCTGTGGTGTGTCTCTGCCAGGTAACCACTGGGTACTAGTTCTTGTAGCGTTCACCAGGCAAAGACACAAACGATCAAATGAAACAATCAAGTTTATCCTTTTACGAGCAGTCCAGCTATTTCATATTTGTTAAGTACAATGAAAATCATGTTGAAGCAGCGCCACTCAGAGACATCACGTCATGTAGCTGCAGCCTTGCGGTAACAGCTCATGAGATCGGCCCGTTTACTGTTGTGACATCCCGGTTCACGGTGTCACTCCAGGTAATTATGCTACTTTCCCTTTGCTGTTCACTCTTCTTCTGCCACACAGCTGCACAGTGCTGCAGGAGGTGAAGGTAAGCTCTTATGGCTCTTCCAGCAACTCTTCTTCTCTCCTCCATTCCTAAACTACGTTCCTGCATGTGAAGAACATCTTTAACAAAGCAAGAATAGAACATTAAAGCTCAGTTTAAACTAGTATTCCACACAGTAAGCTATTATTAGAGCGTTTTTAGGGAATTCCCCTAATGTCTTAGCTGAACTCTGGAGTAAAAGATGCTTGTTTCTGTTCCTCAGTTAGTCTACACACTCACACACACACACCACGCATGCACACACATACACACGCGCACAAAGACGGAGCGTGCTGTTCAAACACTTCGCTGTGGGATTAGTGTAATTATTTTGATTACTAATTTAGCATTAGTCTAATTCAGTCGGTTCGCTGCAGCAGGGATACTGTGTTTCCTCCTCACTCAACACAAGCTCCTCGCTAAATAAGACATTCGAGCAGGGACGCCATTTGGCCGCTAAACAACAGTTGGGTCCAAAACACACTCACTTGCATTTTGAGACAGCTCCAGTACAGATTCATAACCCCTGCTCGGCCCAACTGCACAGACACAGTGAAAGGCTGCTGTAAATGTCTAATATCTGACATGTCTCAAAGATCTCAGTGACGTTTAGCCTGGCGTATGGAGACCGGTCTGCAGAGCGCAACAAAACGCTCATGCTGTCGAGCCTTCTCCGGCACAGGAGAGCAAGCTGAGGTGGACAAAATACAGCAGGGTGCAGCGAGCAACAGTGTTTGATCAGGGTTATTCAAGCCTTTGCTGATTCACTGAAACGTGCCCACATCGGCCCCAGGGTTAGCTTTGGAGTCTACATTTCCTCACTAAAAATCCTATTTCAAGCCCGTGTGATGGGGGAGGTTTGACACTTAATTAAAATAATAAAATAATTTTTTCAGTTTGAATGAAAATAGACTGATATTACTATTGATACAACTGTGCAAATGTACTCAGAAGGCTGCTTTCTTTATTAGAGAATAGATTTCAGTTATATATTCTCTATATAACCTTGTGCTAACACTGGCATAATATAAAAACTCTTGTTTCTGCATTATATACCAGAAACATATTGGCCCATATCAGCAACATATGCATATGTGCAGATAAGCAGATATCAATACGATACCGATAGGCCATTGTCTGCTAAAGCATTGGCTGATCAATATATCGGCCGTCCTCTACACATCATTGTTATGAAACTGTTGGCAGGGAAGAATCCATTCCAGCACAGAATGGTAGATAAAGTTAGTTAACTTGGAATGACCCTCCTTCACATCAGACCCCAGGCTCCTCAGACCCTGGGACATGCAAAATATATATTCAGCAGTGTGACGGGAGACCAGTCTGCTGCTTTATTTGATTTGCTCTTACACACATAATGAAGTTTGTTCTTCTCTCAAGAGTAGAGATGCTGAGAGCAGAATTGAGAGCGCGCTGGAGCTGACCCGGGCTCCGTGTGAGGACGGGGAGTAACGGCAGTCAGGTAGAGAACGGGAGCCGCAGGAGTGCAGCCGCATCTCATTACCATGCCGTGTTGTTGCCTGAAATCAAATTAAACCCGTAATCCAATGAAGCACCATTTTTGCTTCCACTGACACCAGAGGACCTCGCCTGAAACCGATGACAAGAGGTAATCAATATGATATAAGAGCTGAAGGCATAAATAACTCAGCTGAGACAAAAAGATGTGGTTACAGGATCACTGCGGCTCTTTCTATTGGCTGCCTGTAATTGAATTTCAGAAATGCTTTTTAGTTTGCTATTGTCTATCATTGATTTCAGGTCAGTGGGTGACATTAAAGAGAAAGGGGAGGGGGCAGTGGGGCATTAATACACATTCACTGATTCAGCAGTTCTAGATTAAGACCTATTTGAATGTGAATAGTCATTGAATTCAGCCAAAAGTGGTGCCAGGCTCCCACTGAGACGGCGCACAGACATAATGACATTGACATAGCATATAACAGTTTCATCAACCATCTTCCAGCAGTGGGTCGCTGTTTTCAGCTGCTGTTGGATTTAAATTCATCAGGTGGATGCCAGCATGACTCCAGATGATGCTAACATTGTTCTATGTTTGCCAGATGTGTAAATAAGCAACTACTTCTAACAGGTTTGCCACAAAAACCTTATTCTGTGATAGTGCTTCAGTGTTGGGATACAGCTTCCAGCAGCCAAAACATCGGTGAGTGCAGCTAAAACAGCTCTTTGCAAGCAAGGAAATCACTGATGCAAGTGCAATGATTAATGATGCTTCTGTCTTATTTATTGGTTAGGGTTTGGTTAGTTAGGGTTGTGATGTTACAGAGCTAGCCTTGACGGCATTTGCTGCCTGAGCTTTTCCTGCCAGGAGATCGAAATGTCCACGGTGAACATTTATACTGGAATCCAGGGTTTTATTGCTCAACTTCCTAGAGTTCCTCTCAGTCAGCTACAACATCAAACTGCGTGAGGTTTCAGGAACAGGATCAGCTGTTTTTGATAAATCAGATCAATCAATTGATCTCAATCAAACATGCCATCTCCCAGGGGATGGAGATAAAATAAGGACAGAATTATCTCTATTTAAAGTCAACGTGCACACAAGAGAAGGTCGTAAACTGATGCCACTCTTGAACAAAGGCCAGCAGCCTATTAGAAAATGCTCATACTCAATAATCTCTGTAGGATACTATCGGTCCTTCACAGAGCAACACGAACCACGGGGACACCAATTATATCACCCATAACATGCAAAAGGCAGAGAATCACAGGTCTGAAATGGCTGATGAACAGTGCACCTCTGTCTGGATGCTTTAAGGGAGTTTGCAGAGATCGATGAGACATAGGTGTGAGACACTGGTGACTGAAAGTGCAGTGTGTGGCTGCTGTCAGCATTCAGTGTTATCACTTTTTACTATTGTGGATGAGCAACTAACAAAAAGAGCCTTTGCTCATGTCCCTTCAGGGGGTCAGCACTGTTTTATCCCTGCTAGTGTAAGTATTGGATTAGCTGATGTTGGTCTGTCTCTTGATTGGTTGGTTGGTGCACTTTTATCTTGACTGAATAACAAAATATCTGATGGATTACAGTTACGAAGTTGACTCAGAAGGCACCAAAATATGTAAACATATTTGAAAAATATATAACTACTGTACTGAGATTAGTGCTAATCTGCAAAAATGAGCATGGGCCTCAAACCAGCTTCATGAAGCCGCTTATAAAGATGTAGAATCTTTGTTTTGGTCTGATTTTAAACAGAAACATTACGGGTTAATCAATGAGATCAATTATGTTTATTCAATACAAAATACTAGAATAACTCTCTTGATTAGATTTTCAAACGTGGTGCCAGAAAACAAAATAAGTGGCTTGAGTTTTAGTGCTGACATCTCAAGAATCATCTTAATTGGATTATTTATGTTCATATGAATATCAGCAAATAAAGATGAAAAAGCAACATGCTGTTCGTGGCTGTCATCATGTGCGAAGTAGAAATGATTTCAAGTAGAGCGGCACAAATACACGAAATGAAACGACTGAATAATAATAATAAAACATCTCGAGATAAATACTCTCAAATCACTTCAAAGAAGTCTGAAATTGAAAGTATTCCCACTGCTTTTTTTCTTTTTAATAGAATCAAAGTGACGGCCCATCGATGGCTTTTAGCCAGCCTTATCATTCTATTCCAATTAAATTCACACCAGCTGCTTCCTATTCAAAGCATGTTGCCCAGCTGCACCTCTTAAACATACGACTGTGGGGGGAATTCATTTTCATTCCAATGAAGCCAACCAAGTGCTCACCTGTATCTTAGTGCTGCAGCCTCCGAGAGGCTCGGGACGAGTGGATATGACGCCCGCCACACAACATTAATGTGGATTCTGGGGAAGCTCAGCTGTAAATGAACAGCAGCTAGCCTGAGATTAGCCCTTATCAGGCCGACTGAAGCCCTTGCGAGAGGGGAGAGGAGGAGGGGCTAACGCTATCTATACCCCTCATTTTTGAACATCATAAGCCAGGTAGGTTTAGGCGGTGGTTCCTCTATTCCGGCTGCTAATGGGAAAATCAAAGGCCTGTGTCGCGTCTGAAGCCAGAGGGTGGAGGCCGCTAAGTGAACGCCACGCTCCGGATTTCCCGCCATGTCTGTCTTTCTCTCTGCGCCTCATCAAAGCGGAGCGGCGGAGGAACGCGAGCTGTTATCCGTTACCTGAGAACTAATTGGCCCTTTAATTCCATATCAGATCTGTGCTCACTTCGGTAGCTCTGAACTGACTGAGTGGCCACGCACCATCATTGTATCAAAGCACTCTGTTGAGGCACGGCGTATGGCAGGGCCCATTCAGAAGGCAGCCAACCATATCGGATGGGCGTTAGGCAGGTATGTCTGGTCATTGTCATTGTAGACAGACTGTCACTGTGACAGGACGACAGAAAAAGCTCCAAATGAGACGAAGAACAGATGTCAGGACAGGAAACCAAACATGCACTCAGCTGTCCAATGAGGTGGGAGGAAGGGGAAATGTCTTATGATTTACACTAGTTTTCAAAATCTTTTATATGACCCCAAGCAAAAAGCATTAGCCTTGTGAATCTTAGAGTAGAGTGATACCGGCTTGTCTTTCAGTGCTTGTTGGATCGGCCTATAGCGTCTGAACTGCGACCGCACAATCCCCAGGAGCTGCATTCTGCAGTTTCTGAAACCCACAAAACCATCGATCCCACTTTTGATTGGCAAGGCGTGTATGAAACTATTGTTACGAGCTCACCACTGATTGCAAGACCATCTCCATTTGTTCAATTCATTGAGTCTGCAGTGCCTGGAACAAAAGTTGGAGAGAACTGACTCACCGGCATTACCATCACCGTGCTCTCCAGCAGAGCGACACCATGAATAAAGTGTAGGTAGATGGTTTTAATACGTGCTCCAACCCTGCTGCAGCAGCAGCGTTACCTCCTCTGTAACCCCATATTTTTGACAGTAAACCCAAGTCCCCTTCACGTTCTAGGTCACCAGTGCGCACCCTTGCATACATAAAGAGGTTCATTAAAAAAAAAAAAAAAAAAACCTCATCCATGTTTCTGAACCCTCCCTTTGTAGAACCCTCACTCCAAAAACAAGCATTGATGTTTGAACAAAAGGTGCACGGGCTGACTTTGACTGTGTCAGGACCTCGCCGACGGTCCGGCAGCACGACGGGGCTTTTGTAGCAATAATGTCCATTTTAAATGCTGATTGTCCTCGCCATGTGCCTTTCAGCCTGACGCTGTGTACCATTAATCACAGAGGACAGCGGTGGTGACATCCTCAGACTGATGGGGAAGGCAGGGTGTAATTGTACAGACCGGAGAGGCAGATGTTGGGACTGGAGTGTTAAACATCAAGTCCTGGAATATCTTCTTCCTCTGTGCATACAGCTCCATTGTTGACCGGAAACAAATCAATGAGCCCTGATGATACACTGGGTGACATGTTCCCTCATTACCATGAACACACCCACACACACACACACACACACAGTCATTTATTTTGACTCAATCCCCTATACACTGTCATGCTGTCCCAGACACTCAGCAGAGCAGCAAATGTGGATTAATCCGCCATTAAAGGTGGTACAGTCCAGTCGTTTCAGGAAACAGACTGGGCGACAAATGATTATATGGACGTCTGTTGTGAGAGATGGGTCATGGAAATGGAAATGATATTATTACTATTATACTTGTATTTCTATTCTGCCGCTTATTGTCATTTTGTGCGTCATTATGATTATATCAAGATTGCAAAATTTGGTGGTCATGAGAAAACCAGTGAACGGTATTAGCAGCATAAATTGGTTTCTAATGTTCGTGATTACAAAGTAACAACACGGAAGCGTTGTGTATTTAATGATCTCAAACTAACCTCAGACTAACTTATAACAGACGTTCCATTCCCTGTTTCAGCCAATCGCTTTCATCAATAAGGTATAAACAGAGGAGCGATGCAACAGAACTGTGGTTCTCCCGCTCTCCACGGCGCAGCTTAACACATGCAGTGCCCAATACACAACCAGTGAGAGAGCGGAATGCAGATTAGCTGGAAATGACTTGCACCGGCGGCGGCGGCGGGGCACGAACAGCAGCAGGCTTACAAACCAAAGTGGATTTAAAATGCTAGATTTAACCTTAAATGGCACTCGCTACACTCTGTTATCGCTCCACACAACTGTTCACGGGTGGGGGAGGGGTCAAGCGGTGAGACTTCCTTGAAAGAAATGTATTTTTCTCTACAAATATATTAATATTTGAATCAATACCAGCACCTGGTGCAGCTCTGTGTCTGGACGCCCCTTGGATTGGATGACCCGATGTCACACCACCAGTTATTCTCTCTGAGGTAGCTCTTCAGCTAAAAGGTGTGTGGGGTCTGCAGGCGCTGACCACATCCTCGCCACAGTTTGCCTGCACTACTGTTAACAGACTTTGCCGAGCTACTATCTATCAAAGCAAATAGTCCGTACCAAACCGTTGACAGTGTGTTCTGTGGGTTACCCGGAGCATCAGGGACAGTGATTCTGGAAATAAATATGAATATTTTTATATTCTAAATACACATTCATTACAAATGATATTCCATTATCCGCAATTGTTTTGCAGTGCAGGCATCAAAGTCTGCAACAGCAATCTCAAGTCTTTGACAGCTTAAAGCAAAACTATCTACATAAATCCAGACAAAAGTAACAAAACAGGTTTTCGTACTGTGGCTGATTGGTACCAAATTTGGATTGGGTCAAAACATTTCAACTGATGAAACATATACGATGGCAAAGCTGACCCCAAGCCTGTCCCATGCAGTTAAAGCCAGTCTGTGAGCAGTGATCACAAACATGTATCACACCATTTGTCTCAAATCTGCCCTTTTGTTGTGACCCCTTGAATGAAAGCTATACAACAGATTGTTAAGTCCAGAAATACAGTTTTCTATTGGCCACAGTCAGTCACATCCTCAAAACCTGTAAATATTAAATTAAAAATGAAATTAAAACCTATGGAAATGGTCCCTTCTGAGATGGAAGACTCACTGACTGTTATGTCATCAAAATAGAAAGATATTGAGTTGCCTATGAGGAAAAGTACCATGGAGGAAACTAGCAGCTTTATTTTCTTTACCAACAGACACACGTTTAAAAACTTATAATAAATATTAAATATTATAAGATTTCAATCCCAAATGAAGGCCTGGCCTCCTCTGCTTCTGACATAAATAAAGGCCCTTACTCTCCACTGCTACAGCTACTGTTTTAGATTTGTTCACTCCATGATTTTCAGTAGTCATATTTTGTGTTTTTGAAATGAGTCAGTTCTCTGCACACATGATTACACTCAACATGCTTGTTCCTGCCACGTAAAGCTGCGCCCCTTGATCAATAAGTCAGCGATTTCAAGTGAGACACATTACTAATCCACACAGAGACAGCTGTCTTTATTTGGCAACATCTGTCACTTCGCCGGGGTTGAGCTAAGCAGCGTCACGTCACGTCGCCTGCCTGATCCACAACTCATCCTGCCTGACGACACACACACACACACACACACTGTGTACAGTCAGAATGTCTCTCCACTATTTGAATCTGGCACAAAACTGTCTGATGTGATGCTGCACAGTTAAACTGCTAGATTTTCCTCAGTATTTCACAGTCATTTGAACAGCTGCAGTATTAGCTGTGCACAGTATTTCTCCTGGTGACTGAGGACTGCTCATGGCCACTGAGGATTTAGTCCAACTTTTTAAAACGGCGGGGGATTAGAGAGCCAATTCCATCCTTGCATTCCCCACTACGGGCCAGTGCCGGAGCTCAGCTTATGTCTGTGTGTGCATGTGTGCGTGTGTGTGTTTTTGACTTGCTCGCTACTTGCTGGTAACGAGCTAAATAAACAGTAAAATAGGGGGAAACGTGCACGTCTTACAGTGCAATAACGGTGCCGCAGCTGAATTCCAATGCATGATTCATTAGACACGAACCCCGGGCTAATGATTAAAAATATTTCCTCGTGTAAAACATTCAGCCAAATACATAAACGTTCCTGCGGGGCGAGGAATACATTAGCAAATGAACTCATGCTAATGTCTCACTAATGGTAGGACATGATTCATGATTGACAGGTGCTTTTTATGTTGCTGAGGAGCAGCAGACAGGCGGGCGCGGGGGGCTTGTAAAGGGATGATGGTCAGGCGGAGGATCCCGCTTTCCTCCGACACGCCGGCGAGTTGTTCAAAACGCTTTCGCTCTGTCAATCACGGCCCGATGACGCGGCGAGCTCGGTATCAGGGCTCTCAGGAAGGGACACACACTATCAGCGCAGCCTTTCCCGCCCCATCCTCTGCTCCCGCTCTGCTGCAGCCTAAACTCTGCGTTTATGCTGACTGCAAGAAATCTGCAAGAGCAAACACATTCAATTAACTTCACTGCATTTTTTTTTTTTTTTTTTTTGCAATGGCTTTACTGCCTGAGCCATTAACTTGAGACTTAGAGCCAAATAGTTTTTAAATTTCAGCTGAGTCGAAGATATAAACTGGGGTTTTATTGGGGAATGTGCAACTATACAGGAGACATTCTGCAACAGCAATACTGCATCCAGCTCCATTCAGCGCTGGGCTCATTACTCAAAAAGTAATTTTTCGACTTATTACCATCTAGTAGCAGTTATTCGTGGCACTTCATCCCACTCCTGCTTTACTGTTACACCTCTGAAAGTGGCGAGTGTGTCTGTTCCCGTCATCTCCGATGACGGGAACAGACACTCCTCGTGTAACAAGAGAATTTTAGTTGAATTGATTCAGCTGCACCAAAAACTGCATTTTCTCAAATGGCCACCTGAGGTCAGTCCCCATAGACTCCTGTGTTATAAAACAGAAGTCAACATGTTTTCAGAAATCTCATTTCCTCATTAATGTTGAGGTGGCGTCAAGGAGTATAGCTTAGACACGATGGCTGTGCGTGCGTCATGCTTTCCATGCTGCCTCCATGTAAACGGGTTCGAGCAGCCACGCCGCCCGTGTTAGACGCTGAGCTCTGAGGTCGAATTCGCAAATATAGTTTGTGCAAGCTGCACGTGGCTCCCAGCGAAAACAGGCAGCGAAAACGATCTGTTGATGGTCATGTTGGCTTCTTTGGCAAAGTTTGTAAAAATCCAAAGTTGTGAGATATAAGACTGGACATAAACACTGGGCAGAACATTAAATACTAAAAAGGTAAAATATTTAAACAACCCTATGATGATTCTGTCTTTTCTGTTTTCTATAAGCGATCCATCAATCGCTGATCCCTGAGCGACACCAGTGTAAAGCCAAACTCGGTACAGAGGCAGGGCTGCCAGGAGCAGCGCTGATGCACACACGTTCCCTGTGTGAACACCACGAGCATCCACAAGCTGCAGCAGCCAGGCCCACATGCATGCGTGCACATGTGCGGACCAAACACTAGCTGATGTCCACCTTAGCTCCATCCATGCTCCACCTCCTCGCTGACAGCCAGGGGGCGGAGCCAGGCACCGGCAAGATGGTGACAGGGGAATTATTTCATTCTTACATACAGTCTACACTTTAAATACTCCTTTGTTGACGCTAGTATTAGCCGCCACAGCAAAAAGAGCATTTTTCAAAAATGCTGATGACAAAGTGAAATGAAACAGTGAATCAGAATGACAGAGGAAGTTGAGGCTTCATCTTCTCGCAGGTTAAAAAGTAGAGTTTTAAATAAAGTACGGGACATTTCTCCAGCTTCTCTCATTACCTCTGGGAGCTTCTCCTAACAGCTGTGAGATTAGAAACTTAATGCGGCCTTACCACAGGTTTTCCCCCAGCAGGCCCTGACAGTTAAAATGTCCACGGGGGAACGCGAGCGCCCCTCCTGTTTCATACATATTCCCGCCGCATCACAGCTGCTTGGAGAAACATTTCTGTCTCCTCGCTATCCGATCACTGTTCCCTCTCCAAAACACGGCGGTCACACAGGAAACTCTTGTACATCCCCGTGGTGGAGCTGCTCCCTGCGTCCCGAGCAGCTAATGTTTTAAGTAATGGCTTGTGAGGCCTGACAGATCGGCCGCGCTCTCCCCTAGCTGCGGGCCCCGACGCTGGGAGAGCAAATCCATCAAAGCGACAGGATGAATTAGTGCCGAGACACCTCACTACCTGTTAGGAGGAACTCCCATCAGCAGTAATTGATTTGATAAATGCTCCGGCATATATGGAGTGAGAGACGAGGGGGGAGACGGAGAGCCACGCGGGGTGACGGAGGGAAAGTTTCATACTCGGTGTGATAAAGACAGACGCCTGACGCTGTTTCCAGTGTCCGACAGCAACTTTTGATTCACCTCTGTCAACATCACTGTCCCTAACTCACACTGACTTTAAAACATTCACCTAATAGACTTTACTGCCTGAAAACACACTGAAAACACTGCTCAGACAGAAGAGTCGTCCTTGTTCGGAGTTCATATCAGAGTCAGCTGCATCGCTGTAACTGTCCTGGCCTGGTTTTAACTGGGCCGGCAGCTACGGTGTTGGACCGATCGTGACCTCGGCCATTTTTCCGAGATTTAGAATATTTAGAAACCTGAGGAGGTTATTATATTTTAGAAAAACCCAGATATACAGCGGCTGCTTTTACAGGCTGGCTCCTGCATTTTTATTTAAACTGGATTTTGATTTTTAACGACATCTTTCTCACGCTGTGGAATAAAACACGGACGCTTTATTTTTGTGGGCTGCAGTTTCCTCTTAATTTCCCCAGGTTGTTTCCTGTAAATAATTATTGTGTCTTACAGAATCGAACAGAATGCAATCATCTAATTTAATTAAGTAGAAAACAGTTCAGAGACAGTTACTTTAATTAGCTCAGTTAGTTAGCTGGAGAGTTTCTTTGGAAGAACCACCCCGCTGCAGGTTGAACCTGAGGGAGATCCAGCTGGAGTGTCTGATTAAACGCAGAGTGAGCAGGGGTTTGTTTCAGATTTAAGTCATTGTAAATACTAAAGGTGAGATTTCATATTGCCGATGGAAATGTTTCTACAACAAGCTCTGAACCCTGCAACAGCAGCAGTCAGTGTGAGTGTGGACTCCTGATCTATGCTTTCATAAAATTCAGGAACAGTCGTGCTCCAGAGTAATTTGCTGTCCACAGGTTCAGCTTTCACTGCTCAGTTCCCCACACTGTGGAAAAATACCTCTGTACCGCGTCACTGTGCAGAATTCAACATGGCATTTGACTTTCCTTTGTTTTCACTCCAGTAGTTTAACATCGTCCGGATTACACCTGTTGTTGTAATCCCCCATCCTGCGCGCTTCATTTGGTTTTATTCAAATCAAAATGCACTTGTAAATGTGTAAGTGGCCTCTAAAAGATGATTTTTAAATATTTGCCCTCTTTCAGTCTGCATGCTGTTTTTATATTCAAACTGATTTTAATTTGCCTTTATTTCCCACTGTCACAGACTCTAGCACAGTGCATTGTAGGGATTTAGTTACTTTCCTCTCTACCTGAGGAGGTTACAGCATTATTTAAATACCTGCGGCTGCATTAGGTGACTGGGGCTAATGTTGCAAAACTCTTGGCCTCCTCTGTATTTGTATAATTTATTGATATGTCTAATTTGTATGTGTAATAATAAGATAATAATATGAAATCACATACACCTTGATAGAGGATTTGATATCATCAACTCGTAACTGGCTGAAGAGATTAGTTCACTTACTCTATTTCTGACAATCATTGTTTTATTATTAATATAACTGACTGGAGCACAGCTGAAAGCAGCAGACATCAAATTGCATTTCATCTTCATCACTTTCTCTGGGCTTTACCATGCTTGCAGCAGTTCTAATCTGTGGAATTTGTATAAATGATTTCTCTCTCTCTGGTTCTAAGTGTTTGTCCTGGACCTGCTGTGAATGTAGTTGACAGTAAATGGACCTTGGGTTGAGCTTAACTTTTCAATATTCCACCTTCAGGGGGAATTGAATTTAAAATGACTCTTAACAATGTGACTGACCGTGATGGAGTGGTGGCGCACGTGCGGGCAGCGCACTTGATGGAATTTCACCTGCACACGAGCTGCTGCATGTCCGGCTTGCACGGCAACATAAGCTGTGACACTGACAAAACACTGATAAATAAATCAAACAGGCTTTACGTCAGCAGGCAAACACACACATGACAGCAGTGTGCGCTGCTTTAAAGGGGATGCTGACCGAACATCAGCTGACTACGGGAAAGTAACGTCTCTGTCTGCTGCGGCGGCTCCATCACCTGCAGCAGTCCCATAGCTTAAATCAGTCCTTTAGAGCTCACATCTAAATTCAGCCTGTTTTAACAGACACTGACTGTAAACAGAGGAATGCATGTGAGCATGTTTACACTGTATATTTGAACAAGGCCCTGCATGGAATTCACTTTCCCTGCCTGAGGTAGAAAAACATGAATTGATGGCATCGGAATGATAAGAGGGAAATAAATCTGGAAAATGGCAAACAATAAGGAGGAGTACATCTGATTCCCAGGAAGGAAGGGAGCGTTTGAAGTCGAGGGTCAGCCTGATAACGAGAGTTATTCACGTGAGTCTGAGGAGAGGGTGTGGAGAATAGAAAGTCAGAGCGCGATAACCAGACAAGTAGACAGAGCAGTAAATGAGAAAGGGAGATAAGGCAGGAGCGGAGGGGCCTCCTCCTTCTCCTCCTCCTTGCCTTTCGCCACCGCGACACCTCTCCAAAGGATGACTCTCATCCCGCTGACACGTGATTGACAGCTGTCAGGCGGATACACGCGATCCTCGCGGCTGTTTTCTCTAACCTCCTGTGCGACTGGAAACCATCCGCGGGCAAAAAAAAAAAAAAAAAATAGAATTGTATTTCTGAAAATCAATACGAGCACAATCTCCAGGGCTGCTGTAAGTAATGAGGCCCTGTCATTTGCAGCATCGGGGAGCTGATAAGGACTGTGATTGGTCTATTCCATCATGGAGCAGCACTTGGTCCTGATGGAAAAAAAGGACACAGAGGACTGTTCTGTAATGTATTGATTAGAGGATAAGCTGCATTTAAGGGTGTTTGCAGTAAAATTAAATTGTTATCATTAAAGTTATGCCGTCATGTAATGATGAGGCCCAACAGCGCCCCCGGGGGTGTGTATCCTGAAAAACTGAACCCATAACAGAAACTTTAAACAGCTGCAGCCCATTTGACTCAGTGGGGTGTAGCTGACTGATGCGTGGCAACTTATGTCTAATCAATGATAGCAATTATTCACTCACTTTAGGACCCAAATGTAATTTTATGAGAGGTTGGAAATGACTAGTTTTGACAATCCAGCCACTCTGCTCTCTGCGGTGCTATTCTACTTTTAAAAAAATATATAATTTCATCTTCTTACTCAGTCATTTTAAGTGTGAACTCACCTGTTCACTAGATGACATCCAAGCAATAATAACAGTGAGCCACTTACGCTGCTTCCAAACCTATTCTAAAGCAGGCCTGGTAACCTTGTTCTCAGGATTTATATGTATTATATGTTATATGTAATTTTTCCATGCGGGAATTATTAATTTTTTAATTTTTTTTTTTACCAATGTTACAAACACCAAGTTTGGGACGCATTTTTAAAAAGGCATGAAGATATACATTTGAAAAAGAGCAGTGGTGAGGTTAAAAAAGGCTGTTTGTTATGGAACATTTGGCTAAGTGGAGGTCATACCTACATTCACCATTTAAAGCTGCACTAATCAATACTTTCATAACCGTGAAGATGAAAATGCTAATGTCTAATCTAAAAGCTATGACTACTGCCTCACAGCTTTGGGGCTTTTTATCCTCTTTAAGCAAACTGTTTTGGTTTCATGGGCCACAAACACCACCCAGCTCAGGTACACCCACTGTACAGAGCAGCTGAAGAACATTTAGCCGCTAAAGAACCAGACGTTTCTCTCAGAGGCTGGTGGAGACCAAAACAGAGCTAAAAGGAGAGTGTGATGCTCTGCGTCCGCTGGATGATTGAGAAGACAACTGAAGTGTGTACTGTAGGTTAACTGGACACTGAGGGCCAACAGCAGCTTGGATATATTCAGTGTCTCATAATGTTGTTAATGTTCATCTAGATCAGTGAAGCAGGCAACATACGATGAAACGAATATTGTTACGGTGACATTTGTGCTCACAGATCCTTGAGGGACTCATTTTGAAAGATTATACCATTACACCTTTACATAATGTGGCTCTGTCTGCCAGTAAGAGTCATTCTCAGGCAACAATTCAATACATGAGGACAAAATATTGCTTTTGTTGGCCCGGCACACCTAAACGAAGACATATACATGTATAAATATGCACTTATCTCATATGATCCCTTTTTAGTTTAAAAACAGACGAGCATCAAAATGATAATACACACTTCAGGCTGCGTTTAAGTGCGTGCAGTGAAAATAAAACACAAGCTGCGTTGATTCAACTCGTCTCTCATTGGAGCCAAACAAGAAGGGTTCGAGTCGAACAGCGCTGCCTGCTGTTGACTTTCCGTGTCAACAGCCGAGACGCACTTTTGAGTCTGAGACGCAAAAATAATTTGCACACCCAGGCTTCACAAACCCCTCTAATGGTGTTCTTCTTGCGCAGGGAAGTGTTAGACACTGCTTGTCAGCCTCAATGGAGCTCTACTTACTGGCTAATGTGCTTCTCTCTTGTACTAAATTTGAGAAACTAGTCTGGAGCCCATCCTGATAAAGCTCTGCCGCTTAAAATTCACTTACACATTGAAATTTTGAAAGTTTGGGTTTACTCTTCTTCTCATTTGATCTTATTTTATCTTTATAGCTTCGATAATGTGAGGTTATCTATGACGGCAGGTGTAGGGAGCCATACTCCAATGCAAAACCATCAGAAGTTAGATTTTAAAATGGGACTGACCTGGGTTTGTGAGAATAATTCAACTCAAAGCTGCTCAGTGTGAAACCATTGGAATTAGCCCTTACAGCTGGTCGCACAAATCCACAGCACCTCCTGCTCAGCGTGTCACCTATTCTGCTTCTTAAGTATCTTAAAGGCTGACAGCTACTGATGTTTACTGTGTCCTTTACCTTTTCCTGCCATCTGCGAGCAGGCAGGGAGAGAGCAGCAACACTGGGATTGTCAGATTGCTGTTGAATCTAACTGACTTTATCGTTTGTACCTCTTCCAAAAAAAAACCCCAAACATCTGTGTTGACGATTTTCAGTCCGCTTCTCCTCGGTTGTGTTACACATCAGATTGTTTGCTCTGAGTGACAGCAGCAGCGCAAACAGCTCGGCCTGACAGACATGTGGGTGTTGACGACAAATTGGAGTACAGTACTCGTAAAGCAGGCCGAGCATAAAAGTCACTCGCGCTCGCCTCCCCCCTCTTTCTTCCTCCCCTGCTCTGCTCCACATTTCTCTTACTCCATCTGGCTCTGCGCTATAAAGTCAGAAAGGGAACCGCAGGAGTCGCTGCTTTGAAGATTCGACGCCAGGATATTGCTGTGCTCTGATATGAAGATTGGAAGGGAGAGCAGATATAGCACAAGGATAATTGCAGTGCATAACAAACAGCCCACATTAGAGTGAGCAGCCGTACCAGCATGCAGAGTTTTTCTGATAACAGCGAGTGATTGTCTCCTGGAGATGAGTTCGAGGGAAGACGATCTTATTTGTTTCAACTTAAAAACGCAGAATGAGTCATTTGGTCAACCGAAAACCAAAGACCTGTGTTGACACAAGGACCTCCAGAGTCCATGCCCCCTGTGGAGCAGGAGGTCAGGAGGACTGTGTTGTCGTGAAGCTTTTGTGAGTTGCACTTGTTCACTTCATGTTTCCTACCAACAGTCAACAGTCTTTAAATAAATAAAACCCAGACCACAACAACCGACTCACCTTGAACAAGGTAGGCGGACAGATCAACAACACGTGATCGTTCCACGACCTTAACCACATGTCTCTTACTGTAACCACAATGACAAAGCTCCTCTGAACTACATGAACTAATGTTTCCTTCAACCACAACAATCCCTTTCTGAATCAATGCAAGTTGTTGTATTACCAGAAGCAAAGCCGACCTTGTCCTCAGTGTTAGCCTAGCTGTTAGTCTAGCTAGTCTAGCTACCAAAAGAGAAATCCCTGCGAGTCAGATGCCACTAATGATGTGAATGTGTTGCTGATAGCACTGAATCCCTGATTGAAAGCTCCTCCATGCGAGACGGGTTAGGCCTAAAGTTAGCTGGATAAAAAGCAAATGCTGCTCTGTAAGGCTGGCATTTTACAGTGACTGGGCGATTTATACGTTTGTAGGAGCAAAATCTGGTTTCATTTTCAGTTTGGTTAATAGACTTTTCTGAAAATGTATTGGTACGGTTTAGACACAACTATAAGGTCAGCCACAGTGTTTGTGTTTTTCGTGGGAGGGGTGCAAAATCCTGGAAAAACAAAGAAAGGTTCATGAACATGGGTTTGTAGATACAGTCTGTATTTAGTTCAGCCTAAATCTGACCCATTTATCCACCTAGCTTTAGCTTTTGTTGTTATGTTAAGGAAATAATGCAGGGAGCCTTCAATAGGTTCCCATATAGCTTTAATAAAAAAATAGTGGATTAATGAAAATCTTGAAAAATATGGTGTTTTATGTCACAAAAATATAAAAATTTTGTTTAATTTTTTCCTCTGGGATCATTTTGAGGCCTCTCAGCTCCCCCTACCCTCCTCATAGGACCGCCTGCGACTGAGAGCACTGGATACTAAACTCCTCAGTGAAACCCGCACTAATAGAATCCTTTAACAGCTCTTCACACAGGGCGAAGCTGGGTTCATTGCAGGTTTTACACCGCTGAGTAAAACCCTTCCACATTCCACTGCAACGATTTCCCCAATACACAGCCCGTCCAATACCGTCAACCGATATATAGCTCTAAACCTGGGTTTGAGACGCTCACACCAGTGTTCATCACTCATTGATTTTTTTATAAGTCATCCATACATGTCTCTGGAGCGGGACGACAGCGCCTGCACGGCCAGTCGCTGTGACCTAACAGGCTGGAAAGATCTAAAGTAGGAGATAACGAACACGGCCGGTAATTCCCATCAGTGGGTGCCGTAACTGTCGGACTGTGCAGCAGACGTGAGCTCCGATGGCAGATCCATCAGTGCCAAAGCAGTGGAGGGAGGCATTGCCCCATCTCCCCCCCCCCAACACACCCATCCGCACGCATTTCCACCTCCTCCTATTCCTCTTCCTCCCGTGATGAGTACCGCATCTCAGCCTGCTCTGTTTCACTGGTCAGTCAGGCCCATCATCAGGTTAGGAAGCAAGGCAATCCATCACTGTACAGCTCCAGCTCCAGCCTGCACTGCATCCGGGCAGCACCACGACACAGACGCTGTCTGTATCTGCACGGACAGTATAGTCTTCATCACAGTGAATTCAGCCTGAGCAACTGAAACCCTCCTCTAAAATCTGCACATAATGAGAGTTGCTCATGCACCGGAAATACAGTGAAGTCATTTTTCTCAATTTCAAAAGACTTTCTCTGTAATTTTGTATCATCAGCATTTTAATAAAAGATTTGAACAAAAATGCACTTGATGTTTCCTCCTGTGCAGAGCAAGGGCAAAAACTTCCCTCCTCGTCAATCAAGCCCTTCAATCAATGTGTTAATCATCTACTTAAAATGTGATGATGTCAGTGAACATCACATATCATTGTTAAATGACTTCAGTATTCCTTTGACATATTAAACTCTCCTAATCACCCCTGCACTGAGAGAAAGATATATTCATATATATTTTATATATTTCAGTTTTATAAGGTGATGATTCTAATTTAAACTGTTACTTTTTAAATACATATTCAAATGATCAGTAATTAATTATATTAAAGGTTGAGTTTGATTTGGGTATTTCAGGAACATTTTTGCTTTTTACTTTTACTACATTTTAAGTTTTAAGTTAAAATGCTTGATGTATCTATATGCTTTTGAATCTAATATCTGAAGGCAGGACTTGCGGAATGCTGGGAAGACTATTGCGCCCTCTGACAGGGAATTGTGATTTGGTTCTATGTAAATGAACATAACGACTGAGTCGGAAAAACTGGAGCTCACTTCCAAGTAACGCTGCCTCCAGCGCCGCTTGCAACTGTGCTTGCTTTCCAAAATCAGTGGTGAGGGGCCAGTGAGGGATCACTGTAATGATAAATTAACATAGTAACCACACAGCAAGAAAATATAGAAATGATTACATTTCATAGGACAGAAGAAAACAGATTGTAAGGACGGATATTTTTACATTTTGGACGGTTTGAATTAAACTTGATTAGCTTGAGAACAAAGGTTTGATTCTAGTGTTGTTAGTGACGCCTAGTGGTTGTCAGGGTGCACCTTAGCACCTAGCAATATAGAAGGCAATTTGACCATTTTTGATTTTAAAAATCATAAGAATCATTTAATAAGAAGATATGGTTTGAGTCTCCATACACAACACACCTGCAGCTCATCCCTGTTCTCTGTGCCTTCAGCTCTTCTAACGTCTCCACTAATAACAATGCCCCCAAAATATATGGCATGTACAACAGAGGATGCAAATGTAAACAGCGTGCCGTCCCGACTTGGGGAATCGCAAACAGAACCTGCCAACACGTCACAGCCGGACGAGAGCGAGAGAAGCTGTGGAGCAGATTTTACGGAGCATCGCTGCAGAGGAGGCGGGGAGGGGGAGCCAGACTCTGATCAGACCAAACGTGTCAGATGGGCCCAGTCGCCGGGGAAGCCATCGCCATTACACACTCATGTGCACATGTTGGCTTATAATACTGTAATATATAAGATGGGTCTGAAAATCTTAATAATATAAATGATAATAAAATATTTTTTCATTTGTACGATGATTTGAAGTAAAATTTGGGATTTTTATTCTTAAAATAATCAAATAATCATTAGCATTTATTTAGCCAGCACCTGACTGTTCCCCTTTCTAAAAGCCTCAGTCTTCTATCTGTTCATCATGACTCTTTGCTCATTGTTTTTTACTGCCGTGGCTGCAGATGGAGTTAAGAGGAGCACCAGCGCAATGAGCTGAAGGATGCTAAAAGGCTCGGCAAAGCCCAGCACAAACACGGTTTTGATTAAGCTTATGCGCCGTAGTGTAGAGTGCATGCAGAGGTATACTGAGATGCGTAGAGAAAGGCTCCCTGCAGGAATGATCAGGGCATGGAGCTGTGGGACTGAGGCCACACCACCACGCTCAGTCACCAGGACGTACAGGATGGCTCATCACATCACACCGCGTTTTCATGGATCAAATAACTAATTAAAACCTAATTCATCAGAAAAAGGAACGTGTGAGATGAAATCAACAGAAACTTTTTGATGAAAAATTCATTTGACGTGCACGTTTATTTTTTAGTTTGGCCCTATCCGCTAACACGTAAGGGGCGGGGTTAATGACTTCATAATGGTGCCAGCCACCAGGGGGCGCTCGAGATGCTTTGACTTGGCTTGTGAGGAGCTGTCGCGTTGTCCATGTTTATCTGCAGTCACCAGCAGAGACCCCTGCTCATATTACACATTCCATTCATCGTTACTATAACAACACCAAGTGCAGCTTCAAACACTCAAAACTGCTCATACTGTTTTTTGTTGATTTCAGATATTAAATGTTCATAAATCAGGACAGGTGGTGAGAGAGAGGGTAGAGGCAGGGGCCTGAGTGCCATCAGAAACACTGTTGAATCATCTCATGTGAACGCAGATATCAGTGCGAGTGCTGGAGAGGTCTGCTCTATCACTTCAGCTGCGGCGAGGCGAGCACGCGGCCGACTCTGGAGTCAAAGGAGTACCTGGAGATGTAAAGCAGGTTGGACGAGGTTATCTAATCACTTCCTGCCTTCAGAGACGCTTCTCTCCCCCGGGCTGCTTCAAAGTGCTGCTATATCAAGGCACCGCACGCTCCACCATAAACGGATTGCTCTATACGGAGTGGGAAGCAGGGGCTGGTGGGGTGAGGGTGGTGGTGGGGGGGCTGAAGCTTCCCCTCAGGATCAAACCCAGGTCGGGAGCCAGGCTGGGTTTTTTGAGAACGACGCCCTTCAACGATCAGCTCCAGCTTTGACCTCTGAACTGTGAACGCGATTGAAAATCTGGAGCAGCGCATGGAGGAGAGAATAGAGGCTGTGGTCATTAATCACAGACGCCGACCGCCTCGCACACACACACACACACACACACTGACGATATTCAGCCTGCAAAGTCAGACTGGGTGGTTGTTCTAAGAGTATTTGAGGGAATCCCCCCCTCCCCCAATTTAACACCATCAAAGTTCCAGGGCAGAGTTCCCCTCATTCACCCCCTCTGGATCTGAATAGTCATCCCTGCAATGATGCATGCAGAGAAGAAAAATAACCAAAGCACCGCTTCCAGACACCACAGTGGGTGCTCATATCATTGACTTTATGGCCAAACATCAAGGTCAAGTGTTGTTTTGGTTGTTTGCGGGCGCGTGGGGGCCGCCTGGGGAGGCTGAGCTCAGATCAGACAGCCCGGGACTCAACGGCAGGATCACAGAGGTTACAGTTCAAGCAATATAAAGCTCCACACAGAGGCCGAGTCACCTTGATGTGTCAATTCCAAAGTTGTGCACCATCAATCTCTCCGCCGAGACGCACAGCAGCACTCCGGTCGAAGGTCAGAGGTCGGCCTCACGTGTGGAACCTCAGTGTCAGGTCTTCCATATTTTTTAAAATGCTAATTTTGGTTGACTTCATTACATTACAATCTAATTTCCTTCATTATCTCCTTCAGAATTCTGTCTAGAAACTGTATAAATTTAATCTAAAGGTATATTTTCTTTTTTCTGTGCTTTTCCATTATATCATGCATTTCTAATTCTATTATATTATGTTCATTTTGATGATTGATTCTTCATTTTAGTTATTTTCCAATCATAAATGACAAATATGATCTGGTACCAGCTTTTAAACATGATAATCTGCTGCTTTTCATTTTGTTATATCTCTGTGGGCCGGACATCATGTTTGATCCATTATAACAACTATTTTCCACATTATTCTGAATTAATCAACACAAATTAACAAATTAATAAAATCTATATATATAAAAATCACAGCTGCAGCCTTAACTAAGACATTGACAGTCATGTGGACCTGATTGATACTGGATGTTTAAACCCAATAACAATATAAATATTTGACTGGAGCACAATCTGATCATGTGTCAGCCTTTTCTCAGATTATATATATGAGGCGTATTGAGGCGTATTGTTGTTCAAATTAAAATATAATATACAGTATGTTAAATGTTAAAAATATAATAATATAATAAAATAATCATTTCTCTTTGAAATAATTCAACTGGGGTTCGCCGGTAGGAAGCCAGTGAGGGAACACGTCATTCTCACTACACTAGTGGCTCTAGCTGGCGTTCATGGTGGCTGCACAGAGGAAGAAGTGAGAGGAGCCTGAACACCTAATACACCAAACTACTACAGTTCCTTTGTGTTAGGTGAATGAAAGTGTCCACAGATCTAACATATATTAGTGGTATAAGGTGGTATATTTCGATTTTTATTGATTCCATAATTAATTCAACCACTCTGTCACTGCAGATAAGGAGCAGAGAATGCTCACAACCTTCATTTCAAAATAGTAATTCATACCTTCTCTGAGTGGATCCCAATTTCTTGGGCATTAAATCTTGCCAGAGCAGGCCTGTGTCATTCTTCAGGACCTGTAAAACCAAGCCAGTGACCTAAGGAATACACTCAAGGACTCTTAAAACCCCCTCAAGGAGTTATAGAAGCACCTGAATGACCCCTCAGACACTCTGAACATCCAGTGAAACCTGCTGAAGACCTCTGGACCCTCCTCAATAACTCCTGCACCTCATTAATAACAAGACAAAGCCCTTGGAGCACCATCAGAACCTCCTCATGAGTTGTCTTAAACCCTGGTGAGGACCCCTGGAGTCCCTCAAGCATCCCTGGATCTGCATTTTGAGAAGCCCCGCAGCTCACAACCACTTGTCACCGAGCCGAAGCCGGTGAATGTAACAGAGCTGGGTAACTGGGCTGAGCTGAGGCCACTGAGACGGCGGCGGTGGCGGCAGGGGAATTGCAGTGTTGTTCTCCGAGGCTGAACTCTCAGCCCTTTTGTACTCGGCTCTCTCCAGCAGCCGGGCTTGAATAGCTCCAAAGTGACGCCTCCATGCTGCTTTAAAAGCTAAGTAGCACAAAGGTTGAAGGAGGAACTGAGAGAAATGTTCACTTAGTCGACATCTGGGCTGAAAATACAGAACACTCCACACTCTCCACGGCTCACACTTGATGGCCACACAATGCACTTGTCCGAGCGCGTGCAGCCTATATCCCTGTATTTGTGTGTGTGTGTGTGTGTGTGTTCGGTCGCACAGCATGTGGGCATTTGTGCAAATGCCTTTGCTATATAATTGAATTAAAACTGGCCCGCTCTTGATTTCGACTTCAAACAGCTCAATGAAAACACATTGCTTTTTTATTATTAGGAGCTAATTTAGAGGTCTGCGGGCTGGAGAGTGGGTATTGTCGGATTGGGGGGAGGGTGCGTGGGTGGGGTTCACACTGTGTGAGCTGTACTGTAGTGATCTCAGTGGGACTTTCTTTCCTCCCCACCGCGCAGACTGCTTGACACTGTAGGCCCCATTTGCACTGTTTGATAATAACACCGTAATGGGAGTGCTGTGACTGCTGCCAGTGGGACCTCTGCATCTGTTTCTCCCAGGAGAAGGGCAGCAGTGTGTGCCAAGTGGGCCCCACCGCCTGACTTCAAGTCACAATGCGGCACCAGGCCCGGACTAGAACCACATCAGCGGCGTCGACGTGGCTCAAATCATAAATCCTCACGTGTAGTCTGAGCTCCTGTATTGCGGCTGCAGGATGAAGCCGAACTGAGATGAACTCTGATGAACTCACGAAACACGGTCACAACAGCTCCAGAATGAAGATGAAATAGAATCAGTATCCGAGCAAATATGGGAAGCATAATGTACAAAAAAAGTTCAAATTAAAAAATTACATTACAGAGATGAATCATGTAAGTAAAAATAAGCATTTAAATAAAAATATTCTTAATGTCATAATAATATTCAGCTTGGAGGCCAAAGCAAACAGCAAAACAGCCTGCGCCCTCTTCCTGGACAGATAGGTGGATAAAGGTGGATGTTCCGGTGTGTGTGTGTGTGTGTGTGTGTGTGTGTGTGTGTGTGTGTGTGCACATGTATGAACTGGTTTTCAAACTGCATTCAGCTTTCCCTTCATAGTAGCGCAACATCACTGGGGCTGCAGTGTTAAGCCAGAACCGAACCCAGCGCGTTTAACCCTGCGTCCGCGCAATGCTCTAAGCTTCAAACACACGCCGCTTCCACCGGAATGAAGTCACGAACGAAAATAACGGTGATCCCCGGAGCGCGATGGTGCGTGAGTGGACCCGTAATGGGTGATCGTCCGCGGTCTGTGCCGTGCTGCCGCCTACCTGGGCCGTGCTGTTATCGGGGTCAAGGCGCGGCTCTCAGACAAGAGGCTTAAGCAGAGACAAGAGCCTTTAACACGAAATAAAACCATCAAAGTTCAGCTCTAATCCCCGCCGCCGTGGATAAGGCTGACTGTTAACGGGGCTGCACAATAAGATCGGTTTACTCTAGGCGGGATGGCTTTGTGTGTGTGCGTGCGTGTATACAGTAGTAATGTGTGTATTATTGTGAGAGAAAAGAAACACGCCTGTGTGTGTGTGTGTGTGTGTGTGTCTGTTTCAGCTGCGCAATTCAACTCAGACAACACGGAGGAGCAGGATTTGGTGGCGCATGAGGCAGAAGGATTTTCATCACCCGCGCGCTCTGTTTAAAAAAAAAAAAATCCCACCTTTCCCTCTACAGGAATTTGACAATTAAAGGAAACGATCGCGTTGCAGGTGTCGCCGTGTCCGTGAGTGACAACCGGGCTTCAGAGGTGAAGTCAGCGCGGCAGCCGGCACCAGGAGCAATATTACAGGCAGGAGCGGCGCGGCCGAAATTTAGGGCTCGCGGGTTAAAATGAGAAGGCTGTCAAAAAGAGATCGAACTGCTTTGAACAGTAGTTTACATTTCAAAAAAGTTTATTAAATGTACATTTTTAAATCATAGCTGCATAATTCGGGTTCGGCCTGTAATCCCGGTTCTGGATTCGCCAGAGAACATCAGATTGTTGGTATTAAACACCTTCCGGGACCTTGGAGAGCTCCACGCCCGCCAGCTGCGTGTTTGACTTTATTAGTTTTAGATAAATGAAGAAGTCACGCATTTACACACCTGGTACTCTGTGGAAACAATCACCACAAGAGCTGTGAGGGGGAAAGGGTTTGGCTGTATTTATTATATGCAGAAATTAAAAGCAAAAGGGACTGAAATGTGTCACGTGTGTGTATCTGACAGCTCTCGCGCGCGTTTTCATTTTAGAGGGCGAAATAATTCCGATTTTAACGGGATTACACCTGTTGTCGTTTAACTGATTAGATCAAATATCAATTAGAAATAGAAATGATAATATTCAACCATCCTGTATCAAATAAGATCAATTTCAGTTTGAATATGTGTAGGTACAGCAGCATTTTAAACTTCTCTGGTTTGAGGCCTGATATTCCATTTATTCAGCCATCTCAAATGTGGGAGGTCATTTGGAAAGATTGAACGGGATATTTCCCCTCTCTTTTTTTCCTTTTACTGCGTGTTCATATCAAATCATAATGTAAATGCAAATATATAAATATGTTATGCAAATATTATAAAAATTAGGAGAGACATAACACTGACTACACTCGGTCTATCAGTTTTAAACTATCCTCGTGCTAAAAAACTACAGGATGTTGTCTTAGCACGATATATTTCATGTTTATAATATAGAATAAATTAAGTTCCTTATGGAATTTCCGATTTATTCAGCTCGCGAGTTGTTGCGCTGTCATTTCACGTGACTCATTTTTAAACATCATTCAGCACACTACATTTAAAAAGCATGTTTTACAAAGCTGGTTTGCTTTTACACTTCCTCGGTGAAATAAGCGCTCAAACGAGTGTTGACGTGGAGTGTGTCGTTCCCCGGTCTAACCCGCGGTGGGTGTGTGCTGTGCCGTGCTGTGTGCTTGTGCTGTGCAGGCAGCCACACTGTAGGTAATGTTGACAGTTTTGGTTTTGTTATATGGCGCCCCCGTGGAGACAGTTCCACCGCCTGTGCCGGGGAGCGGTGGCTCTTTTAGGCAGCACATTCAGAAGAAATTAGAAAAAGTCTGAATATCTTTCATCTTCGTTACGTCAGTTATTTTAATAATAATAATAATAATTATCATTGTTACATTTTCCCGCGCAAAGGGCTGATACTGAAGGAGAAAGCAGGTGCTTTTACGCACAGCGGAATTGCGCACAGGAAACTCACCTGGCTCTCGCTTTCACTGTCACACAATCGTTTTTACGTAAAGTGCGCAGGTGAAGCGGAATCCGTATTTCGATGACTTATAATAATCATAACAATTTACAGGCTCTGTACACACTGTGGCTGATCCGAACTAGCCGCGTCTGTCAAGCCGAGCGTATGCGTTCGGAAATACTTGCACAGTTCCAAGCGAGTTAATTCCTCTCACAGTGAGATAATGAGAACAGTTACGGCTTTTAGGCTTCTTGTCAGAGCAGAGTGCAGTGGAGAAAGTTGAGCTAGAGGTAGAGGCTGAGCAGGAGTTTCTAACTCACCAGACAAAGTGTAGGCGTCAGGAGGAACACGGCGCACCAACACGTCACCTGCATCCTCCCGGAGCTCAAAGTTCCACTAATTTCCCTCGGCTAGTAGTTGCGGCTTTGCGGACCATAAATCCACCTGGTATCCGCCTCACAGCACGGCCAAGCCCCTCAGCAGCCCGGAGCAAGGACTAACGCACCCATGACCGACGATCAAAGCTGAGAGTTAGAGGCTGGGGCGCAAGGACAGAGGAGCCGACGAAGGCTGCCGCTGGAGGAGGTGATGATGTTAGAGGGGTGGGGGCGACAACGCGGTTGCCGAAGTTAATCCGGGTGGGGCAACAGGGTCATAGCTTGAGCAGGTTCAGGTCCTATTGTCTGATAGCTGGTGCGCAGCAGTCAGACGCTCGATCTGAGGGGAACGGCGAGGGCTCCGCTTTTATAACACGCCTAGCACAACCAGAGCTCTCGCTCCAGGAGGGGGGGGGGCAGGAAAAGACGAATAAAACGAGAGGAGATTGGTCCAAGACGCAGCGAGGATGAGGAAGGCGAAGTTTCTCTCTCTCTTTCTCTCTTTTTCCTCTTAAACAGACGCTCGTGAGGAAAACGCGTTTCACCTTGGCTGCTGCTTTGCGCGCTTGATGTAGATGAATGAGCTGACATTCGGAACTCCGCTGCCAATAACTCCAGGCAGCCCCCTCCTCCTCCACCCGGCCCCAAAACAAGAACGACTCAAACCTGAGCAAATACAGCCCAACAGCTGCTGTTCGTGATGTCATTTCAGCATATTAATGCTCATCATCGCTGTCACTGCATCATTCCTTATAGTAATGCCACTAATAACATCCCCGGCATCTGCTCAACATCCAACAATGTGTTAAGCATTGTTATGCAAATTCACACACGCAAACCGTCCAGCGGAATGCAGAGGCACACCTCAGCAGAAAGCGTACCCCCATCCCATCAAGCGTTCATTGACTGTGCAGCAAAAAAAAGTCATTTTCCAGAAACAAGTGAAAAGAAGAGCACCCCAAACTCCTTCTGAGGGACATCAGCTGGCTGGCTAGGTTTTATAGAGATGAGTGTCAGTATTTCAAAGCAGCAAAGTATGAGAAATAAACTGCTGCAGGAGAAAACAGATGAATAAATAAATGAATAAATAAATGAGGTTGGTTGATTTAAACTGGAAACAATCCACTCACTGCAGAAAATGACATGCACAAAGCTTTTCATTTGTGTGTAGGGTCATAAACTGGAAACAAATCCAGTTATACTGGACTCATTTCCCCCTATTTAAGCCCTGCTCTTATTGTGCTCCAGCAACGTATTCACACTCACTGCAGAAAATGACGTGCACAAAGCTTTTCATTTGGTGTGTATGATCATATGTCATGGAATGAAGTCACCTCCATGGGGGGAAAAAAAGAGACTTTTTAACCCTTTAGTGTGCAACAGTTTAACAATATATTAAAAATAATAAAAAAACATAAATCAAATCCTTCTCTTAAGATTCAGACATGTTTTCTTCCTCTTAAACAAACAGCCTGCTACATCAGTGTGTCTTCAGGAGTTTGCAGCATCAACAGGGTTTGAGGTGGGACTTACCTGAACCTCACGCAGCTCTGAGTCACTGCATGTTTGTAATGACTTGTCCAGTTATGTCCCGCATGCCTGTCCTGTTTCACTCTGAAATATGTATTAATACAGAAGCCACACACTCTCAAAATGTTGTTTTATCTGGACTGTAAGTATAACTGTGTGTGTGTTCTGACCAAACGCTCTTTCCAACAGAACTCTGGGTCTCTGGTATATAGGATGTATCACAACCACAGGCGTCACCCAAGGGTTCTTCACTAGAATAAGCACACTCTCCATATGTTTTAAGAGAATTAGACTTAATTAAATCAAATTAGAAATGAAACAATTGATGAAAGTACGACTGGATTCACTTTCCAGAGATGAACCTACCTGAGGTTTGTATGTTAAATAATAATACATATTTAAGAATGTGTCCCATGTCCCACTTTGAAGGAGTGAAAGGTGGATTTTGACGCTTTATGTATTGGGGTGAATGATTGGCTCAGAAGGCATCAGTTTCTGTTGTGAGCTTTTAAGAACAAATGTAGATTCAACAAGATCCTGCAGTACGAGCCAACCAGGGGCTTTCAAGAACCAGTGAATGCTTGGGCCCCATGCATTTGCCCACGCTCTGTCAGCAGTGAGTTTCAGCTTGTAGCTTCCATCTTCTGTCGATGACCCTAACGAAGGCCACAAGCTGAAGCATGTTGGTCCGACGATTAAGCGTAAATGTCCTGGATGCCACAGGTTCTGCTGCAGCTTCGACCTCGTTACACACAGTTTCCTTCTCCATGCGCCTTAAAAGTAGGTGAAGTTGCTCTTTTCTCCTTCAGTCCTGCTTCTGCAGGGTGGGAAATATGCATGCCCTATGTAATAGTTTATATGAGCTGGTTCCCATTCACTGATGAAGACCATAAAATGTGGCTGAAAGCCCTGAAAATGCTAGGAGGTACATGTTTGGGTTAAGACCACTTTGTCAGTCATGCAGAGTAAAATTGCACATCCAAATTCATCCAATAGGTATGAACTGTGTTTTTAAATGTGAGTGGAAACCAGTGTGCATGTGGGTGTGTGTGTGTGTGTGTGTGTGTCTGCTCTAGATGCCAGCAGAGGCAAGACAAGGTGACTGAATCCTGAGTGTGTGTCTCTGGCCAGGAGATAGATAGATAGGATCCCTTTTGTGGAGGAACAGAAGGGACGGGGAGGTGAGCAGGAAAGAAAAGACAGGAGGGGCTGTGCTTTAATAAATCCCCAGCAGTCTCATTGCTACAACATTACAGTGGTCAAGCATTGTCGCCATAATTCAGCCAGCGGGGCTGATGGGATCCTGCTCTGAATGGCCCAGATAGCCTTCACGGGCCCAGCATGGCATGCAGTGGTAGAGCAGGCGGAGATAAATCACCAGAGTCTGGCTGACTTCCATTGTGGCTGTAATGAAGCACAATCTGGTCTCCGGCAAACTAAAGGGCCCATAATTCAGGATTAACTCAACATGCCCTCCTTGTTGATCGAAGATTCATTTCTGGATTTTGCCTTTTTTTGAACTTTGATATTCCAGTAAAGAGAATTAGCATAACTTGTATTTGTTTAGCAGCAGCACCTAAGAAGTTAAGCGTGGAAGTCGAGGTGCCTTCAGCTCGGACAGAGCGGAGTTTGTGTTTTGTTGCAGGCAATTGACATTGTTTCCTTGATGTTAACCATACCGCATTTGACATAGACTAGCACATATTAAAAAGAAGTTGGTTAAAAACACATTTTCACAAATTGGAATCCAGGGTTTTGTCTGTATCAACATTTGTGCCTGGTGACATGGCTGCCATATGAGACCATACCTTTACCTAACCATGCTGCCGTGAACAGACAGAAAAATAAAAATAAAAATAATTTCAAAAGCATTATTCTTGAACATAATTAGGCTTTTAATTAGGGTTGGTTGAATGACACCGTGAGATATGTAGACATCATATAAAATTGCATTTGCTGATTCATGTGATTGATTTGCCGCGTTCATTGCTGCAGTGCAAGACCTTCTGTAGGTAATGAGACCATAGATGAGACATGTTCAGACTGTGCCTTGTTACATCTGTTTGTAATGGATGTACCTGGGTAGCATCCCAGTCCCAAGTAAGGACAACAGCTAACAGAGAGCTGTTACAGTGTTAGGTCCATTGGGTTCCCCTGTACTTAAATAGAATAAGTAGATTACACCACGTTTTACTCTGACACCGAACATTGTCACTCAACCTAAACCGAGCATTGTGAGATAGTCCAGTATAAATGTCTAAATGACTGGTTTTACGCAGCACTCCTGAGGTTAACAGGAGCCCTGGAGGAAATGAGTGAAATAGTCTAAATACTGATATTTGTTATAGATCTCACCTCCCTGATTGAGAACATCTAATAATAATGGCTTGTGCAAACACTGAGCGTAGAGTCACCTCACGTCTGACGGCGGTTTGGCCTTGCTGGTGATAAAATGTATATCGCAAAGGCGTGAATAAAAACGGAGAAGCTGTTTAGAGCTTCGACTAACGCTCCAGAATGTGCTGCCTCTCACTAATATGGGCGGTTGGGGGGGGGGGGATGTATGAGTCTCATTGCATTTCAAGGGCGCTATAGAGCATCAGTGAAGCACCGCCAGTTAGAACTGAGCAGCTGAGTTGTGTCAGTGTCACAGAATGAGAACCGTTCTGGAGAGCGATGCGAACGCAGCCGGGGCCTGTCGACCATTACAGAAAGAGGGGAAAGAGAACATTTCTTACTTCTCAATCAAACACCTGCTCTCCTTCCTCTTTTCAGCACCAGATCGTCTCTCATTGATAGAGTATAATCAGGAGGTCAAGTTATTAATTTTCCAAGCACACCTTTTGGTGCCCATTCAGTGCTGGGGGAGAAAATTACAGGGTAGCCTCCTCCTAATAGCTTACTATTGGGCTGCAAAGGAGGAGGGGTAAGAGATAAAAACAAGAGAGAGGAAGAGGATGATTGCCCAGCTGAGTGATGCTGGCGTCCGGTGGCATGAATATGTTCGGCTGGCTCGGCTCCATCGCCGATTGTGAGGGCAGATGTTGCCGCGGGCCCTCAGGCGTGGCCGCAAGGCGGTGGCAGCAGGTTTGCCGTGGCTGCTGCCCAACCAGCTGCCATTTGAAGTGTCACTCCACATCCACAGCGAGGGATAGGAGTCAAACTGGGCTTGACCAGAAGGGCCGAGGGCGCGCTTCACGCCACGTGTGGCGACAAAAGGCCCGGCGGTCTGCAGTCACGGTCGAGGCTGCCAGTACTTTTCAGGAGGATGTGGAGGGTGGGCGGGCTGAGGGGGAGCTGACAGAGACAAATGGCTGAGCAGAGCGCCGGTCACAGGATGCAGCTGCTGCACATCAATCGCTTCCTCATCACAATTAGAATGACTGCCGGCTTCAGCGTCGAGGAGCAGGGACGGAAACTCGAGTTTCCATTTGGCTTATTGAAGGGTGTGAATGCAAGTGTTCAAGTGAAAGACAGCCAAAGATCTGAGACTTATTTCTGACAGAAACTTTCCCAACTTAACTTGGATGATGAGGAAAGCCTCCTGTCTTTAGCTTGATTAAAAGCTTTAATAGGTCTGCAGTAAAAGGGTTCTGGAACAATTCTCGTGAAAGGATGCATCAGGGTGACATTGTACTCACTGAGGTTTGGGAACGTGGTGACATGACTTTGAAGCGATCCTCTACCAGGTCTATGTCCAGTGCCAGTTCTGAGTACCAGGTGTAACCTAATGAATGTATCCATAATGTTGCTAATAACTGTACAGCTATGGTGAGATCGATAGTTTCAAGCTAGACCAGGGATGTGGTCAGTATATTGTGACGGAGGCTTCAAACAGACAGTTTGGGTAGAAACTGTTTTCTCTTGCTGAAGGCTCGAAGGCCGTTTCTTGTCCTGTCATGCTCATTTATGGGCTTGTTGCAGTGTTTGAAGATCTCAGCAGTTTATTTGTTGAGCACAGTCTTACATTCTGGATACTGCAGTGCGTGCTCATGGTGGGAACTGTTGGCTGTAATTACTATAAAGAGTTTGGTCTACACCTGCTCTGTATGCAAATGCCCTGAGGTAACCTCTGTTGTAATTTGGCGCTATACAAATAAAATTGAACCAAACCAGACAAGTGTCTATGATTTAAAGTTGAGTGGAAATGAAGAATTTTAACCCCTTCAGATCCCCATCCCTCTTATTATACATCCATTTATTAATGTTGCTAAATGTCTTTGTAATTTAATTGTAACCAATAAGTTTGTGCTCGGCTGTGGCTCAGAGGTAGAGCGGGTCCTCCACCTATCAGAGCATCGGTGGTTTGATTCTGGGCTGCATGCTGTCCTTGGGCAAGACACTGAACCCCAAGGTGCTCCTGATGCTGAGTCATCAGTGTGTGAATGGGTTAGAATCCTTAAGTGGCTGCAGGCCATTTACCACTTTCAACTAATACTATCTTGACATCCAGCATTAATCAGTGTTCAACTTTTAGCAGCACTCTGCTAAGATTCTTAGGTCATCCGTTAGTTAGCTACCAAGCAACTGTTTGCTACATGGTGAGTCTTTAGGAGCAAACTGGATCATAGGAAGCCATCATCAATCAAATTCCTCCAAATGTTCTTTCACTCAGACTCTCAGAATGCTTTATGTTAGGTTATTAAACAGCATTTTTGAGGCATTTGTGCGTTATTTGAAAGGTGGACAGTGCCTATTTGACAGGAAATGAGAAGAGACAGACTGAATCAAAGGTCCATATTGAATCCAAACAGGGATGGTGCAGTTGTGGTATATGGTGTACATCTTAACCACCAATCACAAGGCCCAGGAAGATGTATGTCTTTGATCAGATGGATTTTAATTTTATTTTTGTACAGGTACATACAAGACAAAAACAAAGGTTCCACCTGCTCTGACCCCACTCAGACTCACTTCAGTCTGCCCCATGTTAAATTCCACATTTACAGGTTTGGATCATTTTCCAGCCGCGGGAAGAAAGAATGGGAGAACTTGAAAGTGAAATAAAAAAAGCCACATCACATCTTTTACATCTCGTGTTCCTTTGCTATGTTTTGCCATAAATCATCAAAGGCCGGTTTTGCTTGTGAAGCTTGGACTGCTGTGCGTAGTTTACTGGCGTTAAATCATAGGAATTCTGAGGACTGTGGTTCGAAAAGCATTTCTCACCGCTCTCTGCGGTGGAAAAGGCCGTTCCTGTCACTGGCTGCAGCAGAAAACATAACTGATATTTAATTAGCGTGGACGACATTTTCCCGTGCGCTTCCTCCCTCACACGTTACTGGAGGACTTTCTTTTCCAAAAGCCTTTTTTAAGACCACCACTTTCCTTGATTGAGGCAGTGCTTTATTTTATCAGGAGGAGATTATCAGTTAAAGGAGACATCTTTTATCTTTGGGCTCCAGGGAACAAAACTTCGAAACAAAGACTGCTGCGTAGATGATCTTTAGTGTTTGACCTGGTATCCTTAATCAAATTTTTCTTTTTGCCAAATCTTGATGTCTCTGAGGTCACAGCAAAGTCACCCATTTAAAGTGGGTTTCACAACATGACTTAATTGATTAGGGCAGGCTGTAGGACTTGCTTTTCTTGGCAGGGAGAATTTAATTGGAAGACAGAGACATGATTATGTGAAGTGCTGATTAAATGAGAGGACCGAAACCATGTAGCCCGTCTCTGTTTTACTTCCCAACATCCGATCATAATCAGGGCCTCTGATGATAAAGGCAATTACATTACTTCAACAAGCAGAGGACAACAATTTAACCAATGGAGGAATGGAATAATTAGACCTAATTGTCTGGCTACATGATTGCATTAGAACAGAGGCAGTGCCTACAGGGTCCATAGCCAAAAAATGGAGTGCTTACAAAAAAAACCCCAAAAACGCACAATAAGGCAAATATCTGTGTGCAGCCTCCTCAGCACTGAAAGTGTTTTCAGCCACATTTCTGTATCCTTTCCTCATGACAGAGGTTAATTTGCTCTGACCCTTCGTTTCCTGCTAAGAACTCCTCCTTTGTCTCACGGGGAGCAGGAGTTTCCAAACATGCTATGAGCTCAGATCTCTAACACACTATGAACAATGTTAGACCTTGTCCGTGAGGGCTGTCAGCGCTCTCTGAATGGTGATGAAACTGATGCAAAATCAGCTGAATGATGTTTTTAAGGCCTTTACCCTTTACAGTGTTGCATGGGCTAAGGCACCATAGCATCAATGGGCCACAATACTGTCAGCACCAAACTGGACAGGCTGCACTCTTCTTGCTGTCTTTTGCTGACATCTGGTGGTGATGATATAAATAGACTTGGGTGAGCTTCTGCTGCTAAATTCAACTGTCATTAAATGATCTTGTCGCAATACTAATTTGCTGTACATTCATCTATAAAGCAGTGCACTTGGAAGCAGAGGGCTGATGGACAGCTTGTGGATCCCTTTATCTTGGGAGTTCTTGGGGCACAGAGCAGCGACCTGGTTGTTAATCCTGCTTCGAGTTTAGCTGAGTTCAGACCAGTTTTCACCAGTCACACTCATTTTGTATGTCAGCATTCCCATTTTCACGATTGCAAGCCAGACACGAAAAACCTCGTGAGCAAAGAGCAAAGAAACAACTGCCCCAGGCCTGCCCAACATCCCCCGCAGGGCCCCTGGTGAGTCCAAAAATCAGCAATTGATTTGTAATTTTTATCAATAGTTCGACTTTATTTAGGAATTTACTGACAGAACAGCCATCACGTGGGCCTGACTACTCAATCTCCAGGACCTGTCTTGAACAGGAGACCTCTAACTTTATCACTTCAGGTGAAATTGTGTTCATGATGCATATTCTGAAATTAATGTGTAATAATGTGTATATTCCAAGTAAAAGCTGCTGTCCATGTGTAACAGAGTTCCCCCTCGGCCTCTGTTACAGTTAAGGCTTTAGTTTGGCAAAGGCCTCTGTTAGTTAACAGACACTAATCCTTACATCATCAAAAATGTCTTTGCACAGTATTACAGTTAACATAACGTAAAAGAAAGTATCACAGGAGACCAAACAGCTTAAAACATGTTCAGCCTTTATTAATTTTGTCTTAGCAGATCTGGTTAACTGGTGCTCGGGGTTTCAGGTGCCATGTGGTTGGGCCTGGCCACCTGAAAAGGAGAACAATGGTGAAATGTGGAATCAACGTGTTGGATTATTTTGTATCAGCTAACAAGTGTGAACAGTATACAGCATAAATCCATAATGTAGATGAATTGAAATAGAATTTACAGAAAGTTCACATAAAATTGACATGTTTGTCATAGCAACTCTTACCTGTCCTTCTGTCTTCTTGACCAGCATGAGTCAGCAAAAGAGTCCCTGGGGAAACAGCAACGCTTTTGTCATGCTGGGAGGGTTCCACCTGGCAGAATTGTTTGGGGGGTGTAAGAGGCGAGACTGCACTTGTTGAACCTGTCTGAACCTTTTTTATTATTGGTAAAACTGAATTATTATAAAAGAGGTTAATTTACAGGGGAAACTCACTACAATTGTATATTTTGTTGTTAATAGGGTTGCACAAGTTTTGTATGTTGTGGCACTCGTGCGACACCCCTGCACATGGAGGTGACCTATAAGGAGCCCTATAAAAAGCTGGCCTTTGTTTAGTGTGGGGGTGAATTGAAAATGATGGTAGTAGGTAGGTTAGACTGAAGAGAACTGTTGATTGTGAAAGGTGGACGCCAGGAGAGCTGGCCATAGTTACTGGTAGGTGTAGATACAGGTGTGATGTGATGGACTTAGAACCTTCTTGCTGTGGCCAGCAACTACATGAACAGTTTGACCAATATTCCAAAATATATGTATTTATTTGTGTATTGTATACACTTAATAAATTTGACTAAACAATAACAAAGCGAGGTCATTTTAGCGTTAAAAATACTACACCTGCTAATATTAATCAGTATTTCATGTGTGTAAACTGTTAGCATGAAAGCTAAATCTCTATGATTGTTTGACATTTCACATCAGGCTGACGAAGCTCTCAAAAACACAACAATTTCAAATATTTCCCTTGTTTATTATCAGCAATTAGTCAAATACATATAAACAAACAGTAGGAAAAGGACAGAATTCATCAGCGACTTTGTTTTTCACAAGGTTATCAATATCGCTTATAGCACACCCCATTCACTCCACTTTTTTTCTTTTTTTTGTCCATTTAATGCAAAGGAAAGATGTTATGGTACATGAGCAATAAATTAAAAAAAAGAATTATTCAGCACTTTATTTACAACTCATATTTCAATAAGTATAAAATAAACATTCCGTTAACTTACTAGCAACAAACTCCACAGAATATTAAACAGCCATTCTCTGGCAATGATATGATATCTCATACTGATAAATAATACACTGTTCACGTTGCGTGACTGGACATTTAGCTTACATCGGCAGAACCGTATGGGCTCACAATACCCCCATACAGTGATGTTTACTCCTGAACTGAATTTCCATCAATAGAAAAGCTTCTGGAGAGACTTCACACCACCCCAGGACACTAGAACACTTTTCAGGTTAGAGCTCTTTAAAACAGGGACCACAACAAGTCTTCACTGGTGAAGTCTCATGGCTGAAGAGTTCACTCACATGAATGTCGTTAAACACTCAAAGGGGTGAACCAAACCTGTAAGACTGAAGGAACAGGGAGGAACCTTCATCTGGAATGTCTACAGAGATCTGTAGTTTCTTGTAGTGCTACAGCTCACAACATTAGACTGGATTTGAGGTCAATGTACACTGATAGACAGCATATCACATCAGAGTCTGTTGATTCATAACTAAAAATCTGAACAGAATGACTCACTGACATTTGCAGCCAAAAACCTGTTGGCTTATGAAGGATAAACCTCACCAAAAAGGATCTGATAAAAAAATGTTAATATTAATAAAGCATTAGTTGTGATGTATTAACCCTTTATACATGGCACCTTATCAGAAAGGTGAATGAAATCACAACTCTGGTTGATTCCCCAATTCTGGGGCCTGATCCTTTGAGGGTGGGTTTTTTGGAAAACATGTAGTCTAGTCTAGGGTGGAAAGATGTCCAGGAGACCAAGAATGATGGTTTATTTGCACACTCCTTGTCAAAGAACACCCCAAAGGCCTTCAAATGACCAAAAAAGGACAAATAACAAAGTTCTATCAGTCATGCGAGTTCTGTGATAACCATATTTAGACTGGGAGAAATGATGAACTAGCACAAAAAGAACCTGGTCAGTGGAAGATATCTCATGGAAATACCCTGTGATGAAACCATCAGTTTCCTCCAAATTTGCGGAAAAGAAAGCTACATTTACAGTATCTACCAGATTAAGAACCTTTGGAATGGAAGAGTCCAGTCCATCAGACTGACTAAACTCTGAGGATCGGTTATGCTAGAAAAGACCTAGTCTGTAAGTAGGCTGTAACCAAATACCCACCAAAGTGTGCATTACTGGTTCAAATGCCCCTTAGTGAAAAGCTGACCATCATCTAGTGAAGAGGAGGAGGATATGGTAATAACGGCACATTTCAGGCAGTCCCTCCTGGAAGACATTCACAGTGTTGTATTCTGATGTAAACATTAAAAATGAAAACAGTTGAGCAGACAATAATAAAGAAAGGAGAGGGAAGTTTAAACTCTAGTTCTTTTCTAACCTCCAAAGAGCTAACCAATCACAGCGTTGAGGGGGTGTGATGCCGATCATTTCTGTTACCTTCATCCGTTGTGTTGGGGACAGGGGGTTTATGAAGATGTGTTGGACCATCAGACAAGCGGTTCTGACAGCAGCCTTTAAGCCCTTAGTATGCTTCAGCCCCTGGTGCTTGTCATGTTGTCTAGCAGCATCTGAAACCTCATTTACAATGTTGGAATTGGGCAGGATATGTCCCACCGTTTCTCTAACCGTCCAACATTGACAATCTTCCAAGCTCACTTCATTTTATCCAGCTATTGGCATGGCGTGTGGACTTGTTCCTCCTCTCTCAGCTCTCTTTTTCATTCTTCACTCAAATACATCTGATGTTTTTCATGTTCACAACCAAGTACAACACCGTGACCGTTGGATGTCTCGACTACAAAGACACAAGAAATACCAGGAGTTGTTAGAGATAGTTCAGGGAGGCGGCAGGGTGCAACCAGGAGGAGGCTGTGAGGACAGACTTTTCAGCTCCTCTTTGAGCGAGGCCATTCAGAACATGTGGGTTTAAAAACTTCTGCCTTTATGTGTGGTCTGACAATCCATCATATGTACTTGCAATAGAGACCTTTACGAAATCACTGAGTACAGAAGTCTTTTGACTAAGACTGAAAGGATTTTTAGAGTCAGGTGTTTTTCTCAGACTTTAAAGTCACTATTTAAACTTACCACCAAGATTAATCTCCACATTTAAATGTCACAGGCCTTTATACATCTGAATACCTGAAACCAAGACTGAGTAATAAATCACGCCCCGTCTTCAGGTTTTGCTTCCACTTCTTCTCGTTTCATCGCTGAAGGGTTTCATGATGGAAGGGGTTTGTATGCATCTCCCGCAGTCCGAGACAATGACAGTAATGCGCGTCAACAATTTACAAAAGTCAAAGCTCAGGATCTTAAGCCACAGTCAAAAAATCATAAATGAACTCCGGCAGAGTTTGGGACGTGTCGCTGTACATACTAAAAAGGTCAAGTTCAGAACACAGAAAAAATCCTATTTACAGTGCGTCCCATCATATCACACGTAAGAGGTAATAGAAGAAAATATTAACAAACATTGGTGGGTTCTGTTTGCAAAAAAGTCTACTTTTTTTACATTTCTAGCACAAGACTGTACACCATCTTGTATTGAGAGAGGCAGTTTCCTATGGCAAAGCTAGACATAAGTTATATCATGCTGCACTAATATAGTGCAAAATTATGCCTGAAAAATAGAAGGGGGAGGCAGGCAGAAGTGATGGTGGCTCTGGGAATTACATGTTTGCTCTCTGGTTGTGTCTTCTCTTCCAACGTGGGCCTAGGCCCCAATAACACACACCAATCTGAATGTACTTAATGGAGAGATGATCCCACTCAGCGTGACAAATTAATGTAAAAGACCAATGGATATTTGTGCTTTTAGAGCAAGATCTTTGTTTTGGGGGGCGACCCTCTCCAACGACTGTGGTTTGGATGCATTGCAGATGGCAGAGAAGCAAAGGCAGACTTTGAGATAATGAATTCATGAAGGCTTTTGTGAAACAAAGTATCAAAATGGAAATAAAAAAAAAAAGACAACTGGAACATGAAGACTGTTAATGACATGGATTCAGTGTCTTGATCTTTGAGGTTTCTCTTTCCGTCAGAATGGTCTTCCCAGGGTGTCCACCTGTAGGTTGAACAATGCCCAGCGGCAGCCCTGACATCAAGGGGTTTCCGCAGAAACCCTGCGTGTCCTGCAGTAGGACGAATGTCTGTAGGTTATTGTGGTCAGCAGGAAGACTTCTACATGTCGGCGTCTCCGTCGTAGGCCAGAGTCAGTGGCTTCAGTCTGTTGTTCATCTGCCGTCGTTGCGGCCTCTTTGGCTTTTTGCTGCAGAGTAAACAAACAACAGAAAGACAACGTTTCTGCTTACAAGCTTTGAACCACAGCTCGGCTTTGACCTTTTCTACCAAGAGTAGCCCTCAGTGTGAGAGGCGTAGTGCTTTTGAACCTGAGTCAGGATGTTTCCAGGTGAGTGATTCGTACCTGGTTGTTTATGTACTTCCATTTACTCCAAACAAATCACGTAATTTAATTTAATGTCATACATACATTTCTACTAAATTATTTAGATTATTGAATGGCCTTTTTTGTTCTGTTCAGTCGGCCAGTGAATTTCATACATTTAACTAATGAATGACTTGAAATCTTCTAAACATAGCATCTGCTGATACTAAGGTTTAACGCTACAATTTGTTCAAGTTCAGGCACAAAAACAACTTGATTAAGGTCAGGGAGGAATTATGGTCATGACTGACAGTAAGGGGAAGTGATTATCAGTGCCTTATGTGGAAGTAATTTGATTTGTTGGCCCATCCACCAACATGCAATTAGAAACTTTGTGCAAATTGTAAAAACGTAATTCTTACACCCGCTATCATACATAAGTCAGTGTAAATATAAGTGTGTTGGCACAGCAGCCACAGACACAGTGCCAGACACTGCACTGCTGTGCCACATCTTCAAGTAGAGATCAGTTTTGTCTACAGCACTGAACCATAAAGAAGTAACTTTCTATCTTAGCGCTATTCAAATAAAACTGAATGTAATTGATGTGAGTTTCGCTGTCAAAGTCCTTTTACTATATAAATGATCAAAATGGTTTCCTGGAAGGTGAAAAAGGCAAACTCAAACATGGTCTTAGTCTGCACTAACCTTTAGAGCTGACCTAAAAATGGAAATTACTGCGGTGCGGTCCTTTATCTTTAGAACTGTCACACACTAAACACTAAAACACTAAAACAGTTATATGCCATACATATTTTAAGGACTCTACAATTTAGACTTATAAGCAATACAATTATTATCATTATTAATATTATTTTGTCTGCTTAAACCAATGAACATAGAAATGGAAGGCAATAAGTGAGTGTTACATGACATGTACACTGAGGACCACACGATGGTAGCAAAGGAGAGGTGTCACTGCTGGTTGGCTGATCTGGGGTCTGTGAAGGTCTCTGATGTTTGAACGCTTAGAGGCACCCAACCCAGCAGCTCATCATTAAGGACACTGACGTCATTATCACTGTATCTTTTCTGAAAATCTAACTTTTGACCTTACAGTTAAAAAGCTACACATGGTGAGGGTTGAACTGGTTCATTTGCATTTTGCCCAACAAAATAAATAATAAATATAAATTACATTGTGTTCCCACCAGAAGTCTATTGTTGGCAGTGGAGACAACCTAATTTTACTATTCTGGCAACATGACAGCACCCTACTGCTGTCAGTCATCCTAGGTAATGCCATACAAATGTCAATGTTTTCAGTATTTAAATTAAATTTGAATTTTAATGCTGAAATAGTAGTAGTATTCAAATTCTTCTACAGTACAGCAGCAGGAGTTGCAGTATTTTGAGTTGTAGTACTGTAAGTGTTAGTTGCATGATGCTGCAGCCAGACAAGGATTCAGATCTGGGCATTAACACAAATTATATGTAATCTCTTTCATTGTTAATGCAAATGATAAACTTGTTTACTTATTTATTATTAACACATGGGACTACAAGTGAGATATCAGTGGCTAGTAGTTCAGTGCTTCAAGTTGTGAAAGAGCGGCTCCCAAGCAGCCGCCCTCAGTTTGTCTTTACAGTAAAACCCTGCAGCTCTGTGGTGAGTTTGATGGAAGCTGGACTGCTCACCTCCAGGAAGTGATCCACTGCAATGAGTGAACAGGCACTGGAGGTGTCTGGGCACAAATGAATGTCAGGCGCACTGAGTTACAGGAGGGTGAGGTCTGACTAAGTGATGAGAGTTTCAAAGTGAGGTGGTGGGGGTGGCAGCGGCTGCTGCTGCTGCTGCTGTTGAGATCCTACAGGCTGTTGGAGCAGTGGCTCATATTGCTGCTGCTGTGGCTGCTGCTGTTGTTGTTGTTGGCGGTGCCTCTGTAACTCGTCTTGCTCTAGTTTCTGGCAGGCGGGACAGGTGTAAGGCACAGTGTAGCTGTTTGGGTCCATCCAGTAAACCCCGTCTGAGGGGGACTTGGATCTTGACTTGCAGCAAAGGCAACAACCACAATAACTGAGGTGGGAGTATGAGGGTGAGGGTGGAGACAGAAAAACAAGAAATGAAAGTGACAAACAACGAAGGAACTCAATTTCAAATAAACAAACAAACTGAGGTGAACTGAACAAATGAATTAACATAAGCAGTGATGTAATGGAGGTTTAAGCCAGGTTAAACACAAATTTTCATCCAAGGCCTGAAATGACCCTGAAAAGCCACAGCATCAGATCTCTGCTGTCCTCCAGATGGGGGTTAAGCCTAGGACTAAAGTCTCGGCCCAAAGTTTAAAGCTCTGATATAAACTAGCATATATTTGACAAGGCGAGCTGATGAGCGTGAGGGGTAAATGGTCTCTGAAATGTTTGGTTTAATGAATATCTTCATCATACTTGAATGTCATATACAGTGTGAACATTCATGATTCATCTTAAGCACTGTGTTTATCATACGGATACACCAGGACCAGAAAAGGCCATCATCAGCTGAGCTCTGGATAGTATGGTTCACCATGGCAACTGCTAGATTAGGGGTGGAGCTTCTATTTTAAAGCAGGTAGGCTAACATGAACTGTGACATTTAGCTTTAAAAACACAGCAGCGGCAGTGAGAGAGGAAAACGGGCCAATAAGTTCACACTTTTATTCAGCGGAGTCCACTCATGTGCCACACTCGAATATCCTAAATGGATGATAAAGTGCTCCCGTGTCTTACTTTTGATTTTTGAATGTATTTATGCAGCTGTAAACCTGGCAGAGCCACACTGCAGGAAACAGCAACTGAAAACGAATCAGCGCAACTCATCATAATATGACTAATATTGTCTCATAACATCTAATGTGGCTAAAGCTCCATCCAGATTTGATGGCTGGCGAAGGGCAGCTCGTCTGCTGGAGGTTGGGTCACGTGGTTTGTGAACTTCTCAACCTCACTTCCTGACAGACACTGGCAAAAAACAAACAAATAAACAACAAAATCAACCTAACCTTGATTACGCAGCGTGTGACCAACAGGACCAGCCAATGAATTCATTTTTTGTGTTAAATATTAAGGTTTTGTTGGAAATTGTCTTGTTCTTCTCATGTTTTATCACTTTGTACCTCCACCCGTCCTCTGTTGACGCACTCGTGTTTGTCATTTAACGTTTGACAGCTTCCATTTTTATCAACATTTACCAAATTAAAGCGGCGATATCCACTGAGACCAGCCCCATCCCTCATCAGAGCAGCAGAAACTGATGCTTTCACAAACCTTCGACCATATTTTGTTTCATCATGATCTCCATGACTTCACTGAACGTGGGTGAATGACGTAACGAATGGTAACTGATGTGATGGCGGAAACAAAACCCGCTGTGGGGACACACAGTGACGAGATGTCAGTGGCGGTACGTTACCATGCTAAGTACGTCATGGAGACTATGAAGACGAGCAGAACAAAGGCTCCCGCTGCGACTCCATACACCCAGGTCTTCAGCTTCCCATCTGCACAGAGAATCACGCACACTCAGAATCACTACTAATGCGCTGCAGTGAAATACAGTGCATCCTATGACATTTCATATTTCATTTCCTAGACACAGCTGAAGGGGGCAGTAGAGTTGTGCACATAATGTCGGCTGGAATTCAGTCCCATGCAGAGTCAGAGTTGCAGGTAACACAGATCAGCCTCTAACACCAGTGTACAGTGTGGAAGTGTAAATGTGTTCCTGTACTGCCCCCACCCCATCTGTAATTATGCTGCGATAAGTCAGTGTTAATGAGAACAGATAAAAATACACATGTTCATAACATACTGTCACACGTACGCTCTGTTCATATGGAACCTCACCTGGTAACAAGCACTTATTTCAGTCTGTGCTGTTTGAACACATGGATATTTGATTAGAAACCATTAACGTAGGTTGATAAATTGAAAACATACCCTTTCCCCTTTCTTATTCATATATGCTCCACTGTATTAATCTACAGTCATCAGGTCGACATGATAAAAGCAGACGTTTCAGCAGTCAGACGTCACAGACTGTTGCTGTCTGTTACCTGGGCCGAAGGGTTGCAGGAACCACGTGCGCCCCGCCCTGCCTGGCGTGCTGGCTTCAGGCTGGGTGGGGTTGAAGGCTCGGATCGTCTTGACATCGGCCTTGTTGTCACCTGCGGTGGGGATCTCCAGCACCGGGATCACTGTACACTGGTCGAGCAGGCCGTCGGACGTCATCACCTCAGTGTAGCCCTCCTCGCAGCCACACACTCCCGCCTGACACGAACAGAAGGAACGCGAGAGTATAACATGGTGACATCTGTGAAAAACAGCGAGCGCCTTTGCTTTGTCTTCCTGCTGTAAGAGCAGACTCACTGACAATCTGGGCCTTGATTTCAAAAGAAAGTGAAAAATCTCTTCTGTTTTAAAAATATGTTTCAAGAGTAAAGCCCTTCGGATTAAATCTCTTTGGCCTCTGGTTTAAGCTTCAGTTGTTTAGTTTGGACAAATTGTTAGAATTACAATTAGACAGGCTCAAATTTATCACATCTCACCCTTTAAAAATGCAAAGATTAGAGAAATGTGTGGGAAAAATAAATATCTGTGCAGAAAGGAGAAAGAAAGGTCTCTTCCTTTTCCTCTTCCATATCTCTCGGCCATGGGTTTGAATAACGTTTCTAAAATACTTCTTTTTTTCTCATGATTGGAACATTTTTCTGTGAATAAAAGCTGAATTTTATGCCAGATGAGTTCACAAAGAAGGCAAACAAAACTTGAATGTAAAAGAAATCATGAAATTTGACACAGGCTAAATAAACAAGAATAGATGAAGGGCAGCCACAGAGGGAAGACAGAACGTAAAGACAACCTTAATTAACTTGTTGACACTTGTTTCTGCTGTTCCTGAACGCAACAAGGACTGGTAGCTAGTGTGCATCAGCAGAGTTAGGTTGTGCTATCACCAGCCAGGTCACCCTTTCAGGTTCACATCTGGGATCCTAAGTGTGCACACTGTTATCATGGAGATCAAACTTAAGCAAAGTGCATCAAAATCCATGCCAACCGGGAGAGGGAGACCATTGCAACAACTGATTCAAATTGGGCTTTAATTCGGTTTTTTTAGATCTGCTGTAGTAACACCAGCTTGTAAGTCAAAACTTAAGAACAATAATATATAGAAATACCTCTGAGCCCGAGTCTTGAGCTGGATTACTGTTTCTGAGAAGCCATGTCTACAGTTGTGCCATGTAATAGCGAGCAAATCTGGCTACAGCTGCCTGATCAAGCACGACACTGCTGCACAAAAGTACCAGGACCCTTGATCTTAAAGGTCAGCTCCTACTCTGAGTGTAGGCCTTTGCAGATGTCGGTTTGGGTCGAGCACACACTCTGGCTGTCGTTAGCTCTCTTTTCAAATGGATCTCTTTTTCTGGACTTCATGCGTGTAGCAGGTCTACACTAGACTTCAGCTCAGCTCAAAAAACAGCTCAGTACCAGTTCTGCAGTCTGATAATGCAGTCTGCTCCGTCAAACAGGGTGTGATGTTTGATTGCGTAGGCTGGTGTGTGCGTGTCTGTGTGTGTACAGGGAAGCTCCCCTCCTCCACCTCTCCCCCTCTCTCTCTCATCCCTGACTCTATTCATCACTCTGCAGGGGGGCCCCAGCTCGCCGACAATCTCTGGGGGATAATCGGCCTCAGAAATCCCTGCCGTGCAAACAGTAGCTGCATACGTCCAACAGCAGCCAGAGCTGGAAACGAGGAAGTGATCATTTACATCTCCTTAGTGGCAAACAAAGGAAAAGAAGCGTGGTTCAGCACCGTGTTATCATTTGATTATTCTGTATATCTGGGTTCTGTCTCTTGAGTGTGCTGCTGTAATGTGCATACGTGCACATTAGAAGCTTGCCTAGGCTCCTCTCATCCTCCAGACATCTCAAACGTCCTTCCAGCAACTACGTCTCTAAATCACGCAACCACATTCTGAAGCAAGCACAATTAATCTTCTGTTCTTCGGTGTTCGGTGTCATGTGGCTTTCTGCTGAACCCAAATGATTCTGCACACATTAACCTAACTGCCCATAAATTACTGAATGAGCAATCATCTTAACTCTTATTCTGTTCCTAATTTCTTAAAGTTAAATAAGAACAAGGCTGAAATCCTTTAGTCGGCCTTAAAACAAGAAGAGAGACAGTTTTGTAATTTGTAGAAGGTCATTCCTGGAACCTCAGGTTACCGAGATGATGAAAACCTAATGGAGACACATTTATAAATCAAAAAGACTGTAAGAGTCTGATTTATGTCCTTTTTTTAAGCTAACCTGATTACTGTAATGCAATTTACTGGGTTTATGAAAGAAAAAACAGTGAAAGGCTTCAGCTCATTCAAAACTCTGCAGCTCGGCATGTTGGGCCTTTGTCATGCCTATGACGGTGACTCAGACTGTCTGTTCTTTGTTCTGAAGGAACAAAGGAAGCAGTTCAACACAAGCCCCTCTTCACATTGCGCAAAACACCTGCTAACATCTGGCTTTTGTCTTCAGTGTGAACGTGTGCCATCGCCATTTAAACCCCTGTCAAATGATTCTGCAGCAGTCACAGGTGTTTATCGGCTCCAGCGCCGATCTGCAGCGATGTAAACACAGGGCCTTGGTGGATGTGCTCATATTTCACTCCACTTCCAGTCACGATGCTATAAAAACTTTGTCTTCATTCAAGTAGCCCGCGGAAATCACAGACTGAAAAGAATGAAGTTAAAGAGTAACGACCACAAGACTGTCTCCTACACGTTTCCCACAATCCTCCACACTTTCGTGTAGGTGTTAACATCAGGTCGATTAAAGCCAGGGTGTGTCAGCAGAGGAGCCCACTCTTCAGCTCTTTGACCTCAGTGTGGCTGTGCGAGGCAGATGCCGCCTCTTTTCTGCCTGAATAAGCTGTCTTGTTAGCTTGTAAATGACCGTATTTAGCCAGTAGCCAGTGCTAACTGCGTAAGGACAACAAAGGCCCGCTGATTAATGATTTACTGGTACATACCTGGTGTATGCCAACATTTGCTTTGCCAAAAGTTAGTTCAGGTCATTTCAAGGCTGAATCAGTACATTGGCCATCATTCCCCTGTCCTTTCAGCGTGGTGCCACAGTGTTAAATTAAATGTAAATGCTTTAAATGTTTATATAATAATTAATTATTTCTATTTAAGTCTCAATGCCATCTAAAGGACATGGCAGTATCAGCTATTAACCTGATTCCAACCTTTTTCTCTGTGCTGCTCTCAACATTCTATCCATGTTTCACTGTTCACTGTCTCTATATCTATTTACGTGGAACTTTGCACTACTTGCTTTGCCATAAAGCAGCTTGAGCTTCAATTCTTGTGTAAAAGCTGCTGTAGAAGTAAAGTAAAGAACTAAAGTTTCTTATTATTCATTATTATTCTTTTTCTTTTCGTCTCCCTCCATCGCCTTTGGTTATGAGCCATGGTGGAGACTGAAAGAGTGAGACTGCAGTTACAAGCACCTTAAAGGAGTTTTCAATGGGTGGATGGGCTCACCATTAGGGACAGGGCGAGAAGCTTACTGCTACTGATCTTTCAAGCTGAAAGGAGTCAGTTGAGGTGGTTTGGATGTGAACAGAATACCTACGAGATGCCTTCCAGTGGAGGTTTTCCTGACACACCCATAAGCACAAAAGTGGATGGAAGGATGGATGGAGCTTGAGGAATATAAACGTGTTTTTTCCAAATTTTTCATTCAGCAAGACGTGTAAACTCAATGCATAAGTGTTAAATGTTGTGAAGCAACCATGCTGTATAGCACGGTCTAAAATTAGCAATTAGCAATTAGCTATGAGCCTGTTCACAGGTTCTCGGTCCTACAGAGGAATAATTGTTAGCAGGGCGTGTTACTTGTATCCTGGCATTTCAGCAAAACACAATGGATTTTCCTCGTCTCCATGAGTAAAACTTCAGATTCCTCCCTGCTACTCACAGCAAAATTTGGTCTCCAAACAAGTGGCCTGACATCAACATGCAAGGATCGAAAAGCTTTAAACCCAGTGTCATGGACGTCTGGTAGAATACAGCATCAATATTCCATCAATTTGCATCAATTCCTGCTTCAGACTGCACGCTTCATTAAAAAGACATGGAGGAATAAAACATGCAGGGGAAATATTCCGAACTGCAAATTCATCTACATTAGAGGGAAACCAGAGAACAAACCCAGATCGCTCTCAAGTCAAATGAGTGAAATCTAATCAAAGCAGAAACTCTAAACTAGAAAACCTCAAGTTCCCAATCATCATGCTTATTCCATTTTGACAAGGACCTTTCAAACTTTGTATCAAACTCTGTGATTAAACACTATGAGTGACTATGAGTTCTGTTCCATTTACGGGTTTTCAAACTTGACTTTATTAAGCAAAAAACATCTCACCATCGTAAAATGCTGAAACATTACTGAAGTACACACTGTAAGGACATACCTCAGCACAGCAGTACCTCAGCTAGATGCTAGCATCAGGATGCTAGTTGCCAACTATTTTGACACTCGGTTCATAGTTTCAGTCATTTTTCAAGCAAGTATGAGAAACATTTGCTTTCAGCTTCTTAAAGGTGAGGATCTGCTGTTTGTCTCGACAGGAGGACTGTTGGTCAGACACAATCATTTAATCACTACATGATCAGAACATTAATTGATAATGAAAATAATCAGCATTTTTTATTAGTTAATGTGATTTTTGTCACGTTTATGCAATTAACTGCAGAATGGAGAACTGTTGGCCTGGATATGAACACACAGGAACAGAGCTTAACTTAACCACTAAAGGATCATCTCTTTTACTTTTGACAATGAACATAAATCAGGATAAATTAGAACAAAATCAGCGCTAAGCACATCTTCATTTCACCTGACCGGGTAACAACAGGTAACAAGACTGAGTAAGACTCAGTGTTAATGAAGCGACATCTTAGTTTAGCGGCTGCACGCTAACGTGGCCCAGTTAGCACTAAACACAATGTTCCACTTAGGTTGGTGGTTGTTGGTTTTGCAGGTAGATGATGTCACAAACCAAGAGTCCTGATCCTCAGCATTATCACAAACAATAATAGTGTGGTTACAAAATAATTAAGTGTACAAGTGACAATAGTCTTTTATCACATTCATTATTAATCTGCTAATTTGACTGTAAAACCAGGGGTGGGTGAATATTAAAGTGAGCAAATTCAGTCCTCCAACATCCTTCTGCTGCCAGTGCTCCTGAAATCACACTGGATCTGGTTTAATCCAAGTATTTCATTCCTAAAGTAACAGGTAACACACTCAGGGGTGGAAATTCAAAAACTGTCTTCTTTCCCATAATGAAACCACACGATATGAAACCACATCCTGTCATCAGATCGGTAATACCTGCTAAGTGCCTACATGTTCAGCCCTGATCCCCGTTTGAAAGCAGTAGTCTACAAGCACAAGCACAGCTGCTCCACGGCGACAGAAGTCCTGACACAACTGGTTTCACAGGCTGATGCTAACGGGGAAAACATGCAGAACTGAAGGTGACACTCACATCACATGACAACACACTGTAATAATCTGTAATAATATTGTGATGTTACAAACAAGCTGCATGCAAGTAATAAGAAAGAACTCTTTTCATCTCATTATCTTCTATATGTCAGCCAAGTGATGCTAGTTGTGAAAGCAGCTCTCTGTTTTGCTGCTGTGTGTTTCTGAGAAACAGCAGCAGCTGTTCTTTAACCTGCGCTGCTTTGCTCCAGGTGTGTTAAGAAAGCATAAAGGGGAGCTTGACAACAGGTGGCAGCACCAGGTGAGCCAGATTATTGTGTTTTCTTTCCTCTCTACTTTTCCCCTTTCTTCTCTCCCACTCTTTTCTGTTCCCTTTAACTATCCAAACGCACTGCTTTAACCTCAGCGGGGGGGGTCTGCGGCTCAATTCGGCCTTCAGTGTGCCGTCCCTCAGCCATACTGGAGGTCTGCAAATGTAGTCCCTGGGCTCTGAGCTGATGATTAGCTTCTAACATGGTTGAAAGAGGTTGGGTAGACACATCTGTGCTGTGTTTTCACTGGAAAATGTAGCTCACACTGTAGCAGCTGCAGGAGGACATGGAGAGCTGTATGTGAAAAGTGACATTTGTGAGGTCATGCTGCTGCTGATCAACCCCCGAACTAGCAAACAAAAGCAAGATGCTTTTAAACCAAAAACCACAACACCTTACGGACTTAAACATATGGAAAGAAATTGATCACGGTAACAGCGTTAGTTCATTAGTTAGGGTTAAGTGGGGAAGGAAGAGATGGAGACTGGACGGCCAGAACTGAGGCCTCACAAGTGTGGTCTGTCTCAGCATTAAACAATGATACGCTGTACCAGATGACAGCAGCAAAGAATGGAAAAGATGTAGAGAGAGGAAACACCTAAAGACACAGAGAGATATAAAGATCTATGAATGGTCCTGTGGCTGTGGGTCGGATCTGTTTCCCCACCACGGGGCTGGGGTACACAGTCACAGGGGAGCCTGGTAAAATAGCTTTAAGCCCATATAAATATATTATTATAGTGCTGTAGAAATAGAAATTATAGACTTGTGACTTTTCTCCAATCTTTGCTTTAAAACATGTCCAAACAACAAAAAGAGGTCCTGAGGAAATTTCTATAGATTCCAAATGCTCCATCCAAAACTCACCTCTGTGCACAGGGAGCGGGGCTTGGTGCAGGCGGGGTCACAGGATCTGTCAGCTAGCGGCTTGACCGTTGCTGGGCATCCGCCTGCAGAGCAAAGGTCAAACGGTCAAACTCAGAGGTGGACAGCTGGCGGTCAGACCTTTGCTTCTAGTCGATCAATCACAATATCGGAGTCTAACGAAAGAAACAAAGTCCACGAGCAGGAACAACTGTGGCCCAGTTAGCTCGCTGCTTTGTGCACGCTTCTGTTTGCTGAGCTGGAGGCGGCGGGTGTCGTTACGATGATACTCACCCATGGGTAGTGACGCTGGAGCAATTTGATAATTAGCTCAGTTTGAAAAGCACTAAATATTTCTCTCAAATCCCCCGGCTCATTCAGGCACCTTTTTAAACTCATCCTCTGCTGAGATAATACAGACACGCAGCAGCCATTTTTTATTTTTCCTTTCCGTGGTGATTCACCGCATTAAAACTGAGACGGCAGTGATGCTTGTTGTTACACGAGAATCTTTTCTGTGGCCGAGTTGCCCAAACATGGCGACACCTCTGACAAAGGAACTCTAAGCCTTTAATTATGCCGTGTACCTCACACCTCCATGGCCTTCTGAAGGATAGCAAGGACCTTCAGTCTTCAGACAGTCAGCTTTTAGACCTTCTCACAGAAGAGCTGTCATTGTTGATGACACAGTTAGCTCTCTTTATAAAAACTGCAATCAGCAAACTGTAAAAAAGACATGGGACACCTGATTGTACTGGTTCGCTGATTGCGGAGAGCTAAGGCTGTTAAATCATTTGAATCCCCAGTGTCATTTACTCCATCATCATTATTCATTGCCCGACTCGGTACTGCAATGCAGACTTTTATTTATTTTTTATTTTTTGCAACAGTCTCTACCACAACACAGGGCGTTCTCCATATTTAAGTCTGCTTTTCATCACCTCTGGACTTCTGATGTTGCTCACTTCCCTGCCTCTGATGGAGACGAGCACACAGCCACTTCCCTGAACCTTTCAAGAAGAAACATGCTCAGATGAGCAAGCCCCTTCACACATGTCCAATCTCCTTAAACCTTCTAAACCAACCCTGCGCTCCCCGCTCTCAGAATCCAGGGGTCCCACCTGTCCTTTCTGTCTTTTCTCCCTCCATCCTCATCTTCTCTTCTCACTGAGGCCTCTCTGTGCTTCATCATCTGTATCATCTGCCATCTCGACCCCCTGGCTGCTAATGCCTCATTCCAGATGTTTTGGATCTGGATCTTTGTCCTCCAAGAGATTCGACCCCCCCTCTTCTCCCTGTTTCTCACTTGTCCTTCTGCCTCTCTCCCTGTGTGTGTTGTTAGCGATGTGCTTGAGCTTTGAGTCTGTGGAGCCTGGTCTCTTCCAGGTCTCAGTGGTACAGAGGTAGTTGTGCTCTTCAGGTCCTCTCTGCCTGCAGTTCTTGAAGTTGCTCGGTGTTCTCCCAGGTGTATTCTCCATATTCTATGTCTGCAGTCTGTTTGCAGTTTTTACATTGATCCGTGGTCCAGATTATATTTTTTTATTGGTATATTTGGTACACACGATATGTCCTGCAAGCAAAGTATGACTTGACTTAGTCCTGGACCGTTCCTATACAGTGACTGAACAAAACTTAACACAACCTGTAAACCAGTTACTGCACCCACAACAGTCAGTTATAAGAAAGGCTGATCATCACTAACCCCTAGAAAGCATAAGCATGAATACAAACGCTTTAATGATTCATATTATTTTCTGGCTGTCCCTCAGACTCTGGGCTGGGGAATCCTGGTATTCCAGTCTGCAATTTACCACTGGAATGAACTTGAAGACATGTCCTCTGGGAGAATTATATTGTCATATCATTGATGTGGAATAAAGTGCCCAGAGGCGAAGGCAAGTGCTTTCACTTCCACCACTCTGCAGCAGAATCAATACATTGACAAATAAGAAGAAAGATGCTACTTCCTGTGAAGGAGGATTATAATTTATTCTTAATCTCAACCCGCTCCCGACTATGAAGTCACAGTTTTGTCAGTAGCAAGGGTTATGATTCACTACCTTGGTTCATCTGGGGTTTTGCTGGGTTGTGGGCTATGTAGGGTGAGGAGAGCGTGTTCCCGCTGTGAATAATATAAGCTGGATAACGTAGACAGACAGTGCAAGTGACATTGATCTCGCCAGCAGACATTCAGCAAAAACACATGTCTGCAAAAACACGGTAATCTATCAGAGCTTCTTGAATATTTATTAGCTGGCACGCTCAGGGAGAGAGCTTGGTATGAATATTGATGAGGGGGAATGCCACTGCTTGCAAGGAAACATTCACAAGGAGGAAAAAGATGCAGAGTGCCAATCAGAGAAGCCGCACATAGGCGTGCCATCTGGAGTTGTGGGTGCTCTGACGATCCTCGTTCACCTAGACTGGGAACCGCTTACAGAGCTGACTGCTGTACGTGCACCTAGCCCTGCAATGTGACACGGCTCCGGGCCTGCATGAAGCAGAAGCTGCAGATGAAAGCAGGTGCCCTGGTGAGACGAGCTCATTCTTCCAGATCACCCTTCCTCACATTCTACGCCACATTGTGGAACTGGGGAACAATGCTAGCAGTGCTGAGTTTAACACTGATGGACAATGGGATTAAAGCTCGTGCCGCTGCCACAGATTAAAGCGTCATCTGCTTACGGTTTCCTAGAAATGCTTGGAAAGCTATCTGGGATCCTGACACTCTGGAGGAGACAGTTTTAAGTAACCGTGCCACCATTATCACCCTGCCACGCACAGCGCAGGGCCTCATGTGTCAGAGCTGTGCGGTGGAGGCTTAAGTCATTTAGGTCACATCCATGGTATCAGACTGGAGTCAAGACAACCCACGGGTCCATGCGGGCTGTTTAAGTATTCACAGCGTCAGGAGAAATCTGATCCGGACTGTAAACATCTGATTTCAGCTGTCTAGCTCTCTGTGTTGTAGTGACTGGGTGAATTTAAAACCATTTGAAGTGATTAAAAATGGATTAAAAAGGCATTTCATCTAACATATTCAGTTTGGGATTGGACAAAAACCCTGGAGGGGCTGGGTATCCCTTATTATTTTTATTTTTTGTCATCAGAAGGTAGTCTCATTATTTTAAAGAACAGGGTCTGTTAACCCCTTCTCATCCCTCATTTATGTATTTTAAGCTCATTAAGCCCAACGACAGCTTGAGATGTGGCAGCTGTGGCCAGTTGGCTCAGTCTGTGTTACAGTGTTAACAACTGCTCATTTAATGGCTCTTGGTTGAGAATATGGCGTCTGGGCTGTTCAGTAAACACGACGCATCCATTCGTTACGTATGCAAGAAACTGGGGACTGTAATCTGTGATTTGGGAGCTGTGTAATAACTGGTGTGGTGGTCTATTTTAATAGAAACACAAACAATGCCAAACGAATAATATGAAATGTTGAGGGAAGGATATTACATATTATCTTTAAGGTTTTTCTATTAGTCTTGGGGAGAGTCCAAAACAAATATTAATAAAGCTGTGGAGAATTTTCTGTTAAAAGAGGGAGATCATTCTTCTATAAGCTCACCTGTGACGTTTAGCCCATCTGAACGCTGACACCAGACCTGGCGGGATGACCCCCTCCATGGTCCCGTCCTCCACTTGTATTCAAAACACCGTCCCTCTGCAGGAGAAGCAGAGCTTTAATAACATATAGTATGGTTTAATATGGTAACATATAACATGGCTTCCGCTGTAAGTCCTTTAATATGTCTGTTGAATCACTTTAGTATCACGCTGACCTGTGCACGGCCGAGCCTCCAGGTCCTGTTCCGGACACTGCAGCAGGTTCTCTGGATCCTGGGCCACCACGGCTCGGGATCGGACCTGGACCGAGCCGAAACCCAGGTCATCCCCGCTCACGCAGCTTAGCTGGCACGGACTCCAACCCGTCCAGTCCGTCAGGTAGCATTCTCCTGCAGAACATCCAGGCAGGTCAGCAACCGGAAGTAAAACCATCACCGTGCTGCTGCATCAAAGGATTGTGTGTTGGTACCTTAATGGGGCTGTAAATCATGTTCTACCCTGATCACTGTTAATCTTCCTTTAATAAAACAGTAAACTTGTATTATTGTAAACACTACTTTGATGACAAAAAAGAAATCTTAGAATTTTCCAGAGCTTTCGTCTGCATCTCACATCTCTTTGGCAGCGTGACAACAAGCTGCAGTGATAGCTGAGCCTCCGTGACAAATAAGCAAAGAGAGACCATGAGAGGAGGCTGAAAGCAGAGGGATGATTGAGCTGTTAGGCTTTTGAGGTTCAAAGAACAGATCTGTGTGCTGAGTGTCGCTGACAGTGGTGTGACAGTGATCATTGTTAGAATATTATTCCTATAAAACAGATTGATAGACGAAATAATCAGAAACAGTAAAACAAGAAATCTGAATAATAATAGATCATGTCATCAAAGCTCATCTGATCTTGTAGAGATATGGGGGATATGGCATGTTGCATTCAGGTACAGGTAGAGCCATTCAAATGTGAACCTACCGTGGGTTGAGTCAGTAACACGCACTGAAGTGAGATCCAAATCAAAACACCTCCACAGAGATCTGCTCCCACCATACTCCTGATCCATTTTTCATTACAATCACTTGCCCAGAAGCATGATATCCTCAGCAAAATGAGGAGTCTGTTAAATGGGTCACTCGCTGCTCCTGCTCGTTTCTGGGCGGCTTCAATTAATCACGAAGCCACTCGACCCCAGACATGAACGTATGTGTCGGGTAATTAAGAAAGGAAGTGTATAATCACAGTTTGTGTTTGACTTCTATTAAAAACGCGTTTCCGAGTGCGTAGTTTTGTTTTCTCAGGAGTCAGAATGAACACGACCGCGAAGCAGGATCCGAGGATCCACTCTGAACTTGCGATCCCCGCTAAGCCACTTAACTTGATTACGTGCTGCTTGTGCCCACACGCAATCCAAACTGGAGTAGTCTGAGCGTGAGTACACACACAAGCGACACGAGCAGACACGCAAACCCGCGCCGCAGCAGCTGTTGAGCCTCCGTTTGCTTTTTTCAGCTACATTGTAGTAAAGTGAAAGGCTTTCGCTGAATAACACCTGGCTGCCGCAAACACTCATTATCAGCTCTGTAAAAGCTTCTTACATCGTCCTCAGCCTGCCTCCTCCTACCTGTTAACATTAGCGCTGCATTGTGCGCCGCTCTCTGCGGCTCTTGAAGCCTCTACAGTCAAGCACACTCAGCGGTAATTGCTTCAACTGTCAGGACTTTGTTGTTATTGTGAAAAGCTGGGCTGAGCACAGGTGGGATCGCTGAATGCTGCTGTGCCGCTATCTTGTCTATCCGGCTGAACGTCGATGCCACTGACCAGTTAAACTCAATTTTCACCTGGAATTGGTCCCAAAATGAGTTTCGAAATCAAGCCGAGTTTCTGACCTGATCTCGTGTTGCGGAGTATAAATAGCTTTGCGTGTTTGGTCAACTCATTTTGAGCTTGTCGCGTATCATTCAACACAGTTCAGATCTTCAGATCGTGGACATGCAGGAGGAAAAGTCAGGTGACATCAGTCATTTGTTGTCATTTGTTCACTCAAAAGTGACATATGGTTGCTGTTGTGCAGCGGTTGCTGTTGTGGAGATCTTCAGCGTAGAGGAAACCGTGGGTAGACTTCTCCTGTGGGTCACTGATTGAACCAGGAAGTCATGCGACGGATGTTTACATGAGGAAGATTGGGTAACTTTGCCAATCATGTCTGCATCTTCTCTCAGCAAATGCAGCTAACCTGGGAATGTGTTTAATAACATCTCTGACTGTATGGCCGTATTACCTGGACAGGGTACGGTGCAGGGTTCCTGCAGGATGATGTGCGTGTCTCCGTCCACTGAAGGCTCCAGATCTCCACACAGCTCATCGTCCACCAGGCTGCTGTCCTGCTGGCCCGAACCGTCCGACACGAAGCACGACACATTCCTGAAGCGCAGGCCTTCTCCACACCTCGCACCCTGAGGGAACACAGAGAACAATGTCACTGCCTGGCCACCCGCCCCCACTTTCCACCTTCACACCTCCACCATCAGTCACCACAGAAAAATGGATTAAAACATACTACTGCTTAATTTTTTTCTTATTTTATCTCTTACATTTCATTTATTACATTACGTTTGCCATTCAAACTCCTTCACATTTATTATAACACGCACCTTAGAAGAGGCTTATTGCAATTTTGTTTTCTTTATAACTTGTACACTGACAATAAAGGCTTTCTAGGCTATTCTGTTCTATTCTAAATATATATAAATGGTCAAACATGCTTTGATATTTAGTGAATATTTAACTGTTGCAGAGAGTGCTAGCATGGGGATATTATATTACTTACTAAGCTAACTAGTTAAGCTAACTATTGTAACGAGGTCATGGTGAAAAAACTAGGGATGGGACTTTAACGCGTTAATTACGATTAATTAATTACAAAAAAATGAACGCATTTAATCGCAGTTTTCATCCAAACAACGCGGAACGTTTGTTAGTGCACGATTTCCAAGTACACCGATTACACTGATGCACACGTCAGATCTCGACTAACAGCTACCAAAAAGGAGGAATCGGGTGAAAGCGCGTTGCTAGGACTGATGCACTTCAACCCTGCGGTACCGTCTAAATGCAGAGCATGTTGCAGCGAGCACAGAAACCGCCGGAGCTGTTAGCGCTAGCAGTCCCAGTCCGAGTACGAACAAGAGGTGTCGGCAGCCCAAACTCGATCAAATGACTGGCTTCAGGACCAGCGTTAGTAAGTGTTACAGCCTAATGTACAAAATCATTTGTGTTAAGGGTACCTGGAGTTTAAAGTAGATTTAAGCCTGTCAAATGACCATTTATATTTCTAGTTGTTTTACCAGAAGAAGAAAGAAATAGAAATTGCACTTTATGTTGAATTGTTGTTTGTTGTTGTTATTGTTTTTTTAACCATTTAAAGTCAATACTGTTCTGAAAAAGTACTTAAAGTACTTAAAATGGCACTTTAACTTTAGGTCTGTTCAGTTTTGGCCAGGGATATTTTCTATTTCTTTTTCTACTGTTTTGAATTGAAATGCAATTAAATGCATTTTTCCAGACATTCAAAGAGCTTGAGTTTACAATATTCATGTCTGTGTCTATTATTTGATTCAGTCGTCCACTAAAATCCATTTAAATGAAAAAATGTTGCTTTTTGGGGCAAATATTGTTATGTGATTAAAATGTGACTAATTGAGATAAATTCATTACAAAGCCTCTAATTAATTAGATTCATTTTCGAGTCCCACCCCTAGAAAAAACTAAACAAACAGGTGTTGGAGAGCACAACAGCAAAAGCTTTGCAGAGCATTCAGTGTCACCAGAGGGAGTTGTGGCACATCAGATGAATTATTAAACGATGTCACCTGAGTGGGCGTTGGTTGGGTCTTGAGTGAACATGTTAGAAAATGGACAAAATCAGTGTGAGGGCACAGAAAGAGGCGGGCTCACCGGACCTCTGTCATCTCCCCAAACTCTCCAGGCTACATCAGCTGCTACAGGAATAACTTGATCTGTGTAGTCAAGTGAATCCAGTCAAATTGCTTTGTGGGTAATGTGGGCACCAGGTTTTCAGCAAAGTAATGATGAAAATGAAAATATATAATGTTTCTTGTTCCGCTGCATTGATTGGATGGTACATGGTACATGGGCGGGACAAGGCTGGAGGTTTTTTCACCACCCTCTTTGTAACATGTGGTTTGATGTCTGTGGCGTGCTCTGAGGAGATTTAAAGTGGAATAACTCATTTAATGGGTAAGTTTTAGCACTGAGTTGTGTAGGGTTTTTAATTTCACTCCTGGATCATATATACGTTTTGATTTGATTGATTTATTTTAACATGCAAAGTGGAACCATGCCCATGTTTCCCTGCTGTGTTGTGTGTCTGTGTGTTTTGCACAGTTCCAAATCACTTTCACCTGTCAGAAGGCTGCAGAGCCGCTTGGAAGGTATATTGAATGTTATGGAAAAGCTGGTCTTTTGGACAGGAGGATGGAGACCGACTGACCTCAGACTTGCACTCAGACCAGCCGCTGTATCTCCAGCTGTAGCAGGGCTTCACCAGGCAGGGCTTCCACTGCTCCATCTGGGACGGACACGGCCTTCCGTCACCCTGGGGAGCCTGGATCACTGTCCGCCTCCTCCAAAGCTTGCCTGCGGAGAAGCAGATAAAAAGAAGAGGAAAATGAATTATTTATTCATGATGACATTGACTGGAAGGCTGGGGTTTGACTTGTCCAACGTCCAGGCCTTGTTAAGATCAGGCAGACAGTCAGGTCAGAGCAGCTGGAAGACTGCAGACGTGTAAAAGGATTTGAATACTGCGGTCGGTCAAGGTGACCTCTGGGTCTTTCAGAACTGGAGTTACAGTACGTTCTTAAATGAAAGCCTGTGTTCAAATGATGGCATGCATGAATAAATGAAGGCCAGCTGCTGATAAAGGATTGGTAAAAACCACAGAGGAGGGTGAAATCAGTCCGAATACATCGAATACATTTATTTCATTTTTATTTTCAGTTAGATACTTCGTCGCTTTTGATCATCGGATCAGCTGCAGATTCAAACTGCTGTTTTGCTTGGACACAACAGCTATGGCTCTAGCAGCTCGTGTAGAAACAAAAGGTGAATGGAAACAGTGTGTTATACTTAAGATGGAGGAAGGAGACAGGAACAGCAAATTGAGTTTTAGCTGATACAAACAGGGAGACTTCTTGGGCTATAGAAATTAAAAATGAACATAGTCGCTCTCGCCGCAGCTGAGGAAAGTAAAGGCCATTATCTGAGCGGCGCAGTAGCCGCCAGACGAACGCTGTACCTGAGCCCCCCCTCTCCTTTCCCCCTGCCTCAGAGTAATAATTCAACAAATTCTTTTAGCTTACGGTGCGAGCGTCGGGCTTCATCACACTCCCTGTAGCCTTCTTGAATATTCATATTTCTTTGCTGGGTTAAAATCGAACACGCGACTGTCTTTGGTTCGGGGATATGAGCGGGGAGGAGGGGAGCAGTGCCCTTTACCAAATTCACTCTGCGTTTTAACAAAGAGCCCCCGGGGGAGGGATGTGAGAAAACTCTCAATTATCTTCAGTCTCAAAGGAAACGTGTGTGGTTTTTGCTACGCCGTGCCACCTAAAACAAACACTGCACTCAGCAACAATGCTAAATAGAAAAGTAGGTCTGAAAAATCCGAACTTTGAACACTTTGAAGTACGTTATATGAGGGATTTCAGCATTCAATCTATTACAAGATGGCTCTTTTTAGTATGTTTTGTAAAAGACAATAACTCAAACAATGCTGTACTTCAAAAAGGTCATTTTCAGTGCTTCAGGCGTTTGCAGAGATCATTAACTCCCATTTCTCAAATACATTAAGGATTAATTGATGTAATCCCCAGCGTTGTTATTGCCAAACCTCATGAAGCTCCACTTAATAATGAACACCATCGAAAACAAATCCCAAGATGGGGCTTTGTCAGCACCAGGTCTCAGCTGCCAGCAAACCAGCTAATGTACATGAGCCACAGAGGGGGCTTCAAACCCACTGTGACCCATGCAAGAGCTACTCATGAGAACAGATTTAATCTGAAGTGGCACATTAGTCTGAAGGATCAAACCTTTGTCCCACCACATGCTTGTACTGCTACGTTGCATCTTTGGTGCAGGGCATAAGCTACAAGCTTCATCTAGAAACAAGGCTGATGCGAGTGTTGATCCATACTATAAACACACTGTGAAACCAAAAACATGAGCTGCAATCGGCGCTGGTCTCAACATACGACCCCGTTCACGTTGCACGTTGCTATTTGATCCCATTATTTACTGATAATTACTCTTAACTGGAGTTTGGTGAAGTGAACACACAAGTAAAAGGGGTTGTGGCCTTTAAAAACAAAATAAATAAATGAAATGCCAAGCTAAATGCCTCTCTCACGGATTTAAAAGACAAAAACACAATTCACGGCTCATTACTCTCCACAAACCACGAGTGAATCCGGGCCCCAGATTTCTAATCGGAGCTCCCCGTCTTCAGCATCGAATACTGGGTGCTGTTTTGTTCGCTGGCTGCTTTGCAGAAGATGGTGGTGCCTAATGCTGCAGAAACCAGTCATCACCCTCCATTACAACCCTCATGCTTCACTGGTCCCCCTGCAGGGGTCCAATGCAGCGTTTGGGGTTGAGCTGTGGGTGGCGGTGAGGGCTGTTTGGCAAACGGAGGCCCGTGCCAGCTGTCGCCATCACTGGTTTGGCCAGAGAACACACAGCACCGTGATAATCTATGCACACAGGTTGGACGCATCCAGGAAAATAGCAGTGTTTTTACACAGCCTGATTGATAACAGCACCTCACTGCTTCCAGGTATGTTCATTTGCTTGAAATAACAAATCCAGCTCATTGCTATTCCTGGCTCAGGAACAGATATTAGCTCCTCCGGCAAAGTATGTCCTCACAGCCAGCCTGGAGATAAAAAGAAACACAGGAAGGACAGCGAGGGAGCCCTCTCTTCCTGTTGCCTACCTGCTGTTTCTCCTCACAAGGAAAGAAATCCTTGCCGCCCAGGGACAGATTAAGGTTACCACAATGACTAAAGCCTGTATTGGTTTCATATCTACTATTTGCTCTTGTTGCCTTTGGCTGCTGCTCCACTCTAGGACTCATGGAGAGGAAAGTGCTCCCCGAGCCCCAGAGCACACACTCGTAATGGACCGCCAATCAATGGCCTGATCCTATGGAATTACATGCGAGGACATTATTATCCGTCTCTCAGTTGGTTTAGGGCTATAACACCATCATTTCTCACATCATAAAGCGTTTCTGGTTTCCACCATTACCGGAGGAGAGGCTGACTTTCTTTAGCACACAGCTGAGAGCTGAGCACTGCTGACCTGCGCGGATGGATCACCCACAGCTATCAACGCGTTATGGAATTAAAGTCGTGTGAGGAGGCTGAGATGTCTAATAATCAAATAGTACTGATGGCTGCATTCAGCTATGGAAATATATCGTATTAACCTGGTTCCTCAGGTAATCCGTGTTGGATTGAAACGCAGCATTCCTGACTTGCTCTCATATTAAACAGCATAAGGTCTTATGTCTTGTGTTTTCATGGATACACCTCATACTAAGAAGCTAAAGGGGCCAATGAATTCACCAAGAAATCATCAGTTACATGGACGGGATGAATATATGCATTAACTATTCTTTGCTGTGTTATTTAGGGAACTGAAAAGAGAGGAGTATCGAGTCGTTGCTGAATGTTTTGAAGTCGAAGCATTTTCCAACCGCACTGTTTCCTGCACGCAACGACCTTAAAAACCCCTGCTTTTTAAGCCGGCGCGAACAAGAAGCCTGCGAGGAGTGCAGAAAGCATTTCATTTGAATTTACTCTTTTGCATGGCAACAGGGCCGACTCAGTCTGCAGACAGAGATCCTGCAGCTGAATACATGAGCGTAGCTGCTAAAAGGTATAACAATAAACGCGGTGACAAAATGTTTGAAGTGGGAATCTATAGAAATGCAGACGTTTAAGGTTCAGCAGATCTGATGGGATGGAAGTAAAAGCACCTCTCTTAATGCTGGAACAGTGGGGCCCCTACCATGATAGAAGCTTTACATGCAGGGGCCACCCCAGGCCTTGATCATGATAAGTAAGATCCTAAAACCCATTCTATTGTTTACTGCATCTGCCTCAGCAAAAACCAATTAAGTTAGGTCCAACACTATATCCAAGCCTGTGCTATAACAGGAGGACATCTTTAATAATTAAGATGTGTGTGATGTGATCTGTACTACAACATGATGGGATAAGATCAGAGAATGAAGCAGATGGCTTTGTACAGTGTCACAAAGCATCAGATCACCGCGTGGTTGCTCATACGGTCTTCTCGCCTGCATGACACCACGCCAGAGTTTGACACAAACTGAAACGGACACTGTCGGGGGGGGTGCAGATGCAAAAATTTGTTCTCGAGCACCTCAGCCCCAGCATGACAAAGTGCTAGGTTACTGTAGCGGAGAAACACACACATTACCTGCCAGCCCACAGGTGTGGGTGCATTCAGACCACAGCGACCAGTCAGACAGCTGGCAGTTGACGGGACATTCCACAACACAGGAAGCGTTCATCTGCCACTTCCTCTCCAGGCCCAGCTGCAAGAGGAAACACAGTTTGACCAGCTCAGTCTTTCCCAAAGAAAAACACCCAACAGCGGCTTCGACGCAGACCCACCTCTTTGCAGAACCTGAGGTCGACAGACTTGCCGTCGCTGCGCACACAGTCCAGCATGCGGGTTTTGATGCCGTTTCCACACACCGCTCTGTCGCTGAGCTGGCAGGTGCTCCAATCTGTGGCGAGAAGTTTCATCCGAAAGAGCAGCTTACACACTCGCACAGTCTCATTTAGCACATGCGTTTAAATTGACTGAATGGAATCCTGCTCAAGAGCATGACTTCATGTTTTACTGTACATCTGCTGAAAGTATCCTGGAGTTAACGCTCGGTTTGAATCTCACCGGTGATGTTGTAGGAGAAGTGGAAGCAGTTGCTGTTCAGTTTGCAGGGCTCCGTCTCTTTAGTCGGAGGACACGTCTTCTCCTCTCCGGGCTGGCGAAGCGGGTAGGCAGCTCTCTCCCGGGTGCTGTTCCCACTGCACGGCTGAGGAGAAGAACAAAAGCCCCGTGGCTTATTAATCCATACTGTTACCGAAGGTGCACACATGACAAGCAAATAACCTTTGTTTCTGTCCTAATGTCCTGTAAAATGAATTACCTACAGGCTGTGTTTTGTGCCTATGCTACTGAATTTCGTGAAGAATTTCCTGAAAAGACTAATGTCTGTACACTGATTTCACAGTTCAAACCCCCGATGAAGAAGCAAAACAGTATTCCTTTTAATAAATTGCAGTTTCATTAAAAAGTGAGCGGCCGTGAGCTCAATAAAGAGCATCCAGGATTTCAATTCAGCCTCTTTAATGTAGTGAATTTCAGGCTGTTTGATCAGTAAACAAGCACCTTTTACTCGGGGGGGGGGGGGGCTTATTTTGCCATTATCAACAATCTGCCTTCTTAACTCTCTAGTGAGCTGGATGGTTGGGAGACAGCAAAGAGAAGGAAATACTCCACAGATGATGCCAGTTTTGCATCAGACTGATACAACTTCCCACAAAAATGAAAAGGTTTAGAATTTATTTATTTAAATTTTGACTGTCTAACTCTTCGGTGAACGTAAAACACTACACAGGGACGAGGGATCACAGCGACAGACGAGGTACAAGTCATTCTCACCTGTGGACATGGGCTCCAGGCTCCCCAGTCTGACAGCACGCAGTCTTCAGGGCAGGGCAGCCGACTGTTGCGGGCGCCCAAGGGCATTTCCTCCGGATCGCAAAGGTAGTCCTCCACCTGCTCAGAGGGCCCGTCTATAGTGTTCAGCATGCACCTGGACACAAAGTGGTTCAGGTAAGACTACTTCCACAAAAACCTGTAACCCAGAAACACCTTTTGCACATTGTGTGCGTAAATAAAGGATATTTGTTTTAATCACAACCCTGCAAATGTGAAGACTTCACCAGCAAACCAAAAGGTTGCTGAGATCAGACTGCTATGACCAGGTTGACTGTGGAGGCTGACCGGCTGGCCAGCTCCTGAGGCAATCAGCCAGTCCTGTTTATGGCCCTGTCATCTCCACAAACATCATCAGATAATCAGTAACGAGATGGATAATTTGTCAGATGGACAAATCTCGAAATTAACTGGTGGTGACGCAGTGTCAGGATGAAATTACGAGTCTTGCTGCCATCTGTCATCGTTGCTTTTGGCGCTAATTGCATGCTGGTATACTCTGCTAAAAGCACCTCCGGTTGGTTAATCCTCAGTAAAACTGTTGAGCCAAGAACACTCTTGGGAATTCAGGGCTTAGCTTGGATCAGTTCTTAAGTGACCAGTGATGTCAGTTTATCTCACCTGACTTTTCGGGTTTGAACGCCTTCACCACAGTTTTCCTTCAGGTTCACGTTGCTGACCTTCCACACACTCCAGGGTTCTGCCACCCAAACATACTGTCCGCAGTCGCTGAGGCACGGCACCACCTCGTACACCTGGCACGCAAAGGTCACAGTTAAACGTCACATTACCTGGCTGATCTTAAAAAGAAGAAGCACCAAAAGTAAATGAAATGTTTTTTTCCCTAATGTTGGGGAACTGATCTGCAGATCAACAATGATTCATCTAATAGAGATCTAATGAAAATTTTCGAAAAGGCCAACTTAAAACACAATGACTACAGAAAGGTGCAAAGTGTTCTTACCTGAGCCTGTGGATGGAATCCATTCATCAAAGCAGAGGAAGGAAGAAGATCATTGGGTTAATGGAACAGTACTCAAGAACTAAACTTAAAGAGTCCTTTAAAGTAAAAGTGCACTTGCTTTCAAGGTGCATTGTACACATGGACACACGTCCAACCTCACAAAGACATCATTAAATCATCTTAACTGTGTGCTGATCATTGAAAACACAGTTTAAAGTGAGACCTCACTCACCTGGTTGACGTGGTCCAGTTTGGGGCACGGCCTCCCACCGTTGTAGGGCTTTTCTCGGAGCCACTTTGAGCGAACTTTGACCCCGCTGCCGCAGGACTTGCTGCAGCGCGACCAGTTGGACCACTCACTCAGCTTGCAGTCAGACGGACAGGGTATGATGCAAGCCTCCTCGATATAACCTGTCACCAATCACAGAACAACAGGCAAGTTGCAGTACACATCCATGATTCTCTCCAGACAAGCACAGACTGAAACTGTCAATATACTAGAACAGCAATAGGAAACACTGTTACTCCATTTCTTGTGGTATGGAACTGTTTTAATATTTTAGAAGTTTTTATAAAGATGCACATTGGTCTCGTTGGTCTTTCTGGTGCAGAAATGTTATCATGAAACATTTAACTCCAAGTCGTAATTAAGAAATTTTGGAAAATGTGCCTGTTCATTTCCAATTCTATTTCGGGACGACCTTTATAATACTAACAGGGATTGAGTTACATCCCTTCTACACTGTTGCTGTACAGCGCATCATTAACTTTGCATATCACGGCCAAGTCATGGTGCAGAGCAGAGAAGCAGATTAAAGAACAGCCCTGCAGGTCGTGCTGGAAACTGTCTGCAAAAGCAGGAAACGGACAGTTTTACCCAACCAGGCCACGTGGTGAGACCAGTGACTTCACAGACAAGCAGACACACGCATGCAACAACCGGCAATGTAGCAGCAATGGTTTGAAAAGGACAATGAAACGACTGCTGTTTGCAGCTAAATTTGTCTAAAACTGCAGTAGTACAATCAGATCTTTTTGTGGGACAATGATGATACAAGTCGTGACAGAACACAAGTACCTTGGTATACTGACTGATTCTGAATTTTCCTTTAAGGCTCAGATAAAGATGATCTGGAAAAAATAAATTCGATCTTGCCAGATGTATATGCACTCATTAATTATTTCTCATATCACTTATTGTTGACCACTTTGGTCACAGGCTAATATTACTACTCTTAAAGCATTGCAATCATTATACAAACAAACACTTAAGATTTAAGCTGTTGCATTGTCATCATTGCTCCATTCTCTAGAAATACAGTTTGTTGAGTTGGGAAAATCTTATTAAATATGTTAATGTGTGCTCCACATATAAGATTATACATGGTCTGTCTTCCCCTGCTCTCAGACAATTCATTGATATACGATCAACAGCAGATCAGGTAACACGAGGTGTGGCGAGAGGGGACTGTATTGTCCCATTTAGAAAAAGTGCTTTTAGTGAAACAGCCCTTTCAGTAAAGGCAGCACAACAATCAAATACTGCTCCAACTCGTGTTAGAGAATTAAATAATTTCCAATTATTCAAGGTCCACGTACAGAAATGATGACCGAGTCTGTCTGCATTAAAGAAGAACTGCAGTAGCTGTCTGTGTTCGCTAACTGCCGGCGTTTTTACTTTTCTGTGCTGTGCCGTGTTTTTATTCTCTCGTGTTTCTTTCTGATCTTCTCCCCTCTTGCTCTCTCATTTGGTATTTCTATATGTATTGAATTGCAATATGAATTTTTAATTCTTATTTTCCTTTTTAGAACATTCTAATGTATCACTAAATTGCATTCCTTTAGGGTGACTATTGCTAACATCTGTCAAGGGACTGCAGATGAAAAATAGCTTTTTGGATAATTCTGGTGCATTTACCGCAATGTTTATGAATGTGCATTGTCCCTGTCAAATAGAGTGAGAAAGAAAGAAAGAAAGAAAGAAAGAAAGAAAGAAAGAAAGAAAGAAAGAAAGAAAGAAAGAAAAGTGAGTGAAGTAGTTCAGAAAAGTGAATTAATAAGTGTCTGCATGATTTAATATTTCGGTATAAGAGCATCTGAGGTAGGAGTTTTGACAACACCATGGCTGCATATTGATCTAACCTTTTAAGGTGATGTGAGGGAGATGGGATTATCGATTCGATGGTCTGACTTTCTTCTCAAAACCAGAACTCCAAATGAAATCGCCAGGCTTGCTGCTGGCATGAAAGTACTCTTGTTACTCCCTGGTGCTGACTCCCTGGTGCTGACTCCAGATTCACCTGGGCACTACTTTCCCTAACTCTTGCCATGATCAAACTTGGTATGACCGATATAAGGCTGTAGCCAGAGGGCAAATATCAACAGGAAGGAGCCAGCAGTTGCCATAACTTTCCCACAATACTCTCTGGCATTACAGAGCTAATCAAACATTCCTAAGTCAAACAGAGAGAAACCAGCTGTACTGACTCTGAGTTCAGTATCTTCTTGCAGTTAGAGCCAGTTACCATCAAGCAGCCCCATACTGGGGGCAAAGCTTTGACGTACAAGGAGACGGGTTTCTCATTGACCAAACACAGACATGCTCATTCCCCCCGAGTACTTTGATGTGTTCTGCATTTTCCCAGGGCTAAGATGCAGAATACGACAGCACTTTGATTTTTAATTCCCTTTACTCGCTTTACTGGAACACACTGTGGAATCTTAATACAGCTCACCTCAAAGTGGTCTGACGGATTCGGGCTGTTGGCAGCAAATACATGTCCAAGCTTCAGTGATTGATTGTTGGTTTTTACACTGGAGGACTTATCAAAGGAAGCACTGATAACTGACCCGGAGTTAGCTCCAACGTGATCAGTCTCAGGAGGTTAACTGATCCCAATTCATTTCCACCCTCGCACCGACTTCCCCAGGATTCCCGAACCACGCCGCATCGTTCGCCACAGACGCTTACTGTTATCTCTAACTTGTAATCTTGGACTGAGGTTGGATTGGATTGAGGGTCGTGGGTTAGCTGAGCACGGGAAACTCACCGTGGCTGTTGCAGCGAGAGGTCTCCACGATGCGGTTGTCCTGGTCATAGCACACCATGGCCTGGTAACGATATCCTTGGCCGCACTCTTTGATGTCACCCTGGACCTTCATGCCCAGCTGACCCTCCATGCGGCCGCTCTCAGGCAAAACACAGTCCGACCAGTTGCCTACAGGCTGGGCGTTGTATTTGTTGCATGGGCAGTACTGCGTCTCGCTCAGGGGATACATCTGGTGGTTTTTACACTGGTCCCGCTTTTTGCTCTTCCCTGTAAGAAAATGTATTAGTCTACAAACATAAAGTGCTGCCAATTCATGATTACTGGAGCCCCCAGCTGTTGGACATAGGCTGATGAGGGGCTGTCAGTAGAAGACGGCTGGGATTCAGCAGTTTTCTATGGAACTTAAGGAACTTGAAGCCCTCTCACTTTACACATATAAAAAACTAAAATTCAAAATAGTTTTTCCAGATCCACTGATCTTTCTCTAAAGGTTGATGTAATTGGATGTCAGCTCCAAGTTCAAGTCTGTCACTCACCAACCAACATCCTCTTGCGAGTCCTGACACCCACACAATCGGCTGTGCAGGGGGAGAACTTGGACCAGCTGCTGAGTTGACAGTCCTCCTGGCAGGGCAGCTGGCAGGGCTGTGTGAGAGGGGGCATCGAGCTGGCAAACGTAAGGCAAGCTTCAACGTCTGCCTGCCCACCGTCCTGCTTCCGGCATGAAACGGCTACAAGGGAAAGGAAGGAGACTTCTTTAATGGTCATCCATGATTCCATGATAGATTGTTCTGATCGATGCTCCATCCACACAGTAGCAGACACAGCGCTGTACAGACACTGGTCAATCAATGGAAGAGCTATACTTGGTATGTGGCCTTTAGATTTACAGATGTTATTTTCTAGTTTGCCTGTGTTGTGTGAGGTAGTTGGTGATGGAACCAGTCATCTGCTGGAGCCCCCTTTTTTTAATTTTTCATCACTGAAAGAGTAATTACACACAGTCTTACATGTACAGTCATTGGGCAATTGCTGCATGCCCTATACAGTGCCACACTTCGCACATTTAAGATCCTTTATTTACGCCAAAGTAGGAATTTAAGCAGGCACTTAATTAGTGCCAAAAGACATGCTTTTAAAATATTTCTGTAGTAAAATGCAGAAATATTACTAAAAATATGGACGAAAATTGATTCATTTAAAGTAAAAGTTGACATTATCCAGAGAAATACACCTTACTATTTTTACTATTTTTTATATTAGGATTGTGATCATGCTCATCATAGGTTGTCTGCATAAAATCTATATCTTTGATAACTAAAGCCTTCACATCACCTAAATGGAGTAAAAATATATTTTACTTGCTTACTCAGAATGGAAATGCTCAAAGTACAAGTGCCTGAAATTTATAAACACGTACAAACTTGACTGTACGTTACAATCCACCACTGCTGTTTAGTTGTGGTCCAGATACCAAAATCCCTCTGTGGATGTGTGTGACCAACCAATCCAACGGACACTGAACCAATTGACCCGCAGAGGTCAGTAGAGCAATGCATGTACAGCAGTCAGTGGCTAGTTGCTAATGGGATAATGGTTTAAGGACTAGAGTCTGCTGTACTATGGGTCGGTGGTTCACATTGGCTTCATCCGAGTCTCTTCAGTGTGATGTTAAAACAGACATTACTTCAGGGTATCCCTGCTCCGTTCCTTCTAGCCACAACATTCACCTCCCCACACACACACTCATGGAAAACACTAGAGGGTAGGTCTATGAAATGGCCCCGGCCTTCTGCAAGTTGTATTGAATGAGTGGGCGAATAGTAAGAGGTTTGTATTGAATTGTGTCTCTCCAGCTCAGAGTATACTATTACAGGTAATGGTACATAATGACAGGAGCCTCCCAAGATGGAGGAGCAGGATGCTCATCATTGGAATCAGATAATGCCTCCTGTCTCTGAGACTTTAACAGGAGTCTGGGTGTGTGCACTGATAACAACTCAACTGTCTGCCTGTAATCTCACTTGGGCCACAGGCATTAGCAGTATACTCAGCAAGTCTTTAAAGGGATGGTACATATACATATTCATATACACATAAAAAAACAAAACTCACTCCAGGTGATGAGCATAGATATTTTGATCATTCAATTTGACAGCTATTTCCTTTAATCAAGCAACTAATTGGTCGATTGACATTTTGCTGTCTTAAAAATTCAAATAATACAGTTTTACATTTTTTTTGGATGCAGTTTTGAGTTCCAGCCTTCCACTTGTTCAGATTCATTGGTAAAACTCCTCCCAACGATAGTAAAAATCTGCAAAAGATCTCTGCAAAGTTGAGGTTTACTGGGTTAAATGTTTTATGTTATGTATGTATATATGTAATGTTTTATGTTATACATGAAAACCATCCACTGAAGAACTAAACAACTGACAATGAAACTTGTGCTTCAGTCAGCTCAGCTTTGACCCCAACTCGCTGTTTGGGGTCCTGGCAAAGAGAGCACTTAGATGGATGGATCTGATCAATGGTCCCAGATCTCCACTAAAATCACATCTCAGCTCAGTCTGATGCCTTTCCCAGATGACTGCTCATGGTTAGCTATTGTCGTCATTGGAGAGCATAATAAAATAGATGTGAATGTTTGTGTATTCAGTGTGTGGGTGTGGGGTTGTCCTCACCCCGAACCTGCATGCCCGGCCCACAGGTCTCCTGGGCTCCAGGGCTGTCCTGACGAACTGACCACGGAACCAGCTGGCATCGGCGCCATTTGTGGGTTTTCCACCTGAAAGAGAAGAAGACGAATCAGAGGTGTTTGAACTTCAGTGACGGGCGGAGCGAATGGATGCTAGTTTGAATCCCTTGACCTGGTGGGAAACAAGAACAAAAGTTAGAAGCCTGGATAGCAAACCCCAGAAGATGCACTGTGGTCGAGTTGCCAGGCGGTTAATGTAGACATCAGGTGCGGTAAGAAGATTTTCTAAATTAGCTTTAGACTGAGCTAAAAAGCACAGCTGTTGCGGTGTGTGTACAGATCTGTAGTGCGTTTAACATTTAAGGGATACATCTTATACACTCCAGAAACTGCCCATGCCTCAGTGACTTATGTCTGGAGGTTTTTGTCTTTCATGGGACCAGTTACCTGTAGCCTTGACAGACAGATGGAGCCTCACACTCTCTCTCCTGGGTCAGCATTTCAGGGCAGTCTTGTCCCCCATTGGCCGGCGGCTGGATGATGATACGTTTCCTGTACTGCTTCCTCTTGGTGTTACCACCTGAGCGAAAACACGAGAAATCACGTACGTGGGTACTTCTACGTAAGTGTCTAATAAACCCGCAACTAAGTGTAATCATGAAACAGTAAATGCAGCAAAGTCTTTGCTGTGGTTCTAGCTTGTCCCAGTTTTCATCCCAGGGATGTCTTTTATGTGTTCTTGGCGGTTTTTAATTAAATCTGTCAGTATAGACCAAATGTCATGAAGCCCAGCTGGTCTTCACTTTTCTGTAATGCATCCATTTTCTCACCCTCTGCTGATCGTGACCAGTTCAGGAGGAGCCTAATACAATCAAGTGGTATATTGAATACCATCTCCATCATCAACCCTGTGGTATCCAATACAGCTCCACGGGCGGTGGCGGTTATTGACTTTACAGGAAGTCCACGTCTATATTAGGACTATAATATCAGATTGCACTTCTCACAATGAAAGAGACCAAAGTGATTCCTGTTGGAGGGTTATCTATTAAGGATGGTGATGATTTACAGAAAGCAGGGCAGCTTCATCGCAGAGACAGAAAGCGTTTCAGATGGTGAAGAGTTAATAATACAGATGGCCATGCTATATAGGCAATTGCACATACTAATTATAGTATATTGCTAATCTTGTTTAATGTCATGGGGGCCCATCTCAGCTTGTATTGGGCATGGTGTAAGATAATATTATTTTGATTGCATGTCTTTAACACACAGTGAATATTTTAGAGGGTCAGTGTCCCATTAGTATGTAATCAGAACCACGCTGATGGAATGTTGTGACCCTGAGTAATACAGAAAAACGTGTTCATGCAGCTTGCTAATAACTTGCCTTGCCTAACTGACAGTAAATACAGTTAGCTTAGCTCCATTTTTAGCCTACATTTCCTTACATTTTACATATTTATACCGCCGTAAAGCTGTGCTGCGCAGCATTCGCCAACAGTAATTAGGTTTACACTATTACCACGGAGGCAGAGACATCAACGACTAGATTATATTAGATAAGCTCTGCAGCTATTAGGAGCATCTATTTCTATGATCTCTATAGGTGTTTGTTGTTGTTGAATAATGGATATACCCCCATCACTAACACATTGCATCAGTTACAGGAGTGTGTGTCTGGTTTCCACGCCCTTTAATTTGACTACACTCCGTAAACAATAAGAAGAACAGCTGCCATTTTTGACACCATCTGCATGATTTCTTATCTATGCACATACATCTGTGTGTCTTAAGTCTAGTGTATTTCAACATGACAGAAGAGGAGGCTGGAAAACCACTGACAACGCTCCGCTCTCCTCCTGGAGCTCCTGAACACAAAGAAAGACATGTGGATGCTGTATATGGAGACAAGATAATGGAGCGATTAAAGGATGTGTTCAGCAGATGCCTCTGGGGATGACTAAGCCAATACATTAAATAAAACTCAGGGGAACGACAGCCCAATATACGTCTAACACTGAGGACGAGACGTCTCTTACTTAATGTGCCTTATTTGCTTGGCAAATAGGATCCAAATTAGCCCACGCTATTAAGGGTTTACAGCAGCTCTTTACTGCAGCTGTGCACTATCCCCACTGTATAGGCAATGGTCTCTAAGATCATAAGGATGTTTTACCCTTATATAATACCTAGTAATAGCTATATGAAGAAATAACCAATATCCAGCAGGAAACTGGAAACTGTATTTCTATAACATTTCTTAAATATATAACAACATTTTTTGGACACATTGCTGCATTTGGACATCGGGACACTCTGTCCATGTGTAAACTGAGTTACCTGCTTGACACACTGATGGGCAGGGGCTCCAGTCGCTGTACGGGGTGACGATACAGTCCCTCTTGCATGGCAGCAAGCAGGGCCTGACGGTGTCTGGTCGCAGACTCTCCGGACACCTGCAGACACATCGATGACACGCTCAGAGACGCAGAGAGCAACCTGGAAAGTCTGATAGAGCTTATTAGACAACATGTAACACTTAAATGCATTATACGGCATATGGCCATGTGACTCTAATCAAAAGATATGTGGACATAAAGTCTGTATGTTTCTTTGTGTTTTTGAATCAAAATGACTGGAAAAAGAGAATGAAGCCAAAGAGGAAAGAAAGAGAGCACGGAGGTAGGAATGAACAGACTGATGAAAAGGAAGGAAGGATGACTAAGGAAGATGAAGGAAGAGAAAGGAAAGAAAGAAGGAAAGAATGGAGAGAGGAGAGGAAGCCAGACAAGGGCAATAAGAATAAAAAAACAAGGTTGGAAGAACTATAATGTTGTAACAGAGCAACAGAACCTTGCCGGGTGGGGGTGCGTATGCTTGGATAGGTCACCCAAGTGTGCAACACAGAGCAGGACAAGAGAAAGTAAACGCTGATCTCCTTAACCTTGACCAACCCTGACCCTGATCTTCAATGCAATAGCTTTTTAACCAACTACCCCCAGACACCGTCTTTCCCTCACAGAAACCAAACAGATTCGGATCAGATCATACACTATGATGTACTGCATCATAGTATTGTTCTTAAGGTTATTTTATCATTAGCTTTCGAGGTCTGGTGACGTGACAAAGCATCTTTACCTCATGTGGGTGTATGTGGCATAGTTCTTGGAAGAAGATGCCAGTTATAATTTCAAGAGGGATTGGACAAATGCTCGACTTAACAATGAATGACTTGATGAACGCAGACTTTCTGGAGAACCACTGAGATTTGGGCTCGCCTAAAACCAACATTCTTATAAATAAATAAATAAAAATTAGGGGTGGGACTCGATTAAAAAAATGAATCTAATTAATTAGAGGCTTTGTAATGAATTAATCTCGATTAGTCGCATTTTAATCGCATAACAATATTTGCCCCAAAAAATTCAAATTTTAAATGGATTTTAGTGGACGACTGAATCAAATAATAGACACAGACATGAATATTGTAAACTCAAGCTCTTTGAATGTCTGGAAAAATGCATTTAATTGCATTTAAATTCAAAACAGTAGAAAAAGAAATAGAAAATATCCCTGGCCAAAACTGAACAGACCTAAAGTTAAAGTGCCATTTTAAGTACTTTAAGTACTTTTTCTGAACAGTACTGACTTTAAATGGTTAAAAAAACAATAACAACAACAAACAACAATTCAACATAAAGTGCAATTTCTACTTCTTTCTTCTTCTGGTAAAACAACTAGAAATATAAATGGTCATTTGACAGGCTTAAATCTCCTTTAAACTCCAAGTACCCTTAGCACAAATGATTTTGTACATTAGGCTATAACACTTACTAACGCTGGTCCTGAAGCCAGTCATTTGATCGAGTTTGGGCTGCCAACACCTCTTGTTCGTACTCGGACCGGGACTGCTAGCGCTAACAGCTCCGGCGGTTTCTGTGCTCGCTGCAACATGCTCTGCATTTAGACGGTACCGCAGGTTACTCGGAAATCGTGCGCTGACAAACGTTCCGCGTTGTTTGGAATGAAAACTGCGATTAAATGCGTTCATTTTTTTTAACACGTTAATTCTTTAAATAATTAATTAATCGTAATTAACGCGTTGAAGTCCCATCCCTAATAAAAATGAATAAAAACCTCCACCCTGCTCTTTGTAAGATGTGTCAACTCAGATACAACACCTACTGCTCATACTGTATATAGTCTTGCTGCAGAACTGATTTGGATGGGGAGTACTTACTGAAAACAGAAATATATTTCATTGTTTAAACCATTTCCTGAATAACGCCTGCTTTTTCTTTCACCAGTGGTGAGTTGACCAACTGCACCAAAACACAACCATTTCTCAAATCATGCAATCCGCTTTCTATAGAAAGTGCATTTTTGTAGAACCAACCAGGAAATAATCTTTCTATGGCAGAGCACTGGTTGGGTACATGAAAAAAAAAGACTGCAACAAACAGCGACACTGTAAACACACACATACAAAATATTTTACAAGTCAGCACAGCTTTGACCACTTTTGAACCAATTCTGACACATTTCGGTAATGTCCGGATGTATCTTTCATTTTCACCGTCATGCTAATGCATTAGTATGCTCCATTGCCACTTTGTGTTTACTCCTGGCCACAGCTGGTGAAAGAGGGTGCCCCTCTCTCTATTGATGTGAAAGTGTGTCCCCGAGGCAGCAGGCTCACTCCTCAGCATGTAACAGTGAGTTTAAGAGTAAGCGCAGGAATAAAAAGCGATATTAATTTCCATACACAGCATGGGGCCTGGCGAGGTTTGCCTGCACAGTGGCGCTGTGCTGCCAGAATAATGCTCCTGTTCTGTTGAATAAATAAATAGATAATTCGTGCTCCCAGCAGATGCCTTCAGGGGGGAAACGGACCCTGATGCTTACAACAGTTGGCCAGCAGCTCATCAGCTCATCGGTGAACACCTCTTCCAGACACCGGCAACAACAGACCAACCAGGAGACTGAATGGCACAACGTGCAAAGAGCAAAGTCTGCAACCAAGATCCAAAGGCTCCCGTACACTCATGCAAATGAAAGCATTAGTAGTGACGCACTGTTAATGATGTCGCCACCTGAGGAGCTAAAGTAAAGGTGGAGAAAAACTATTCTGTCATGCTGTGTGGATTTGATAGTTTGCAAGGACACGAAATATGATTACACACAATTTTTCACATTTATAGGCAGAAAGCAAAAGTTAAAAATGTGCTGCTGTTTTAATATTTTTCCTCGTGGTAAACTCAAAAGTCTTTATTGACCATTATCGGTGTAATCACAATCAGTGATACTGTTTCTTGGTTTTAGTATAAGTTTGGTAAAGCCACACATACGAGATACCAACAAGCCTGAGTCATGGCTGCCATTGGAGAAGATGCCATCCATTTATAATAAATAATTAAGAGTCTTACTTTTTTGGAGGCACCTGGCCCACGTTGACCCGGACACAGATGACCTTGCGGGTTTGCATTCCCACTGAGCAGGAGGCATCGTCGCCACGTGTCCTGCCCACAGATGTGTTGGAGGCCGGGATGGAGGAGTCTTCTATGCATTGACCCCACAGGCCTGTCTGCCAGTGGTACACAGTGCATGGATGGTCATTGCAGTTCCTCACCTCCTGCAGGGCACTGATGTTTGGACACTGGATTCCACCTGAGAGATGATGGAGCACAAACCAGCATCGAATTAAACAGGGGAAAGGAAGATGCAATGGGCCCAAAAGGTGAATCTGTTGATTCAAGTCTGTTTCCTGTTTCAAATCCAGTCTCGGACATGTATACTTCCTTGTACTTGTCTCTGTCTTAGTGTTGGTTTGACCCACACGTATCTCTATCTTAGCCTCATTTGAACCAGATTTTAACTCAAACTCAACCAAGTCTGCACTGTGTCCTGTCAAAGCTGTAAGAAAACACCTACCAATATGTTTTGGCCACAAGTCTTTTATTAGAGCGTAAATCCTCGGATCTCTTTAAAGCCAGAATCAACTATAGGGACTATAGGGACTACAGGGGGCTCAAGTTGCTGCCACATTGGTTAAGCAGTGGCAGAACCAGTGCTCAACCAATGCCAAGAGGAACCGTCAGGGACCTGCACTGAACAGTCAGCCTTCAATAGATATTTTTCTCCAACATGTGTTCAAAGGGAGAGTATACAGTAAACTGCAAGGATGCTACCAACTAAAAGCTATTGAAGTGTTTCTAAGGGGAGCTTTGATCACTAAGATTATGAATCGCTGCCAAGTCAAGGTAGAAAATAGTGAGCTGTACTCATGATAACGCACCATGTTAACCATACTTTATGTGTTAATACAGTTGCAAAATTGCATTGAATTACTCAGCTATTTATATGTAAAGCAAACTCTGATTGAAAAGTCTCACTCTGCCGGGCATGTTCAGTTGCAGTGTAACTCATCAGCTGGAGTTCTATTCAGCATCCAGTGGCTCCCAGTGATTTTCAAGTTGATTCTTAAAGTCAACTCCTTGTATATTAAACTCTTAACTAAACTCATATTGCAGAATCTCTATCATTCAATGCGCCATCACTTACTCTGAGGTTGTCTTGTGAACATCTTCCCCCAGTGATGGGAAAGTTGAAAAAGGAGTAATTAAATACAAAGCAATAAAACATTTGTTCATTCTCATGTATTATTATTATCATGTGAAACCCATTAGATTAATGTTTAATATTCAATCAGACTGAATTGTTTTTATCAATGCGCAGTCTTTTTTCTTTTCAGTATGTTTACTCATTCAATTCTTATTTATTTTGCATTAAATGTACTAATTGTAATGTACAGATAATGCGTATTATTGAGGGGGTTGTTTTAGATGGCAACGTACCTTTCAATACTCAGTAGTTTCCAATGTGTACAAAAACAAGAGGACATTTTGGATGTCCACTTTACGAACAGCATACCAAGAAGAGGCAGACTCACAGAAACATAAACCTGCCGTCTGGGCAGACTTTAATGGGGAGAAGAATGACTGGGCAGTTAATTAAAGAGATGGCCAGCTTGGCCAGACAAAGAAAAGTGAACCACCTTCAGAAAATCGCCCTTCATCAACAGAAATAATACCAAGTGCTCAGTTTAAAGCTGATTCCTGTCGTGTAGCTGAGCAAAGATGGAAACAAAGACAATAAGAGGAATTTGTTTATTGCTACTTTTAAAACTGCATTCCTGCATTTAGCACAAGATATAACTGTTTGTTCACTTTGAACAGTGAACAGGGTCTGTCTATTCTATTTGTGTGAGGGAACAAGTCTCTAAACCCAACAGTGCATCAAAGTACAGTATCATAAAGCAATGAATCTTTGTCAAAGCCCCATATCAATTATAGTAAGAGGAGGCTATATTAAGGTGAGTATTAAGCCATTGGCTGCTCTCTGTGCAGTGCTATTTATTAGCTTTTAGCTTTGATTTTCCCATGACTTGGTGGAAAACAAACAAGGCTAAAGCAGCATGAGAGATAAAACAGAGTGCCTCCGGGGGCTGAGAGCACTGACAGAGATGGGATCACCCATGGGGCAGATTGTCTATACAGAGCCATAAGCTTGGACATGGACTCAGGTGGGGTCCACACACCATGTGACCCTCTCTACAAGGAAACTCTGTCATTAGCAGCCACCATCACCTTGAAAAAAGAGTGCTCCCGGGGAAAAGGTCAGCCATTAGTGCTTCAGAAGGCACTGAGCGACATCTTTCAGTCAGAGACAGAGTGTCTGAATTGGACATGAAAAGAGCCTCAGACAGAAGATATGGCTGACCTCTGTGTAACAGCACAGGGGTAATGTCCTTCACACGGTCATTTATAAAAGATATTATTGGATTTGGTCAGGGAAGTCATTCATCAGACGTGGACCTCATTAGCACGTGGAAGGACACACCATTATTGCTAGACGGGCTAATTAAATAGATAATTGATAAATATTTAAGTGCTACCAATTAAAATCAACACGCGTTTGAAAGGTGTACAGCTCTGACGGCTGCACAGAGCAGAGCCTTTCAGCTTCACTGCAGGCCTGTCTGCAGCCGGCCACGCTATGATGCCATTGTCTCCACACATTATTTACTGCATGGATACTGCAGATAAGTTATTAACTCACACTACCTTGTGATAATTGCACCTGTCATTTCCAATGTCGGGCTTGATCTGAATAATTAGCTTAAATCAACACCAGCTCACTAGCCTTTATACTGGCTATACAATGTGGCGATACATATAGAGTATACTGCAATTTTGGAGCACTTTACCTTTAAAAAAATGAAAAAGTTGACATATTAGCTTATGTTTGATGTAATTTTTCTTAAACCTTCACTCTACTGCAGTTTGTTACTGTTACTGCTACAGCAACTCATACATCCCCACAAGTTCACAAGTTCAGTGAGAAAAAGCTGATAAGTGTTAGCTTATCTTGTCTTATACATTAGGAATAATGGCCCAAACTATGACTCAAGACTTAACAAGAATTAAGACCCAGGTTTTAAAGAAGTGAAAGTTACACATTGCTGTCACAGCAGGGGTAAAGACAGCAACGTTAACTTTCATGGTCTTCACTGGAAAAAGGCTCCAACAGAAGCTTTAAATCTCCAGTAAAGGGGTTCTTGAACTTTAATCCTCCCTACCCTGCTACTCTCTGAACCATGTTGTGACTCATTCTGACTACTTTCCTGTCTCTGATGGCCAGCAGAGTCTGACTTTAACTCTTTATTTAGCACATGCCACATAAACCTGTCTCTTTCCGCGATCTGTCGATTGCCATTGAGCTAATACAGCAGCAGAGTCTGCCCCCTAAATGCTAGAGAAGCTAATAAACAAGTCGCAGCACGCTGCCTGCAGCCTGCATCGTGTTCCAGTCAGGTCATCCTCCTGCAGCGCAGCATGCAGGATGGAGCATGAGTATCCATTTGCAAGGAAATCCATTATGTATGAGGCACCTCCATACTCTAGCATTGATGCTGCATTGTTGTGAATATGCCAGAGACAGCATGTCACGCAATGTGGTCCAGAACCCAGACGGCAAGAGCTGTTAAAATGATAGCGGGGACGTAAAAGATAAAATTCTGATCCGCTGCCAAGCCAGACGCTAACCATCTGTGCAGCCTCCAGTTTTCTCTCATAACCAGGTTTGGTGAGAATGGCTCAGTTCTCACAGTGTGATTGGCAGCTTGGAGGGTTGGGCTTTCACCCAGAGACACTCGCTTCAATGTAATTCCAGCACCATTTAAATACCCACTACTCACCTTGAGTTTGAAACACTTAGGAATGCTCAGTGCTACTACTAGTGCCTAAGAGCTTTTTGTCTATTCTAAAAGCACTGGGATTCTGCTGGGCCAGCAGATCGGCAGGAAGAGATTACATCAAGGTAGCCACACATCTATTTCCCTCTAGTTAAACATACGGAGACTACGTACTACAGCAAAAATCAATTGCTGTCATCTAATAACATCAAATATGACTGTACCAAAGATTGGATGGACCATCGACAGCAGGGATGGACCTTGAACGGAAGCAAAGGCCAAATTATTGTGAATGAACATATTGTGTAATCAACCTTGACAATGTGAGTATAAACACTGGGCTTTAGTCTTCTTTTCTTACCCTGCATCACAGTAACCCAAGCCACAACCTTTGCAGTCGCTGTAGAGGAACACAGAATGATTTGTTTCACTTTGACATTTCACTTGTGGAATATAAAGAGGAGAAGCAAATAACAAAGTGAATGCTGATGGAGATCTCTATAAGACAGAACAGAACTTCTAATGTGGAGATGAAAACTAGATCGTCATCACTAGCTCCTTGCAGCTGCTGTTTACATTTTGAATAGCTGAGTCAGGGTTAAGGGTAGGTTAAAGAGATATCATATGACACTAACTCACTGACTCCTAATTGTTTCAAAGGCCCATATGAGTCCCATATAATTGTATTTCTCCATGTCTGTCTGAGTCTATCGGTGTCTGTAGCTGCTTTGTTCTAATGCAACACTCAAGGCTTCTTACCTTCCCCTGCATTGTATGCGAGGATGGAGCGAGCTCTGGTCTGCTTGCCCTCTGTGTTTTTCCCAGAGCAGGTGTGGGAGCACAGAGACCAGGGGGTCCAGGGGCTCAGGGCGCAGTCTTTTGGGCAAGGCACCTCGCAGATGGCCGGCATGGGCAGTATAGCATCACGGCAGAGCTGCCTCTCCACATATTCACCTGGAAGGACAGAGATCTAGCATTGTAACGTGCCATGTTTCCATAAAGATAGTGGACTATCAGGAGTGAATAGACTACGATCAACAACAGCAACTACTGTTTAAAGATTTTAGAATCTTATAAAAATGAATTTAGAATTTAAAGAAGTTGGATGCATCTTTTCCCAAATGCTGTATTTTCCCAAAGAGCTACACACATTCTTCTAGGTGGACTCGCAGAATGGCCATTTGGAGACTCCCAGAGGATTCTAAATAATGTTTAGAAATGATTTGCACAATACTGTATATTAAAGACATTCACAAAAGCTGTCATATAATGTCTTATATTGCTCAACTCATTGGCTAAACATTGGAAAACAGGATGGACGGTGCTGTTTAACTATGCTAGGCTGACTGAAAATGGATACACACATATTTTGGTCACGGTAAAAGGTAGGCACACTCGAGCAGTCGTTGATGGTTTTATTATTGCATCGATCTAGTCCAAAATGTGTGTGCATACCTTTTTAATGAGTGCAATTTATAAATGGCATAGTCTTGACCCTTATGAATAAATTTCACGTGATTAATACATAGTGCCACTTAGATGGACATTAATACTTCAACGTGCACCACTCTGAAAGAGTTCAGTAATTCAGTTAGTAGTTTTTCAGTAGAGCGAATGGATGTTTGAAAATGCAAAGGCAAGCAAATATTTGAAAAGCAAAAAGAAACATTTTTTCACATTTGAATGTCACATTTTCCAGTATAAAGTGCAGATAATACTGTACTTTCACAAATATCTCTTACCTCAAATGCACAGGGTACCAGGCCTTATATTAGAGACAAAGCCTTTAATACTAATTCACTGTCTGAGAAAGATTTTTGGCCACCATTTAGCATGACTCCCCCTCTTTTTATAATCTGCTTCACTTTGCCCTGTTAACCCTGTAAACACAACGCTTCCTGTATCCCTGTTTAGAAATCAAGAGCTGTTAAATCTGCTGTCAAGGGTCAGAATGTCAATGACAATGCCAGAAATGTGCTGTGAAAAGTTCTGTTAAAAAGTCACAAGGACTTTCACAGCGGATATCCAAACGACAATTGTTAACTACGTTTTGACAGGTCATGCATAATGACACTATCGCTATATATGGCTTCATCTAATTTTATAGGAGAGGGCAAGTTTATAAGGATGGCATATTTCTGGTTCTTCTGGTTAAGTGTAGCTGGATGGGGGAAGCTGTCTTATTATTGTGACATGAAATAATTTTAACATGACCCACTGGAAAAATCTAAAATATAAATATAAATGAAGTGCAACTCAGGAAGGTCCAACCTGCCCTCCTGTTTAGAATTTGGGGAGAGGGCAAAATTTGGTGGCCTTCATGGTTCCATAAGAAAATGAAAATGTTAGAAGTGAGAGGATTGATGATTAGAAGAAAAAGAAAATAGAAAAGATAAAATAGCATTAATTCAGCCTGTTAATGAAATGGTAAGAGGATTTGTTAGGGCATTTACACTGCCTCTCCCCGACTCCCTCATGTTTGTTTTTCGTCCCTAGCTAGTCGCTCTTCTCATATCTCTGTGTTGTGCCTTCTCGTCTGCCCTCTACTCCAGCCTCCTTCCTGAGACCTGGAAATGAACCAAGGCGGCAACAGGGAGACAAATGAAAAGAGGAGTCGAGGCAACAGACAACAAACAGGACACAACTGGTTAATTAGTCAAGGTTAGAGGTGGTAGCTGAACGATTGTCAAAGCTTTTTATTTCTTGATCGAGACTTACAGAGCTAGAGGCTCAGATCCAGTGCTGGAAGCTTGAATGTTTAGCCAGGCCACTAAGTTCTTAAATATAGACAGTCCTGAATGAGTTTGAAGGAATGGATGTCTGAGAAGGCTAACTGGTTTACATTTGAGGTGCATTCAAGGCTCTATTTTGGAAGGGGTGGGGAGATGATATGCTGAAGTGGCTAATATTGATGTAGATCTGCAGGCTGACCTCACTCTCCATCCTGCCCTTTTCCCAATCCATCCCAGCCCATCCTGTCGCTGAAGGACCATATCTGTGAAATTCTCATTGTGAAGGGCTCGAAGAATGGAAACCACTGAATTGATTGATATGTCTGGGACCCCAGGGAAAAAACAGATCCATTTTCATCAGAGGGAGACAACAAGAGATCAATAAGAAGCCAGTCAAGAGAAACTGTGAGGGTTGCCACATGGCTGTAGGGGTGGGGGTGGGATGGTGATGGGGGTTGTGCGGAGTCTTGACAGGGGTAATATGACTTCCATGTGATACACGCTGGAGGAAATCATTAAAGTGCCTGTATGTCGCTGATGGCTGTCATGATGTCTTTTGTTATCGGATCACTGAATGAGTTGACTTTGGTTTCTGATAATTAAACATTCCCTACAGTCCACACTGGTCAACACAAACCTCCAGTAACAACAGTCAGACAAGGAGTAGTTCCTAGTTCCACTTCTGACTTTCTGGCCTTTCCCTTAGTTTTGTATTGTCAGGATTGTAGTTCAGTTTTTCTATTAGCTTCCACTCCGAGGCACTGACAAGACATCTTTATTGCTCAGTCTGGCAACCTGCCCCTTTTTAAGCCCTGTGCGCTTGCTTCTCGTTTCCCTTTGTCAGTCAAATGCTTTGAGGACTGATCTCCTGGTAGTGCTTTTGTGTTGCATTAGTTTACTCTACTATATCTCTATTTCAATCTACATTTGATCCTGTCTGCCTATAGGCTCTGCACCATTTGTGTCTTGTCAGATGCCAAAAACACACGTTTTCCTCTGCTTGGGTTGTCTCCAACTGATTAAGGTGGCATCCAAGCCTGTCCAAAATAGGAATCGCCCTGTTGGCCTGCTAAGTTCCTGATTACGGTTTTTACTGTCTTCCACGTCCAGCCAGGTGAAACACCTCAGAAACCCCAAATGGTTCCAATCCTATCCTCTGAGCTGTGCCAGTGGCTGCCACTGCTGAGGGCTGGGAATGGGATAATTGTCTGCTGGTGATAAAGGAGGTCAGATTCTGTTTCCTCCCACATGCATCTTCCTGGTCCTGGATGAAATTGTTAGTCATGTTATGCCAGTTTGCTGGCGTAATTGACAAGCTAACCATTGGAGGATCAACCAGGACAGAACCAGACTTTGTCCGCTGCTCACATCAAGGGGCAATGCCATTTTTGGCTCCTCAGGTGATGTCGGGAAGGGAACGATTGAGCCCACTGGCTTCAGGGAGCAACACAGGCATGGTGGTTGCTGGGACACATTGCTTATATAGTGGGAAGGGCGCTGGATGTCTGCTACCCTCTGACTGAGTGATGAGCTTCTAAGGGTGCCAAGGAGATGCCTTAGGGGGTAAACCAATGGTGAATCTTGTTGTTATTACATCCACTTAACTACTGTTAAACTAACTTTTACCAAACATTAAAAACACAGGCAGCTCTCTAACACTTATTTTTGGAAGCATTATATTCATTGTTTTCTAAGACACTGAAAGGATGTTTCCCTGACGATGGAGGTGCCAGATCACAAAAAGCTCACATTGTTGTTTTGTGCAAGGCCATGAAAGTGATCTGTTTTGTCAGTGAGGTTTTCAATTAGCTGCCATGGCAGTAGCAACAGTATTACATAGGCAGGAAGGATACATTCCAGGAACAGGTTGAATTTATTCCATAGACAGAGTAGCATAAAGTGTTTCACTTTTGAGGAAAATGAATGACTCCCAGTTTAAAAGAAAGCCATATCAAAAGAGGCCTTGTAGCGTAGCAGGAAGGAAGCGTTTCAGAGAAAGAACCTTTCCCGTTCTGTATGGTGTTCAAAATCATTCTCCTAAACTTACAGATCTGAGAGGCTGAAGTGATATCAGCTCACCCTGAGTTCAGCAAGCAATTGAAGCGATCAAAGGGAGAATTTTCTTTTTCAACGTTACACACATCAGACAAGTCAAACCACTGTCTGAACCTCCGTTGATGGAAATGTACCAGACGATGGCTGACATCTCCTCTATTCAATCCTGCCAAATCTGGGGAAGATTGCCTCTCACACAGTCAGAGGTAATGGGGAAGAAAGGCAGAGTAAATCCAAGCTGACTGTGTGGAGCAGGCTGTGTTAATCTAATTTACCAATAAGTCTGATTCAACAGGGTGCCATAAAAGGAGGCTCAAACATCTTTAGCTAAGTGCTTGTCTGAGGATGGAAGAAGCAGAAGAAAGAAAGCAAAGTAATAAAGGAAAAAGAGAGAAGGAGAGGATAAGGATGAGGTCACCTTGAGGATTCACTCTATTATGGCTGGGATGGAAACTACTTACCTGGATATATTCAGTAGCCATGTTAATGGAGTCAGAATGAAGATAAAGATTGTCCCAAGGACCAGGGAGATGGAACAAGATACATGAAGAAGATGGAGTAATGAATAAGTGAAGGTTGGTTTAGGGATAAGGGACATTGCAGGACATTTTCTCTTCATCTAAGAATGTGTTCACCCAACAATCTATACTGATGCTAGCTGAAAAAATCCTGGTTTGGATTTTGTTTTCCTGGTTCTTACTTACAGAAACACGCTTTTCATTATCACATGACATAACGCACACTTAAGTGCACAGCGTGTAATTCCTGGCACCAGGGATAGTTCAGCTGGAACAATGACAAAGTCTGATGGCGTTGCAAGCAGATCGAGGATGTTGTGGGATTTCAATAAAGTTGTATTCATGTTACATTAAGTCATGTTGGAGGATTCCCGCCTTAATGTCTGATGTATCTGATCCCAGAAATGACAGCAACTGTAAAACCATCCAGAGGTGGCTAAAAGACCCTCACCTTGAATATAATCACATATTTCTGAGACTAATCAATGAAAATATTTGAGATAAAGTAAATACAAAAGTGAAAAAAATACATAATTCTAATGTTTTATTACTTGTTACATTATCTTTAAGCAGCACAATTTGCCTAAATGTGGCACTACTGCAACAGCACTGCAACTTTGACCAAAGCGTAAGTCTAACTGAGATCAATCTAACATAGACTGCCTCCTTCTGATTGTGTCCTCCTTGTGATGTTTTGCATCTGGAGGCAACTACAAAAGAAGAAGGACACAATAATCACATAATTCTCATGCCTGAAAGTAGCACCAATATATCCTGCATACTAAATTTGGGAAGAGTTCTGTCACTGATGCTATGATGAGCCTAATATTAAAATTTGAGCTGATATCTACATCTCAATTGTAAAACTTTTCCACTGAATTTTCCACTTTGATCATGCAGGAGATAAAATAGAATACAATAAAATGTTTCATCTTTTCTATACAACCATAGTTAAATGTCTAGAATTTAGCCCGGCTACAATATTCACTGAGTTCAGTTCTACTATCGCCTGCAGCATTAAAGCTATGTCCTCTTTAAGTCCCAACTGATTGGAACACCAGAGGATAAACCCCAGCAAACAGCATGTTCAAACATGTCTGCCCTGCTTCACCATGGACCTGCCGTATGTGAACATTAAAAATATGAAACTAAAATACCATTCTCAGCCGCGTTGAAACATCCTACTGCTTCATATTAAATTATCTTTCAAGGACAGTTTTCCTTTACTTTTTCAGGAAAAAGAGAGTAAAGATAATTAGCTGCGGAGAACAAGTCAGTTTGGTATGAGGAAGATGGTAATTGGAGCCAATGCAACAACACGGAGCACTGCAGCATTTGAATACATGGGGACCTTGATTATGAGTGTAATGTGGAAACTGATGAACAACCCCCATCTCACTCTCTCTTTCTCTCTCCCGCTCTCCCCGGAGCCCTCATTAGCAGCTACTGTGTTATGGTTCAGAAATCTACCCATAACTGCTATATTCCCACACACACACACACTCACAAACACGCACACTCGTACAATTTCAGCAGGAGAAAAGGAACAACACTGGATGGAATAATAATATTCAGGTCATAATTGTTCATTAATGAATGTGACTTCTTATATATTTCAGTTCTCCGACTTAGGGAGTGATGTGAAAACAAAGCTGTACACCACACTCGCAATCATCATTATCAACTGCTGTGCACTCTAGCAGCTTCTCATCTTCACAGTTGACTATTCAGACCATTTGTCTGTCTGTCTGTCTGTCTGTCTGTCTGTCTGTCTGCCCCCTCACGATCAGTCAGTGGACAGGCTGCATCATCGAATTCTAACCTGATACACCTGGAAAACATTCAGCTAATAGAAGAAAAACATTGCTCCAGCTCTGCCTCAGAGAGTGTACAGGAGTGATAGAGCTTAACGTTTAACAACTCTTTGATTTTGGAAAATTTGATTAAGATGAACAAAAGTTAGGAAAGAATGAAAATACTACCCATTATTCCAATTGCTTCCTGTCTCCAGCTTTCCCTACAGACAAGCAGCATGTGTTATGGTGAACACGTTATTCCTTTCACTGCTGTAAGCGCAAGCTAAGAAAGTTTGGGCCCTGTTTATGGCAGAAGTACAAAAGTCCAGATTTAACTTTTAATTGGACCCGGTGGCACTGGATGTGCAGTATAGAGCAGTGTAAATGCTGCTCACCGCATGTGCCTGTGATAAAAGTGTTGTGTTAAACTTTCTAATGATGAACTTTCGTAAATGACACACATGAACATTTTTCAGAAACATAGTGGTATTTATCATAACTAAGTGGCGTGACATTGTCACATCATTAACAATGTCACAAATTAGTTATTAGTAGGTCCTGTTTTCAGTCTACCCATGGGAGTAATAACAGCTGTCACAGGATACTGAAGAGGCGCTAAAAACATGATGGTTCTGTTCTGATTCTGGAGTTAAAAAAGCATCTTTTTACAGATCATAATGTCTAATCAAGGAGGTCTGTTCTAATATGATCCTGATCCTAGACTTATTTCAAAATGTTTCACTGTTAACTTTGATTTTCCACACAGTGAAGCACAACAAGACGTGAGTCGCTTTTATGCTGTTAAGTTTGGATCAGTTTTGATAAATTATATTGAGGATCACTGGTTTGAATGTGCACCGTCCACAAACCGGTATCCGGCTTCATTTAGTCGCAGAATGAGTTAAACTTTACATTAACATGAAGAAATGAAGTGACTTTGCAGCAGTAGATGCATGGTCTTTAGAAACCAAGTCAGTAACCCCTGCACTCATCTCATCTTAGGCATTTTTGTTACTGCTGTTTGCTGACATGTGACATCTAAAGTCAGATGCAGTACACTGAACTACTTCTCACTAACTTTAGTTAAGACAAAATCTGAATGTCTCTTGAGGGAAGCTTTGCTGTTGTTTAACTTCCTCCCATGTGAGGAGACTGGAGGCTTGTAAGACTCTCAAACTAGCTTCACAAACACTGTGTGTAGGTGTGCGTGGCTTGGAAAGACGAGCGAGGGAATCTGCTTTTATGCCGTGGAGACGAAGAGAAGCATGTGCAAAGAACGCTGCTCTTTATAATGCTTCACAGCGTTACCGGCTGTATGTCTACAGAGGAAATAATGTAGCGGTCCGCCTGCTGTTTCCTGGTGTGGTGAGGTATGAACACAAACACAGGTGCTTAGTCCTTCGGTCAGAGGGTGTGAATGTGTGAGGGGGCGTGCTCCCCCAGGCAGAGCCAGCACTGTTCTCCTGGTGCCTCACATTCTGTTCCAGCACAGTTTTGGCCAGTCGCCTGTGCTGGGACCCAAGGGAAAGTAGCTATACACACACACACATTTACACACACCTGTGCACTCAAATTGCTTAGAATAGCAACAATAGAGGAATATCTCCCTACAACAAACACAGCAGTTAAAATGTTGGGCAGTGAGCCAAAGCTATAGCGCCCATGGCGTGGTGGCTCAAAGAGAAGGCGAGGCAACTTTGCAGCATCTGAGCTGCAGCAATCAGAGCTGAGTGAACTAACAGTGCATTGAACACTACGTCCAAACACAGCACAGAGCCACTCCACCAGCGCGGCGCAGTCGCTGTTGCAAGCGCATATGTCTGTCTGCCTAAGACTAAAAGTGCTGTTACAAAGTTATATATATACACTAAGTTTTATATTGGATCACAGGTGAGGTATCATAGTAATAAATGAGAAAACTGCTAAGACTGTTCGACATAGCTAGGAATCGTAAGCTTCAAGGTTATCTGTTTATCACGTGACTTAGCAGCAGGAGTGACATTTTCAATTTTTTTGTTCTGACAGAACTCAAACGTATTTAATTTGCAATTACAATAGAGAGAAAAGCAGCAAATTACGCTGGAGAAGTTAGCGTCAGAGGAATTTTCCCTTAATAGATAATTCAACAAAAAAATGTTCAATTAAATTTAATAATTAGCCTGTTGTTGCTAATTAGTTTTCCAATCTCCTGACAGCAACAGACTAAATTTCATGGAAATGTCTAAACCATAGTTTATGTTGTAATACCTGAAAGTGTTAGATAAACAGTCGAGAAGTATGTCGTCATTGGGGTAACACACACCCACACACGTCGTTTCCTATTTGCGGCTGCACACCAGCTTTGACTCAGTGTGTCTCCGCCATGAGTTGATGCACATTAGCATATGGCGCTCTGTAATTTGCCAGCATCAACACGTGTCGTCGCTTCAGAAAATAAGCAATTTTATCGTATTCACAAGACCGACAGGTGATCCCTGGGAAATGAAGTGCCGAAACACCACAAACTAAAGGTAGTTCTCAATTAAAAAGTGAATTACGTAGACCTGAGGAGATGTTTGATGTTTCTACTCACCATCGCTGTTGACACATTGCACTTGTGGGATCTGGGTTCCCGGTCCACACTCCTTCTCGTTATCAGGGATGCACTCCTCCAGTTTAACCACCAGCCAGTCATAGCAGCTGGGGTCTTCACATGGTATCGCCTCCACCAGGTGGGGGCAGTTCCCTGTTCCACCCGTTGGCTCGTTGACGATCTTCCTCTTCCTCAGTTTGAAGCCTGTCGAGAAACAACAGGAATCTAATGAAGTGAATGAACACAACACAACCCCACGCTAATCAGCCAGAGTCCCACCCTCTGTGATCTGCTCGGCAAAAACTTGCTGCAATTTGACAGAATTTAACGTGCAACTGTAAGCACATTAACTTCACCCTGTGGTCACAGTGTGCCTTTGATGAGAGCTGTAATACTGCATGTAGAGTGACAGTCAATTAAGAAAGAAGTTGACAGAAATTCCAAGAAGAACTTTGCCTTAATGACTGTTTCCATTCTTCTCTCATTACGGTAGCTTTTATCTAAAGTGACTAACGCATGCAGGGATCCATTAATTCAGCTGGCTTTTACTCTCATGTGTGTCATTTCCTCTGCTCAAGGGCATGGGATTCCACGACCCAGGTCCTGGGAATGGGGATGTTAACTCCAGCCCAGCCAAGGTCACCCGCCCCCTAATCCACACTCCTGCTCCAGCCCGATAAGGCAGCGGAGCCCTGGAGTGCCTGCAGGACTCAGATGGAGACAGCAGCATCTCCCCTTTTCTATTTCTTTTTTTGTCTCTCTTCTCCCCTCAAAACCTTTATTTAATCAGTCAGGTCAGCAGAACATGTACTGCCATGTGTCTAGACCCATTGATAGAGGCTTTATCTGGGCTGGGGCTGGGGGTTGGGAGGTTGTATGAAGGAAGATGAGGCTTGGGGTGCAGGGAATTCAATTCTATCAGGCATCACTCACTTGCTATCTGCAGGGTGTATTATGAATGGCGTGGCTGCAAGATAGCGGCGCAGCACAGGCTGCTGTTGTCAGGGCAAGAGGCTTCATTTCAACTCAAGACACACATACATGTAAAAACAGGCCTCTGTGACAAATACTCTCAACAGAAATCACAAAGTCACAAATAATTAGAGATAATATCATGTTATTTTATTAATAATATACAGTATGATTTTTGTGCTAATTTTCTTTTTTTTTCATTCTAGGATGAAGGTAAAGTGTGATTTTACTTCTCACATTAAAGTGAATTTGTAATCTGTGGCCAGGTAACATTAACTCTGATTTAGCCAAAGATGACACTGCTGGTCATTGTCTGATTATAATGGTTCTGAATGTTATTGTCTGCGCTGCTGCTGCTGCTGCTGCTGCTGCTGCTACTGCTCAGCTAAACAATGTTTCCTTGAATAAGACCCACCTGTCTATCATTCTGACGTGCGTACACTTATTTTCTTATAAGACCAACGCAGCAGCACTCTGTCTCGATGATTAATCCGGTGTTTGCTCATTGCTTTGCGTTGCATAATTGACAAACAGCCTCAGAACATCTGTGTCTCATTTAGACTTTTAGAATAGTTATGCTCACTTATGAGCAAACCGCAGACAACAAGCAGCATTCACAGTCATTTGGTGTTGTGTTTCTATCCAAATGTTAAATATAAGCTCAGATTTACTCAGCTCATAGCTATTTTTTTGGTCAAATGACTCTGTACCTGATAAATGTCTGCTGCTCGGTCCTGAGCTGATCGTGCTCGAGCTTTTTCGTTGAACTTATGAGGTGGAAAGTGGACACTGCTGAGTTGGGTGTTAGATAACCTGATCATTTGTCTCTCAGAGCTACATAGAGTGTAAACATTTCATTCATTGCTAAAAAGAAAACTACTAAAATGTGCACGTTTTACCATACTGTATTATTTTAAAGCTGATATAAATTTAAAAACGACCGGCGGCAGCATCAAAAAAGCAAGCGGCTGGTAGCTGCTGTGCCCCTTTGTCCCTGAATGTCACATCTTACACAATGTAAAGAAGTAGATAAGCTGCGTGCGTGTTGTGTGTTTATATTTAACGCAGAGCAGATTTAAAATTTTAGAGTATAATAAAACGACATTTGAAGTTGTCGAGCCCAGAATGTTGATCAGATAATAGAAAGATAAGATAAAACCTTTTTTTTATTCCCCCGAAGGAACATTCGTGTGTCAAAGCAGCAACAGCCATGACAGTGAAACACAGGAGAGATACAGTATTTAAAGAATACAAAGGCAGCGGGCCCCGAAATACCTGCACTTGATCTCTAAAGGACTGAATAAATCAACATGTGTGCAGTCTGTCAGTAAATATAAATGTACACATATGTGGTCCATCAAAGCTTCCACTCTGGTAATGGACAGAAATAAACATTTCTTTGATGTTTGCTCTGTGCTACAGGTTGAGGTCCATGGTGACAGTTTGCAAATGCACACAGGCTGCTACTACTGCTGCGCTGGCCTTTTTAAACACCATAGACAGGTGGGTCTTATTCAAGGAAACATTGATTAACTGTGCAGCAGCAGCACAGACAATAACATTCAGAACCATTTCATCCAGACAATAACCAACAGTTTCATCTCGGACTAGCTCAGAGAGTTAGCTTTAATAGGCTGCACACACTGTAAAGCTGACCCTGGTCAGGTCTGGTATGGGGTGTTTGTGGTAAAGTGGTCAACCACAGAATTTGATTACAGGAGACATATGATTTAAGATGGTTTCAAGGGGAAAGATATAAATGCATCTGGTTGTCATGATCTGTTCAGGATTCAGTCTTATAACCGTTCTGTGTAAGTGATTGAATCATTTGGTAACCGTGGAAATACGTACGTGGGCTAGCAATGGTATGTAACTTGATTAAAAGGTCTTAATCTAATCTTAATCTATGTAAAAAGTCAATTAAAAAGAGTGACAGAGCAACTGTACTTATTGATAACATGCGATCTACTTGCAGTCTCATATAAAGCTTAGAATGAGTCGTTTCTTTTGACACAGAGCAACATAAGTATACACATCAGAGGTTTTAAAGTGCTGCATAAGCAATTTTATTTTCCCACAAGGCAACTGACGATACAACCAAAACTGCCCAATCAACAGGTTACCTGTCAGTCTGTATAATTTATGTTTCCTCGTCTTAGTTCTTTAAAAAGTCATAGTGGACAAGAACCAGCCGGAACCGAAATTGGACAATTCATTAGTGGACCAATTGATTCGTAGCATACCGACCTTCGCATTCAGCAAACCAACATGAAGTAATCACAGCCAAATGATTCCCATGTTCCATGTCAGGAGGATAAAATCATCAGGACACATTCTGAGTCCACAGATTTCTGTTATAATGACAGCCTGAGTGCACACACTTGAGTGTGTGTGTGTGTGTGTGTGTGTGTACATGTTCACTTTCCATTAAGTACAGTTGTCGAGAGCAGAAGTAGCGAAGTGAGCAAACGAACGAGTGGGAGCGGATCCATCATTAAGATGCATGGGGGAGAATTTCCGACTGCCCCTTTCATTTGAAGCGCTTCATTAAGGCAGAGTCAACAGGCATTAGTCATGGCAGATGCCGTTGTTCCAGGGATAATGAAGGACTGAGGCAGCGACCGCGTCAACCCCGCTGATGGACTAACTCAACCTGCCGCAACAACCGAACCACTCCGACCGCACGCGCTCCTGTACTGTCTAATGTTTTTAGGATTGGGTAATAGGGTGTCGGGTTCCCAACATCTAACTTGCTAATCATAGTCATACTCTGGTTTATCACACAGTGGAATGGTATGTGTCACCGTAATCTTACCTTTTTTAGCTGCCTGGTCCTGGCAGTTTTCATAGGTGCAGGGTCCCCAGGCACTCCATGATGACACCTCGCATTCAACGGGACAGCTGATGTGGCACAGCTGGGTGGTGTTCGGGGGGATACCCAGACACAGATCACTGTCCACTGGTCGCGATGCTATGGAGACACAGAGAAAACCAATGATCGCAGCGTATCAATGATTATATGAGCATAAACCACATGAAACACACAGTTTGGAGATGACCAGAACATCTTCTTCAGTTCCTTTTATTTATAATCCTACAAATCCTATTTGACAGAGGAATCACTTTTTGGAAGAGGGACCAAGTTGGTGGAAATGCTTCCTTCTGCACTACTGGCAGCAAAATATGAGTTCCTTACTTAAACATCAGTCGCCTCCATTCGTTTTCTAAGTGGTACAGAGGATCATGCATATGTATATGCTGTGCTGATACTACAGTATTTCAACTCCAGTCTTCAAAGGCGTAAGTAAAACTGTATAGTTTAATGGAACAAACGACATAGACATGAAAACATTTAAAAAGGAAAAAGGCAGAAGTTGGTTTTTTAGATCTCCAATACCCCTGCCTTCAGAGTCCCATATCACCCCAGAAACAAGTCCTTTCAGCTCCAAATCAAAGTCAAAAAATGCAAACATTCCGCTCTTTCATTCACAGCACCCCGAAAAACCCCAACCTCCCAAAACTAGACAATTTTGACACAACAAAGCTTGTTTTATTTTCCCCTCACAGCAGGCCGGTCTTCCATTCGCCCTGATTCTCGATGGACCTCGGCTCCAAACAGCTGTAGGTGACTCTCTGCAAGGTCGTCAGGCTGATGAATCATTCTCACTGTGCGACAACAGGACTGAGCCTCATTCACATGCAAATTGCCTCCGCTTGGCCAAAGGTGCGTCCTTTAATAGTGTTGCTTAAGCGCGCGTACATGTGGCGTGCCCTTGAGTCCCTATGTAGCACAAGAGCAGGTGATATGTCGAATGGCGCAACATGATTGACTCGCCTTTTGATCTACATTAATATCAAATCAACATTGTTTTCTAATTTTGTAAAAATCAAAATGTGTAAAACTCAACTAATTAAATGTTAGGAGCATTCTGCCTCTGGCTGCAGACCTGTGTTGTCAGGTCTTCTCACATTTCCATTCTGACCCTTCAGAACAACATTAGTCTATTATATTTCTGCTTTCTGCACCCTGCTCTCCATTTCATGAATCATTTCTGTCGTGCCCCACTGTGACTGGCACAGCTGTGTGGAAGGTATCGGGGCTGAAATGCGACCGGCTGAGGAGACAGTGATTAATTACCACACTTCTCTGAATATTCACCACGCTCACTTGTGCATTTAGCGCTGCTTTTGTATGAACAGCATATCTGAAATCACCAAAGTCATTAATGCATAATGTTACTCTGGGAAGCAGCCCCCAATCGGCTGGACAGCATTCCATGTGATCCCATCCAATGGTTCGAGATATTTCAGTCTGGACTGACCAACTGACACAGTCAACCTTAGACCTTACCTGGACAAGACTGTCAAATCCACCTAGTTAGGTCACTTAAATAAAGATTTAATTCCAGCATGTCCACGTGCTGTCACACTAACAGAACAGTCGTGCAGCCCCTTTCTTCTCAGAAAGGTTTTCATCCACTTGGTTCAGTCAGAACTTTTAGAGGACAATAGCCTCTTTGTTCTCCTCCCTCCTTGTCCGGTCTGAGCAGCTCTCCACAACCATAACAAAGGCTGATTAATGGAAATCTCCACACAGACTGACCTTGCACAGGTATCTCTGTGCCAGATGGTCTAGTCTTCCCTGTGCTGAGCTTCCAGCCACCAAATTAGGAACCTCAGAGGCCGCCAGCTGCCATTAATAACCTGATTCCCAGGTCCCTTCCAGCTGAGGATTCATGGCATCACAGTGGCACAGCTGTTATACAGCATGTCACACTTTGCTCCCCAATAGGGTTTCGCATTCACCTGCACCAGTGAAGTGAAAACAGCTGATAGGACTTAGAGTTCTAACAACTTTAAATGTCTCCAGAAGAACATAAGTTACTGGCTATGGAACAAGTGCCACCGGGGAGAATATAAAGCTGCTTATGATAAACTAACTTTAACTGAGAATGTAGCATTGTAATAAATACTAAAGTTGTCAGCAGTAGTTTGCATGATTGTGACAGAATTTCAGGAATGAGTAAATCCTCCGCTTTCCAACTGCGACTATATCAAATCAAGAACGAGCAGTGATCTGGGACTGTGGGTCCCGGACTGGGAACGATGTGTGTTCACAGATATTACCGCCAGACTATTCGAGCTCAGTCGCTCTGGGATTTGCCGATCATCCTTGAAAGCAAACGATAAGATTACATCAGCTTAATTGGGCTACGGATTCCCTCCAAAAGGCTGCTTGAGTCATCACAATGAAAGCTCTGGCATGCTGTGACACAAGAACTGGGGAATGAACCGGTGACTGTAGTCTTGATAAGAGCAGTCCTATATAAAGAATCCACCCAATTACTGAAGGTACTGAAGGTACCTAAGATGTAGATCCTCTATATCTGGTGACTCACTGCAAGTTATGCAACTGAAATAAAAAGATTCATTTTCTTACGTCTCAAAAGTTTTCAGATCTGCACTTTTTAAAAATACTTTGTCAGAGCCTTGGTTTTGATTTTGTTGTTGTTGTCGTTATTTCAGCTAGCTCCCCAATGATAAACATCATCCATGGAGTTTTGCATAATAATAATTGCATAAGAGTTGTAATTAATGAGATCAAGGTAATCAGGTTCAGGCATTGCTGTTCTTGTGGGGCATTTTGGATTAATTGACATGAGAAGTAAGTGAGTAAACTTTACTGGAACAGCAACTAGAGAGATTTAAATAAGGTAACATATAAAGTTTTTTAGTGAGGGTAGATTTTAATCAAGAGCATGTGATTACAACATTTCACAGTAGACGCCCAATAATGGCTTTTTAAAGTGCACCAAACACTCACGCCAATTAAAAAGAACCCCAGCAGTCACTGGGCAGAAGGTGGGGTACACCCAGGACAGATCGCCAGCCTGTAGCTGGACTGACACGTAGAGACTTATTCACAGTTACGGACAATCTAGAGTTCCCAATTCATGTATCATGCATGTGTTTGTGTGGTAGGAAGCCAGAGAGAACATGCAAACCCAACACAAAAAGGCCCTGGTCAGGAATTGAACCGGAGACTTTCGTACTGTGAGCCCATAGTAACCAATGTCAACATGGCCAAATACTGAGCTGATGAAGAATATCCGTAACATTGAACAATTCTGCTTTCATTAATCTCACTGATCCAAACTCCAAATATATCTGCTGGGTCATATGAAATACGCTAACAAGATAGCGACATTTCGCTGATCAGATCTGTCATGTCCTCCAGCCTTTTAGCTGACATTACGCAAAATCAGATGTAAATGCTCCACTTCCAAAAGCCTCCTCTGTAAGACTGCAGGGAGGGAATTAGAGATAGCCCGCACAGAGACAGCTGAAAGAAGGTAGTGAGAAAATGTTGAAATGAACTCAACCACTCAAACTCAACCTTTACAGTCATGCAGTAAAGAGAGAAGCTGACTACGTCCTCAAGGACCCTTCACACCTCCTTCATCCCTCCTTTCAGCTCCTCCCATCAGGCGATTGCTTCAGAGCTCCCTTGTGAAACGAGATCACGTGAACCATCTTCACCGGCTTCGTGTCATGCACTCACGGTTGAAGCACAGTGGTTTGGACCAATCAACATCCTACAAGTAACCACTGGCAGTTTATCATAGCTGCTGCTTTCATTAAAAAAAGCAACTGAAGGCCTGTTTTCACGCTTATCCTGACCGGCTTCAGCAAGCATTGTGTGACTCCTTGATATGATTGGTTGCAGTTGACGATGATGGACAGATGGATCGTCTAATCAACTGCCAAACAATTCTGGAAAGTTCCTGCCCTTTTACACACTTTCAAAGATGACTTCCCAGATGGTTTTGTGCAGCTACTAGTCAGCTTAGCTTCAAAGCACCTCTGGCTCTCATTAACATCACGGTGCACCCAGTTAGGGGATGGCCAAAATTCTATTCAAGGCGTGACAGAACAAAATCTGTGTGAGACCAAAGACAGGTGCAGGGTGGCAAACAACGAGAAGGCTGCAGCTGGCAGAGCTTCTCCTCATTTATTGTATCCGTTCCCTTCTCCTTTCTTTTCTGTTCTCCTTCTGCCACCAGCCTTTGTTAGTGACACCTTGAAGCCAGATCTAGTCACTTTTCAGCTGTCATAATACGTCCATTAATGTCGCCCCGCTTCCATCCCAAAAACACTTTCCGTAGCAATTACCGTGTTAACACGCAGGCAGGGCGGCGTGGCTGGAGGTGCAGCCGCTATTTCATATCTCCACTTGACAATATATGTAAAGGGGAGGCGCGGAGAGTGCAGGACTCGCCGCTGTTAACACAATGTGGAATCTTGACGCTGAGGGATGAAAGCACGTGGCTGGACGCGAGCACGTGATCTGAATAATTTCTAGCAGCAGACGCCGGTTCAGGCTCCCCGGCCAGATGGACTGGGACTTATTGTGTCAGTGCTGGATAAGCATGGGCGCGCTACCAGGCCACTTCCAGCCACCGTGTGCTCAGTAATGCTACCAATTTACGTGAAAGCTCATATTTCATCCGCTATCCTCTGTGTGTGGCTTTCGCACACACATTAGCATATTCATATAGCTCAGCCCCAGATTTGATATGAAGGGAAAACCACTTTAATTCTCCTCTCTGGTTCACATATGGCTGGTAAATCAGGGGGAGGATATCAGTGACTCTGTGCAGAGCTGGAACAGATGATATGACTTTAGTGTGTGCCTGTGTGTGAAACGCAAGCCCAAAGCAGATGATTCAAAAGCTCATAAACAACTTTTTCATCTGCCTCTCGACTCTCACAGATGTGTTTTGATGCCGTTCGTCACCAGCCTGTGTCAAAACATGAGCCACTAAAAGTCCTGTAATTTACAGACAACTGAACCCTCTTTATTTCCTGATATTGATTCTTTGCCCCTCGCGCTTCTATACGGTTGTTTGCCACCTGAGCCAATAACAACAACTGACAGTAATATGAATTCTGCCTGATTAGTATGCAGTTAAAGCAGTGCGACTGGAATTAAGTCGTAGATTACTTGCATAGAGTTCCAGTATTTTTATGATAAAGCAATGTTTGGAAGCAAAGCAGATGTTTTCCTGTTGATAAAAGATGCTGCCAGAGTTTTTTGTCTTGGTATCTGTTTGCAGTACTTACACAGCCTTATCTACTTAAATATGGAACAGTTTGCAAAATTATGTTTTCTGGCACCAGTATTCCCAGTCCAGGAGGAGTTTCCAAAGTCATGGAGGTAGAAGAGCAGCCATAATGCAGGAATTTGACACTGGAGACGGGAGCCCGGTGTCACTGCAAGTCCCGGGATTTCTGAGGTCAGGGTTGGAAAAGATTCTAGTTTTGCTTCATTATTCAAAATGTAGGCACTTTCTGTCCTTTGGTTTAAGTTGATTTCCCATTTCTGAAGTTCTTATAGTCGTCCACACAGAACCATCAAAGCAAAGGTCATAAAATGTCCTGTGGTGGGATCAGGTACGTTCTGTAGATATGTTTAGGATGTACATTTTGTGACTTTCCTGACATGTTCAATTCAAATCTTTTTAATTTTTTTTTTAAAAAATGTGATTTTAAAGAATGCATCAAAAGTAATTTGACTGTTAATAATTCTCATATGGTGCCAAAGTGCATGCTCCGTATTATTAAAGGAGGGAGTGATGCTCATCATCTCAGCATGACAAACGTCATCTTTTCATCACTACCTGTTTGATCTTATTGTTATCTTTAACACCACTGAACATTAGATATCGGTGTTTTCTAATATGGCGCCCTTCATAACTTGTCACTGATTGCCTCATTAATGGTTAATTGATCATTTATTAATGCTATATGCCAGGACACCTTTGGGTTTGTTGTGTTTGTGGAAAGCCACTTGGCAAATTGTGAAGTTCAGTTAACGAGCAAAGTTTGCTCTCCATAACAGATCTGCAAAGCATTAGCAGACAATTTAACATTTCCAAAGCCATTAATTAGGATTTATAAACCCTCAATACAGCACTTTATAAGGAGGTTGCACCCAAGATTCTGATCATCTATGATCAGAAGGCAATCTCTGCCACAGTTTCCTTTAATTCATAACAGCTGACACCTGCAGTCCTGAAATCTCATTATAATGTTCCCATAAAAACTAACAGTGAACAGTTAAAGCACAGTATAGCTATTACCCAGGTACTGGAATATGCTTACAATATTTTAATAAGGAAAGATTCAGTGGTTGTCTCTGACGGGCAGCCAGAGTGACCCCGTGACCATGGAAACACACCCAGATGGTATCATCCAAGAGCCAAAGCAACACCATTTGGCAAATCCCTTCACTGGCTGAGTGCAGGAAGAACGTGAGTCCTGCAGTCTGACATTTACAAGACTGATGTCTTTTGAGTAATGTGAAATACATTTAAATCGCTGTATGTTAGTATCACTAATTTATATGAGTGTTTTGCTTTCAAAGCATAGATGTAGTCTTTAGGTGACTGAGCTGGGTGCTGTCCACTCCATGGCTGCGCCGATCTACAGCGAGGGACACACACGGGAGGGCCCTGCACCCACTTTTAATCAGAGGGAGCAGAACCTTGGATTTCATGACATTCCTTAACTATCTGACTGCATATGGTTCTTGACAACGAAAAGGCAAATTAAGTCTTATTGGTTTAAGCTCTAATTCAACAGTACAGTATTACTGACAACAATAATACTGACTGTGGGTAATGTTATGTATCGCCTGCCCAGAAGTGTATTTATGTATTTATGTATAAACAGTGACAGGAGATAAAATATATAAATACAAGAAACAAGAAGTCATGATAGAAGAAAAGCATGCTGGGAAAGTCACCTTCTTTGCTCCTTAGAGACCCCAGGTTGGAGGGTGTATCAGTGCTCATCTGGACACAGTAGACCTCTCTGGTCTGAATCCCGCCTCCACACAACCCTGTCTGGTTTCCACGCCGACGGTCCTGTTGGCTCAGCAGCACGTCGACCCTGCACTCTGTCCACTCTGTTGTCTTCCAGCTGTAACTGAGGACAGAAGTGGATAGAAGAAGAGTTAGTCCGAACATCAGCTGTGGATCAGCTTTCAAGAAAAGATGCAGGGGAGAGGAGATGGATCATTGTGAGTCGTTGTGTCAGTGTCATACAACTCTGCGTCTGGTCTGTTGCTCTGGTCCAAACGCAATTCACATTGACTTGCTGCATAACTGAAGCTAGAATATGTTATTAATATAAGTTTCATTTCCTGTAACAGCACGTACAGAGTAAGTTTACCAAAGAAACTATTTCATTGTGCAATGAAATCTGCATAGAAAGCCATGATTTGGGGTAAAGGATAAACAAATAAATAGTATAACATCATAAGCAAATTAAGAAACACAGTCACCAACAAGAAAGAATGAAGAAGAGCTCTGCAAATACAGAAAACACAACAGAGAACTAAGGCACGGCACAGCAGTTCCTGGGGAAACTAAAACCTAATAAACACCTAAAAAATTACAAATAGGCCAAAGCCAGTTTCTGTTGCCATATCCAATAATATCAAGTTGTTCCTCCTACAAATGTCACTGTTTATTGGTGTTTATAATGAAAAATTATCAATACAAACCATTAAATCTTTAAATCATTAATCATTGAATAAGATGTATAAACATTTGTTCTGAAGTGGTCTGAGGGCCCGAGTAGAGTAGAGTAGAGTAGTTGAGATATACGTATGTGCTGTGCTTATATTTCTCCTCACTTGCTTTAACCAGACTGACATCAGGAGCAGACTCGTTAACGCTGTCTGCTGTCGAGCACTGGTGAGGTGCAGGAAACACAAATACTCCGTAAGCCTGGATCTGGACTTGCAATCCAGTGTTTATTTGCCTTTTCAAATGGTGCTAACCCCAATGTGCGAACTGCTCCTTTTCATTTTGCCTTCTTTCACTTCAAAATGCTCTGGATCCTGCACTGTTATTCAATCTAATTAATTAGAGGCTTTGTAATGAATTAATCTCGATTAGTCACATTTTAATCGCATAACAATATTTGCCCCAAAAAGCAACATTTTTTCATTTCAACGGATTTTAATGAACGATTGAATCATATAATAGACACAGACGTGAATATTGTAAACTCAAGCTCTTTGAATGTCTGGAAAAATGCATTTAATTGCATTTCAATTCAAAACAGTAGAAAAAGAAATAGAAAATATCCCTGGTCAAAGCTGAACAGACCTAAATTTAAAGTGCCATTTTAAGTACTTTAAGTACTTTTTCAGAACAGTATTGACTTTAAATGGTTAAAAAAACAATAACAACAACAAACAACAATTCAACATAAAGTGCAATTTCTACTTCTTTCTTCTTCTGGTAAAACAACTAGAAATATAAATGGTCATTTGACAGGCTTAAATCTCCTTTAAACTCCAAGTACCCTTAGCACAAATGATTTTGTACATTAGGCTATAACACTTACTAACGCTGGTCCTGAAGCCAGTCATTTGATCGAGTTTGGGCTGCCGACACCTCTTGTTTGTACTCGGACCGGGTCTGCTAGCGCTAACAGCTCCGGCGGTGTCTGTGCTCGCTGCAACATGCTCTGCATTTAGACGGTACCGCAGGGTTGAAGCGCATCAGTCCTAGCAACGCGCTTTCATCCGATCCCTCCTTTTTGGTAGCCGTTAGCCGAGCGCTGACGTGTGCATCAGTGTAATCGGTGTACTCGGAAATCGTGCGCTGACAAACGTTCCGCGTTGTTTGGAATGAAAACTGCGATTAAATGCGTTCATTTTTTTAACGCGTTCATTTTTTTGTAATTAATTAATTGTAATTAATGCGTTAAAGTCCCATCCATAATTTTCTTAAATTAGTTTCATAGATTAGATGATCTTTGGTATGATGAGAAGACTTGTAAATGAATGCTTGATGTTCCACCAGTATATTGTGTGCTATAATGTCATTACTTGGAGATTTTGACATGGATGAATGAAAATAAAAGATATAGCTTATTGCAATATGGCTTAACATACCCCTTCCTATTACTGACCAACTACTACCAGTAGAGTATTTTTGTGTAAAAGAATAACATCTCTTTCACGCATTCAGTTCACTCATCCACAAAATACACTGCCCCCTGTGAAAACAAGGCTCCAAACCAAAGCTGCTCACCCGCAGCTCATACCGGCAGGTTAAGACGAGCAAGGAGTCTGCAGTCGGGCTGTAAATCACTGCGACCGTGAGAGGCCCTCCAGCGTACACTCATAAATTTTCAGCAGAAACATCAGGCTGATGGCTCTTGTACTATGCAAGATTACGCCTGGCAGAGATAATTAACTGTAACCCCCATAAGAGACTGCATCATGGAAAAGCAAAGGACAACATATTTTTATCATTGTTTGCTCTTGTCATGCCTCGCAGCGTGCACGGCGTTTTGCAGGCTCGGAACGGCGTCGGTTGCGCCTGAAAGAGCCGGGGCGGCGGGCAAATCTTGGCATTGTTAGGAAGACTTTTTATGTTATTGACCTTGCATCTCTGTTTACAATACACCCCTGGATTTGCAATTTAACCAGTGTCCGCCGAGAGCTCTCTAAGACTTGACTTTTTTAAGCGGAAAGGGGGTTGTTAATTGCAGTGGCTATTCATAAATGGGTTTGTGTCTGGTTAGTGAATTGGCAGCGGTCTGCTTCAGCAATAATGCATTGTGGTTTCCACCCTGAGGTCAGAAAATGTAAACCCTGCCTCCATTTCTGCTGATAATGGAATTCATTTGAGGTCGCCAATGAAAGGCTCCATATTCATGAGCAGGGTCTCTCTGTCTCTGTCTCTCTCACAGTTGCCTCTGCACATTGTCAGGGGACAATGAGCCTCTCGGGAAAGCATTGCATCTTAGGGCTTTAAGATGCCCAGATGGGGACAGTCAAACAGAGCAGTTCTTCAGTGCAGAGCTGCTCTCTCTCTCTCTCTCTCTCTCTCTCTTCATGCTCTCTGTCCAGATGGTAGCAGGGGTTGACGGACATTGATTTACTGTTTCACATTATGACAGATTCCATCCTGCCCATAAAACAGACCAATAAAATGAGTGGGTAACTTCTTTTATTAAGTTTCGTCAGTTATAGGTAGATGAAGTCAGTAATATTTGAAAGTAAATATTCAGTTTTTACACATATTCTCACTTTAAAGTTCACTTTTTGTCAGGGATGTTAACATTTTATTTAAAATTATTGTTATTCTGTTTATTTATTGTCGTTAGCACCATTTCCCAGAAGTCCAACACTGCCTCCGGTTTGACAGACTGAAGGGTAGCCCTCGCAGCCGGCGTATGACAGCCGTCAAAATAGCAACAACTATTGTTTTCTGTAAAAACCCAGTGACTTGCATCTTGTCATGTCATTCCCAGTGCTAAAACATATAAATGGTTCAGGAAAGCTGCACTTTCATGGCATACCCAGCGCATGACAGATGGGTATGATGACTCGGGGTCATGAGTACAATAAATGCTACACAAATCAGAGAGTGGATCTGGTCCTTGAAGTGCAGCTGGATGAGAATTAACTTGCCAACGCCTTAATAGGTCAGAATGTGATAAGAGTCGATGTGTCACAGATCTGTTGAAATTCAAAATTCACAGTGTATAAGGTTTTATTTCTAGTGACCATTAAAAGTCCATTAATGTCTCTCCCCCTCATTTATTTAAATAGACGGCCGATCGCATTAACCCCGGAGCCCAGGAACGTTGCCAAGAGGGCAACTGAGTGGCGACACTTGCCTATAAGACCTTTGGTAATGTTTAGCACACTCACCGTCTTAGCCTGCCATGCCGTGCTAACATTTGTATAACACAATAAATCCAATTAAATAGCAAACAAAAATAGCAAAAATAATTAATAATACAAATGGTTTGTTTGTGAGGAAAACATGTGCTGGTACAAAGTCATAACGGTTATCACCTTCAACCCAGAGCTGTACATTAGAACAGACTATGTTGCACAGCTATAGAGTAAGACCAGGTGGATAACGTAAGGTTTTCACCATAAGCCACCATTAGATTTCATCATAGAACATCATAGAGCAATGCAGCCTGGACACTGCAGACAGACTGTTCAGAGCAATACTCAGTCTGAACCATCATTTGAAATCGGTACGTTCTACAGCTGTTGAACTGTTGTTGCTTCTACATTGCCCAACTCCACACAGTATAAAGCTTTCTTTCCATCAAAAGAACAAATGACACAAGGCTTCTCCTGAACTGACACTGCTTCAGTAACATGTTTTCCTAAGCCATCTTGGTCTGGGTAAACCAAGGATGAGAAACAAGTGCCCAGTCTTCCTGAGGAGACCTTTGCATGCAGCTAGAAATGTCATTGGGTCTTTATGTTTCTTAAAGTGAGAGAGATAATTGCAATTTATTGATCCCAAAGTGAGAAATGAGCAGAATCCATCCAGCTCCCACAGAGCCACCAGGACAGATTGCACCAGCTCAGGTGGAATTTCATCCAATCCTTTGCTTTTGGCATTGAGTCCAGGACATCTTTCAATTCAATTAAAGTAAAAAGAGTCTGTGGTTTGGAAGAATTAAGATAATTGCGAAAAGTTACAGCGTTGCTGAGTTGCCCTTCTGAAACATGGGTGAAGAAAATTTTGGAGTAAAAGGAAGTGAGAATGTTTGATCATGTCTGTGGATGCTACTCGTCCACATTGTTTACCTCAATGCTAAAAGTATACTCGCTTTCTCTGCATTTTCATAGCTATGTGATTGAGTTCTGTAAGACGAAACTCAGCTTTCGATCACTAATTTGTATTTTGATTTAACTTTAGATAATTTCCTCTGACTGCATTCAGAGAAGAAAGACTTCTAAAGAGTTTGCAGACAGGATATCTATTCTCCAGAAGTGAAGATTTATTGCTGCACTCTCTTTTTGAATGAGAGGAAAAAGAAATGCGTGCCCCTCCTCAAACATACTCATACAACTCTTTATTACTGCAGTCTGAGAATAGAGCTCTTAGTTGTAAATTAGCCGCTAATGGCTCCCTCGCCTTGTATTTCTGCTTAGATATTTAGCGTTCTGCAGCAGAACAATGTTGAAATGTCAGCTTTTAAATCCAGACACACTAGGAATAGATTCAAAAGAGATGAGATGTTACATAAACTGCAGCAGCAATGGTGCATGTAATATCTCGTGGTAGATAAAAGGGTCTGCACTTAATAATCAGGTATTCTAGATCAGCAGAGCAGTAAGCGTCAGCCATGGCATATAGCTGGTGCACCATCATTATTATTCACATAGATTCCTCAACCACAGCCCCCGTTTCTACCTGCGCCGCTGCATCTCCGTCATTCCCCTGACAACAATGCGCCTCTGCTTTTCCACGGAATTGTTCAGGGCACCATTTACCCATATTTCCATGAAAAACATGAAGTCCCCACGTCTATACTCTGTGTAAGGATCCAAGTCCTAAGTTCTTGCCTCAGGCTTGTGCTTAGCCTTAGCACACAATTGACAATAAAAATGGTTAACAATGGTCACTCTGACTTGCCATTCATCGTAGGAAATGTTGCTGCCATGTTCAAAGCATTATGGCTCTATAATCAAGTGATGTAGTCCAGAATGGTTGTCCCAAATTTCATAGAGAGCAATGTGAAGGCTACAATATAAGCTTAAGGCACTGGAGCCAGTGAGATAAGAGACACCACTGATTGTTTTTATGTCAACATTTCCTTTAGTTCAGGACGTTTGCTCATTTGGTCAACCTCACTATGGCCCATTTCCCACTTTCCCTCTAGCATCACAAATGTCTTATTTGTTTAGAATCCCCATTTGGCCTCTCAGATAACTCTTATTGTTGCTCTTATCTTACGTCTTTGTGCAGTACTTACACAATGCAAGGTGGCACTCCGTCTCCCTGAGGGCTGCAGGGCTCCTTCTCCTCCAGCTCTGGACAATCCGCTCCTCCACCAATTGGGAACTGGCTCACTTTTCTGGTGCGCGTACGTTGTCCCTTGGGCCCATTGGGGTCATAGCACTCCTTGGAGCAAGCTGACCATTCAGACCACTCTGTCACATCACAGTCTTTGGTCATGACGCACGCCTGGAAGGTCACAGGTAACGTCTCCTGAGAGCACAGGCTGGGGATGGGAGAAGGGGAAGACGAGATGAAACTTCAACAGAAAACAAACAAATGAACAAAACCTCGCCACGTTAATGTAACTGAGATTACAGTCTTAAGTTAAGATAGATCTAACTTCTCTCATCCAGAGGGAAAATGTTGTGCAGGAGGTGCAGAACAAAGTAAGAGGATGGGATATAGAATACAGAGATAATGTTCTGTTAGAACTTTCTCAACAAATGTGTTTGCAGACAAAATCAATAAAAGACATTTTAAATAGAAACTAACCGTGTACAGATATTATTTACAGAGAATGGCTTTGAATGCAATGTGGGGATTTCCAGAACAATCCAAAATGAATGTTTCCCTTCGGGCAATACAGATGTGAGAAACCAACCAAAAAGAGCATCTGGACATAACAATAATAGTAATTTCTGGCCTGGGGATGTCTTTTCTCATCTTTCTGTCCTAAAATGTTAAGAACAGACCTGAGGGAGCCTTCTCCATAGCTGCCCCCTCCCCTGAAGTCTACCCAAACATACGGTTTTAGTGTGTCTTCTGTGTTATTCATTGATGTAGTTGCTGCTGCTGTTTGTATATAATCATTTTAACTTTTACAAAGTGTATTTCATTATCTTAAAACTGCTCTTCAAATTATTATTATTGTTTTTTTTGGAGGAAACAAAGAGAAACTAATCCGTTTTTTGAACTGCCTCTACACATATAGACAATATGTAATGTAGGGCTTACATAGTTATGAAAGACTGGTGAAATACTGCTGTACGCCCCACAGCTTTCCTTTGTCTGACTCTGCCAATGCGATAAACGGGGTATGAAAATTGTTCATTACAAACCCAAACAATTTGTTATCAGTGTTTTCAGTGGCTGCTTCACAGCACCGTGGCTTTGTTTGATGATGGGATTGCTGCCGAGTTGAAAGGCTCTCTGTGTTTTGTGGGGGCTGATAGGCCATTTGGGATAATGGCACATTGGTTCTCTTTGCTGCCTCTCTTCCCCCGTTAGTCTCAACGGTTCAATTTTCCCTCAATTCCCCTGAACTTGGGGCGGCCTTCTGAAGCTTTACAAACAAACTCTGTCTCTTTTAGCCTTTTTCTATATGCTTTGTTATTTTTTTCTTCCATTTTTATCCCAATTTCCCTCGCTGGCTCTGGGGCTGTCTTTCTTTAATCTATGGTAAAGCCAGAGCGATGTCTAGACACGCACATGATCGTGGCACTTAGCAGCTTTAAAGATATGAAATGCAGTTTGATGTCACAGTCTGTTTGTTCACTTTAATGTAGTCCTGACTATGAGTTCACGCCCAACTATTAACCTTCAGTTGTTACTGTCATTATATCCTTTCTACTGTTTTAACTGCTGAGGTTAAAGCAACACAAACAGCTGCACTGAAGTTAAGAAGATCTCAGAGCTCCAGGCCGTTCAATAGCTCTATTCACGACAAGAACAAATATCATAGTGATGATTCTTGGAGTCTTAGGTGATTGTTCGAAAACCAGCAAATCCTGCCTACGTTCATTCTGCACACCAGATCAGTCAGTGCATATGCTTTCACTCAAGTTGTTGGGCTCTATCTCAGCATCAGTGGGAAGAGGTTTCAAATAGGCTCTTCGAATGACCTGAAAACATGTTTCCCTCACAAAAAACCTCCCGTGGTTATGTGAATAATGCCTGTTCACTTTTAGAAACAGGTGTTTGTGTGGGAGGAAGTCAGAGTGGGCGCTGTCATTTCCTGGCCAAAGCATCCTTCCTTTTCCCAACACTCAATGTTTATTTCTTGCAACTGTGGCCCCCATGTTTCTTAAGCCGTAACAGTTTTATCGCTACTGCTACTCACTCGAGCAGCTCAAGAAGGCACTGACAAGCAACCTATTTTATCATCGCGGGTATTGAGCTTGTGAGGTGTTTCAGGTGATCTTGTGGTCTCATATCCAATGCGATATTTGGAAGTCCTCTGGGTTTTTTGTATTACACAGATTACTCGGTATGATGTTCATATCATGGATCATCCTCTGGGGACCAAGAATATCACTTCCAAACTTCAGCTGTTTTAGAAAATTCTAAACAACTGCACAACAAAGCGCATATTTGTCATTACTTTTTAGGCCAACCCATTGTTCTGTTGCTAGGAGACAACATGTGTACAGCAAACCCCAGGGCATGAACTGTGCTAGCATAAAATGTTGTGTTGACATTGCACAAAGAGTGGAAGGATTGAAGGGTGGTGGTGGGAGGGGGTTAATAGAAGCCAACAAATCCTGTTTGCCATAGGGCCCCCGGCAGATCAATCTGGCCACGGTTTATATATAATGCTGTTACAATATCGTGCTACTTCTGCCTCTGATAGACAAAAGTTATATTTGAAATGATCACATGACATCCTTGTTAGCTAGGCGAGCAAAGGTCACCTTAAGCATTTGAACTCATATCATTGGTTCATGCTGTTTTGAAAGGTTATTTTGTTTTTACGACAGTGTTGGCAGTGTAGACTGGTGTAAGACTTCATTAATCATTAATTGAAACAGTTGCTCTGATAACCTGTTCTATTTGCTTAATGCCTTGTTAAATTTCCCTTTTTGTGTTTTTGGTCAAGATGTTATATTCAAATGTTAATAGAAAATGCACAGAATAATAATAATAACTGTCATTTATGTTAATTAAACCTTGTAGCCGTGCTACAGGCATGCTAATAAAAATATTTACAATTACAAAACAGTATGTTTCTTTTTAAAACACTTGATAAAGACATAGAACAGTTTGCATTTCATCACATTTTAAAGCCTGGACCCGTGGGGGATAATTAGCAGTTTTAGCCACCAGATAAAATTAGAAATTCCCATAGTGATGGATCCAACTGTAAATAAACTTGATCCGGAGTGCTGGCCAACATTAATACGGTCATCACTATCAATTAAGCCTCTTTGAAGCTTTCAGCCATCTGTGCTAAAACATTAGCATGGATATGTGGATTTGGATAAGTATTCCAAAGCCAATATCAGTCCCAGTGTGTATCGTGCAAATACAATATTAGACTTGAATGGTGCAACACAACGAGTGGCATTTGCTTGAGGTTTGAATGATTTATGAATGGTGACCTTCTCTCAGGCATTAAAAGCAAATGTATCGAAAGAGCCTTGATTTTCTCAGGATGTAATGGAAGCTGCTCAGTGGCCTCTATTAGAGCCGAGCAAGCACAGTGAGACAGAATGAGGCCATTCATCCCCTAACAAAGAGCGTGGCTCTCAGACACCACATGGACATTGACCTCGCTGGAGAAAAACATGTATAGAGACCATACATCTCAAGATAGAGTGGAGCTCTGATGAGTACGTCCAGTGTTATTGAGCTGGGAGAAGTAGTTTTGTCACTACTTCTGTCCCTATTATGATGGGCTTTCATTGTGGCATTATTAATCATTACTCAAAATGACTTTATGGAAATAAAAGAACCACAATCACGAGAGCAAATCCTAATTAGCTCTGACTGAATATCAGATCGGACAGACATCAGAGATGAAAATGAAGGCTTTCCGGGCTTCACAACACATCCAAGATGATTGAGTGTTATGAACCCTGACATTTAAAGCTACCGAGTGCTGCAGACAGTGAATTGAGTCGGAACATGCAGCACTCTGACAGCGCACAACAAACAAGCCACATACCCTCCCTGGGAAAATATGTCAGCAAGCTCAACAGCACTGCTCGTAAACAGTCAATAATGAGATTTTAAAAACATATATGCATATCATTTATTGCAAATATGGGCTAAAATTATTCCTTCTTTCCACAGATAAAGATACTATGTCCAAATGTGGAAATGTTTTAGTTCAATATTTTATGATCTGACCATTTCATATCGAATCAGATTAACATCAGGTTCTAAACTGTACATGGTTATCCTGTTTATGCCCCTGACTTTTGACCAGTGATTGGAATATATAATATATAATATATGTGAATAAAAAAAAAAGGTGAGCGCATGAATGAAACAATAACACATCATTTACAGATGAAGGAGTGCAGACAACATATTTCATCAACTGTGATTTATAACAGTTTATGGCTCAGACAAATGTGCTAATTAACTATTATATAATAATAGTTATTCTTACCTGAGAGCCTCAATGTTCCCACTCTTATGCACACAGGTCACTTCTCTGGTCTGGTAGCCAACCTGTAGATCCCAGAACTTTCCTCCAGGGCGGTTTTGACGGTTCCTGTTCCTCTTTTTCTTGATGAGTTCTCTGGTCTCCGGATCCTTCACCTTGCCCCTCTCCCTTAACCTCTCTCGAACTTTCTCTCTCATTTTCTCTCTTTTCTCTTTGTTTTTAGCCTTTTTCTGTCGTTTGGGCCTGTCTGCCTGTCGGGATGGCCTGTCTGGTTTCCTGTGTGCCTTGCCCAATTTTCGGTTGGCTCTGGATTGTTTGTCACCGTCTCTGGGTAGTTTTTCACCCTCTTTGGACCTTTTGTCTCCTTCCTTGTGCTGTTTTTCGCCCTCTTTGATCTGTTTGTCCCCTCCTTTTGACTGTTTATCACTCTCGCTGGGCTGTTTGAGACCGTCTGTGGTTTCTTTGTCACTCCCTTTGGACGTTTTTTCACCCTCTCTAGACTGTCTGTCACCCTGTTTGGAAGGTTTATCACTCTCCTTGGATGGTTTGTCACTCTCTGTTGGTGGCTTGTCAGCTTGTCTGGCTTGCCTTGGCATTGGGACAGAGCAGGGCCCCCAGGGGCCCACCCTGAGACTGTAGAGGCTTTCCTCTCCCTCACAAGGCCCTGGCTGGCATGTCTGAAACTCAGTTAGGTTTGGGCAGGCTGCGCCACCAAACAGCGGTGGAGCCAGAACAAAGCGGATCCGGTTTTGTAAACCCATCCCGCAGGTTTTAGAACAGGGAGTCCAATGGCTAAACTCAGACACCACACAGTCCCGTGGACAGGGGATAAGACAAGCCTGCTCAAGACGTGGTTTAGGCTCAAAGTATTCACAGATTGCATCCTCTGCTGGCTCGCCATTTGCTTTCTGGACACAGCCCACCTCGCGGGTCTGGATACCCTCCTCTCCCCGGGTACACACAGCAGGGCGCTGCACCCCAACACTGCGCATCGACACCGGAACACACTGGTTCCAGGCACCTAACTGCCAGTCGTACAGCTCTTTGTGCCAATCACACACTCTGAAGCATCTCTGCTGGTTGTCCGGACGTTCTGTCTGGTCACAGTTGGTGTGCAGGGTCGTCCAGCCTTCGGAGTGGGCACACCACACCGCCCTGCTCTGGCTGCCCCCAGGTCCACACTCACTGCCCATACAACGGCCCCAAGGACCTGTAAAAAGTAAGACAACAGAAAGGTCAATGTGAGGTCAAAGTGAGATGGAAAACGGCATAAAGGTTATTGTTTATGGAACCCAAAGGCAAAGTTTCCACTAAACTTTGACACACACTAAAAACCACTGTCAGGTTTTCCTGTGCTGGAAGGCATATGCCAACATTTTGTCAACTTTGTGTCCACATAATGTAGTTTAGATAATCCAGATGGAGTTTTTTAGACTGTTCTTTACCCAGTCAGACTTTGTTATGTAGTAGCTATGTAGTTATTCCTAGATCTCAATAACTATTTTGATAAGGGCAACGTTATTGCAGCCAATAGTAAGATCCATGGTGTGATATTTCTGAATTACAGCTATTGACTGATCAGAGCAGCTGCTCTGGGAGAACTAGTCAGTGGAAGGAAGTGAATGAAATGTATGAATGGAGGACAATGGACATACTTAATTGGTTCATTTTGAAAATGCACATATTTCTCAATGTAAGCTTTTCAGATCAGATCAGAAAGGCTGTCAAGAGTGAACGCATGTGAATAAATAAGAGATGTTAATGTTTCATGGTCAGCTTTTCACAAATGAATTCACTGAAGACCGCTCAGCCCAAGTCAGTGCCAGCTGAGGACAAAAGGCCCATCAAAACAAGATTTAGTATTCCAAAGAAACAGGATATTATTTATGGTTCTTAAGTGCTTCTAAAGAGAACACTTTCCACACTGCGTGTCTCAAACTTAAGTGCTTCCGTTTGCAGTAATAATATCCTGACAAATACACACTGTTATATTACTCACTTTCAGTACTGTGATTGCACTCCAAGGGATTTATGAGAATACATTTATACTGCCGGTCTAAGTAAACATTGACTTTCAGCACAAAACTGCTGTTAGGGGCACAGCAGATGTAGAGCCGGAGGAGCTGAGGGCTCAATCAATATAGCACCAACATAAAAATTAGTCGATCTGAGGGATGGCCTTGCATATCATTATCCTCGTCTGGAGCTACAACGCTGGGAACCTTTGTGGGCCGAGATTTGGAAAAGCATCACTCACACTCACTAATGAGGTTTCTAACAGCTGGATCAGAGACTGTGAAAGAACTTAACCTACATTTCAGGGGGATTTTTAGCTTCATTCAAATTTAAACTTTGGCTTTTAACTGTAAAATATATTAATGTGAATTGTGTTATTATGAATATTTCCTTTACAGTTAGAACAAAGAGATGCAACCAAACTTTTGGAATCTATATCTGATTTCAACTGTGCCTGTAAATACCCAGTAGATGCTACATCTTTCAAAAGAACCAACAAAAATGTAAACAAGCACAATTGATGTTTTTATTTAGAATTTTACTCATTTCTTATCTATGTATCATTACTATAAAACTGTAACTATGTTGTGAAATTAGGATGAAGAGCACTGCTTAAATAAATCCTAATTCATCCCCAAGATCATCCAGGAGGAAGTACTTCCTGCTTATGACCTCTTGGTAAAAATACAGAGGATGTTGCTGCGTTGGCTTTTTTACAGAGCCACAAATTAGAAATTTTGTGTCAAACGGCCTGATATGCTAGACTCAAAGTGAGAGTAACCATGACTGAAAAAGTCTGCGCTGTAACTGTCTATCACCAGGCAATACAGTAATAGTTTATTGTGCTCAGAGTCAGAGGCTGTATTAAACAGTGCTTTATGGTTTCATTCAATAAAGTTGAGATACAGCAATGAAAATGTCAGCGGAAGAAGCAGCAGTCTGAATTAGCTTACAGCTGCAGGCAGAGGGTCTGGATCAATACAAATCAATAGAGGTAGCAAGAAACTGCCCCAGACGCAAGAGACAGCTGCAGTCGCAGATCTCACTGACTGCCATTATCCTCTTTGGCTGGAACTGAGGAAACACACCACAGGAATAATAGGATTTCTGAGGCACACCGCTCATTTAGTGTAACAATTAATGCAGCATTTACTGTGTCAGTGACAAGATGGAGAGTGGAGTGCTGAAAAACAACCATAAATTTATTTTGTAATTAAGAATGTACACAAACGGGCTACATGCTGCAAGACAGAGTAGCCATCTGGGCTGGCATTTTAATCCATATCCAGCCCTCTAAAGAGGCCAGAGTGTTTAGAACCATAAAGTATTAGCTCCCTGGCAGGCGGTATTGTCTCAGCTCCACGCAGGTGTTCACTATAATTTATGAACATGTCACTGAATGACACGGTTATATCCAGGCCGATGGTGAGCGTAGAAGCTAAACAACGCTGATTGTGCTCACACTGGCCCATTCTTGCCTGTCACCCACTGAGAGGAGCCAGGGGCCATGGAGGGCACTGTGCCAACACGGCTGAAACTCCAGGAGGGATGTCGCACATAACCCACCTTCACCCTTATAAAACAAACACCTCTCTCAAATGCAACTGTGAGGAATGAGAGAAATTTATTTGACAAAAAGAAGGAGTTGTGTTTGGTGTTTTTTGTTAAACAGATGGTTTTTAAAGTCACAGAACCTCAAGAAAGGTCTGCTCTATTATTTATTACAACTTGAAAATGTACTAATTTCACAACAATATTGATCACAAGAGTGATTAACTACATTAGCCATTAAATCTTGTTTTTCCTACCTAAATGAGACTTTGGCTTCTCACAAGCACCCATTGTTTGCCATTCATGGCTAGCTTAATGTTAGCTGCTGCGATTGACCACAGCACTCCAGTAGTCCTGCAGTCAAAGTGAAGCTGTGATTCACACTCTTACCGCTCTGACCAGAAAAGGTGATTCTAGGCGAAACAGAGGCCAAGGTTTGCGACTAGCTAAGAAGTAAGCAACAAGCTAACACAAGCAGCCAGCTAACACAAACCAGGCTCGTCAGACCAGTAATGCAAGCAGAACTATGTACCATCAAGCGTCCATCAATCTCCCAGCAAAACAAACTAAACAAGCTGGTCTCCAAATGGTCTGAGGTCTGATGGTCCTCCTCAGGTAAGGGGAAAGAAATGAACATTCACCCGTGATATATGTGATGAAATGACAACTCATCGTGTCCTGGTAATGCTGTGACGTCATTAGGTGCCTATTGGATGCAGGTGTGTTCACTTCTTCACTTTGATAAATACTTCAAACAGCTCCACCTATGAAACCTCAAACAATCCATTTGACAGCAATAGCAGGACAGAACATGGATGAACAGGTTGAAGGAGGTCTGACTCCGCGCTTCCAATAATTGGCCATGTACCCACAGTCCACTGCTCTTACGACCTTCAGTCTCAAGGCTCTGTTGTGTGCATGAATGGTTAGACTTGTTTCTCTCTCCTCCCCACATCAGCACCATTAAGGTACCAGCGGTCTCTGGTGAGACCAGTGGTACAGTGAAAAGTACAGACTGCCCTTGGTCAGACTCCCAGCAGCCAGCTTTTCTGTTGCTGGTTTCCAGATTAAACTATTGATCTTTGGTTAAACCCCATCCCTCTAACTTACTGCTGGATTTCACCAGGCATGTCTCTGTGATGCTACATCTGCGACACAGCGTTGTTCCATCCTCATCCCCTCCCACTAAGAAACTTTTAGTAACTGAGCATTCTGCCCATCTCCTATTTTGGTGACTTGCTCAAATTTTGGTGATTTTGTCAATCCACCAGGGGCTTCTAAACAAATTTATTGGATTATCGAACAAATTTAGCCATGGGTAGCCAAAAGCAGCCACTGATCATTGTTTTCTGGCTGCTTTCTCGAGCAGAGTTTAGCAATTAGCTAGCTAATTAATTAGCCTTATAGATTTGTTGACAGTTGACAGTGACACATCATTTCTGTGGGTTATGATAGAACAGACAAAAACCTTGACTGGTCCATCCCTCTCAGAAAGACTTGAAAACACAAAACAAACCAAACTCTCTAAATGTTGGGTGTTGGGCATATGGAGAAAGCCTACAGGCCTACAGGTGTGGGTTCTCTAATAAATTGCCACTCCATTAACCTGCAACTACAGGCACAGCTAACCCAAGACAGCTTGTACATCACAATTCCAAAATAATTGCGGCTAGGTCCTGAAAAAGACTGACCTGCACAGTTTGGTGTCAAACAAAAATCGAATATCTGCCCACTGGCTTTCAAACAATGAATCAATTTTCTTCTTCCTGGGTTATAATTTTATTTTAGTTACTTGTTCAGCAGATGGGTACAAATCAAAAGAGCATGAAAAGGTTTCTCTTTGAAGGGAGTAAATGATGTCTTTACAGCTCCAACCCACTTCCTTAATATCCACTATTCAGAGATAAGTCTACATAATAGCTGCCAGGCCACAGGGGAGGGGGAAAAAGCTTTTTTCTTGTTGTTTCTCAACAGGCTTATCTCCTCTGTGGTTCGCCAGCACAAGAAAATTGAGATCTGCGTGAAATGATTTCACCCCCAATAATGGGATGGCTCTTTTTGGACGCACCCTTCCCTGCAACCCCCCAGACCTCCCACCTGATCTCCCTCCCACTTTTCCCATGGTGCCAAACAGAAGATTGGCACTGGCATTTACAGGGATAATGGAAACCAGTGTGAGATGTGCATCCCGCCAGTGGCTTTTGGATAAAAAGGCAAGAGAAATGAGAGCAGCAGCGGGCAGTCAATCTGTATTCATATGCTTAACACATGTCTATGATAAAGAGACTGTGAAAATGTCAGGGATTTACCATTAACTACAGGATGCCCTCATACAGAGCCAATATTTCCTTAACACAGCGAAATAAAGAATTGTGATTAGATAAACAGCCGGCCAATGATTGGATCTTTTCTCTCATAGTTTACATTGTCGGGCAGCAGAGACCGTCGTACTGTACTGAAAATTGGTTTCATTTACACACACTGCTCAGACAATGGAGTCCTTGACCCGCTGACCTGCTTTTTGATCCGCTTGTAAACAGCATTACAGGGTTACTGTCAAACAAAGTGCATCCTCATAAAATTGGAAACCTTCAGTGTCTAACTGATAAAATGAGTAAAATGATTTTAAATAAAAATTAAACATTTAAGTTCATATATGCATGAAACAATGGACAATGAACAATCCTACAACTACTCCAGTTATGGAGATAAAAGGATGGATCAAATCATAGAAACTGATCAAAATTTCTATGATTTAAAATGACATTGACGTTGAGCTTTTTGTCACAGGTTTATGAAGTTGTGTAATTCTCCACCTAAGTTACAGTAAATGCATAATAAATAGCATGTGTCCTACTTTAACTTACATATCATCTTTTATTTTCTGAAGACAGACAGACACTCTATCTATATTACACTTTCTTGATCAGGGTCTGAACTTTCCCCTACATATTATATCATATAAATCTATAAACACAAGTACAATGTCAATGGGAAGCTGTATGGATTGCAATGAAATAATTTCACAGAGAGAGAAATTTAAAAAATACATAAATTCACTTATTTTATGGTGTGACTTCCTACATTACCATGGTTTTGCTGTATACAGCAAGAGTATAGGTGAGTTATATTTATTCTTATTAATATACAGTTAATATACAGTTTTTCATGCACTCAACACTTTATTTTGCTGTTAAAGTGCGGTCTCCACAGTGTCTATAGCACCTTTTCCTATAGTTGTCTTTTTGTCAGTTATTGTTGGACAACAGTGTGGGGTACTTTATTTGACTCTTCACTTCTTTAAGTTTACAGGCTCAAGTTCTCATGTTTTTCCATGTCTGGCATGCACAACCACATTAGCATCTCAGGGTTCTATATTCTGCAGTTGACTCCTATCGCAGGCTTTACCAAACCTAATGGCTCTAAATGGTGTCAGCCAGTCTGTGGCTCCTCTCTGTGAGTATTACGGAGCTCTTCCTGGCAGCTTTCACGACATTAAAATTGCCAAACCCTACAGGCTCAGGGGAGAGCAATCTGTTACTGATATCACTGCAGACTTCCAGGCTAACTCAGTTATCATCTCTCTCCAGCCTCCCTGTCTCTGTTGTTCTTCCCCATTTTTCCTGACGCTGTTGTGCAGCCAGTAGAAGTGTTTGTCCCGCTGTACCTTCTCTTGCACTCTCATTGTGTTGATTTCATCATCATTGTTTTGTTTTCTTCTTCATCACCACATCGGGCACGATGTATTAAGACACTGCTTGCTGATTAGATTTTGATGCAACAAGCAGAGATGGTGCATCTCAGTGTTTGTCAGAGTTTGACTTCCCATAGAAGCTGCTAAACCATTTCACTGTCTTATGATGGCCACCAATTCACATAAAACCTGGAATCGTGAATCTGATCTGGTTAAGATTCCACCTTCCTCCCTGTCTCTGGTGCAGAAAATCATCATGGTATTGCAACAATGCTGCTGTTCATCAACACATGGATAACTTCATCCACTCTATTGTGCGTTGCCTCCCTCGTGGGGACAGTGTTTTATACTATCACTCCCTGTCTGTTTCGATCTTCTCCACCTTCCCTCTTTGTTTCAGGGTGAACTGCTTTCCGGTTTAGCTGCATTTCCACTGTGGCTGAGTGCCCCTGGTCTTTGATCTGCACACAGTGTGATCAAAAGAAGAGCTGGTGTAGAAGGACAGCACAGTGGTCTGTTGGTCCCAGGGTCACCAAAGACCGACTCGATGGAAAGTATAGCATGAAAACAGATCTGCCTCTACATGATTGCACAGTATCAGCATTTAAAACACAGCTGCACAGCGAGACTGGATTTGTTCGGTTTGTAAAACCCAGACCCCCCAACACTAATCCAAAGATAATACTTACAATTAAAACAGTATTTAGTGAGTAACCTGAGAGCATGACCAGAGTAATAACACAGCTACAATTTGCCCGGTTTATTAGATAAAGGTATGTAGATGAACCAGAGGCTCAAAAAAACAGCGTTCATGCATCTTTCATAAGGCTTCAGAGGAGCGAAGCCATCCCTTTCAGGAGGGGACATTACACGGCTCATTTGGGGTGTCGTGCTGCTACATGGAAAACAGCTTCACGACAGCAGCACAGAGCGGGCCGTGCTGCTTGTTAAACGCAACGTTTGGCTCTGGATACTGTAATGCAGACCTGAAGCGAAACATGAACAGATGGGACTGACTTGTATTCTCTTTTGTCCTGTTTTGTTTTCGCCTGGATCGGAATTTTAAGAAGGACGTTTTCACGACCAGCAGCCACCTCCTTTTATAATTCTTCAGAGTCACATCCATGTGGACTGAGCACGTTACAGAATGCAGATGCTGGTAGCAATATGATGTTCCTTCATCCACAAATATCCAAACCTCCATCATGTCCTGTTGCTGGTATCAAAGGCCAGCATTTACCAAAGAATGTGATCAACAAATTCTTATTCAAAAGTAAATTTACATACATCAGTATCTTAATAATGTTTTAGAGGAATGCTGTAGATGTGAGTGGTATTTAGATTATTGCATACCATCCTGGTGTCCTGGACACCATGTCTACTGACTGCTTGATATTTGGCAAACCGAAGTTGGGCCCCTGGCTCAGGTATATCTCTCTGTGCGTTAATATTTAATGGTACTTTTACAACGTCTGAAGAACTGTTTTGCAGCCGTGACATCCACGATTATTGACGTACAGAGTAACTTGTGCTTTGTATGCTAAAGTTCCATTACTTTTGCATTATTGTAGCATTTGTTTCTCTACACCTCGTGCAAAAACAAATCTCAACAAACCCATATCAGCTGAATTCCTCCTCTGAAAATGTTAGGCCTGCGGCTCTTCCAACCTCCCTCTATCCGTTTTAAATGAATGTAGAAGTCAGCGGAGCTCTGAGAAGTAATCCTTCCCTCCCTACTATGTTCATTTTAACATTTTCCTGCCAAGATTCTAATCTTTCTTTGGCTTACTGTGACCTTTAAAAATGTCATTGGCAAAAAAGGAGCAATAAAGAAAAAAGACTAAAGCTAAGAGAGGGAGAACCAAGTTCAACTGGGGAAGTAGTTACGCTCCCGAGAACTTCAAAATACGAAGCAGGTTCATAGAAACATGGAGAGGAGTGATAAATCGAGTTGTAGTCTGAATCATCAATGCAAAACAAGACATTCACTATTCAAATCAAGAACGCACACGTAAACATGATCGAAAAGCAGTCTTTGCAAGACCCTGGAGCTGTATGTCCTGTCCTGATCCACAGGATTGAAACAATTGGTATTTGGATAGAAGCTTAGGTCCCCATCCTGATGGGCCAATGACCCCTGGGAGGTGTGTATAAATGTAAGCAAATGGCAAATCACTAACAAACATATACAAGCAGTGAAATAACCCCTGCAGTGGGTTTATAGGACTCGGTTTCCACTTTTAAGACTGAACATATAGTTTGTCTGGCCCATGTCTTACTAGTTACTAGTTACTTCTGCCTTGTCTCCATGATGTTAGGATAAAGCAAGTCATATGCGACACTCTCACACACATCTGGCCAGCCACATCTCGGCTTGTGCGGCTAAGAAAACAGATCATCGTTAAAGACCAGATGAATGTAGAAATATTTGGAAAACCTCAAACTGAATAACGAGAACTGTCGTGTCTGTAATTCCACGCTGCTGTTTGCTTCAGTTTGATCTGTTAAGCTACCCCCTGTGAAATGCAACACTTCCTGCCTGGATCCTCCAAAGTGCATTTTCCCTTTCTTGTCTGATAGGCATCTCTGTATGAAACATCTGCAAGAGGTGTTGAGTCTGTGCACCACCCCGACCACCACATCCTTACCATCCACCTTATTATGAAGGGCACAGACTACTTTTTTACCATGGCAACATAGTCTCTGCCATGCTTCCTAATCCCTAGTTCTTCCTATTCCTAATACTGGTCAAAGAATCATTAGTGTATAACATGAAAGAGATCATCCCTCCCTTGATCCATCACAGGCACCTGATTCACAAACTCTGTAGATTTAATCTGCATTGTGCATTTGACAAAAGCTTTAATCTAACACACATTCATTCATTTGTAAAAGTCCAGACAATTAAATGTGATTAAAGTAAAGTTACCAATGAGATTCAGCTATTTTGGAACAAGTTTGACAGCAGCTACTGCAATACTTTCAGTGAAAAAGGCACCATATGCCCTCTTGACATGAGCTTCATCTTATTGACTTAATCTCCATCTTAAAGTTCAATCCTTATTCACATCCGATGTAGAGACGCTTACTCTTAATCGGCTGCTGCTGATCTCACTCTCCAAACTTTAATCTTGTCGTTGCTGTGAATCTGCATTTTAATATGAATTTCTTCCATATCAACTTGTCCTTAGGTTGTAATCAGGCGTAAAGTGACATTGTTTTACCCTCTTTACGAGAACAGTAGTAAGGTCAGCTAAATGTCATGAGGAGATTAGTCAGATCCCAGGTCTGACTTAAACTGATGTATTAAGATGTCTTTGTGGACCTGATCATCCCTGGCATCCGTATCCAAACAGATTTTCCTAGATTTCATCTCATCTGTTTGTGCTTTGCAGCAACGCCGTCTGTTCTATCCCCAGAGTCAACAGTTTATTATCCTTGGCGTTGGCAGGTGCTGATAGTGTAAATGCATCTGCGGGGTATTATCGTCTTGTATCCTTACAGGGAGAAGCAGGTATTTCCATGGTAATGTGCCCTGTGAGGCAGGAAGTGAAACTGATGCACATGATTAATTGAAGAGGGGTCAGATTGTGATTGAAAATTATGTAAAACCTGAATCTCACATGAACAAATACTCACATGATGCCCTCCAGTCTTACACCTGGCAGAGGTAACATTTGTGGTTTCAGGGGAAACTATTCCTTGATGAACATCAGTTTATCTATCCACAATACATTTATTTCTTCTGTGCGACCAATTAAAACTCCAAAACAGATTAAAAAGGATGCATGTTGTTAGTCATGTAACTGTAAATAGTGTCAGGTTGGCTGCCTCCCCCTGCTTCCAGCCTGTATGGTACACATGGCGAACCATACCCTGACTCCAGCTCCGCACTTAAATGTACAACGTGTAATTTTCTGCCACCAGGGGTTTCTCAATCAAAACAACGACTTAAGATGTAATAGCAGGGGATCATTAGAGTTATTGTTGACACAACCATAACAGTCAGTTAGGATTTATAGGATCGTCAGGGAAGTCTCCTCCTCTCCAAAACAAATGAACACAGTGATTAAAACCAGTGAAACCACAGAATAAAATACTTTCATCTTAAAGAAATCGCTGTTTCTCAGGTGCTGCTTGTTTTTCGTTTCTGCTATCCAGATCAGAATCCCTCACAAGGTATAAAAATAATACAATACATGCATTTTCATAAAATCAGTATAGACATTCTGACTAGATGAATGAAGTTCCTGCTTCGCAGTGATATAACGTTACGTCCCTCAGTAAGCAGACACCCCCATCCGCCTGCCAAATCCACCCTCCATCTATCCTTTGTCTCATTTCACCTCACTCCCACTGACATTTAAGCAACCTGCCTGCCCCTCCCACCCCCCAACGCCATCATCCCTGCCACTCTTTGTTCCCCACTCGTCTGCAGAAGGTCCCTTTTTTTTTATGTTGCACGCGCCTGCTTCCACCCTGCACCCTCTCCCACACAGCCTCAAACCACCCCCCCTTATCATTTCACCTGCCTGAACAATAAAAACCGGATTTAATAATCTACTAATTTCATGATATGCCAATTACTGTGATCAATATGAGCCTTAAGCTTTTATTAAGTTCAAAAGAGAGCAGCATCTGCCTCCATTCACTGAGCCCTGACATTAATATTTTAATAACATGGCCCCGGCTCCTGAACTTATGGTGATCATCAAATGAGGGTGGCTGCAGAAATGGGAAAGGATTTTAAAGAAGATCCTGAGACATTTACACACACTCTGTTGATTTAGTCTTCCATCACTAAAGGCTTTAATCTTGGATTTCTTTTTTTTTCTCTCCACGGGAGGCTGAGGTAAGCTGGTTACCTAAGTACACTGGAGGCATCTCTAACACATACACAGTGATTAAAAATGGTTACACTGCAGTTTTTATTCACCTGGCAGCTACCTGCCATGTGAGCCCCTACATGTATGAATGAGCACGATCTGCTCTCGCAGTTCTGACGGTTTGTTTATTTGCAAGTTTTAAGAAATTTTGCCTGCACTGATGAATATTTCTTGGATTTTAAAAGTTTATGCGCACAAAAACAAGATTTAAGAAGAATCGCTTTCCCCATTCCTTTGCAGCTAACGCATGCTTAACTACAGTAGTCGTCACAGCTCCTGCTAACTGCCAAGTTTCTCTAAGCTGAAAATGTCAACACAACATTCAGAACGGCAAGAAAGTTATTATTTTAAAGGATAACTCCACGCTATTCCCCAGAGTCCTGCTCGGAGTGATCTCAGTCAGTTGCTCTTCCTGCAGCAGCACAGCGCCTCGCTCTCCCCTCACACCATGTGCACACTGCACACAAAGGCAGGAGTAGGAGAGAGAGTTGCTATGGCAACGGTGATGCTCTGTCTCCTTGTCAGTTTCTGGGTTAGTTTGATTAGCCTTCACTGCAAAATCAAAAATGTAACTTTATCAGTGTTGCATTTACAACAAATGACTGAATTGAAATTTTAATGTTATGCTGTTAATGCAAGTTTAATAAAGTGTCAATCATGTGATGCTGCCTCTGAAGGTGAGCTCTCTGTTTTTGACCCTTATATTATTCACTGTCACTGTTTATAATAATATTATGATATAGCTACTTTCCAACAACCAGGTTCCCCCAAAAGTCACATCTTTTAATGCTCCACTCCCTCCTGTCCCACCTGACTTCACGTTTCACCACTAAAGAATACAACTGACAGGTTGTATGCAGGAGGGGGCCCTGGATAAGTCTTCTCTGATGAAGCCTGCTTTATGCTACAATATCTGGAGGGTGACAAGTATGTTGATCAACCATACTTACATATTCATCAGTGACTGGGATTATTAACTTGGCTTTTCATCTATAAATGCTGTTTAAAAACTCCTGTGGGTCGAGTGCTGATGAGCCCTGCAGTTGGTCAGATTGAAGACCTAATAACAAAATGCACCTCGACTCAGCTGTGAAGTCGTGTCGTTAGCTGAAGTCGCCATGTGACGCATTTTAAAAGATTCTGAAATATGTAACTGGGGTCTGCGTAAATGATATAATAGTAAAGGATTAGAAACTGTATCATTTCCAAAAGAAAAATGTGTCTTTTCTTTTGTCCAGAGGGCGTGACCTCAGGAATTGGGCTGATGTTGGATGCTGCCACACCTTACATCCAATGTCAGTCAATGCGAGTGCAGAAAGACCTCAGGGACATCAGTTCATGGCCATATGTCTGCTTACATGAAGGACAGCCTAATTCACCAGCTCTAACCAAATGTTTTAGCGTGAACGTTTGCACGTCTGGTTAGATGCTGACTGCATTTAACTGGCTTTGTACCAGGACACTGCACAAGGACAGCTGAATTTAATCTAATCTAATCTAAACTTACTGTAGTTACTGTAGTTCTCATCAAGCCACTGTGTTGATATATTACACCAAAATTACCTATAAGTGTCTCACACAGGGTTTGACCTCATCATGTTTGACCTCCGTTTCATATTGAGTTGCACTGTGGCTCCACGCTGTGGCGAAAGCTTTCTGCATTCAGTCTCTATGATGGTGTTAGACTGACGTTTGGTGAGGAGCAGGGCATGGACTGAAGCCACGGTTGGCATTTCCCATGTTGCCAAGCAGAGACTCATAATCAGATCAGGACAAGTGGATTAATGCCAGTCCTGACTGTACAGCTGGTGACAGCAGCCTCCGCCGCCGAGCCTCTCCCACATTAACACCCCCTGGCTCACACTCTTGTTCTCCCGCCATCGTTTTTCTTTCACCACACCCCATCCTTTTCCCCGCATCCTCAGGGAGTGTACTTCCCATGCTTCCCAGCCAAATCCAATCATGTTAGCCTCTCCACTCCCTGGTCCTGGTTGACTAATGCCTTTTCATCTAAAGGGCAGATTTCGCGAAAGAGTCACCCTGCTATCTCCTCTCTGATGCCATTCGTCCTCTCCTCTTCCACTCACTCACTCTGTGTCTCCTCCTCCCCCGCCTCCTCTTCCCTAGGGGCTGCTATTTCTTTTCAGATCAACCTCACCACAGCCAGGCCCTCAGGTGTCTTGATAAGGTCGGCGGCCACTCAAAGCATGATAGTTCTTCATATTTCCTAGATGCTCGGGGATCATCCATCAGCACCACAACACAGTTTTTCTCTTTTTTTTTGTGCAAATACACCTAAAAAACCCTTCATGCTGCGGAGGGGATACCAGCCCGTGTTCACCTTGAGGACATTTTTATCAGCAGCTATTATTATTTTCTTCCTACAGCAAGCGGACTAATTAATATTTCACACTTCTTCAGCGTTGCTTCTCATCATTTATTTCTGTAACTGCCGGTTAAAGTGGCAAATGGAAAATGTGAGATAATTGAATTTCAGAAGAGGAATGTTCTGATATGTTTTCAAACCTAATGGGTGTTTTTTTTTTTTTGTTTTTTTTATTTGGGCACATCTCCCCCTGACAGAGCCTGTGTTTTCTGTTAACATTGTGATGAGGACAAACAGTCCCTGCTCGTCACAGTCGCACAGTTTGCGCCCGCTGAAGTGAAGAGCAAAGAGGAAATTCTTAGCATCTCGCGGCTGGTGTTATTTAGAATGGGAGCAGTAGACGGGGTTGTGTGGGGAAACAAAGGGGAACAGGGAGTGATTGTTTTCAGTGGAGCTCAAACTGTCACAGCGGGCACGGTCGATTAAGGGTGAGTCGGACTGCAGTGCAGGGTTAGAATGATAGTTGCAGCCTGTAATTGGGTGTTATTACATGTACTTATCGCTGTGTAGTTGTGTTTGCGGCTGTATGGCTTGATCTAACCCGAGCAGCATATTACCATACCAACCCCCTGTAACCCGTAAGCAAGTGACTGACCATTTGTAACAAAACAATTGCACAGTTCAGCTCTGCTCCTTGAAGCAGGGATGAGGATCCTACTTCTCCTCTTAACCAACACATTGATGAACTTGAAATCATACTAATCAATTGACAAATGAGAAAGAGATTAAGGTGGTCATAGTGACCATGATATCAACTGGTCAGGCTGGTAGCTGAACTGCTGATGAAGCATTTACGCACGCCGATTTCGTAAAAGTATGAATGACACCCGTTAAAGAAAACCTCTCTGCAGGCTCTCACTGCGTTTGTCCTACCAAAGGTCTACCAATCCAAAATTGCTTCTCTTAACCTGAGACTGCAGTTGTTTTCATTTTCATATTCCATCCATCCAGTCTATCCAACGAGAACTTGTCTTCAAGGCCCTACACATCCCTGCCTCGTTTTTACTTCATGTTCTCAGTCACTTTTGGTGACTGCAGGGGTGTGCACACACCGCGCTTACATGACATCTCTATGAGCTCTCTATTGGGAAAATAGAGCTGTGTAGAAGTACCTTCATGTTTATTACTGGTTAATGGAGAACGTAGAACCTTACCAGAAGATCAGCCAGAACATCACAGACATTTGCTACTCGTCAATACTAATGTATCATTTCCACACATATTGGTGTCAGAGTGTGCACAGAGCTACAGTGTACGCGTGATGTTCCTTCTAGTTCCGCCAGAGATTTCAGCTTTAACTATGCAGCGTTCGTTGTGGTGATGGTGCCTGAGGACAAGGTTAATCCTTTGGGGAGCATGAATATGCTCAGTGAATTTCATGGCGGGGTTAGGCCCGTTTTCACACAAGTGGAAATCAGAAAGGTCAGAAAAGCACTAGGAATCACCTTCTGAGGATGATTAAGTGCAGTACAGTACATGCATATAAAATGCTATGATTATTGTCCTGACTGTGCAGTGACTGTAATGTTCCTCTGTATGCTGCTTCATCCATTGGGATTGAACTTTGTCTAAATTTCCAGTGGTTATGAAAGTTATATTATCTCTTTTGTGGTGGCTTTTAAAAAAAAATATCACAATGTCTCTAAAAAAAAAGACTTATTGTGATAAAAGGAAAGTTCTGGTGTAGCTGTTCTAGGAGGCTGCAGCTCAGAAGTAGAGCGGGTTGTTCACCTATTGGAGGGTTAGCAGGTCAATCCCGGGTCCTCCTGGCTGCGTGCTGAAGTGTCTTTGGGCAAGACACTGAACCCATATTGCTCCCTGTGGTTGTTCCTTTGGTGTTTGGACTTGGTTTCCTTAGTGTCTTCCCCTACAACAGCTGCATTGTGTGTTTGTGTGAACGCTGTAATGCGGTTGGAAGACAGTAGCTCTGTAAGTACAGTCCATTTAACTAATACTTAATACTATCTACCTGATAGATGATCAGATAGAGGGAAAGAAACTGCTTCCTCAGAATAAAACTCCTCATCACCCCACAGATCTGATGGAAGCTCCCTCACTTTAGTACAAACTAATGTGTCATCTGTCTGTCCTGGTTTTCAATTATAAGGTCCAATGCTTTAAGTGTGTCATCTATTTGACTTGTTCTTCTGCAATGATATAAGAGGAGGCGGAAATTATTCATTATTCATATTTGTTTTTTGTTTTTTTTTTTTCTAATTTTAAAATTTGCAATACATTTGGATGATGCCCTGCTTGAGAATGTTAGCTATACTATACAATACAACAACAAAATTAGACACACAGCCTCTGCTTCGCTGCGTGTGCATGCAGGTAACCATGGCTACTGCTGCTCAACATTCCACGCAAGCCAAAAGATACCCAGCAAACTCCAACAACAAATTGACTGCTTTGACCGCAGCTTTGAACATTTTATTTATGAAAGGTCATAAATCTATAAAGACACATCAAATGGCCAAAACAAACATGTTTCTCTGGCTCAGTAATGCCTGCTTCATCTGCTCAGCAGGAGTTTGCTTACACTTCAGAGGAATGATATGCAGACCAGCGCCCCAAAATGCATGTACGTAAAGGAGGAGCCTAAAACTGAAAAATCATGTCTTTGCATTATAAAATGTTCTCTGTTTTGAAGCATTATATATAATTCATAAGTGCTTATAACTATAATAATACATTGCTATAAGCAGATTATTATGCATAATCAGGATCTTTGTATGGCATCAGCAAGCTATTACAGGTTTGTCTGACAATAGTTTATGTTAAGTGACAACAATGAGGCGGATAGAGCTGACCATCCACTATGCTTTGAATACTAATGATCAGTAACTGTATGACAAGGTCACAGGAATGAGCATGCTGTGCCTTGGTTGCTCTGAATCAACATGAATCCCTCCTAAAAAGAATATGAATATTCATCAGAGCAGCCTTGCCCGCCCGTGAGGTGTTCGTAAGGGCTGCTCGGCTCGGCGAGCACAGCAGGGTGGAGACAATGATATGAGGGGGATTCTCTGCATGGGCGGAGACACCGGCGGCACCCATGCACCACCCAGGGGTTTGGATATGACACACAGAACAGCCCTGTGTCGTGTGGAGTGTTTCTGCTTTGAGCGTGGTTTAAAACCCACTGACTTCCCAGGCCTGAATCAGACTGCGTCAATGAGCTCTAATGAGACGGGGTTTGTAAAGCTCTTTCCCTGAACTGCAGTGATGAGTGAAAGTGTGAAGAAAGGTGAACGGCGAGACGGCCCAGAGGATGAATATTTCATTGTTTATGTTTGACAAGCTCTCAGTTATTGCCTAACAAGAGAGGAGGCAAATCATTTTTGTGTTGCGATGCAGTTTAAGTGGAGTGCTCCCTCGGGCTGTTTCTGCTGCATGTGTGAATAATTTGATTGCAAAAGTGATTTTTGCTCCTGCGGATTGCACAGACTCCTGGTCAGAGGCTACTGCAGAGTCAATTACTTTTCGATATTGTCTTCAGAGTGTTAAGCAGACACCGGGATGGATCAGTACGTAATTATGTCTCCACTAAGAACAATAAACGTCGGTCCCATTTGTTTGTTTCTTGCTTGAATGTAACAGTTCTGCTTCTGCACTGAAATAAAACTTGTGTATTTGTTCTGCTCAATTACTGTCCATTTATGCTTTGGGATCAATTTTCCAGTCTCCAGGAGCCCATTAGCTTCCACTTATTTCACCATGGTATGTATGTCACCTTGCACACACCTGTTCAGATTGTTAAATGATCGATTTATCAATAGTTATGACATTATTGTGACACCGGTGCTCCCTAAGGTCAGAGATGTACTTAATCAAGTGCAGCATCACCATATTTGTTCATGCACTTGTTGTTGTAGTATATGTGTTACTGGAGGGTGTGAAACACCACCAGGGATGTCCACCAAACAACACACGCTGTGCAGCAGCCAGTTCAGCAGCGTGTCTCGCCACGGCTTTCCAACAACAGACATCTGCCACCAGCCCTCTGCACTTTTCCCACCGTCTGTGTGCACACCGCATCACGCGACACGCACAACTGGTGCTCTAAACAGACGCAGGGTACACGAGGCAGCCGTAGTGTGCACATGAACACGGACATGAAGTATCTATATCTCCAGACTAAGTGTTTGCACATGGACCAAGATGTTCAATAAATAAAAGGTTACATTCATCTATATTTATTGTTGCTCAGCATCTGTGTTAAAGGTGTCACGTACGATTACTGGGATTAGTAACTGTAATGTAATTAGGCTGTATAGTATTTATACTTTATTGTAAGAGGTGTTTCAAGCGTCTTCAGGAATTATATTCATATTCAACAATTCTGCGCCTCATGCTGTACATCCAGTGCCTATGCCCAGTGCCAGGAAGTAGTTTGTCTTTAACGAAGAGATTGGAGTAAGCGTGTGAAGGCCAGGGACGTGGATTTAAAGCAGCCTCCAGTTGACCTAACCATCACAGATCTACAGCCAGCATTCACTTCTTTGCTTCCTATAATTCAGTAACGGCTCACTCCTCGACATCGCAAACCAAGTGAACACTGTTGTATGAGGTCTGCTGAACATAAACAAGCTAAACCCCACTTGACAAGTAAGCTCACGACCTTTGAGGCTTGTGAAGGCATCACTGAAAGAATCCTGTGGCTGCCAAACAGTAAATTGTGGTCTCACACTGTTGTATGCTTGGGAAAGCTGAATGACATGACACCTGCACATCTGTCTTCATTTGGAGGAGGTTAATGAATACGCTTTAACAGCCCTTGTAGCAGTGGAGGCAGTCATACAGCTTTGGCATTATAAGCAGTATTATTGTCCAGGGTATAAGTGGAGAGTTACATTTGGGTCATTTGGGTCAAATTCTGTTTCAGAGGCTTTTTCCACACTGACCAGAATAAAATTAGTGCAGTGCACACACTCAAACACACACACACACACACACACTCACACACACACACACACACACACACACACACACACACACCCCCTCGCCTTGCAGGATCAGGGCTACTGTGTCAGTGAGCACACAAATGCACTGGCCATGGAAATCAGCCAGCGAGATGCAGAGTACTATCTCATAGTTGTGCACTGGCTGACACAGATTTTATACTTGTGCAGAGAGATCACTACTTTCATTCACCATACTACTATTTACTGCACAAGTTCGATTTAAAGACCTTGTTGGAGACGTTTATAGCCATACGCGGGCTGTTTCTTATAAACAATCTTGATTGGACTACATAGCACTGTTTTAACAGTTTGTGTTGGCATTCAAAGCCTCTGATGATATCACTTCTGCGCGTTACTTGAGTAGGAGAGCGGCTACCTTGAAGGCACCTTGAAGTATAATGTGACAGAAATGAAGCCTCGCTGCATCTCTACCCAGCCACTGGCAGCACAGTCCCCCTGCTCTAAAATTGTCTCCTGCGCCAGTCAGTGTCTGGCAGCATACTGTAACTGATGAATTATTCAAAGTACGGGGATCAGGCTGTGTTGTTCCTGGATGGTGGCAAACACAAATGAAATACAATATGACACTTGGTGTTTAAGTCATCAGCTGAAAGAGTCAGGGAATGGTTTAACCACAGCCGCGTTGAAATGGAAGTGGGATTAGGCGTTGCATGTTTAAAGCATGCGGCATGCATATGCATTTTCAGAAATGCATGTAAAGAAATGCAAGCTTAGTCTATATTGATGTGGCTTAGTGATGACCCCCCCTTCCCGGTGCACTGCCATGGCACTGCTTGGCCCCGGGGAAAGGAGTGCTTGAATTTCCATCAATAAATACATTCAAATTTGAGAAGCAGCACTGTATTCATCACACTGCAGCATCTTTCAATGTCTCTCTCTATGAATATGAATCACAGAAATATAACTAATGCAATCTAATCCCTGCAGCCCTGCGATGAAGCTAAAAAGTAAAAATTCTACTTTATGCTAATTCTTGCTGTTGGTGAATATATGATTTATGATCTTATTGTTAGAAATTGAGTGGAAAAAACACAACAAGACAACTATAATATGACATCAAACGCAACAATGGCCGAACTGAAATGAAAATATGGTGATGCAAAGATCAAAAGGTGGCTCTCTTGCCTCTTGTGTCCGAGTGGCGTTCCACTTTTTGGTTTGCTGCCTTTTCACCAGCTTATTGCACACATCGCTCATGTTCTGTGGTCAAATGCCCCTTCTCACAAGCACATACCAAATCTATGGCAGATACCACTGTCCACCAACACACCGGCGGCCTCTCACGCGTGTTTTGGTGTCAGACGTTGATTCATAGTGATCTGCCACTTTGGCTAGCACTATGTTGCTGCTGTTCGACCAGTTTATGTCACAAGAACGCAGTGTGTCAGTGTTTTGACGAGTCAACAGTCACCTCTTGATCCCTGTACTGCTGAATATCCTGTCAGTGGGTATTCTCCCTGAATGCCAGGGCCAGTCATAATGCTGTTAGCATGTTCTTCATTTATCAGTTAATGTTAATTTCCTGCATCGGCCAAGCTTTATTTGGTAAACATGCTTCACAAGTGACAGTAGAGAATGCCACCTTTTAATACTTGATGTCATTGAATAAGCTAGTGTTAGCCATGTCTGTATGTTATTTTCTAGCCCCATGTTCTACCATGTTAAGCTAACGCAATGTTAGCTTAGCAGCCACAATGAGACCAAGTGCAGGCCAAACAAGCTTTAGATTAAACGTGACACCTTGACTGCCAGTTGTACCACAAGCAGTCCAATTTTCTACATATCAATGAAATTCTTATTTTATTTATATGATTTTATTATTTGGTAAAATCTACATAAATACACAAACACACACACACACACACACAATACAGTATATGCTAGTAGCTTGGACCAAAACAAACATTATTGGTCACCATGTGTCACCGTGTTTGGGAAGAGCTGTCATCTCCTGTCTGTGTCTGCCAGCCAGCCTGTGGGGCACGTTCTTCAAAAGAAGCTACGCACTGACACGTGGGGGGATGGGAAGTCCACACGCACACACACACACACACACACGCACACACTCGCTCACTGTGAAATCATGTGCGGCACAATTCAACAGTGCATAAAATGCCTTCTGTAAACTGTAAACAACAGCAGACTGTTGGAGCCACTTAAGCAACCGGGGTTGGCGATCATTGGAATTTACATGAGTTGTGGAGCTGAAAAGCGTTTTTAAAGCTTCGTAGCATGCCGTCATTTAAAGAGATAGAGAATACATTTAGAAAACAATACATAGTATGAGCCAAAGCAAACAACACAGTGAACAGTCTCAATATTCACACATGGACTCTTTACACATATATATAATCCCCTGGGAAAACACATGGAAATGCTTCATGTGTTGGCTAGCGGCTCAGAAGAATCAGAACTGAATACAGTTGAGAAATTAATATCCATATCAAAAGAGATTTATCCTCTGCTGTGGTTAAGCCTCAGCATGTGTGTTTTCGTGTGATATCACCTGCATATCCTTTACCGGATATGTTTATAAAACATAATATTCTTTTTGGTTCATTTTCAGTCAAAAACAAGGTGAACGGAGTGGCAGGAAACGGACGGATGTTCTTCTTTCAACGCTCCAACCACAAAGATTTCTTAGTAGGCGTGAGAACCTGTGAGAACCTGCATGCGACCTGTATATTTGCACAACACTGATTCCTTCAGTTTATTTGAGTTCGTACAAGTTTATGTTAAAAAAAAAGAAACTAGACTTTATGAGTTGATTTGAAATGATGAAGGATATCAAAGGGTGAGACGTATGAACTATACACCTCTTGTTTCCATGCAACTGCTAAGCTAAGCTGAATACAAATGTGTTTTACCACACCATGTCTTTGTGGGTCTTTTTCTCACAACAAAAGGAAATAAGGTAGGGGCTGACTCTGAACTAGTCACTGTATACATAAATGTCACATCTAGAATTCCTGTGCATGCATAGATTTATGTTGGTAAGGTATATGAAAAGGAATATAAAAGACAATATGAAAGAGAATGAGAAAGGCACTCTGGGAAATAAGCGAGTGACCCCCTGCTTCTGCACCATCTCCTCCTGCTCGGGCTAATTGCAGTAAACAGAGCAGATGGGATACAGTGGCACCGAGGGAGGGCTTTATGGAGGTGAGGGTGGGAGGATGGAGAGGTGGAGGGGTGGGTAGGGGGATGGATGGATGGATGGGTGTATAGATGGATGGAAGAGGTGTTGATTAGCCCACCATAGACTCACCGAGATCTCAGCTGTGACGCGTTGCCAATGATATATTCAGCCTCATCGCTCCCAGTCAAGAGAGTTTCACACATATAGAAACGGGGTGGGGTGTGTGTGGTGGGGGTTGTGAATGATGATTTCTAGCCTCAGTGGGTTTAATACATTCACTTGGCATAAACCTGCTGCCACGCTCTTTGGCAATCCACAGACTTGAAGCCTAATCCATTTTTCTCCCTTTTAAAAAAATGTATTAATAAAGAATATAATCCATTTTCCTGTGTTCTTCACACAACCAGTAACCAAGCACAAAAGCTTTCAGAGGATCCCATCTGCACTGCTGTCACCGACAACAGGGATTTCAATTAAATCTTACAGTCTTGAACACTTCAGGCTCTGTGTATTATTGGATGAAAGCATCATTGTGCCTGTGTTTGAATGGGATCTGCAGATAAGATAATGTTCTTCAAACCAGAGAGCTATGAGATATATCTCTCCATAAGTGGGGGCCGTAGATGTACAGATGACTTCTGCACAGCACAATCAAATACATTCTCTAATTGATTTTGCTCTCTAATATCCACCACTACATCCCCTGCACGGCTTGTGAGCGTCTTCAAATAAGCCATGCTGACCAGTGCATATTAATATATCCAAATTAGCATATGGGCTCATTGAAATATTAATGTGCACAGTTGTGCGTGGCCTAATGAAGGTGGGACGTCTGCAAGGCCGTGTGCTGGGCTGCAGCCATGCAGCTGGATGTGCTGAGCGGGGATACTGGCACACAGCAGTAACACTTTTCAGGGTCAAGTACCCTGTTGTAATCTGTGCTACAGATACAGATCTTTTTGTATTCTAACAATGAACAAGTATGGCCTCCTTTTTGTCAGTTTGAATATTTGAACATTTGAATAAAAAGTGCCATTTAACCCTTCTAGATCACAAAAATGTATAATATAATATAATATAATATAATATAATATAATATAATATTTATTATAATTCTGTGTTAAAATGAAATTCCTCTTATGCTGTCCCGCAGCACAATAGGAAAGCTTCACACTCGGTCTCCTGGAGATAATATTTGCATACTCCATCCAGGCTTTAAAGAAAACATCTTGAATATGAATTTTTATATTTCCCTACTTTTTAACTAAAATTAAACTTTTTTATATATCTAATTTAAAGATTACATACTTATAAATGCAAAAACACACACAGATGTTGCTCTGACAAACAACTGAAGATAAAATGTAAATGAAACACAGGCTGCAGTGCAGCGGCACCTTTCTCCAGCTGTCCAGATCCACAGAACAAAGACACCCATAATCACCTTTATCATTGGTACTACAGTAGATTGTCTGGATGTAGCTGCTGATGTCACAGTAGTTCCAGGAGGGACAAATGAAACCATTTGAACATAATCTATTGTTCATTTCTAGACAATATTGTGTTTGATAGGTCGTCTAGGCATAAGTTTAGGTCAGAAGCAGAAACTCTCAACATTAAAACTAGAACATATGAACCCAGTAATAAAATTACACCTGAGTTCAGACAAGAGGAGGCTACAGAGGATTTCCTAAACCGCACCGACTTTCTTCCAGTTCCACTCTGACATTTCCTAATCTGTCATCTGGAAGCCCAGGCAGAGGTGTGCATCACCTGTGACAAACAATAGACCCCTCAGCACACATATCCTTTCACGGCTCTACAAACACACTGTGGTATTTCACCGAGCCGGTCCTGACTGACAGTTGTTTACCATGAAGCTTCCTCGAGGACAGCACTGAGAGCGACAATGAACCAATGATTGACCCTGCTACAGCTTGCCTCCAGGCAATGGGATGATGAGCACTGCACCACAAGAGCCAAATTACAAGATATTATACCCCTCCCCCATAAGACATCCAAAGATCGGGGTTTGAATTACCCTGTGTTATACCTTAAAATGACTTTTTTCATCCAGATATCAATTTACAATGAACACGAATTGAAAGGAGAATATTTAGTATTGTTTCTTGATCACTCATTATAATTAAGTATTTTTCTTCTGACTGACTAATTTAACAATGGACAATGGTAAAATATATGTACAGCAAACATTTAACTGTGCACAACTCTGGAGCACAAAACATCACTTCATACAAGTACAGATGATGTGCAAATGAGAAAGTTCATGTAGGATCTTAAGGAGGAGCAGCGAGTCAGATCAGAATAATAAGCACATTGCAACAAAGACCAGGAGAATATGTTGTGACAAGCCTAAAGTATCTCGAATCCACCTCTATAGTACTGGACTGTGAAATAATTGGGGGTTTCAGTGGCTGGTTACACCCTCAACACTTTGTGTTGCCACACTGCTGACACTCACAATGTGACGCTCACAATTTAAAATGACAGTTCTGGACTTCATGAGTACATCAGTATGATAGAGGGCACAGTTGTCAGACAATAACTGGCAATAATGTTTAATGTTAATGCGCAGGCTGGGGCATGACTGCTTCACCCTGCGGTCATGTTCACCTGGCTGGACAGAACTGAGAGCTCAGCATTCCTGAGCGCTGTGCTGAAACAGAGTGCATGTCTTAATCCAGACCGAACCTGCTCCTCTAAGACTACATGCACAAAATGTGATAATCACTGGTTAATGCAAAGAAAATGCACAAGAAAACACGTTTCTGCAGAATTGCACATAAACCCACGGCATAATTCAGTGACTCAGTCAGCCACAATCACATCGACGCCCCACTGAGCCAATCGCTTTTAACAGCAAGAGGCCGTCGCTCGCTGTTTTGCTGCCCTTTATTTAGATTTTTTTTTTTGTGAGATCTATAACACCATTACAACCCTTTCTCTGCAGCAGAAAGCAAAATGCCTTATTCAGATGGAACATTATTGTATGACTTGTTACAGCTGTATGACGAAACTGTTTCGTCCTCACAGCGTGAAAGCAGCCAATTAAAACGTCTCACATGACACCAGGATAGTCAGATGTTGTAATCAGTATTTATTACTGTTGGGAAGAAAATGGTAATTGAAGACACATGAGACATGTTCATTCAGTCATCAGGCCTATGATCAAACTTGCTACCAGTGAGTTAGCTGGTTTAGCATGTGTGTTGAGATTTGGAAGTAGGATTTTGAAAAACCAAGTGAAATAACAACATTTTTATCCCTAACCCTGAGACCCTGTCCCATTTCCAGGAGATCATAGTTTGTTTAATCCATTTGCTTCTTTACTTCAGCCCCCACCTTGTAGCCGAACAGTGGAAGGGGCTGTAGGAGGTGGTGAACAGTCCTATTTGCCCAAATCACACATTCATTTTAGCGAGCTAATGTTAGCGGCAGTTTTATAGAAAGCCTCTAAAGTTCCATAACCTAAGCTACAAAAGCTTATGATATGGATGCTATATTATGCTATGAGATGCTGCGTCCCTGCCTGTAGACAAGGGGACATGCTGGACAAGCTAGCCAGAGAGCTAAGGGTTCTAGCTCTTAGCCTGAGGCTTACTTTGTGCCTGTTGCCACTTTGCAGCCTTGAACAGAACAGTGAAGTTAAAGCTCGCTGCATTTCCATCAGAAAAGGAACGATATGTTGGGTGATACACGCTGACGTTCATTGTGTGCGTTGTCATAGACACAACAACCCTGCGGCTGTTGCTGATGGGTCACGCCATTATGAAGAAAAAAGTAAAAATGATCTTTAAAACATCTGAAGATTAGAATTTTTACTAAGGTAGCACAGGATATGCTATTTACAGAGCAAATCTATGCACTATGAAAAATATAATGTTATATAATATAATATAATGTATAATGTTAGATTATTTAAAAAAGGATGTTACTGTAGTAGTTAATGACACGTCATAATACTGTACTATTTCAATAGTAGTCATTCTTGCGTAGCAGTATCAGAGAACAACATTCCGCTCTGCCTCTGATAACTCGTGGATCCCAGAGAAGTCTCCATTTTGGAAACAGCAATAAGAAACACTGGTTAATTGGATAATAATGGTGTTCATGCCTGAGTGTTCAAGATATTAGCATGACTGGAGGAAAACATTTAGCTGCCGTAGTCACACAGCAGGCTCTTCCCATGGTTAGTATTCAGAGGGACTGCACATTTATTTCACAACCACAACCAGTTCTCCGTTTTCAGCACTGAATTCAATTACGTTGGTGGCATGAAATTACCCACAATGCCCATTAGTGCTCCTAGGAGAGCTGCATGCCGGAGTTTGGGGTGGAAGCAGAGAGGGGGGAGGATGGAGGCTGACAATATCCATCTAAAGAGGAGAGGAGGGAATCTAGGAATGCAGGAAACAAAAGCCTTTGTTGTTCATACTCTGGTAGTTATTCCTGCAACAGAGAGCGGACAAATGGTGCTGAACAGCGGCGAACATCACAGTACTGATGTAGTTATTTCTCTGTTTTCTCCACCTACTCCACCTCCATCATGTCACACTGTGTCTGTGTGTGTGTTTAGATGTGTGTGTGTGCATGGAGGGTGAAAAGCATCATTGAGGACAGTGTCCATGTGTGTATGTATGATACTCTGCGTGTAAAGACATATGTTTGTGTGTGCGTGTGCGTGACTCTGGATATATAGGCACCTGTGTGTTCGTGAATCTGTGTGTACATCTTGCAACTCCACATGCATAACTTGCATATATGCATTACTGTGATTTAATAGGACAGACGCTGGTGTAACACCTTGCATATGAGTAGTAGGAGTATAATCTGTGAGGAACAAGCGTCTTCATTTTGGGACAAAGTCAACAAACTCTTTAAGGGTTTTTTCATCAGATTTCACTGTTAGAGAGCGCTGCTCACCTGACCATAGCAGCTTCACTCAACACCACTCTTCTCCTACTCCTGACAAGTGCATTTTGTAGTGTTGGTGTGGTTAATGAGTGCATTTGCCATAAGGTTTAGTAGGTTTTGTACAGGTGATCATAACGGTAAGTGTGCTACCGTTACAGTGATGCCACATCTGTGAGAGCTCTGTTTTACCTTTGTATGTCCATGGAAATCATAGGTGTTATGTCAGAGGTTGTTCAGATCACAGATCTTGTGCTACTGAGTTGTGTGCATGAATATTGGCATGGTCCACGCCCCCATAGCCCATTGTGTGTGTGTGCTTATGATACTTTTTACTCCCTCAGTGACCTCTTTCCTTGAAAACCTGCAGCAGAGTGTGATTCACATCTCACAGAGATCACTTCATATTCAGCTCTGGTAGAGCAGAGCTGACGACACGGCTGCAGCGCTTGTGGCGTAAAAAAGTCATGAGAGGAAAAAGTGGAGTCTAAACTGGATGAAATAACAGATGCCAGGCGTCAGTGCAGCGGTACATCTCTAAGAGCTGTTTTTCATCAATTTTTGACAAGACAGACATGTACGACTTCAAGGAAGTGAAGCAAATCTACAGGAGAGCAGACAGTAGGAGCTACAGCCTGAAGCAAAAGCAGTGAGAAAACGCAATCACTGTCCCAAATAAAACAAAAAGTTTAGCTTGTTTTTTTTCCTACCGATTGATCAGTTGTTGCCAACAAAATTCTGTATTGTTTCTGTTTTAACACTGTATTTTGTTCCTTATGTTTTAAACTCTATTTTCCTTCCAAATTAAAAGGGATAAGCTGCAAAACATGGTGAGCCTGAGAAGAAATAACCCCTGGAACTTCTCTAATTAGGCCAGCTCTGGAGATGATATCATTATCATGATATATGGCCTTCGTCCGGTAATAAATGCGTTCACGCATCTTTACACAATAGTGATGCTTTCCTCTCTCGCCTGTGTAGTTTAAACACACTGTAGACCGTAATGCTGTAAGGGGCTTGTGAAGAACCAACACTCCCAGCACTGCTGCTGTTTGTGTCTGATGGAAACTTCATTAAACCTGTGGGCAAAACACAGTCTGCACAGGTAAAAACTGATTAAAGGTGCTCATGCAAACTATTTACACAAGTTTTACAATACACTTGTACCATGTAATATCAGAGAGTAGGGTTATATCTGAAAGTGCGATGGGAAACTGTGTAAGGCTGTAGGCTGGGTTTAACGGTGTGATTCAGAGCAAACAGTGAAGCAGCCCTTTGGTGTTAGGCAGGTAGAGCACACAGGGTTTATGAAGCCTTCTGGGGAACAGCCGCCTCGTGCTGCTGGAAGTGAGGCTGATGAAACCTGTTTACATCAACCAAAACAATAAATATGGGTCAGAGGATCCAAAACACTGTTTCTGTTTACATTTAGATATGATTCCATATATATTCATCATTATAAACGACTCGTTTCACAGTGCAGGTAGTGCAGCTGGCCTTCCGTAGCCTTAACAACCCCTTTAACATGCCATAGCTAACATGCACATTTATGAGAAAATCAGTTTTATTAAAACAGAATGAGTTATTAAATATGATCCAGGGTTTTCCTCCAACACCAGCATTCTGTCTTCTATTGGAAAGGCTGGCTGTTTGGTAACCATGGTTACAGTAAAAAGGAAAAGACAGAACCATTTTGGATGTTTTTGGGCTTTGGTACAATGCCAAGTAGAGCACACGGCAATTTAAAAAAAGCTAATGGCGGTGTAAATACTGCAGGCGGCATTATGTCACCTTAAAAAAAACACATAACTGATGAGTCTGCATGAATTTGGACAATACTGTGAAATAAAGGAAACGCTAAACTCATTTACCTGAGAATGTGGATTCACTGTGACTTCGCAAATGGGCATTTTTGTGACAATAATTGAAAAAGAAAGAAAATAAATGATTTCTGTTTCATAATTGACTCAGGATGGCTCCACTGAAAGCTGAATATAAGCATAGCGTCCCTGATGGAGGTGACGAAGGTCAGTGAATGGAAACAGAACAACCTCCCAGAGACTTCATTTGGACTGCAGCAGAATCTGATGCTTGCTTCACTGTGTGCTGCACAGTTTATCCCAGCCTGACGATCTGTACCAGCAGTACTTGGTACACACAGTTGTTGCAGGAAGTGGAAAGTATGAGCTAAACACAACCTTTTCCCTGTGCAGCTGGTCTCAGACCTGCGTCTCCTCTGTGGCCTCTCTGAGTCCATGCAGCCCTGCAGCTACTGGCCTTTGTAGCTCCTCTCTAAAATAACATAAACTCTCTGAATAATCACCTCCAACCATATGCTGGGGTGAGTCCACAGAGATGAGAGTCAAAAGGTGTGGTCGCGGTGGTGGGTGGCTCCTTCACACCCACGGTGAGACCCTATCAACGGCAAATGAAATCTCTGCGAGGTCTAAGCTGTGCAGAGCAGATCTGTGCCAAAGCAGCCAGTGTGGTCAAAACAGCCCGAGGCCAGGCAGCTGCAGAGAGTGATGAGAGGAAGCCGGTGTTAAGGTGTCACCACTCGCCCATGTCAGTGACTACAACACAATACTTGTAGTACGGGAGTGAGCAGACAGCATCAGAGGGTTAGAAATGTTTGCTACGCTCTCTGTGGACCACACCTCATTTGTGTGTATTTTAGCAGATATGCAAAACTAAATTTCACAGTAAACAGAAGTGATAGCTTCTTCTATTCAAATATCGTTAATCTTTAACATCATGCTTTGTTTACTGATGTTTAGCCTTCCATACAGAAGTTCACATCTTTACAGAGACATATCTCAACCTTTGTTAATGTTATGCATGTGAGATGTTGTCATTGTCCAACTGTAACCCTTCTTTTACACTAGGATAATATGATTATTAGATTATGCAAAGACTTTTCCAAACATCAGCATCAAATAAAAATGTGCATTGATATTGATTTTCACGTCTGACCACATTAATTTGATGGGGAAGCCTTTTTCTCCGAATATCAGGCTGTTTCTTTGATCGTGCTGATTTACATTTTTGAAGTGGAGTGAGTTGGCGTTCCGCTAAGATCGCAGGTCTTGAGACACACTGGAGTGTGAGTGTTAGCAGAAAAGTGAAAAGAGTACTTTTGGCAGTGAGCTCCCCCTTCTGTGAGGCTGAGCACTCCCTGCCAGCTCTGCTTTAACTGTCAGTCACTCAGCAGGGTTCTGCATTTAAAGCCTGGTCTTTAACAGTGGAGGAAAGATCAGAAGTAGCCATTGACCCTCCCAAGCTCAGTCTTTCTCCTGTTTATCTACTTCGCTCTGCAAGTTTTAGCATAAAGGCTGCAGCACCTCTCCTTCCAGCCCGTGTATAGACACAGCAGAATATTCAGGGACGTGAGCATCCCGCAGAGGCCGGCCCGACTGCTCCCCACCACCGGCTTTCTGCTGATGCTCGGAGTTTTTCTTAATGAGACCGGGCCGAGCGGCACGGTGGGAGGAGCCGGGGGAGGAAATGAAGAGACCCTGTCAAGGCTAATGGCACACTGCAGCAAGCTAACTACAATGAGGCCATTTGCTCCTCATTTGCTGTAATCACATTGTGTTGCGGTGTCTGTTTCAGTGTGAATCCAGACCCTGAGATCATCTGCTGGGAACTTACATAACATTATGGTGATGTTGAATTTCTTTGTTAACAATAACTATAAGAATAAGAGCAGGGTTGAAAAATACAGGTGTTTTCTATTGAATTGGCAAACGACAATTAGCAAAAAAATGATTAAATTAAGATTTGATAATATAGTGAATGGCTGTAGAATGGTGACATCATCAGTGTTAAGGTTTGTTTCATGAAAGCGTCACTTCGACTGCATGCTGTCATCCTGTAATCTCTTCCTCCTGCTGCTGTCGTGTTGCTGCTATGGACCAAATCAGTGGTTCTCAACCTCAAAGTGTGTCTCTGGAGATTAATCAAGTTGCTTTCTCCACTTTCATTAGTAATTCATTAGTAAGACAGTCAGCATGGCTGCTAAAAAGAACATAATAGATAGAAATACATCACATAGATAGAATTTACCTGTGGCCTGAGAAACCTCCACAGTCATTCCAGTGACACCTGAGAGTTTGTCCTTTGTGTCCAACCAGCCCAGTTAGAACTCACGAGTTCTGCACTTTGACATTTACAAACCGATTCTGCTCTCAGGTAAATTACACAGACAGTATAATACAGTGCAAAACACATTTCTATGTGCTCTTGCCACAACCATCTGCCAACCCTCTTTGGACCCCCTTGGCTTCAAACCCCAAGTTGGCAAACAAGTGACTAAATGAATAAACTCAGGCTGTTTCTATGAATGATGTCCTCCACTCCTCCGTCCACCTCATCCTGCTGGAGATACATGTTTGATGGAGCAATACTCAAACAATAAAGTTATTTCATATACAACTATGACAGTTTCACTCTTATTTTCAAAGGGGATGGCCTGTGAGTCCCAGCGAGCACAGGTTTTATTTGGCCACTTCTCATTTTAAAGCCAGTATTCAATTAATACTCAGACGACATCACTAATTGACAAACTTGTCACTCCAGCAGACAAGGCTGCAGCAGCTTTTCATCACCATGTTCTCTGCTGTCATCGCCGTTAGACTCATGTGACAACAGCTGCACTCTTTCAGTGGTGATGGGATTGATCGGAGGGAGGAAGGAGACAGAGGAGGAGAGGAGAGAGGAGAAGAGATGTTATTGTGTCTCACTGCTGTAACACACCCTGACATCTCATCACTCAATTTCTTTAGTGACAGTGGAGCACACACCAGCTATCACTTTCTCTCTCTTTCACACACACACACACACACACACACACACACACACACACACACACCACTCTCTTTATCTGATTTCATTCACTCCATCCCCTCTCACTGTTGTGTCCTAACCCAAACCCTTCCATTTAGCTCCTGTCCTCATGTATGTGATGAAGTATGGAAATTTGACACTGAAGCCACGGTTGGTCATTTTCCCAACTGTTCGTGCAGTATTAACGTTAAAAAGCATCTGAGGTTAAACACTCCACTCCACCTTTGGAATGATAGAACAGAAAGCAGCAGTGACTGCGCGACTGTGAGTGAAATAAACGAGATGGAAAGGATTCTGCTGTTTACAACACGTGGGAGTTAACATCTTCAGATGAATCAATGTTTTCCTGACGTTTCAGCCACTCTGTGTTACTCTCCTGTGACATGAACGTGGTATGATGCGTGGAACAGAATGGAATACAAACAATAAATTCAATAATTTCACACTCTTTAGTGGGAATAAGACATGAGCAATGATAGAACCAGTTTCTACCTCACTGTGTGCCATGTGTCCAGGGTTCATCCCAGGGGGATCCAAAACAATTTCCAAACAGTGAGAGACAGTCATCCTCTCGGTGACATGAGATCAGTTTCCATTTGTTGTTTGGATTCGTTGTATAAAGTCTTTCCCGTTAATGGTGACAAACAAGTGACACATCCTCTGGGGACCATGACTACCCACTGCTATAACAGCAGCACTGGGACACTGCAGATGAGGAAACAAACTCCTCGCACTGTGTCTGTGGAGCTGTGGACAGTTCGGACGCTCCATGTTACAGCATCAGACTTACATGACACTTAAGCTAAAATCATATCATATCTGCTCTTTGCTGTAACATATTCAGTCATTCGTTTTTATCACCGAGTCCCATGATCCCACGCTACTTCACCACCTGACCCTGTGTTTTATTATTGATTTGATTGAGAGGCCCCCAGTGGCAGAGAGTTCCAAGTTGTATGTTTAACACTCAGTGTGGATCTATGTGGGTGTTAAGAAAAGGAAAAGCTGCATCTGAGACAGTTTGTTCCTAACCTCTCTCTCTGTGTGTGTTGTATCATTTGTCCAGCAGAGCAGGTGTGTCTGTGTGTGTGTGTGTGCGTGTGTGTGTATAGAGATAAGTACAGCAGTGTTCAGACAGCTGCTCTGACATGCAGGATACGCTCCAGCAAAGCGCTCAGTGACCCTGCAGTGACAACACCTGAAGGTTAATGTCCAGCTGCCCTGTGCCGCCTCGCTGTAAGCTGCTTTACTGCCTCTAGTTTTCACTCTCTGCTCTCAGTAACCAGGAGCCGCAGAACTCATCCCACAGACAGTTAGACAGCATGTGGCAGCTCGAGGAGCTAATTGCTGTGTGTCTGAGGAGCTGATGCATCCTGATACCCAACACAACCCTTTCTCCTAGAAATAACTTTGACATATTACTATCAAAACAGCACGTGTCCACAGAGAAGTACTAACACAATACTAAATTGCCAGTACAGTTAGAATAAACATCACAAAATGTTCACACAGAGTGGAACATTAGCAAAACAACCTATTTCATTGATAATATTGTAGCAACTAAAACATAATTAATGTTTCTTCGCTTCCGTAATGTGCTGTGGTGTACACTATCTCACGTGTTTGCCTAGTATGTCTGGAATCTCAGCGTCATGTTGAACACACTGTTTCACAGGCCTCTGCACACTGATAAGAGTAATCTCTGTGACTTTTGGCCTGGAACGTCTGTCAGTCTATAATTAGGACACCTGTTAGGACTGATAAGTCGAGACTCTAGTAATGATATATTATTTCTCAATAAAAGTCATTAATTTATCCTGCTTTATGGTCTGTTGGTGGTGTAGGTGGTGAGATATGTCTTGAGCCAGACAGCTCTCATGGCGGACTTCTCTATAGGTCAACAGAAACCTAAATGGAATAGTAATTTGTTAGCAGCAAAGCTCAAGTATCTAGCCTCATTCGATAGCAGTCATCTCACGCAGATAGAGAGGCAGTTAATACAGCTTCACAACACACCACACAACACCGTGCCTTCGTCTCGTGTTCCTGTCGGAGCGTTTTCTGATCACTACACTTTCAGACAAAAACACTTCAGCCCGCCCTGGTGCCCTTTTGTTTAGCGCAAGCCAACACTTACCAATTCCAAGTGTCATGTTTGCTTGCCATTAGCCCCTCAAGCTACGAGCAAATTACAGCTATTGAGGAGGTGGAGCACTTGTCGGTCTCTGACATTTTGTTTAACGCGCTGGCAGTAAATGATGAAGTGGAAAGAATCATTTTCTGTAGCAGGGAGGTTATGAAGGGCCAGACTCAATCAAGCAGTTTTCAGAAACAGAGCCTTAATGATGCAAGTGTGCGCGCTACAGAGAAAGAGGAGAGAGGCAGGCAAAGTTGGGCTGTGTGTGTGTGTGTGTGTGTGTGTGTGTGTGTGTGTAGGCCGTGATACATTTGTACTCGCGTGAGTGTGTGTTAGCAATGTGTCAGCGCGGCATGCAGACCATTTTATTTTGCTGGGCCAGTGGTGCGAAACAGATGCACCGGGGAACGTCACTCCAGACACACACACACACACACACACACACACACACCTCAGAGATCCAAAACAGTGTGGAGTTAAATTGGCAGGAAGACTTGGCAGAGTGTGCAGACACAATATTGGCTCTCTGACATGAGCAGACAGGCTGAGGCAGCGCTCAAAAACAGCACCCTTGGCCACACGAGGGCCGTGAGGCTGGAAGCGAAAGCTGGACGAAGTGTAGAAAGAGAGTTTGTGGCTAACAATAATACAAATCATTTATGAGGAGCAAAGTTTTGCAGACGGTTGTCATTAATTCATGTACAGATGCACAAGGTACAAGGTACTTTGGTGTCTGTAAAGATGCACTGGGGTTCCAGGTAACAGCACTGTAAAGCAATCATCTGTCATTTGACGATTATGGGGCAATTGATTTGAATTGTTGAATTATATGTGATACTGAAGCATAAAATAATCATCTATATCTATCCAAGCATGTTTCTTTGTGTTCACACAATGAAAATATGATCAAAATCTTCATTTCATCTTTACTTTAAAGTCGTGTTATGGCATTCATCGAGAATTCCAATGAACACCTGTAATATGGATATCATTTACCCTGAAGTTCACTTTTTATGGAGCCACAGTCAAGCAACACACCCATAAGAAGGTATTGTGACATGTTGCAATGAGTCCAGCCAAACAGAGTCAGCATGAGCTCCACACATACTCTGAGGAAGAACAGTCGTCCTGGGAAAATGGGTTAAACAGCATCAAATGGAAGCCCCCCCCCCCCAAAAAAAATCTTCTCTGGCAAGGACTGCAGACTATTTATAAATAGGTTGTCAGTATATGAGTAATTCAGATGACTGTACACCTTTCATCAGGGCTTTAAAACAGACCAGGAAAGCTCGTGAATTAGGAGCAGAAGTGCATAGGAGCCACTCTTCAAATCCTCTTAAAGCATTATAGCCAAGTTTTTGTAAGCAACATTTAATAATCTGTAATCCAGCCATGCATATTTATGTCAATCGTGTCAGGGAATTTGTGTTATCATGGTCATTAGGTAAGATTACGATATATGCCGCTATGTCTTAGTGCCTCAGTGTATTTCTGTGTGTGTGTATTGTGTATGTGAAGCCAGTACAACGACAGCAACATGTGCTGAGCCAGCTAAGGCTGGCGGGTTGGCTTCAATTATGATTGAAAAGCAGGTGGAGATCACCAGGACCAGTACAGTCCTACATGTGATGAAGAGTGCGCAGCAAAGGGTCGGCGTGTCCGGCTGCCGATGTGTTGAAAAGACTGTGTGGACTGAACGGCCCATGTTGAACTGGCCGAACTGAAAGGTCAAAGCCTTTATAGATCTGCTGCCGGCCCTGCTGATGCTGCTGTTCACTGCAGGTACAATACAACCTATGGTGCATGTTTGTAATTAATTAATTAACTCATTAATATGCAGATTATCTTTCTACTTTTCTGGTTAATTTGACTCTTTTAAGTAGGTTACTGATTTCAGGATGGCCAAAGCACATGTACACCCTGGTTCTTACATACTTATTCATGATTATTGCCCGGTGTACCTAGGCTCTTCAATTCTACAATTTCATTTGACAGATGTCTTTATCCAAAGTGACATACATAGAGTAGAGTAAGTACAATACAAGCAAAGGATGCATGTGTCCAACTGTGCTCCCTATTTCCTGTTTCACTGTCTTTAGAAAGAAATCAGATTCGGCTTACGCAGGCTGCCCCATAAAATGATAATAAATGATGATGATGATAAATGATCAGTGTTTAATAGTGATTTAAGGGATTTTCTGTGGCATGTATTTCCTCCTCACTCATTAAAACAAAATAAAGGGTCTTTTGTGTGTCGGTTTAGTAATTATAGATTAGTTAAGTGTAGACATGGATTTGTCCTAGTCTTTAATTCTAATTTTATCCTGAAAATGCTTTGGAGTAAATGAGACAGAAACATCACTGTTGTATTTACTGTCCGTACAGTGATGAGGCAAGCGTGTTCACACAAAGCCATCAGCTGTGAGTCCCATATTCCATGAACCTAAAGTGCCAGAGGTGGCAGAGCAGCAGGTGGGTTGTGGGTAATGGTCCATTGTGAGGAAGAGGGAGGAGGATGATTTGAAGGAGCATTCCTTCGGGGAGCTCGGCAACTGCCATAAGTATGATGAATCGAGCGATGACTGTAACTCACTTAACTCCGCACCCTGTAGACACCCGCTGATGAAAAACGACACGAACAAAACCAACCTCTTTATCCACAAAGTTTGTCTTTTTTCTTCTTACATCTCTTTCGGTGTGCTCTGAAGGAGCTTCACCGGCTTCAGCAGATGTGAATAAATGAAGTGACCAAAAGACTGATACAGTACTAGCCCTGAATTGGTCAGTTATGTTATTGATTACTAGTGAAATGTAGTGTTGTTCTCAGCAGGGGCCCAGGCAGCCAATTCTGGGTCATGATCTAATTTGGGTTTCATAAAAAGACTGTGCAAGTCCAAGCAAAGCCCATCAATATCAACACTATACATATGCTATGCTATCATCAAAACACCAAATAAAGGAATTTCTTCTGGAAGAAGGCCGTTCATCCCTTCAGTAGAGTTTGGAGCCTTGGAGCATCAAGGAGCTCTGAAATGGTGCTGGAGGTTTGCAGTGGAACACCTTACTGAAGTAATTCACAGGAAGTCTGTTACTGAGACCTTCAATGAATAAAGCAACATAAGGTCACCAGGATTGAATGCAGAGGAACTCCTCAGTGTCTCCTCAGAGTTCCCAACTTTTCATCTCATATAACTTCATTTAGCGTTTCCCTTGGTTGTTTGCTCGCCTTTCCTGCACGCCATGCGGAATAAATTAGCAAAGAAAGTGTTGCATGCCATCTGTAATGTGAAAATGAAAAACATCCCATGTCATGTTTAATCCCAAAGAACTTTCCAGTCGCCCCCAGCTCTGGGATTCTTTTTTAAAGCTTTAGCTGTTTTTGGTTTTACAGCCTACAACTTCACAGTCTTACTTTACTCTCAACACTTCAATCGCCTTAGTTCCCAGCAGCAATCGGCAGCTGTTTTCAGAGAGGAAAACTGTCCACTGCTCACTGTCCAGCACCAAACCTCAGAGCTGTGACTGTAGTTATGGTGGCTGGTGAATGTAGTAATCTCAGGAGCTGGTGGAGACCAAAACAGAGCTGAAAGGAGAGTGATTATTAGTCTAACGTTTATCAGGTGGACACAAACATGAGTCCAAATGAATGATAATGCTCTTTGTCAGCTGGATGTGTAAACGGGCAACTGTTCCCCACATGAGCATTTCCATGTGAAACTGTTGGCAGCCTCCAAGTCTAAAAAAATGCAATCCGTTCCCACCTTAAGACATGTGCTGTTTTTCCCTGCTATTTGAGGCCATCTGTATCCTTATTATAGACTGAATTTTGTTCAGGTGATAAAAGGAAATGAGCATTTGTGCCCAAGGAAGACACATGCTGCCTGAAAGTTGCTTTAATCTCACTTCTAACATGAGAGCGAGAAATAAAGAAACCGGCTCATTTTCCTCGCAGCTTTGTTCCCACTGTTATCAACACTTTACTCCCTTTCTCATTCTGCACATATTGTTCCTGCTAATTATCCTTTACAGAAAAGGTTGTTGGAGCTTCATATTCTAACTCTTCATACATTAACATGTGCCTTGTGCATTCTGTACAGAACTCAAGCAGGAGTGTTTATTATTAGACAGGAACTCACGTTGGCAAAGTCCTTATTAGTTTCCTATTGGTGTAGCTGGAGGACGATGAGGGAGATGGTATCCCAGTCATCAAATCAGCATGCTCAGAAAACAGCTCTGTCCATAAATCAAGGTCAGAGGCACAGTTTGCCAAATCTGACCCACAGCGCACTGGAGCAGAGCTCCCTGGCCACTTCTGATCGACTGCTGTGTTTATTTCACGTCAGATTATGTGATGTGACCCAGTTGTCAGAGAGCATTTAATGAGCGCACTCTGCTAAATGAAGTTCTGCCTCGAAAAATATTTGTTGCAATAGCAATTCAACGTGTCAAAAATAATTCCAGAGCCGTTACACATGGAGATCTCTATCAACAATAAGACTTGCTTCACCTGTTCATTGATCACATGACACAATGTGTCAGAGCCTAGGTGACTTACCACCTCTGCTGAATGATCTCGTGGTGGAGAATCAAACTTCTACCATCCATTATGGAGGACTAAGGTGAAGCTTATCCATTCCTCACATCCAGGTTACATTAATCCTCTAAAACAAACAGTCTGATACAGATATGGATCCAGTATACTTTGGGCATATATGCTGACGTCTATTTTTGGTTTTGGCAGAAAGTTTTTATAAATGCAGGAACATTTAATCCGCTTCCACCCTGCAGCAATCCAAAGGCCAAACCGGCAGATTGTTCAGACGCAAATAATCTTCCCACCATTTATCTGAAATGCAGTAAAAACAGAACTAAAGATAGACCAGAGAAGGCTGTCAGGGGCCTTTCTCACACTCACTCTCAGATTTAAATGGGACCTGCCAAATTATAGCGTGGCAGACATAGAAGTATTAAATAAGCTCAGTTGCCACCAGTGCCAGAAGCCAGCCATTTAGTTATTCACACAAGAAAAGCCTAAATGTTCTAATGTGTGCTCACAGCTCTTAGTTGTAATGGCAGATTTAACTTAACATAGTGAAGATTTTGAAATGCTTTTGTACGAACACTCTAGGCTTCATTTGAAATCCTGAAAGACGTTAAAATGGAAGTTGAGAAACAGACTGGAGTCTTGGTTTAAGTGTAAATGTGGTCTGATATTAAAGTGTAGTTCAAGCACTGCAGCAGTTGGCAATTTAGTTGAGGGAGTTCAAGTGAAACAAGTAAATTAAGATACTTAACAACTGATAACAGCACCAAAGAATTAAGACAAATGTTGCAGGATGTAGGGACTCCAATTCATTTTAATCAGAGAATGCTGCTTACATTTGTTGTTGTTTACATTTGTCAACATTTGCTTATTCAAAAAAATGCTCATTTGCCATAATTGACAAAAATGAAAAGCATTCCAATGAATTATAATTCTTAAAATCATTAATTTTAACAACACAGTTAGCATAAATTGGGCCCCGGCTGCACTGAGAGTTAATTAAAGTCATCCACTTGTTAATCAGTCAAGATTTCTACATCTCTTCTTCAGAAACCAGCGCCCTCTCATCTCAGTTAGCTGATTTGATGGGATCAGTGAATGGTGAGATTAAGCAAAAAGGAAAGTAGCACTGCTGTGACACCGAGCCAGGCGATATTTTGCACATGGACGTGGGACCTGAATTTAACCTCTCACTCAGAAGGCAGTGTGCGTCACTTCCTTTTAGTTTTACTACTGAGGATCATTTATTAAAGGGTTAGTGTGTCTCTTTCGAGCGTGCAAATAAAAGCTCACTCGCTGGGCTCTGCTTGTGTTTTGACTTCAGCTGCCTCCTCTGGGCCTCATTAGGCCGAGGATGACTGGTGTAACTGTGTTTGTGTCTTCCAGGGAGCCACTGCCTCCAAGACCTGATGAATAATACAGTGATGACTCCAGTTAAAGAGCTGCTATTTAAGGCAGTTTCTATGATATTCTCCAGTATAAAGAAGAAATATATCACATCTCATGTTTTTCAGTCTGTCTTTGTTTCTTGCTCTGGGTTGAAATAAATTTAACTCATTTCAATTCAATATAAAACCAGGGCAGAAGCCTTACGCCCCTAAAGGCTGCAGTACAGTGTCCATGCTACACCAAAGCACCAAAGCAGGCTGTATGATTAAGATACTGCAGAGAGTCTGCTGTTTTTGAAGAAACACGGAACAAAACAGTTCAATTTACACTGAGGGTGGTAATGGAGGAAAGGTCATGGGGCCAAGTAATAGTCAGGGTTAATCCCCTGGGGAGTATGAACATACTCAGCAAATTAAATAGCAATATGACATTGATATCAGATGTCATGTGGACAATGCTGGCTTTTAGTCCTGACGGTGTTGAGTGAAGTGGTTTTAAAAAGGGTTCATCCTCTGGGAACATGAATGAACGTGTCGGTAAACCTAATGGCAATCTGGCCTTTAGCTTTTGAGGTTTTCATTTGCACAAGTAGACCTTTAACCTGATGATGCTTCCATAATATTGGTACAGTGTAGACAAACATAAATGTATGGGTGCATGTACGTGTGCAGTATATACTTATTTCTGTTCACTTATTTATTCATACTTTTTTCTTCATCCACAATTGTGCATCACTATAATTTCTTTGGTACTGTGTATTATTTAGTAAGTTGCTTAAAAAGATGAAATGAAAATGTTTGCTGGTTATGTTTCCAGACATTAGGGAGTCATTCTATGGACACCATAGCATCCACAGCACATTTATGGAAATCTAGCTGGTTTGGTTTGAGGAATTCTATGCTCAAGGACAGCCTTTCATGAAAAAGCCACGGTCAGGCATTCCGCAGAATCATTAGGAATCATCCTCTCAGGAGCATGAATGAGGTCAATCAATGTCAAGGGGACCGTGCATGTCCACGCAAATTTTTATTGCATTACAACAAGATATCTTGATTTTGTAAGGAAGGTTTCAAACCAGGCAAAGTGTTTTTTTTGGCATTGCAGAGCCACAATAATTAACAAGATACAAGAAACCTATTTTCTCTTCCTTCATCTGAAGAATTGGAAGGATAAAAACATATAAACAGATGCAGTTTAGTTGTCCTCCCCATGGAAATTGGGTCTTTTGTTCAACTGTGTGAATCAGAATCATTATATTCATGTTCTCTGTGTGTGTGTGTGTGTGTGTGTGTGTGTGTGTGTGTCCATGCATGCTTGTGCTCCGTCTTATTTGTCTAGCTGCACAGTTTTGACTGCCAGAGGTGAATCTCTGCTTGTGTCAGCGCCTTGACTATTTATAATACATCACAGGGAACTAAAATAGTACTATCCTCAGTATCATTGTGTGTGTGTGTGTGTGTGTGTGTGTGTCACTGAGGTTCTGCCAGCACAACCCCATAGCCTCATACTATCCCGAGTAGCATTAACTTGTCTACGCCTGATGGCCTGCCACCTCATGACTCCATCATTAAAGCCATCATATCATCTGGCTCAGCACCATCACTGCTGTCTTAGACTTAGTCTTAGACGCTGTGGATTTCCCCCATTAACCCAAATGAAATTATGGTGATGGACACATTTCTGCACACACCACCACCAACGGTCATGCTAAGATTCATCTTCCAAGTCGTCTTCCCCTAATCTAAGCCAAGAAGTGTTTACATCATTAAACTCGAGCAAAGCATTATCCTTTAAAGTGAAGGAAATGATCACAGAAATCAATTTAGTAACACTTGTATCTGCTGTTTTGGAAGGCACTAACAAATCACGATTTGTTGTTGAAGCAGGAGAACCTGTTGGTATTTTAACTTTTTATAAATGAAACTGTGTTATATTTATATAAATTCCGTTACAAACTCCCAGGAATCCAATCCTAGTGGAGGGTCCTCTATAAGGCTGGGAAGCGAACCTCAATCCATTCCCAGTACTTAGCATCAAGCATCCAAAGCTGAAATACTTGGTTGTATGGCTTGTCAATTTATTGTCTGAGTCATTCTAATTTAAATGCTGAAATCAAATGTATTCTTGATTTTATTTTTTAAAAAAAATCAATCCAAAGTATGACATCACATAGATGGCGATACTGATATCTAGTTCTAATCAAAATATGAAGTGTTTAGAGTCTGCATGCTGGATTAATCTTGTTAATCTTGTTAAAGTACCAGTATTTTTAATTGTAGAATGCCTCCTGTTGGTAGTATCCTCAAATTCCCAAGGAAAAATGGAAATTTGAGGACATGACCTCAGTGCTGTTAGTGAAAGTTGAACTGGTCTGACTTTGTTTTCAGGGTTAGGACTTAAGGTCAGTGTTGTGGATGGTATTAGGTTTAAGAAATACTAAAACTAACTTACAGCACCAGTACAGCAAACCTCACATCTGCAGATGCCCGTGTCTGTTTGCTGTCTGAAGGTAATAATTGAAGCTACCCAACAGTGACTGAAGTGGCTGGGCTTTTAGATCATATGCAAGGTGAGGGTTAGTTGGAGGTGAGCGCTAATAGAGGATGGCATGGAGAGGGAAAAGCAGGTTGATGAAAAGCTCTTTATGCTGCTCAGGCCAATCCTCCGGCACGTTTCCCAGGGCTAATCAAGCCGCATGGGGAGCACGAGTTAGCCAGAGGGAAACAAGGGTTTATCTCAGAGCAGGAAGACATTGCTAATCACTGTAATGTGGTTAGCGGGACGGGTATTGTTCTGGACCACTGGCTGCAAACACACACAAACAGTTGCTTGGCATTCAGCAGTGCTTCCTCTTGGCTTTCGCCACTTGCTCTACATGCCTCCATTCTTATCTCTCCGTCTTTCCATAATTAGGCCTGTTTGTTGTCATCTGTGATTCGACTTCAGAGTAAATAGGAGATACTTTTCATTAAGCAGCTAGAATTTCACAGCTCGTGGTGCAGGCATCTGGCGGGCAGGATTTTCGGTACCTGTTTTCGACATTGACATCAACATTTTGACTTAAAAGGTGCTGATCATATGCTAAAACTGCATTCACATTTAAAAAAGTATACAGTTAATGTATGTTCAATGCTAAACGTTTTGTCTGATATTTTTTTCATATATTGGCAAAACTCATCTGTGCTCTGCTGTCTGCAGGACCTAAAACCATCTGTCACCACAACTTCTGACCAGACTACCAGGAGATCTGATGTTTTCATGAAGAAAAACTGACCCACTTACTGCCACAGCCGACCTCAGTCCATGACAAGCAACTGAGAAACTAACGGCCACACTGTCATTTCTTTTTGCCACTGGTTTTAATGGTTTCCAGCGCACAAATGAGCTCTCTAAGTCTTCCTTTAGTTCCCTCAATGAAAACATTTTTTTTATTGTATACAAGGAACATCAAATATCATTCTGCATATTTCCTCACTTTGCTGAGCACACTGACGCTTCCACACTGCTCCAATTCCCTGTAGTGCGATCCCGACGGCCACCTTTGCATACTGACCGCTGTAAGCACTCCAGGAGTAGCCCTGATGTAACCATGAGTTTGTTCTTGCTGTCACATTGTGGATATAATGAACACGCTCTTCAGACACGTACACTTGTTAATAATAGTCCAGTGTCAGCCCCGCACATCTGTAAACCCATTTATCAGTCAAACCCGAGTGTGTGTTTTGTCTGCGCCGGGCCTCTCGTCACTTAATAGACAAGGCAGCAGCCATGCAGCGGAGTCGCACCCGGATCGAACAGACCCTACTCCCATCTAATTACTCAGCCTCCCCGTGTCCACTGCCTGTAGGTGGGATACTGTCAGGAGCACTCCTCCCCCCACTGTCAACCCTCTCACTGGGAGTAATGAGGCACGCCACACACACATGCACATGCATTCAGCACAAAGCCCATCTGTGTGTGTGTGTGTGTGTAAGTGAATGGGTGTTGCTGTGGCTGTTTTTCCGCAAGTGAGAAATAAAGGAAATAGCATAAAATTGCAAGGAGGTGGACGCGAGGCAAATTGCGCTGTCACTCAGCTTTTGTGAGGGTGTTGCGATTCTAAAGTATCTGATTATAAATTCTTTTTTTTTTTTTTTACTTGTCAAGTTAGAAAAAGGGGGAAAAACAGTGTGTTAATGTTAATGTGGATTACAGGGACGATTAGAGACAGCAGACGGCTGAGAGAGAGACAAAGAGCGCCGAGTTCTGTGGGTGGTGGTGTGTGCATGCACCTGTGTGTGTGTGTTTCGACGCACGCACGCGCACGCACACACACACACACCCCTCCGGAACTGAACAGCTGGATGCAGCTTCCTCAAACCCACACAGAATAATGGCAGCAATTTGGCACTTGATGAATCCCAGGGAAAACAGAAATAATTTCACCCGCCTCCATTATGCCTTGATAGCACTCCTCCAGCTCCGTCTGTGCAGGACAATCAGACGCTCAAGTGTCTGTTCAAAACAACAAATGCCTTTTAATCACTTGTGAACATCCATATGTTTTCATTGAAAGGGGTGCTCGACACCAGCAGCGCTCCAAAGGAGGAAACAGGTTTCCATCCCGCCAAACTGCACATGCTGCGACACACATCATCCATCGAGGCAGTCGGACATTTTGGGAAACAGGGATGTTTGCTGCCACGGTGAAGCGAGGAGATCAGTTCACTGTTATCATTCTGGGTAGTTTTAACAAGTTGTATAACATTAGTTGCAGGCTAATCACTTGCACGTGTGAAACCTTAGACCTCACTATCAGGACAGCTATTTTGAGATGCTGCAAGCTGCACTGGAATAGCAGTGGTGGAAGTGAGATGGGATGTGATCAGCAGTCTGTGGTATCAAAGAATGCCCAGTCATCCTACTCAGCATCCCCCACATTTGAGGTTCTGTGGAACAGCAACGGCACATTTCATCAACCTTTTCATCTCACAGACAACGGACGGAATTTGCGCAACATGAGGTACTTTTGAAACATTAACCAGCGCTATCAGGTTTCTGCTGAAGGCGGCCTCCCATGAGCAATTGATTTTTAACTGACCATCAGCATATAAGTGTATTTCTCCCATTTAGACTGTAAAATCTAACTCAAACGGGTGCACGCTACAAGCAGGCTCAAATCCAGCACAGAGCGGTAGTATCTGAAAGTCTTTCAAAGTGGAAATACTCCTGTAAAGTCAGAAGCTCAATGTTGCACACTGAGAGAACGCGCTTCCACACAGAAATCCATCGAACACGGGCTGCTTTTGTCTTCTAATTAAGGCAGCTTCCATTGTTTTCAGCCTGGATGCTAAGCTAGCTCATGCACATCCTGGACCAGGCTATTTCCTGGTGCAGAAATTGAAGCACTAACCACTGACTCTGGGTAAAACGTGACTATTTCTTTAAGCACAGAAATTTCAGGCATCTTTAATGGAAATTTCAGAGTACTTCGTTTTACTGGGCCATTTATAAGAAAAACTAGTCGACCTCGACTCTGCACTCGATAAATTTATTGGTGTAAATGGCTGAATTAAGCACTTGACAGATGATCTGGAGGAGCTGTTGTATTTCACCCTCCACCCCACTGTTGATACCCTCACGAGACCCCTCTCAGCTCTGAGGTTAAAGGTCACCTTGAGACAGAGAGAGGGTGGTGGTGGTGGCGGCGGCGGTGTGTGTGTGTGTGTGTGTGTGTGTCGGAGGGGGGTTAGTCTATGGGGACATTTGAGGAAGAACAAAGAATGGGCCATGTGACTCGAGGTGAAGCCTCTTCTTTCTTTTGTGCACCACATGGACACGAGCATCTGCGGCACACAGCCCGAGCAGAGCTGCACGCTGCATGAGGACAATACAGAGACACTGTGTTGTTTTCTGTGTGTGTGCTTTACACAGCCTAAATAGCCTCCATTCATTGGGTCTTTCTGAAGATGACTGGGTCTGGAAGGGTGAAGCTGCCCCACTAATTACCATCAGTCACTGCGCTGATTTGTGCGGCGCTGCAGAGACCTTTGTTGTTCTGCGTTGTACCAGGAAGTGTCCTGCCCTGATGGTTCTCTGCATGGGAAAAACTGACAAGTACCAAAAACAAAAACTGTTTTCAGGCCTGCTAGAACCCTGGAAACCACTGTGATTCAGCAGGCTTCTCTTGTGCACAGTCCTGATGCCTTTCATCCAATGCCTGAGAAATCCTGAGTAGACAGATTGTCCATCATGGTGCAGTAACATGTTGCCTACCTTTGCCTGTATGAATGATAAAGTGGGTGCATTGCTGACCAAAAGATGTGCAAAGTAGAATTTGCTGCAGTTTGGACATTTTCAACTCTAATGAAAATCAAGCAACCAGGACTCTGTGCAGCAGCGGGGGCGGGTTTTGCCTCTCTGAGAACCACTAAGTCAGAACTGTCATGGCTGATTCTCGCATCTCTTGACATATGGTTGTAGAAACGCCCTCAAACAGTTTGCATGCATCTATAGATATTGAAAGAAAATTAATAAAATACTTATACTTTAAGGTTCCACCTTGTATTGTGAGTGCTGGTGTAAAGGATGTGCAGGGTGCACACATTCTCATCATTTATTCTTCCATCAGCTTGTGTGTGGGAAAAGTCATACTCGTGGTTCATGTGCATAGACACTGTATGCATCAGGTCCCAGGTGTAAGAGTGTCAGAATGTGATTTTCAAATCAGCTTTGAATTTGAGCTGAGCTCCACCCAAACTCTTCCCTCTCACAATCGGTCATCACAGTCTTGTAGCTCAATCATTTGCATATTTATACATACTCAAATGAGGAAGACCATATGGAAAACCCAAGTCGGACTAGAGATGTTTCAGACGTGTCTAAAGAGGATCTTTTCAAATAGACTCCAGGAAAAACACAGAAACTCTACCCGGAGAGGGACACGAGTCTAATCTTCAACCTTCTGTCTGGGGCTTCTGTGCTCCAAACACAGAGACAACGCAGCAGAGTCATCTGCCAAAAGACTTTCCACACGCTGCCAGAATACACACAGCTACTAAATTCCATACATATGCAGCTCGTGTAGGGAAGTAATGTGTTTGTTTTATTTAGCATTTCTGGCCTGGTTACACATCCGCCTTGGTAGTACTCCACAGGGGATGATTAAATGGATTAAATACTAATATTTCCATAGTGCATTTAGTGAAATCATACTCTTGGCACTTCTGCCGTGTTGCTGGGAACAGCAGTCTCTTGAGAACCCCACACCCCACATCCCACCCCCACCATTACTCCTGTGGCTAATTTAAGCCACCAATCTGCACCAGGGGGTGTAGAATTTTATTTATTTGTCACTGCAACAATTTATTAAACACTTCTTTAAAAAAAAAAGAGATTTCAACAGAAAACCTCTGTTGTCCCGCCCTGCCTTGCTAAAAAATGAGGTGCTGAGGTGAAAAAAAACAGCTTTCCTGCATCAGAGCTGTGAGAGGGCAGACCCTTACCCAAAGACAATAACACACCAAAACTGGTCGCCGGCCATTCATCTCAGCACCGGTGCCACCGTCCTGTCAGCGAGCCAAAGCGGAGGGAGCCAAGTGCCAAGGCACTTAAGCCAAGAGGAGACACACATATAAACATGTCTATACCGTATCTAGGTTAACTTTGTCTGGCCAATCTGCTCCAGTTTCCCTATCCCTAATCTCCTCCCTGCCTTAACACGGTGGGAGGTACAGCACATAATACCACAGGATTTCCATTCCTTTGCACAGGGTGTGAACAATGAAGCTGGTAAACAATAATACATGTGAGGAGAGGGAAATCAAAAATCATCATTACAGCAAAAGCGGAGGCCGTAAAGATCAACGTATTAGTTGTTGGGGTTTTTTTGGATTGAGCTGCCTGATCTTCTGTGGACAAATGAATTCAAGTTAACTGTAAATGATATTTTTAGCTCTGATCACCTCCACAGCCTGCAAGCTCCGGACCTCCCTCTGTCTTTCTCCTTGTTTTCCTCCTGTGTTCAGTTTTGCTCCCAGAGGACTGAGAAAACTGAGTTCCCTTTTCCGCCTTTTGCATGTTGCTGCGCCTGTATAAAGAATAATTAACTAAAACTGGACAGATGGATTGAAGCATAATGAGACTGTGTGCCAGGCGTCAGAGACTAATTTTACCACCTCTTCATATTTAAGTGACATATTGAGACCATACCTCATAACTCCCTGTAATCACTTTTTCACATATTTGGGGAAACAACATTTTCCTAAGCCTCAAGCGTCTTATTTGGCATTTTGCATGGCAGTGGTGATAGAACGGTGAGCTCTGTGGTTGAGAGATATTATACTGTACTGTGTATCTTATGAAAGTAGATACAAGTGTGCACAGTTTTGCTTTTTGTCTTTAGTAATTTAAACTTTCAGAATTTTCAAATTCAGTTTTGTATTGGACTCGTAAAACGGAAGGTGGTAAGAAAGTAGCACTGGCTGTTAGTTAGAAGTGAAAGGAATCAGCACTGGTCCCTTTAAAATGAGCTGAAACTAAATTAAAAACTGTTAGCTCGTGGGGATCAAAATGATATGACAATCTGCGTTAAGCGCCCACCTCCACAGATATTTCACCAATCAAATCACAGCACTGGCATTGCCCACCTTACCAAGACCCCTTGACGACACCAATGGGGAGCAATCAAAGTAGAGAATTATCAGCGAAATGTATTTTTTCTGGTAACTTTGATCAAATGGGTAAACAGTTCAAACATTTATCTACTGGAGTATGAAGCATCCTGCATCCTGGGATCTGCATCCTGCACTCTCTGGATATGACTAACACAGATTATTAACAAGCATAGATTACGTTTCAGACTCCACCCGAAGCCAGCATCGATCCCACACAGGCGGAGCTGCGCTGCCAGGACTATACCCATTGATCAGCTCCTACTGGTGGGAGGGTTACAGGATCCCAGTGAAACCAGTACATTGATCCAGCGAAACAGAGAGAGATTAGACAGTAGAGAAAGAGAACATTGATCTCCAGCTGCATCCAAAGGGCACTCCTGTCGCGATGGGTCGTGGGGGGGGGGGTCCATCCCCCTACTACTGCTCCCATCACTCCTCCTCCACCCTGCACTCCTCCGTCTCCCCCTCCTTCACCCTGCCTGCTGGACCATGCATCAGTATTGTGTCCTTCTGACCATGTGCTGCTCTCTCACGGAGAATGAGTCTCGACCGGTGAGAGGCACCACCCAAAAACAGGAGCAGCGGGGAGTCTGTGTTGTACTGCATGACTGCCTACACTGTACAGCCACTACAGTCACAACACCAAAGGTTAAAGTCATTAACTTCAACCATTGAGTTACTTTATCTCCAATCAAAAATACCTGCATCAGCACAAAATACCGGGGAGCGCTTTTGTTGCCCTCCTTTGCAACATGCTTGGATTTCTCCTGCTCAGAAAGGAGCCACGTGCGGCTACAGTGCACACACAATTTCATCAATTGCACACATGTCAAACTGTGATAAATGAGTCCAATAGCAGCGCAAGGAGTCCCAGCTGCCTCAGCCCAGAACTGGGGAAGCACGGCCAAAAGACAGCCAGCACAACCTGCACCTCTAACCCCCAGTCTGGGGGCAAAGAGACATTCACATCAGGGACTGCAGTAAATATGTTAGCACACTATACAGTAGCAGGAGCGCTCTACTGCATCAGCCTCTGCCACATGCACGTCTGCAAGGAGAGAGGCTAAAGAGAAGAAACTTTCACTTTAAATGAAGGTTTCTTTATGGAAAAAATCATAAAACCTCAACAATAAGATACATGCATAGAAATCTATCAATAACAAAAGAAAAACACATTGATCAAGTTCCCCCGCTTTCCTGCAGCGTTTATAAATTAATATTTCATCAAGGCTGCACGAGTAGTAGTGGATGGGACTGTGTAGTAATGTCTTGGGGGCAGTGGGATAGAAGAGTAAACCGTACCTGTTTGCCAGATGTACAGAGGTTTAGTTTCCACTGCAGTTTGTGCATCCAGCTCCCAGATGGTGAGAAAGAGCAGCGCTATCCTCCAGAGGGAGAGGAGCCGTGCCCCTCTAAAGACCCCCAGCGTCCCCATGGCTCTGCCGGCCAGCCCCATGGCCACCGCACGGCAAATACTGTAGTTCCCAATGCAGTGAAGAGGGAAAAAGCAAGCCTGGCCACGAGGTAGAGAGCCGGGCTCAAGTGTGTGTGTTTTCTGTTTCTGCTTTGTCCACACCAGTCTGTCCAAGAACCAGTAATCCCGGGCGGACAGGGATGAGGTCTCCTCTCGCTCTCCTCGTCCTCTCTGTTTGTGTTTCCCTCTTGGATCCTTAATGAGAGAGAACAAGGTCTGGCAATAATAAAACAGGGAACAATAGATCCCAGCCTGCTGCTGCTGCTGCTGCTGCTGCTGTATGCCGGGTTGATGCAGCACCTCCCTCTCTCTCTTTCAATCTCTCTCTCTCTCTCTCTCCCTTACACACACAGACACATGCACACATGCCCACCCTCTCTAACCCTCCCTCTCCCTCTCTCGTCCCTCATCCCCTTTTCAAAGGGCTCAGTGAAGCTGCTCTGCTCTCCGATCGAAGCAGGCAGCAGGATCAGGCAGATGGAGGTGTGTTTGGTGCTAAAATGAACAATACGAGGGGCTTAAAATAAAGAAAAACTGCTCACAGAGTCCTCAATTGATGAAGAAGACGTTGTGGGGCCAGTTTCTCTGCATATTTAAAAGTCATTTTGCACGTTGAAACAGATAAATCTGCTTCAGAAGCAACTCTTATTACAAAAACTCTGCACTGGTTTGTGAATAAGACACAGTTTTTCTTAAGGAGTACGACAGGGATTCCACAGGGTTCTGTCCTTGCTCCTTTAATGTCAAAGAAGAAACTCAATGTACTCCTTAAGCTTGAGATGGGCGAAGCTTTAAAGCACGCAACAATGTTTTGTATAGAAGCAGCATCTACAGTATTCATGCACTTCAAACTTAAGATCTGCCATGTCAGCAGATTAATGTGATTACACCGTCTTTAATTCTTTAACATTAGAGTTGACCATGAACTCCTGCATAACTACAGTGACGGCGTGAAACCACCAAGCTATATGGCTCCTGCCCCAGGAGTTAAAATGATGTATTACTAAGAACAACGTCAGATTCAGATTGAAACAGTTTAGAGTGATCAGTCATGTGATAATGAATATTGTGTGTTTTATTTGTAATATTTGGGGTATTTTGCCATGTGTTCCAACTTAAAGGTTATGTAACCATCTTTAATTTTACAGTCCTATTTGGGTATTTATCTAAAAACACATTTTAAAGTAACATACACATTATTAATCAGTGATCTTTACTAATTAGGTTTTGTGAATAAAACAAAAAGGGTAAAGAGGTGAAAAAAGGACCGTGTGGATGAGTTTGACCTTGTATGATATTCCAAGTCCAAGATCCACCGTTCTGTCAAAAGAGGCACTTATTATTCATGAGGGCCAACCACTGCACTCAATGAAAGCAGATCATAAATTTGATCAGCGGCAGGTGGGTCACTAAATCAAATGGACAGTGTCAGTCATCATGCCCTCCAAATCAGACATGGGAATGGTGTGGGGTTTTATTTGATTTGCTCAACAGGACCTACACACCTTTATGACTGAAAATGGGTGACTCTTCTCTTATTTGACACTTTTCCATGTATTTTTTCAGTTTGGCATTAATTCTGTCTTCTGTCTTTTTAACAGTATTGGTGTTAAAGCACAAGCTAACTGCCCAGTTTGTTTCAACCTGGATCTGTTGTGTCATAATAAACTGGAGCCCAGACAAAAGACTTGCAACATACAAAAGCGGCTTTATTGAGCAGTTAGAGAGGTGAGGTTTGAGAGAGGTGAGCCGGGGTAACAGTGCAGCCAAGGCAACAAGAGCCGAACTACCACCTGGAGGGAGTCTTGTGTTGGACAACGCTGGCAGACAACTAAAAGCTAAGGATGACCAACCCGAGGCAGGATTCAAGCAAACTATGGAAACAAAATAGGGTCAAATGTATTCTAGATGTCTATCACCATATCCAAATGTGTATTTTACATGAACACGCTCAAGTGTGTGTGAAAATGTCAAAACCCTCCACGAGAACCTTCAGACCCAGGATAAGAGTCCAGAGGAAGACCATGAAGATGTCTGGCAGGTCAGAAGAATCACAGGTTGTTTGTGAGACCAGGGTTGACTTGGGACACAGAGAGGATCTAACTGACCAGCAGGTGAGCAATGACCAGCTTTAGCTTGAGCAAAAGTGGTGCAGACTGAGGTATGGTTGTGGTTACCCATCTCCAGAAACGCCAGTGGAGCAGGCTCAGTGTGGTCCTCTCCTGAATGTTAGGCAAAATGTTAGACGTGCACCCACTGCAGAATTTGGGAACAGACAAAATCTGGGACATGTACGCAATTAGTTGGACTGTTGCCAGGGTCTGGTTGAATCTGTTAAGCCTCTATTACTGTCAACTTGATCGCCCAGGAAACCACTACCATGCAAGTTGAAGGCAGGATGGTGTCTGGGCTGGGGGCCTGGAGACATGATGGTGAAACAAAGCATGGATTTTAATGTGAGGAGACCCTTGTCATTAGGTGTGAGGTTGAATCCACAGAAAAACAGCTCATACGACACACATGCAGCCACTGTGTCCCAATCTTAGGCGGCTTGACGCTGTTTATATTAAAGAAACCCGGTATCAATTATTCATACGTGCTGGCAAATAACAATTATTGATTGTCACTAATGTTGCCTCTTTCCTGCTGCAGTGTCAAGTCAGTTAAATTTTATTTAGATAGCGCTGTGGGTACACGATGAACCTGCTCTGCTTGATTATCTTGCTTTTAAGAGGTCAGTAGAGTAGAGCGCCATTAGCAGGGAGCCTGCAGCACCAGTAACTAGCTGATCAGTGTGGCAGGGACTAACATTGGCAAACACATCTTCTGTTATTTTGGCACTCTCACTCTTCTGGCATTGAGTTAAATGCAAAATGAGGTACTTCCTTACATGTAAGCACAGCCCTATTAAACAGGCATCTAGTGTATAATCTAGTTAATCTAGTTATGCAGTAACAGGAATTCAGATACATTCATTAAAGCTGTTTTTCTTCATGCTGATGAAAATGTAGTCCTAGACCTGCTTGTAGAAACTGAAGTATATGTATCAGGATCTGCTCGATGTGTGAGGATGATTGACGCGCTGACAGTGTATAATCATCTATCAACTGTCGACTGCAATTCGCTGAACGTGCACATCATTTCTCCCAAAATTCATGAATTTGCAAATTTGAACATCCATAGAGTGTGCACGTATAAACGATTTTTGACGTGGTGTGCATCTGAATCTTAACATAAGCCATGTACCATTCAAGTTATTTATTCCATATGTACTGATATGTTAATATGATTGCTCAATTTTAAGGTAACGTTATTAAATCATTTCATTTCTAAGCTGGCATTTGTCTGTTCAGTCATTCATGCAGACAGTGATTTTCGAACTGCTGGTGGCTCCACGTCCTCCAATGGCAGAGGGGCCACAGCATGTGTACACCCCTTCAGCCTTGACCACCACAACGCCCCTGCACTCCACACATCCTCCCCAATCCCCCCAGGTCCCTGCAGTCATTTCACAGCCATTAGCTTCATAAAAGAGTATTTCATCCCCTGCTCAGTGTGGACCCCACAACAAATTAGCCCAGCACGGGCCATACTGGGCCCCTTGCTATTCAAAACTACCCAGCTGCTGTGATGCCTTGGCAACAGCTAGAATTATGAACACACATGTGAAGGGCCATAACTGCATACATGGTGTAGAATCACAAGATGATATAATATTCACAAAATTGAAGAATAATCACTTCTTGCACTTTAATGAAACCTTGATGATAAATTCCAGATAATGACACACCCCGACTGAAAATCCTGTCAGAGGTTTAATGATCCTTTGCGTTGGATCTCTTCTGACGGGGCCTCGTCCTACAGTCTTTGCCATTCAGGACCATTCGGTAGGACAGCCCGTGCAGCACGGACTAGTGGTCAGATGGGTCACTGGGGCATCTCAAGGAGGAAGAAGATGGAGAAAAGAAAATTTGTTTAGGATGGCTAATCAGTGTTTTAAGGGGCTTGACTCTGACCCTGATTACTGGGAATCTGTTGGGTGGGATTACTGTCTCTGCAGCGACCAAGACGACAAACAGATACCGGTAATAAGGAGGAGGGTTAGAGCAGATACCAGTGTAGCAAATGCACTGTAGCAAGTCAAGGACAGTTGTGTGTAAAGACATACAGTAAAAAAGATTGTGTTTATATATATATATAGATAGATAGATAGATAGATAGATAGATATAGATATTGATATTGATATGGATACACACACACACACATCATTTTACATGTTTCACACAGTCCTGCCCGTTCTATGTGCACAACTTCCACCTTCCAAAATAAAACAGTAAGCAGTGTAGTCGCCATGCCTATGTGGGAATGGGTGGTGGACATAGAGGTGTCTTAACAGTGACACTAGTTATAATTCATTATTTTTTCAAAAACCTGAAGTTGTGCCTGTTGGTGACACAATACAAAAAATGTATCTGTTTATAAAGATGTATTCATATTTATCATACACCATATTGTGGTATAGTATAGTAAAGGTAAAAATTCAATTCAATTGAGCGCCTAATCACAACAAAGGTTATTTCAGAGCATTTTAAATACAGAGCAGGTCTAGACCAAACTCATAGTATAGTATAGTACAGTATAGTATATAGTATTATGTAGTATAATAAAGTAAAGTAAAGCATAATATAGTCTACGATACATAGTATAAGCGTTGTATCTCAAACTGCAGTGTACTAAAAACAGTGTGGTATGAAATAATAAAATAATAATATGCATTATCAAAGTATATTATTGTGTATTACAGTAGTATAGTAGCGATAGTCAACTTCAGTGACTGAATGCGACCACTGTATGTACACTGTACACCGCATCATAGCATAGTATGGTATAGATACCTCAGCTGCTTGACCAATTAAAACAGCTGCAGCAAAACAGAGTTCATCCCCTGACATAAAAATTTACTCAAAATGCGTGAAATATGCCATTTATCTTTTATGAGAGGCAAGGCATGAAGAATTCAAGACTGTGGACCCCATTTTGAAACCTAATATCATTTGGATTGTGCAAAGAAAATAAAGATTTCAGAATAGTCCCCGAGGCACACATTTAAAATCAGTAATTGTACGCTTAAGATTATGATATGTCCCATTTATTCAAAAATGTCATTATTCTCTTTTTGAATCCAGAGCTACTAAATATGGGAGTTCCTACAGCTACTGAGTGAACACTAGGTTTTTAAGGCAGACTTGTTTACGATCCACACAAGTCACTTCTAGTGTTCATACATGCATTGTGAGTACTGGCATGGGTATGTATGAGTGTATGTAAGAGATATACCAGGTCTCCATAGAGACATATCAGGTGAGATGATGAGGAAGGAGAGAGAGAGAGAGAGAGAACTATGGAGGCCATCCAGGGCAAAGATATATGTGGAGGAAAGGCAGGGGGGAGTTGTGTATTTGAATAATAGGGCTGCATAAGTAGAGCAGATCCAGGCAGAGGCAGAGTATTGAAGACACCAGCACACGCCACACACACCCAACAGCCTCCTCTGATGCTTTCTGATTAACATGAGGAACGATATCACAAAGCACGTAAATCTAGCACAACACATTAATTCCATTGTTTCAAACACTGCTAGCAGCTATGTGCATTGTGCTGGTAACCTAGTCATATCACAGCGAGCCTTTGTCATAAAAACCCTCCAGGCACTTTGAAGGCTGACGGCAGCACATACAAAAGAGTTATTACTGTCTTCCATTAGTAGAGCATCATCATAACTCGTGAGCTGCCGCTATAATATTAGACTACAAAATGATAAAAGGATGGTTTTCGCTCATTTTACCATCTTAATTTCTCTCTCTTCATACTTCCCTCTCCCTAGGTTTGAAGACACAAATAAAATCTTTTGTGCTGTTTGAACACACCATACGAAAAGCATCTGCCATTTGCAATACGCATTTAGGGGTCGTGTTAGCTAACTTGATTGAAATGAACATCTTTACTGTGTATATATGTGACGAGAAGGCTGAAATGTACCTTACCTTGTGGTACATTAACTTGTAGAGAACATAATAGACATAAATATGCCTTTAATGGGAAACCTGAACCTAGAGCTTGCAGGCCCCTAAGTATCTCATTCTGCCCAGACGAGACAGTCAGACCTGGTCTAAATAGACCTATGAATTATGGGGTGATCAAAATCTGAGGTGAAAGATGCCACTATATGATAACAGAAAAATGGGACCACCACCAGTAAAGCCCAAAGTTTCTGCTTTCCACATCCACATGGTTACAAGGGTCTATGTTGGTGTGTATGGGATCGTACCCATGGGACACTTTGGACACATGGACAGTATCCAGTCCACAGGGCTCTCAGGATGCCAGTATGTTGTTTTCCATATCCCACATGTTTGTATTGCCCTGTCCATTACAGCCTCTAGGAGCCACTTGACTTTTACTCTTCTTGTAATTTCTTTGACATTAAAGAGGATGAGTGTAGCGTGCGCATTGTTTTGTCAGTCCCTGGCCAACACATTTCCAGTGGCTCTTCAGCTCTTAACACAGTTGGGGGGAGTGTGGCTAAGCCATCACATCTGGGGCTGAGGGGCTGCAGGGCCAAGCCGCTAATATCCAATTTAAATATGCAAATGTTATCACAGGGACCAGCATGGAGAAACAAGGTTGCAGTGAGAGAGAGCAGAGAACAAAACAGGTCGTAATGTAATTAAATGCTTCTACTATCAGGGCCTGCATAATCGAAACTCAATTATCACATTGGAGAAGTTGTAGAAATGGGAACACTGTCTCTGTCAGGTCTCCAGGGAGGAAAGGATTAGAGATTAGATCCACGGTAAAATGTGAATTGACTATGAAAAGGTTCATTTGTTCATGTCACCAAAAAAATCAGCCGACTCGAGAAAACAAACAACTCGCTTCATGTAAAGCAGCTCAGTTCATTTGTCTGGTGAGAAGAAACGGGGCTTCATCACAGGGATGTTCTCCCTGAAGTCAGGCAGATGCGTTGAAGTAGTGTGTGCAGGGCACAGATATGAGCAACAGCACTGGTGTCTAAATTCAAATCTGTCAGAGGGCATCGTTACATGGAACAGCTAAGCTCTCAGGAGCTTGTTGTGACCCCTTCCCCAATCAAGAACAAAGAGACTCAACAGTAATCCAAGCAGCTCATATCAGTCAAAGCAAATCATCCCTGAAATGAGTTTAGCCAGGCGGAGACCACAACTGCAATGGGCCTTTAGCCTCATCCCCAGCTCTCCATTGTCTTCCGCTTCATTGGCTAAGAGCTGCTAACCAGATTGGGGGGACAAAGGGTGGGGAGGGGGGCTGCTTTTAGCCCGGAAAAGTCCCACTTCAGGCTGTCTGCCGGTGCACCCCAAAAAGAGGATTTAACTGCGTTGCTATCAACAACATAAGAGCAACCTCAGGGGACTCACGCAAACAAACACAAGGCCATTGTGTAATAGCAGGGCCTAACTATCTGGCAACCTGTTTTCCTGTCATTACTCACCCAGCCCCCACTGACCGCAGCGACAGAGGGGGATTTTGGACTCAGGACACACCATTAAGGATTTTTAAAGGAGTCATTCAATTTATTCCTTACCTTGCTATTGACATGCCGAAACTCAGTTTCTCGCAGAAATCTGGGTTGTCATTGGTGAAGAACATCAAGTGGTAAGCTCCACCCTCAAGGCATATATCATACAAAATAAATGTTTGAATATATGCAAAATATATTTAGTAAATAAATATTTAGGGTCTGGTAGTCTCCATAAACATGATGAAATATCACGGATAAGCGTCATTTCACTTTTTAATATGTTTTCTACATGTAGAATTTGGGATATTTCATAGGATATAATTAGTCATTATGTCATCACATAATCATAATCAACTGAGATCCACAGCAATAAGCGATTTAGGCTTTAAAGAAGCCAAAGTCTATATCACAAAAAGCACACGTAGGCATCTTCATGCCTGTTATGGTGTAATTTACATGCCAGAATGTCCAATGAAGTCACTGCATAAAGCAAATTAAATATGGATGTGCAGAGAGTTGAGCCTGCTTACCGAACTGACCATTGAAAGGATATATGTCTATGTTTGTGCCCACCATTGCTGAAGGAAAATACTGTGATTGTTTTCATTGAGTAAGCCTTAAATCAATGATTCCCAAAAAGAAATCCGTCCTGGCTTCCTTGCAGGAAAATGAAAACATTTATTCTTTCTTGTATTTCCAATCTTGGCTGAATGACTGTTGAGCAAAAACTATTAATTTGGTTTTTAAAGGTCTTTAAAGGTCTTTAATGTGAACTCTTCCCACAACACATCTGTTGAGCTGAAGAATCAAGCCCAACAAGCACTTGAAAGCAACAGATTCAACCCGGCCACAAGTGATAGGACCACAAGTGTTCAATAGTGATCTGACCATAAGACTGTTGAATTGACGCTCTAACAGAGTTATCTACTATGTGCCAGATGCCTTGAAATTCAATTTTCAACTGGAACGACATTAACATGCAAACAGGAGCGCAGCTGAGGCAATTTACTGACATCTGAGATGAGGAGTACCTGTACCTTTTGTGGTGGTAGTTTCACCCAGAAATGCCTCTCACGTTGAATAATCTTGTAACCTTAAATTCAGTCACTGTTGCTCCAGTATCCTCCTCTTAGCTGTTTGAGTGATGATTATGAGAGTCCTTGGTATCACATGAAGAAAGCTGTGTTTGGGATGAGATTGTTTAGTTGACAGGTGTCTCACCAGACTAGACAAAGTACCAAGATTGATGTTTTTCACTTTCTGCTAACCAACTGTTATATGTAAAGTTTGTTTTTTCTTATATTATTATTTTATTATAAATATTATTTCCTGATTCAATTGTTTTATAACATACTGTACATCTTATCTGCATGTGAAACTGTGTGCCTGCATGTTTGTGGCAAGGTTTGCTGTCTGGCTGTGTGTGTTTGCCTGGTGAAGCTCCAGCTGTGCTGTCAGGATCTTCTGTGCTGTGACTGGACTCCAACATCTGCTCAGTCTCTCCAACAACACCCCCACTGTGCACGTCTCCTTCACCTGCATGTGATTTCACACATCATTGCTGAGGCAGGACCAAGTTTTTAGCTGTTCAAAAAACAGAATGGAGTTGTGAACAGTGATGGAGCTGACTGGACATGTGAAATGCTCAGGTAAGCCTTGTCTCTGTCATCTCCTGACAGATGCGCTGTGTCTGGTCATATATGACAGACTTCTACTGTTGTCCACAGCACACACAGCCTGGTGACATGGACAATAATAGTCCTTCGCACTCCTGCAAGGAGAAGGTGTCCTCTATCTGCAAAGTGCTCTGGAGAGCAAACAGAAACACAAAGAGCTGTCAACTTCATTCATATTAAGAGTGGCTGCTTACATGATGTCATGTTGGGTTATGGGCTGTGTTATGGAAGAATTTATACACAGGTCATGTAAAACAGCCTGAGAGACACTCATCACAAGGCACAACCTTGATTGAGAGTGTAGGCGTCGCTCCCCAGAAAGAAATGAAACAATGGGATCTTACATTTCTGCACTGAATACCAAAAATGATTCCTAATACCCTTCATTAATAATCTATTTAGTGACAGAGTTTTGTTTTGTGAGTCTTTTCAAACTCTTGCTAGACCAGGCTGGCTTATAGGGTGAGGACGTCATTGTCAGAGATGAGAACAGATATTTTTCTGAATGTTCATGCTGGAATCCTCTACTGTGACATTTCATCCACTGAAAATCAAATTGCACTAAAGCACTGAAAGCTCACGTGGCAGCGTACACTAATTCTTTTTCCTTATCTCATCGCCCACATGCTGGGACTGATTGATTGATTTGTAATTGCATAAACAGCACCGTCACAGCAACGTGGGTGAAGAGGCCTTTCATCACGGCCTGTGGCGTGTCGCCTGGACTGTAGCCTCCGGGCTGGGACACCACCAATTTTTCAGGGCAATTAATGTTGTTAGCAGGATGCTCTGCAACTCAACACGTAGCGCTGGCATCTGGTCTTACATCCCCAGTGGATTCCCAGAGACTCCTGATGTTGTAAAGGCAAAACCAGGCATGTCTATGACTCACCAGCTGTCAGCTCCCTGGGACCCACTGTGCAGGATCTGACTGTATTTATATCTGATATGGGTCTAAGAGAGGAGAGGCAAATGAATTAGGTAACAAAAAACAATAAAGCCTTGGCGCCACAGACAAGTAGTGGGAAGTCCATGTCAGATCATCTTTGGAAAAAGCCTTACATAAATGTGTTTTCTCCATTTGATTTACTGAATTCAGTACTGACACAGTCGCATGATGTAGCTCAGACTGCAGCAATTGTTGCCGTATTAGCAACTCCTGCTGGTCAGTTGGGGCACCTGCAAAATAGAGGTGAAAGTGGAAGGGACAGCACGAAAGTCCCGCGTGTTACACCCTTCTGGATGCAAAACCATGTGTCAGTCACGCCGCCATCCACAGGTCAACAGCTCACTTTAACAAGGCTCGCAGTATAGAGGAGATATAGAGCTCTAATTCAGTGAAAGTAAAAGACATGGTTGCATGCAATAGATGTATTCCATCTCAGAGGCAGCATTACGTTAGCAGTGCTTTAGGGTTGACTTATTGCCTAAAGGCTCTATATAGAGGGGGGTGGTATTTAACTGGTTCATCTTACAAGCATCTAAGAGAACAGATACAGAATTTTAAATTATAATATTCCACAATCTGAACATTATATTAAACTTTAGTCATGCTACACAAGCCTCCTTAGTCTATTCTCTTCCTTGGCAAGATTAACTACTCTGATTGACTATTGGTCTCTGAGTGCTAAATGCAAATGGAGCTTCTCCGCTAATGTGCTGCTTTCACTACACAGCCTGTATAAGGTTTCTGACTGTTCTGAGTGAGCTTGTGTCCTAGCTGTTATTCTGTGCTTGATGGAGGAAAAAACCTACTGTGACTAGTTTAAATACTTTAAATACTTCAACTTAGTTCAATTTTAGATGTTGACCAGTTCATATGCATGGTCCTATTTGAGGGAAATCCTGTTTTCAAGTTGAAGCCTGTATTTAAGATTTGCACAGCCAGAGAATATTGCCTCTAGCCTTTTCCACACTGGATGTTCAAGCATGGAAATATTTCATTCATGTCTGGTTTCAGCATTTGGTTACGGAAGAATATCGCTGCCATTAACGGACACAGAAATCAGATCAGTATCGTGTTTCAAAAATAACAGCATAATAACAAGTTATAATAAATTGTTTTTTGGTTCTATACTCATGATATTTTCATATTACTAAGTGACATACTCTACTTATTTGCTTCTTTTTGCTTCTGTTCTTATCTCAAGCATAACAGGAAATGTCCCACCCTCTTATTGTTATTCCTCCTGTCTTGTTATGAAACATTGATTTGACAGCAGGAATGAGAATGAGGAATGATGTGTGAACAGATTGTTATAATAATAATCTTCATGTTGGCTTTATGTGACTGACCCACACCAAGTGGTTATATTGCTCTGATCCTGTGACTGCGTTTGTATTGGGCAGGGGGGTGTGTGTGGTGAAGGACCTACATCTCTCAAAGTAGCCAAAATCAGCCAGTCAATGTACATTGGCTATTGAACGCATCCAGACCTTCAGTGTTTAAATGTATAGAACCTGTCTGATGATAAATCATAGTGACACTATTTCTTTTATTTATTCAAGAATTACAAATAATATAATACCAGTCTTATTTTAACAAGACATTTTTAAAATGACGACCAGAGTAGCTGATTTTAAATGTTTTGCCATATCAATATTTTGCCTATTTTTAAAAAATATATTATTTATTGTTTCCAATATTATTGTATTAATATTTTAACTGGTTAAGTTGGAAGTCTTTAGAATTATTAAAAATATGTTTACATGATAAAAATACAATTTTGTGAAAACTGAGGCTTATAATTTCAAAGCCTTCAGTGTGCAATATTTCAAAATGTAATAATATTTAATATTTGTTAAGGCTATCAACTGTACCAACACTTCATAAAGTTTCAGATTCTGGGTAGCCAACATTATCTTTCAACAGTGAATTGAAAATGAAGGGGTGATGAATATTCTCTGGCTGTGGGAATATTCATAAATGTATGTTTTGAACTGGAGATATATCATACTGTATTAAAATGAGACAGAGTCTGTGGAGACCTCGGGGTGACAGAACTTTTGAAGAAATGCCTACAGTGGCAGGTGCTGCGCATTACAGTTGACGGATATTAGCTATAACGAGGTGTTGGTGGGAACCACTTTAGGCTTGTTTTTCATCTTTCCCCATGCTCCCCCCTGCACCTGCCTTTTCCCCCATCCCCCAACACCCAAACCCCCCGCTGCACTCCCCACGACCCCCCAGGATCTTCAGGGCTCTGCCAATGAGAGCTCTACAGCGGCATTCCTTCCCAGAGACAAGAACCTCCAGGTCTGGTGCAACCCTTCCCTCTGCCTGTCATGCTGCTTAACACCAATCACATGCTCAGCGCCGAATGATTCCACATCACAGAGTTACCGAATTGGCAAAGTGCACAATGTGTGGCTTTTTATGGTTACTACCCCTGGGCAACACAACTGCCTGCCTGGTGAAGCCATGCACACACACATAAAAACACACCACACATGTTTATTTCTCAGTCTACAGGGTCCAAATACAAATCCTGCATCTTTAGAAATTTGATTCCAATTCAAAGTCGAACCAAGGACGCATGTGGTCGACACTGACTTGTCTCACATTTCCAGCCCTCACTGTAGGGAGCAGTCTTGTGCATTGGAACGAGGCTGGGGTGGATATGCAGAGCTACTCGCTTTAGATTAAATGAAATCAGCTCAGCGTAATGTCAATATCAGTGTCACAATATGTCAGCATGGGGAGCTGAGATTACATTATATTTATAGCCTCATTCAATCCAATTTCTCCAAATGATGCTTGTGCAAACCCAGAGCAAATCTGCTGATGGGAAAAAAAAAATCAGGGGCTGTATGTGAATTCATTTTCATGTCCTCTTTCCAAAACATAATAGTGACATGGATATATATGTAGGAAAAACATCTCTTACTTCATGATCCACTACAACCTGAGCAACAATGTAACTGCTCTGTAACTAAATGGGTCAACGGATTCTGTAGGGTCTTATATGGGCTCTTAATACCCATTGGACTTTATAGTAAGATGAAAAATCCAGGTCAAGAAAAAGAAGAAGTGGCCCAAATTGTTCGTTTCAGAGTCGTACCAGAGAGGAGACAGCAGGAGGGCTGTGGTGAAAGAAGGCCAGCTCCAAAATGGGGGCAACCAAAACATCTTCTTCAGCAAAGACTAAAAAAAAAACATCAAAAGACAAACTGAAATCCACATCAGTGTGATTTTCAAATTTTGCATTAATATTCTTTGTCATGGAAGACAGAGGAGTTTGGATAGATAACTCAGAAAGCCTGTGAGTGTGTTTTACAGCCGAGGCCATAGTAACAGCCCCATTTCCACTGCAGGAACCTGATGACCTGTAAGCTGGAGTTTACCATAACCGGAACGTTTTTAAGAACCTGTGAAGCGGTTTCTCCCAGCTGTTCCACTATATTTTACCATTCAAGACACTTATACACATCATTAAAATGGCAACAGCAGCACAAACTGTCTGTGCTGTTATGCACAATTTGGAATCCCGTCATTTCAGGGCTATTTCGCTCTTAAAGAGAACATAAAAAGCTATGTAGCATCTAGCGGTGCTATCCCACAGTTATACATGTTACATTAAAAAACAGTTAAACATGTTACTTCTCTGTCCAACACGCACACACGTTTACAGCTATCTTTACTTTCCCTGTGAGTGAAGGAGAGTATAAGGATACATGTGTGGCTTGAGGTCAACCACAAAGAGGACAAAAATAGCCAGCTGGAAGGACGGAGCCAGTCAATACCTCAGTGGCACGCTTCACAGGTTGGTTAATGGTATTACTGAATAAATTAAATTTGTCCTGATTGTGAATTGATTGCGTCTGAAGGAGGAGATTTGCCACAAATAACCTGAACAGAGCCCGTTGGTGCTTTGGTGCTGCACTGCATTTGGCGACTCCTTCCTCTTCCTCCTAGATGAAATTAAAGCTGACAGGAAGCCTCTTTTTAGCATGAGTTAGTTGAGTTTAGGAGCTCCACAGGACATTTAGTGCACATTGCAGATGGTGCATTCCAAGGTTACATGACTGGACTTCAAGAGGGATTCAAGTGTGGCTGCAGCAGCATGTGACTGCACAAGGTGACTACTTTAAGGGAGACGGAGATCAAATTTCAAACAGGGATGGTTTTTGTTTGTATAGAAGCTGTCGTGGAGTGCAGCTCGTGCAGCTAATCAGCTACGTAGCCTGCACACAATTTTTCCTGTTGGATGTTCAGTAGACAGCAAATCAAGATGCAGGACCAGACATGTGTCTTTGTTTCTACACACAGAAACATTACCTAATGTGTGTTCTCTCAGACCTATGGCGCTTTTCGAGTACGTAACATGGTGATCAGTCAAGTGTTTCAGTCAGCAAATGAATAATCTGGTGTATGTACAGACATGAGAAAGTGTCATGAAACCAATAAATGTAAAATTGTTATTTCAACTGCTACTAATTTCTGAAAGAGAGCACGGGTGGAGATGGAGGCTTGTCCATAACTAACAGAGAGAAAGATCCACTTGTCAGTTATAGCAGCATCACTTATCATGGATACCACTAATTTTCTCCAGTTTCCATTCATTAAAGTAGTATTGTAGTATTGTATTAGTCCATGCACAGTAATTTGCCTTCCATTCATGCTCATTGTTTAACAGCTACAAATTGCCACATTGTTGAATGCTAGTGTGACGGACCCAGTGACTGAATGTTTTACAATATCGATAATTAACTGCGTAGTTGTTTTACTGCTGCAGCTCAGAGCAGAGACTGACAGAACAAAAGGTTCGCCGTGATTTGCTCGCGGTGCTCTCAGTCGCAGGTTTGCATCAATGCATGCATTGCTTTGGAACTGCTGTTGGTCTGTGCTCATGGTCAAGGTCCATGTATATATCACAGACCCCCAGATGATGCAATATAATTAAAGATAAGGCACTCATACATACTGTACCTGCATAACGATGCTGCTGTACTATTGATTTGAAAGTGTGCTTTCATTCATGTTTGGAGTAGTACTATCACTGGGAGCTAATATTCTGAGAGAACCAATTGATCCACACATTTACATAAAACGCTTATGCTAATGTTGCAACACTTTGTAATCACAGAAATTGCTGAATGTGCATTCCAGCTCTGAGATGCAGTGAATGCAGTTTTTACCTTCTGTCTTTCTGTGCTTTCTCTCCATTTTGATTGGTTTCACCTGTTTCTTGTTTCCTCCCCCACCTGGGAGTATTTAGTGTGCACTTGCTGAAGTTACCTTGTTGGTTTTTTCCTGCTCCACTCATCATTGCAGTAATCTGCTGTGCTAATGAAGAGCTCAGCCTCTCAGTTTGCACATCTTCATTGTCCAGTTTCTGTTCTGTGGGTAAAAAGTTGCTTTGCTGAAATTGTTGTACAATGTCTCTGACAATATTAAAATGATCATTTCCAAATCGGTGGAGTGGTCTTTGGCTTCTCAATTATGTCCTCGGCCTGACTCATTTCTAATAAAATTGGAAATGGAAATTTTCATGGTCGTTTTGTTACTGATGAATTTTGTAATAGTTGATCTCAACAGAATTGACAAGAGGCTTGAGTGTCTTGACATCAATAAGAGTTTCCTCTCTCTGTGACTGGGAAAACATCTGTGCAAGGAAGTGTGCTGTTGACCTTCAGGCAACAATATGTCTGATAGGTTCCACTGGAACGGGTCCAAGGTCATCGACGAGGAGTCAGTTGACGGACGAAGAACGAGCACAGTCTCATTCACATCTGATTTTGGAAACTTCTTTAAAGAGGGACAAAGGGTTACCATTCAACTGAGCAAGCTATAGTCATTTAATGAAGACAGCAACATTGGACTAACTGTGATTTATGTTTTTAATTATGATGCACTTCCTCTCAGAGACATTATACTGAGACCAATCCGAGCAGAGATATTGGTATCTGGACTGCAATCCTTTGCTCTTACACCAAAACCTCAAACTCCACCTTTTGTTAAGCAGGACTTTTAGCAAGTTATGTGCAGGAAATGGACACATTTAGCAAAATGCACAGATTTAACATCTCTAGGTTATTCCTCAGTTTCAGTACACTTTGTGCTTGCAATCGATGAGATGTGCAAGACGGAAAAAGGGATCAGCTATTTCCTGGGTGTATGACTAATGGTCAGGTGTGTGGCTTTAGCGGGGAATTACCACTCAGTCTTTGCAAGGATGCTGGGAAATTGGAGAGCTGTGACAACACAGCAGGGTTAATAGGAACCCCTGTTTCTGCGCGCTGTTAACACAGGTAATTGATGTCCCCGGTTTGCCCGGCTGCTGTATTGGAAATGTCACGCTCTTAACTAGCGCTCAGCTCGTATGACAGCCGGTATGGCCTGCAGAGGCTGAGCAGCAAGGCCCGAGAGCGTCAGGGAGAACTGATGGCGTTAGACACAGAACGTTCAGAGACAGAGAAGAAGGTTTTAGACGCAATACGAGATAAAAAGAGCTGGTATGAATCTCAGTTCCATCTTTGATCTGCCCCAGCAGCTCTGAAAACTCCATTTTCTATAGGTGAAGACTTGTGATGTACCTCTGTATGGGATGCACACAGGGTCCCATGTGTGTTTGTGACAAAGTATCTATTATTCAGGTTCTGTACTGAAGGGGTGATATTCCTAGAATGTGGGTCAGCCATGTTTTTCTGCCGCAGCCGAGGCAGGGGAGCCACAGGCCACTCCCATTTCTACGTTCAGACGCTGAGTGGAGACATCCAGGCAGCATCCACCCAGCAACACATGCACTAATAAGACTAACAGCCAAAAACTCACCATCTCCCCCTAGAAGCTGCACTGTTAATTGCACAGTGCAAAACAGATGAGGCTGCTGTTCTCAGTGCCTTGCCTATGATGAGATCAGGGCAATTAAGTTGAAACATTATCAGAAAAAAAGTAATATTGTCTGGAGAACAAAGTCATATTTTCAAAAAAATATTGTGATATTGTAAGAAAAAGTCATTTTACAGGAGACTGAGTCGAAAAACAAATTTTAATTTCAAAGGGTAAAAAGATGTAATATAATAAATTCTGTAATAAATGTGTTTTGCTACAGAAGTTTGAAATCTGCCGTAAGTCGTCGTAGGAACTCTTCATTCAAGTGCTCTTGGTGTCTGACATTGTGAGTGCAACCAGCTGAATATCTGATATATGCATCTTATACTCGCACCGTGTTTTGTTAGTTAAGGTAGTTAAGACTTTAAGGTTTAGTGATAATTGGGGTGTGTTCTGCTGATGGATGATCGACGTGTTTATCAACTGCTCTTCCTCCTCCTTCCTCCTCAAAATGCCTGCCTGCCTGGAAGATGTTAAAATATTCATAATGCAGTATTAGAAGACGGGATGAAGGCGTACTGGAAAAGCAAGAAGTAACAAACAAATGGAACTGGATTTGTAATTTAAGTGGCCGATAACTCAGCAAAACCCATTAACACCCATTAAGAAAAAATATGGCAGTTAAATGTTCGATTCTCGTTTTCAGTTTCAGTTTCCTCTACAGGGAAATGTTTCCAGAAGTTCACATATGAGGACATTATGAGTGGTATAATGCAGTTTGAGCTGAATTTACATTAATCCTCTGGCAATCTTCTGGAAACAGTTTTATCTAATTAAGGTTCATTTGGTGACAGCTCCACTGAATCTAACGTGAGTAATCTGCCAAATCTTCTGTCCTTGTCTGCTCCATGGCGCTGGTACCAGACCAGCACAGATCCAAGCAGTGTCTGGCACGACTGGGTTTTTCCACGACAGCTCAATTGAACACAGGTTGATAAGCGCTACCTCAGCCATTGTGTTAACATGGGACACGTATTACGTGGAATACGGTATGAGCAATATGATTTGCATGTGGCTGGGTGACTCAGGACACCTCCTGGCTGGATCCTCCATAAATACGCAGTAGCTGTGACATTGTGTGTCTGTGATTGTTATTTGGACAAAGCTGTCACAATATGTAAACACATCCATTCAAGAAAATCATCGTGGTCATATTAACTTGTATTAATAAATATGTTCGGAATCCTTCCAAGTATGTAAATTAGGTATACTAAACACTTTAAAATCAATAATATAAATGCTTTTAGTGTTACTTCAAATGACAGACTTGTTAACCTTCCACTTTTGCCAAGGGCTCCTTCCTGATTGTGCAGCATCCTGTCTGATTGCATGTCAAAACAAAATGCCCCATAAGATTGCTCCGGATTACTCGTCATATGCTGGATGACACTGACTGGCTGCCAGTCAAGAGACAGAATGCTCCAAAGCACAACAATCACTTTTTGTTGAGCAACACATCAGCAGCTCTAAAACTTGGTGGTGATATTGTACCTTATCTGTTTATCATCTACGCAAAGGGTGATATTACACTGACAGTTTAAAGCTCTGGGGGCGAGCTATGAGCTGGGACTTGCCCATCCACTCAGCAGTGGTGTGCGCTGCATCATGTGTCACAAATGTGTCACACAGGGAACAGGAAAACACAAGATGGACAAATTCAAAGGCTCGCGGGCGGTCGATGCGAGTGTGAAATCCTGAATCAGTCCCATAGAGGAAAACAAATCTGCGAGGGTGGGCGGGCAGAGTAAAAGTCCGTGAAACAGGCAAAGTCCAAGGATCCACTCAGTGAACACAGACTTCAGAAAAGCTGTGCACATTGACCGCAGCAGGCCACTGTTCACCAGGAGCCTTGTCATATTTCCATTTCTGTTCCCCCAGACATTGCCTTTGTCATAAGTCAAGCTAACTTCGTCCTGACTTGAGAGCTGCACCTGACACACACGAGACAATGATTCTCATCTGAACCTTTTACTCACTGAAGCAATGCTGTTGAAAATACTTTGCATTAAGTGTTTCACTCAGCACCACAGTCAGTTACTGAGAGCATGGGGAAATAGTTCAATAAATACTCGCTGCATGTAAACTGTTTTGTGAGCTATAAATGTTTCTTGGCAGGAGTTTTCATTGAGCTCCAGCCCTTGGCAGACAGGACAAACACCTAATTTCAGATGCAGGGTGCAGACCAGCAGGATGGCTGTTGATTTGACATTTGTTCAGGGCAGAAGGCTTTAGACTGACCACACAGCACTGAGTCTACATTTGACTTCTGTTCATCAGATTCACACAATCATGGATTGAACGTGGACCAGCCTGGTGGATGTGTGTATTCAATGAGCCAAGGAAGACACTGACTGAGTGTACCCAGTATATATATATTGTAATAATCACTGTGAGCCGTGAACACTGACACTGTTTCCATTTTGATTTTCGATTTGATTTGTGTTGAATTTCTTTCTGTGGTGAACTGGATCGGAACTTGGTGCCAGGTAGAACCTCATCAGCTTGGTCATAAATGTTCAATAAATACTTTCAATTTAGTAAGGAAAAGGAAAAAAAGAAAAAAGAAAGAAAATAAAAAGAGAGCTAAAAGAATAAAATAGGATAAACCAAGCAAATAATCACAAGTAAAAAGAAAGAATACAAAATATAGAGAGCGAACGTTCTGCCCTGTTCCACATCTGCCTAGCACCTCTGTTTCCTGTCTTTGTTGGCATTGTTATTGCTGCTCTTTAAGAAAAAGACTGGTTGAAACAGACAGAGACATCCTGACTTTTAGCCCACAGTGTGTGTCGTGCTCTGAAAACTTAAAGCATCTTTCATTGAATACTCCCTGCCTGGTGATGCCCACAACCTTCACACTTCATGTTCGCAGTTTGTAATACAGGCTTCCTGTCAGAGGTTTGTCTTGACCTTATAAAAGACGTTAGGCTGCAGGCTCAGGAGTGTCTCTGCAGTTTGTAATGTATGGCATTAATACAGGTGCTCGACAGCTGAGGCGGTAAGGGGGAAGTGTTTAGCATCAGGCTAGTGTTTTGAATCAAACTGTGTTAAAATGCCACATGCTAATATCAGTACAGAAACGCTCACAGAAATGCTATGAAAGACTGCTGATGGGCTGGGTCTGAGTTAGCTGATTGGTCCCAGCTGCCACTGTCAGAACTCAGACCATGCTTCAGGAGCAAGGACCGTCTTTTATTAACAGGCTGTCCCAGATGCTTAAAGGTAAATGTGATCAAACAGTAAAAAGGTTGCTATACCACATAAACTTATATCATATCCTAACTGCAAGTCTTCCTCTCCTCTGTATTCATCCTTCAGTGTGTGACACAGGAGACAGCGAAGTGTCTCCTCCCACGGGGCTGAGGATGGAACACAGACACTGATGATTAAGTTTACTCCAGAGCAGCGGCGGCAGTGTTTAACATTGCATTACATGTTTGTCAAGCAGTAATGGTGTCCTCACCTCATCTAATAGATGGTAATTACGGTATATACAGCGCAGCCGGGACAAGGCTAACAGTATCAGTGCAGGTGAGGAAGATGGCTGTGATTAATGGTGGAATGATTGTTAAAAACAGACTTTCAGGGTGGACGTGGGCGAAGCTTGTACTGCATGGTGAAAAGAACTACATATGCATTACATATAGATCGTATTGTCAGCAATAAAAACGACTGGGTCTAACTGGCTATTCAGTGCGATCCGCACAATCCTAAGCAAAAGAATTGCATTAGCGATGGGAATTAATGACCAGCAAAGGACCATGGGAATCAAAGGGCATTAATAATTGAGCCAGCAGCGCCTCTTCTCCCAGCGCTTTGGATTCACAGGGACACACACCTCTTCCCACGATTCCCATGGTGAATGATGTCAGAGCAGGAAAGGAAAAAAAAGTCATTACTGTCCGTCGGTGTGCGCTCGCAGCTCTGCTCCTGCTAATGTAGCTGTTAATGCGGCCAATCAAAAAGCACTCAGGCTGTTCAAACATGGTGTAAATCAAATTATCATGGCAGAGACCGCTGATGAAATGATATCATTTTGTATGTCCATTGATCTAACACTGTTTGAGCGCAAAGTAATTAGCACGATTTGCTTTGCTACACTCTATGTAACATTAGACAGGATGTAATCAGTTTTCATGGCCGGGCATCCACCAGCGCTTCCATCCTCTAACCTCATCTAAGTCTCATCCTTGCGTGAGTGGGTTGCTCTTGAATCAGCAAGCCTTGATATTCCATTAGAAATCTCATTTATCAGATAATACACCCCCATTTAAAGGGTTCCTGTGGATTTTTCCTGTAAACAACAACAGGTTGTGTTTACATGCATCGGCTGGCGTTGTGCTCATCCTTGCGTGGAAGTAATTTTGATCCAGCTCCCATCCATGTTTTCTGGTGCGCAGTCTTGTCCTCCACAATCCCTATGTTCGATTCCATTCCCCCTTTCTATCAAGCTAAACAAACACAAAACAAAACTCTATGAATTAATATGATAAAGCTAGATGAGAACACCCACAGCCTGCATTTATGTGATCAAGCCTCCCTCTTTTAGAAAGGTTCCCTTCCCTTTGTATGTGACGCCCCAGGGTGCTGCCACAGTCACAGCTATTGTGTCACTGTAGTGAGCCACATGGTGTCTGTATAAGCTGATGTTGCAGCAAACTAGTTACACAGAGGCCGAGTGTTGCGTTCACTGCCATGGGAGAGAAATATAATGCATCATTACAACGGCACAGTCGAGCATTAGTTAGACCGGAGTCCGTCCAGACTGTGAAGCTAGTTCCAACTTATGAGATGGTCTGAATTAAATTAAAGTAGCCTACAACTGGAGGCCTCCTGATCACAGTTCAGAGCCAAAGACGCTGTAGCATCCCACAAATTCCTACACAAGAAAGAACTGGAATAGTAAAGCAAGATTTAACCCAGGCTGTGAAACCATAAATGAAATGTATACCATAGACAAATCCCATCATCACCCTCCCAATGGTGTCATGACTCTCATTGCCAAGATATCTGAAATGTTTATATTAATATTCAGCAAAGCAAATAACACATATGTATCAGAAAGCTACAGTGACCCATTAGCTTCATCTAATGCATTTACACAATGCTTAAAAAACCCACGGACTGCTGTGACCAAGCTGTGGCACTGGATTTGAAGTGAGATGTTGGCACTACATGGATGTGTGTCAGTACAATGTGCATACGTTCTTCTTTTTATATTTAACTCTGACTTGTAATTATAATAATAATAATGCATTTAATTTAACGTGCGGTTTGACTGGGAGTAAATGAGAGATGAAATAGGGGAGTCATTGTAGGAAGGTTTGCTGTCTGATGAGGTTGGGGAGGGTGCAGCAGCAGAGAAGGCCCTGCATCAGTGTTAATTCAGTAACTTTACGCAGGTTTTCAAGTGACTGAGTTTCACATTTAGATAAAAAAAACAGCAAAAAAGCAAAGTGCAGGCAGAATGGACACCTTCCAAGGGGAAGTCTGTGTGCCAACGAAGAGGATGTGAAGCCAAACAAACTATGGTTAGCGCAGTGAAATAAGATGGTTGCTGCACTTTTTCACAACTCTCAACATTCCCCTCTATGAAACAGCATCTAATATGATATGCTCTATTTATGCTCTATTTATAATATAGCACACAACATCACACTACAACACAGCTCCACAGTCATCTGGACACCACATCCCAGTGTAGGGAAATGTTAGAAGATGATCTCTAGCCTGCTAACTAATGTCACTTCTGTATCACCAGGCTCTGCAGGCTACATGCGTTAGCGGCTGCCTCTTCTCCCTCCCCCATACGTCAGTGCTGGCCAGATTACCTGCAGGCTTGGGCGTTACAGGAAACAAAGTCAGCAAAAAATCGACTGTCGCTCGGTTGGTATTAATTTTGCCTACTTGCATAATTCATGCAAAACAGGGATGAAAACTTCCATGCATACACATCATAAACTCATGAGCACACACATGAGCTGCAGCAGTAGAAGGAGCCTGTGTCCCTGCTCCTCTTAATGAAGGTGAAGACATATGTGCTGTCGGAGCACTTTCAGCTCCACTCAGCGTGGAAACACTCAGAGAACTGCTGATTTACTCAGACACTCCCTCTCACACAATCACGGCCTACTTGTGTGGCTACTGGAAATGACAAGGACTGCAATTTAGGCGTTTGGACCAATCAGGAGCTAATCATAGGAGCAGCTGATTTGAGCCGCAGACTTGAGCTCATCAGAGACACTCAATAAAGACAATCAATGGGCAGCGTGGAGGTCAAACAGAACATTTTAGTTCCTCACATACATGTTTTGTATGTCTTTACAAGGTAGCTAACTTGTCAGAGCTAGTTATCAGGACCATGGTCTATTGAACATTAGCAGCACAATCCTAGCTATTCGATCATGCAGCCAAGCTGGGGGCTCATTTATATATCATCATTATACTTCTGATACATTGACTTGTAGGTATGGTCTTGACCATTGGCTCTCCTTTAGTATCGGAGCTGGTCTCTGGCTCAGACATGTGTGGTTGAATCGCAGTATTACATTTTTGTCATCGCGCAGCGTGCAGTAGCAAGCAAAACAGAAAACAAGCAGAGGACTGTGTGTTTGATGAGGCTGAGCAGATGAACTCCAGCTAGTAATGGAAGCATGGGTGGAGATAGAGGTGCGAACTATTTGTTTATTCTTAGATCTGTGCATAATGAATGAAAGCAATGGTGTAAACTTACATCTAAGCCATTTTAGGACATGGGAAAAAAGACAACTTTGAGCCAGAGCAAGATGTTACTTTGTCCACAAGAAGGGGCGGGGGAGCAGGACTGACTGAGGTCTGCAGGGGTGCAAAAGTTAGTGCCAGTCAGCAGCACTCATATGTTCAGGTCATTTGGTACCACCCTGTGTTCACATATGCACACTGCAGTTTGCGCTCGCTGACTTTACAAAACACAGTGCGACTCAGACCAATCAGTGTTTAGTTAAAGCTTTGCCAGAAGCTGTTGCTGAGAATGTAAATGTAAATGTTGTGCACTGCTGTTTGAACATGAATTCATTGAAAGTGCAGTGCTAACTTTCTTTTTGCACACCAATTCTCTGGGTTTTGTATTGAATACTGAATTTTTGAAGTTGATATTGTTCAGTGTTTACTGAGCTCTGTAGTGGTAGTCCTTTTATGATGTGTATTTATGATATGTATTGGCTTGTACTCAGTGATGGAAGAATGAGGTCCTTTAATTAAGTGAAAGTAACAAAACCACTTTGAAAATACACCATTTCAAGTAAAAGTCCTGAATTCAAAACCTTACTTCAGTAAAAGCAGGTGAATATTATCAGCACAATTGATTTCGAGTGGTATGAAAAGTAAAAGAAGCTAATTTGCAGTAAAATGACCTGTCAGTGATTTCAATTAAGTTCAATTTAGCTGTATTCGTAAGGATGCTTTTCATATAGAGCAGGTCTTAACCAAACTCTACGTCAGTTATGGTTTTTAAGTTACCCAGACAGTTCCCACCCCGAGCAAGCACTTGGCAGGGATAGTAGCCCCCTTAACAGGCAACACCTGAGCAGAACTAATATATATAGAGTGATATAGGTAGATGTAATAATAGATATTGTTTCAGTTTCATTACAGCAGACCCACATAAGCCACATAGCATTTACTGTAAGTGGAGATGGATTGTGTTCTCTCACACCAGAGCTACAGTACAATACAGTAAATATCTGTATTGTGAAAATGTCAGAATTAGTCAAAAAGAATAGGAAACTCAATAATATAGCCTTCCTGACAGTAGACATAAATACAATCATCAGAACATAATATTTCCCAATATATCTTTACTTTATCACACACAGCACCAGTCAAAGTGTTATTCCAATTTTAATTCCAGATTTAAAAAAGTATAAAAAGTAAAAGTAAGTAAGTGAACTCAACCTCCCCTCCACCCAGTGGACGCTGGGTTTGGCTTCAGGTTGAATAAATGACTGTGGTCACACATTACTGCAGAATGATCTTGTTGGCACAGCGAACCAGAACTGCAGGCCTCTCCTGACCTGAAACACAATGCACCTGCAGCAGCACGGCAATTAATCTTAGTCACACAGAACATAACAATGGGGCGGTTAAGTGGCTGCGTGCACTGTTGATGAAAAGGCAAAGCAGCAAAAACAGTCCTGCTGGACTGACTGCTGGATGGTGCTGCTGACTCTCTCTGGTGACAGCTGCTTTTCAGCTCCTGGCACGCACGCACATGAAAGGTTGCAGCCTCTGGCTTGATTTAATAAGGGGTGAGTGTCCTGTCACATACACCAGGATGAAAATTGACAGTTTTCTGCTGCAGAGAATAAAAAACCACAAAGCTTCAACTCAGGCACCAGCTTAAAAGATACCGGGAACCAGTAAGTGTGGAAAACAAGGATTTTGTTCTGACCCAAGGTAAGATTGCAGAGAGACCACAGCAACAGTGCAGTCTGCAGACCCACTGTGTGATGTTCTGCAACTGGGCTTTTTTCCTGATTCTGTAAATTATTTTCAAATGATGCCAATTGATGTCAGAGACATTTTTAATATTAATATGTTTTGTTCTATTAATGCTCAAGCCAGTCTGCAGACCACAGTAAAGCCTCGATTACTGTGCTGATAAAAGCCTGGAGGTTGCAGCATGGTGTTTCTTTGTTTCTTTCTGGGCGAGGACCTCTGATTTCACATATTATTTTAAGTTATTCTAAGTTTTCTTGTGCACCTTTCAGGGCAGTGCAGGAATCATGTAGATGTGAAGCAATATGATTCTATATTGTCCAAAATATTAGGCTGTGGGCAACACAAAGCTGATACATATGAACTCAAGAAGTGTTTTGCTTTGCTTGTGAGAGATACCTGTGTATTATTTCACAGTAAATGATTAAGAATCTACTAAATCTGAGGTGGATTGTTCATGATACTGCTGTGTTTCAACCATCAAAGTGAAGCTTAGGTCTAATTTTTAACCAAGAGGCTGCAGCAAATTTTGAGATACTGTGCAGACAGAGAAGTCTTTTGGTTAGGTGATGATGTGTTACATGGTGTGTTTACCGCATGCTTCACCACCCTGAAGTTGCCAAAAAGACATTGTCTTACTTTAGCTTCTCTCCAGGATATGAATTTCCATTATTCCAATATTTTTAAGATTTTCTCTGCAAACAGTGGAGTGCAACACAATAATTGTTGTCCACCTTCACTTGTGCCCAGCTGTAATATCTGCCTTGTGAACAGCCTGTACAACACTGTAAAGTTATCTGCCCTGTCCATCAGTGGGGTTTAATTAGCATGTACTTGAACATAACACGGAATGGCATTCGTTTTTATTAAATACTAAATTTTAGATTTTCTTTGACCAGACACAGAGGCACAGAACTCTGAAGCTAAACAGTGGGTTCAGTGATACAAGTCAACATGAATTATCCAACTTCACATTTATTTATTTTCAATTTAAAGTCCACATGTGAAAATCATACATTTTGTTACTGGTTTCCTTTGAAGAAGCAGTTATCTATTTTGATTAGTTATTATTTATGGAGTGGTATCCATAAAAAAAAAATGAACTGAGGACAAGTATTGATGGTGCATATTGTAAATATAGTATATGGTACATTAGTACTGTGCTCAACAATTATTTGGTATTTGCATTAAACCTTGTTTAGTTTATATGAATCCTTACTGCACTTGTCAGTATATTCCGAGCTTGCAAAATTAACTCCATCATATTCGGACCCCAAATTAAATATTATGCTCAATTATAAGCGAACCTGTATTTCTTTCTTGTATTGTTCACTGTTTACAAGCGGCACTTGTATTGAAACTGAAGAGGATTCTTGTTCTGAACTTTAAACTTGGGATTTCCCACAGTCATGAATGTATCATATCTGCGCATTTCCGGTTTGCTGAGGATAAACAAACCTACATGTCGCACTAACAGCACTGATCTGGTAAATAAAGAGTCACCTCCAGGTAATTTTCTGACCGTATAAGTACGTGTTAACGTCTCAAAAGCTTGCGCTTTAATTTGTAGAGACCATATCTAATTTGTAACACGCTAACAATGGCAACGACATGTGTTCGTTTTTGACAGTTTGTTAGCCGTTAGCGAAGTTAGTTAGCTTACGTTAGCAGGCTAACATTAGCACTTAGCTGTCAGTCTGGCGGGGGTTTCTTCTCACGAGGCAATGGGACACTTCGGTGATCTAACGTTGATTAGATCATCAACGTCAGTATCCCCCGTCCTGCCAATATATACTGTTATTACTTGCTTCCGTAGCTTGTTAACGTTAGCCTATTAGCTCCAAGTCAAAGTTCACAGGCCTAATCTAAGCCAGTGTTATCAATGTCAGCATGACAGACTGCAGGAGCCTGACCGGTTTATCAGTCTCTGGTTCAGATGGTTCCTGGGTGCTCGTGCTGTAAGCGGGTCTGGCATTAAGGCTGGTATTCATTCTTTTTAGTATCAGCTAGTCATCGGATTACTTCCACAGTGACAACAACTGTCATTATTACGTATACTATAGCTGGAGATGATGTCATTAAAGGTTGATGTTTTGTTTTTTCTGTTTGGTCAGTTCAATGTGAGATAGTGTAGGAAAAAGAAAAGTTCTTACATTTGATGATCTGTAACCAGAGTGTTCTGGAGTCTCTTAACTGATTAAATATTAATTAATAAAATTCATTAATTATATTGACTGAACCCAGCATCTCTACTCCCTCTTGCTGTTTGCTCATACAGCTATTGGTCCCTGCCAGTCAGCTGATTCCTGGCCTCAGGTATGGGCAGATAGCTTGTGCACAGTGTGAGTCAAAGGCTGCTCTTGTTTCCAGGTGTGACTATGGGGAAGACTTTTTCCCACCTAACTAAGCAGGCAGGCCAAGATGAGGATCAGGACACCCAGAATGAGTACGGGAAGGGTGGAGACGTCTCCCAGTTTCCGTATGTGGAGTTCACCGGACGGGACAGCGTGACGTGCCCCACATGTCAGGGCACCGGGAGGATCCCCAGAGGTAACACCAGTCAGGGTTGGGCACAGTCTGAAGACTGAAAAGCTAGCTGTCTTCCATAGCCAAAATGCTGCAAAACAGGCTTTAGTTGGACTACGGACTTAGTTTCCAATGGAACTGACAGTGTCGCCTCATTGTTTGTGTTTCAGGACAAGAAAATCAACTTGTGGCATTGATTCCATACAGCGACCAAAGGCTGCGGCCCAGGAGGACGTGAGTAGTTTAGTCTCTACGCGCTGTTGTCTTTTGGGGGAATGGTTGACAGAATCCACCAACAATGTTTGAAGTCCCGAGATCTCTTAGTGTTCGTATTTTGTGCAAAGTACAATTAATACGTATCGTCTTCGGTAAATTTACAGTGCTGGCCTCAAATCCTAAAGACTACAACATGAATTGTGGCAAATATGTAATGTAGCAGGGTTAAGAGTAGGGAACGACTGATGGACAGGCTTCTTACCCAATATACGAAGAGACAATAGATGCAGTAACGGAGACCTGTGTGCTAGAAAGTGCTGAAATGAAACGCATCGTGCGTTTCACACAGGTGTCGCATGGTTCTCTTGCGTCCTCCACAGGAAGTTGTACGTGACGGCGTCAGTGGTGGTCTGCCTGTTGCTGTCTGCGCTGGCTGTCTTCTTCCTCTTCCCTCGCACCATCGACGTGTCCTACGTCGGGGTGAAGTCGGTTTTCGTCGGCTACAACCAAGAGAAGCGCAGCGTCTATCTCAACATCACGGTGAGCTCTGGTTTCTCGGCCTCAGTTCGAAGTATGATTTAAGAACCCTCGAGACCAAAGAATCGAGCAACACAAGCAGGAGTGGGTGGACTTTGTCACGCAGCACCAACATGAGTCATTTTTAAAAATAAATAAAGCAAGTGCAATAAGTACATAGGCTAGATTAAATATACATTATATAAGCCCCCCACCCCCACCCAGAGAGTGAGACGCTATCAAAGCAGGCATCCCACTTAGTGTCCCTGTTTCCAAAGTTGTGTGTTGGCGCCCTCTTGTGGATAATGGTTAACAACACAAACCCACAGAGAAAAGTGATTATTGGCTCATCCGAAGGTGTCGATAGTTTGGTGTGTCAGTCACTAAACGGTGAGCCCAGTCAGTTTACTATTAGCTTATTAGCTAGTTACTTAGTTGGCACAGTGAATAGAGCTCTTCTTTGTTCTGATATAAGTGACACATGTTCTTCTGCACCTCTCTACCCAGCACAGTATTAAGTGTCAGTCAAGCAGAAATGTCAGTATGTTCTGTAGTGTGAATTCAGAGTTAAACTGGATATGTTGGCAGGTTATACTGTAGTTACAAAAGGGACTCTGGTCAAATCCATCACATCCAATCGGGTCACTGAAAAGTGGGCGTGGCTTTGTCGTGTCACGTCAAGTCTGCCGCCAAATCAGCAAATACAGAGATGTGATATGGGACGGTAGAGCATTGTTAGCCTACACCTCCCTCACCTACAAACCCACACCCGTGGTTCAACATGAGATTTGTGGTTGTGGTGCTTGTGAGTTAAAGGCGCAGTAGGCGACTTTAATGAAAAGTAGAGTCTTGATGTATTCGCTGAGGCTGATATCCTATATACAGGTGGCAGATCGAAGAGATGAGCTTCCTCTGGATCACAGTCAATCAGATCACACTAAAAAGAAGGACTTAAACTGAGCCAAAGATTAAAAAAAAAAGCCTTAACCCCAGGGTGGCCACATTTCTGCCTAAACGTCATATTATCTTCTCAGTAATATGGCTAAGGTTACTGGCAGTCCCAGCAAATGAGCCTGTTGTTATCACTGTGTTGTTGAATAGTGGCTGAGAAGTGTCCAGACCTTCTTATCAGTCTGCACTTTGTCTGATATGTGTGTGCCTGGGCTCTCACAGCTACATGTTCTCATCACCAGTGTTTTACTGCCCAGCACTGTCTCACACTGTACCACAACAGTTAGCGTATGTCAGGTGTTGTCACTACTGATGAACTCTTCCATTGCTGCTTCTCCTGCAGAACACTCTAAACATCACCAACAACAACTACTACTCAGTGGAGGTGGCCAACATCACAGCTCAGGTGCAGTTTGCCAGAACGGTGATCGGTAAATCTCGCATCAGTAACATCACTGCAATCAGTCCTCTGGACATGAAACAGGTACGGCTCTGTCTGGTCACCAGTTACACGTTCCTCTGCGTGGGTTCAGGTCTGACTCCATGCTGTCTCCACTTCTGTTCCCAGATTGACTATATGGTGCCCACCATCCTCGCAGATGAGATGAACTACATGTAGTAAGTACTGTGCATGCTAAACCACAGTATCAACCACAGTTTGTTCCACTGCAGCAACATAACAACACAGAGCCACAACTTACTGTAAGGTCAGGGCTGCACACTGTTGCAGGCCAGACCTGTGTGTGTCCGTTAGGAGGGGTGGACACCCTGAAGGATGCACGGGGAGCTGCGCTGCCCCAGAGTAACTGGAACCTTCAACATCCTGCCTCGGCTGTAACCGACATAAAGTGTCCAAAACTAGTGGGAAATGTGTCTCACAGACTGCACTGAGCTCCTCGGCTTGTTTGAGGAATGCAGCCCAAAAACCCCATCTGATAAACAACGAGAGTAGATTGTTACATTTGTCAAACTGGCACCTGAAAGTATGAAGCAGGTCAGTGCCAGGTTTATTTTAACAATGCAGAACGTCCCACTCACTTAGGCACAACAGTTTAAGGCAGACCTGGGCATTTTACGGGCCGTGGGCCGGACAGGAAGGGTCAAGGGGCTGGATGTGGCTCACTCACAAACAAGAAATGTAAATGAATACTAGTTCACGCCATGCAGGCTGTGCTGCTTTTATTTTGAAAGTGTGACTTTTATTTATGTACGGACGCATGTGCAAGTGAATGCTCACCGACAGACCCTCAAAATGTCAGCTCATGCGAAAAAAAGAAAGATTGATACCGATTGCCTCATTTTTAACATGGCATGGACTGCAAAATATTTATTTACAAGGCAAGTTATGTCATATCCCACAACATCGCTAGAAACAGTAAACTGTTTTCTGATGGAGAGTTTATTAAAGAGTGCTTGGCGGACTCTGCAGTGATAATATGTCCGGATAAAAAGGAGGCTTTTGAGAATGTTCCCCTCTCCCGACACACTGTAACGAGTTATGTGTTAAAAATAAAATGAAATACTGATGTAATTATTGTTTTCCTCTTTATGACTTATATTTTTGACTTACTCCACAATTTTATATCTTTATTGTAATAGAATACCCTTAGTCTTTTGATTACCAGTAGCATAATCAAAATTATATAATTTACTGCTCTTTACAGTTGCAGACAATTCATATTGTAACATAGTTAAGTTCAGTTAGTTAGGTAAGTTATTACACAGCTCAGGTTTCTCATGTGGCCCTTTGGAAAAAATAATTGCCCACATAAATTTAAAGGAAATACCAATAACAGCCAGTATATTATAATGGTTTTAACTTAACTCATTGAGAAATCCAGTGGGCTGTACTTCAGACTAAATATTTTATTCAGTCAAACATCGAACTGTGTGGAAGTTTGAACCAACTAGAAGTGCCGGGTATTTTTCAAAACTGTCAGCTCTCTCTGTCAGATATCTGCCATGGCTGTCTGACACGATCAGACTGTGAACATGTAAAGGAACGAAGAATAGCGTTCATCGAAGAACTGCATGTGATCACGGCCTGCGTGTCTTTAAAGTGTGTGAGTCCAGAGGACAGAGGGAACTTGGAAGCTACAGTTGTAGTACGCCAGTGAAGTGAGTGAGCGAGTGGGCGAGTGAGAGGAGCTGCTAACTTACACTCGTGTCCTATTCTGTCTTCCAGTGACTACTGCACTCTGCAAACCATCAAGGTCCACAACATTGTCGTCATGATGCAGTAAGTTGTGTCGATCTCCTGCCATTCATTCGAAACACACGCCGTGCGCGCTGTGTGTCCTTGGCCTCACCTTGTCCCTCTCCGCCCTCTGCAGAGTGACCGTCACCACGGTGTACTTCGGTCACGCGGAGCAGGTGTCTCAGGAGATGTACCAGTATGTGGACTGCGGAGGGAACACCACCTCCATCAGAGCCATGACCAAGGCGCTGAGCTTCCCGCCGCCCGCTGAGTAAACCACGCCACCGTTCACCTCGCCGACCCTGACCCTGGAGGCTAGCATCAGATGGTTGACTGTGTTTTCAACACTCCTTCAGCTGCTGTCCGTAACACACCGTTCTGTCCAACACCAGGGTGTTTCTTCAGTAACAGGAAAACCCACCCTGTCTGTCTGATAAGTACAAAAATAGAATTTAATGATCTTGCAACCCTGTTTTATACAAGAGACCCTTCAGTTAGTTAGGAAGTTGTTTTCTAGAAATTTCAGTGTAATGATCTTGCGATTAAAAAGTAGTTTTTGATCATTCCGAGATAGAGATCTTTCAGTCACTCCATTGAAAGTTTGAAACTGTGCCTGACCAGCTGCAGCTCTGACTCTTTGCTCCCTGCCACACTCTGCCGGCGTGACGCTGAAGCCGCTTTAACTGCCATTGCTCTCCGGCGGCGCACAGCAGCCGCAGTTGCTGTCAGAGTTTAGCCCTCTTATCTGGAGCCGACGGGCAGCCGAGGGCAGAGCTCAGCTGTTTCTGGTTTGCTCAGATTTATTCCTGAAGAGTCTTATTCCACTGCCACCGATCAAATACTGACCCAAGTAGGGCTGGGTGTAGCTGGAACTCATTTTTCCTTCAGTTTGGGCACCAACACCTACACCTTTAATTCATCAGTCAGACTTTAATTAAACATGACTGTTTCTCATTTAACTAAATATTCCAAACCTCTGAACAGAATCAGTGTTTATGATCACCAGGCCTCCTGTGGTTACGTTTAACCCAGGGCAGTTTCAGTAAGCAGTTCTGAGGATGTATTTCAGACAGCTTTCCAAAAACATGGAGGTTTAATATGTGGATGAATGTCAGAGACAAACTCAAACAAGTTAGCACAGCAGTTTCCCTGCCTCGCATAATAAACATCGTTAATATGACTGAGTGTAGGATTTTATTTTTCCATCTGAAGTGGCACCATAATTTCATTTATTGTTAAAAAAAATGTAATTAGTAGTTTATACATTCCACGTGTGTGTTTCTTTGTGTTCTAATCCATGATTTATGATTTCTCGGTTGTGCTCATAAGCTAAAGCAGAGGTTTTGCAGGGTGCACCAAACCATAATGCACTTTACGAGTCTTTATAATGCACAGTTAGTCGTCCCAGGTTCTCTGAAGAACCTTCCTCCACCGCAGTGTGTTAAACTCTGAGTATTCAGATACGGCCGCGTCTCATTCTGAGACCCGCTTCTGTCGTTTGTTGTGTTTCTCCCTGACACCACTGTTTGATTTGTGTTGTGCAATCTGCTGCGTGACCTACTGTAGTGTTTGCCTTTTGTACATTACTGTTTTATTTGTCTCCAACTTTGTAATGAAATGAAGGTCCAGCTGGTAGATTTCAGCTCCAGACCCGGGCGTGTTCTCGAGGTCCATCCTGTCTCTATGTTTAAGACGCTGTTCTCATCTTTGTGTAAAATGACAAACAAGTGTGTTTTTCCTGAGATGTTAGACTGATAAACAGCTTCAATTCACAATCCTGTGAAACGTCAGGTCCTCACAACCTGCAAGTGTTTGACATTTCTGCTGAATTAACCAAGTGTCCAAGCTGGCACATTTGCTTCTCAGCCGAGTCCCTCTAAAGTCCAAGAGCTCAGACAGACATCTACATTCAGGTGTTATGTTTATAGCATTTAGGCTTTTAATAGTTTTTACATGTATTATTATTATTATTATTATTATTATTATTATTATTATTATTAATGGAACGCTTCATGATATTCTGCTTTCCTGATCCCGCTGATGTGTGTCTGTCACATCCTGGGGCATCCTGTAATGTTATAGCCATTATGAGCTGACATGTTGACGAGCATATCATGCACACGGATCACTACCACATCCTTCCGCCCGTGTTGATGGGTGTTCTTATTTTTCCACGCTTACAGTATTAATAACATTAGGAAGAGTTTGTGCAACATTTCGCCTAATTTATTTTATCGCCAACGCTCTACAAGTCGTGTATTTTTACAGCGCGGGCCGATCCAGCTGTGCATCGAACCTGTTTTGAATAGAAAAACATCTGGAGGGTTCAAGATTGTGTGTGATTTATGTCAAGATCCTGTAAATACGTCGAAGAAGTGTTTCTATCTTCCTACAAACTTTGATAAAAACGGCTGTGACACGAGTGCCGAGTGAGATTTACAGAAAAGCACACAATGTATTTTTTGATTCTAACATAAAACGTCCTTGTTTACTAATAATTCATATTAACATTTAACCCTAGGAAAGTTTTTGAACTCCTACCTCTGTCATTTTGAAGTTTTAGTGCTTCTCATTCATAGTGACCCTTTGTTGTGGGAGCATGAATAAAGTTTTAAATATGAAGACATGTAGTCTGTGTGTGTGTGTGTGTCTATATAAGGTGCGGTCAGACCCCCCCGACTGTATGTGCCGTCCCTGTATGCAGCACGACGAGCAGCAGCCGGCAGCTAAAACTGAGTTGCGTCACACAATCAGAAGCAGGACCTGACCTACGGGTGCAGGTATGCGATGCTGCTCATGTGCATTTACACATTGTCCTCATAGACCCCAAGCTTCAGTCTGAGAGCAGTTCTACAAGATTGATTCACCGGATGCCCTTATCCAAAGCGCTGGTCATGTAGCGTAGGCCTAGGCAGGAGACAACAATGCAGGCAAGATGTATAAAATGCTTCTGGTCTAACAGGACATAGGTGTGGACAGGTGGTGCTTGGTGTGTGGGAGATTGATTTGTTTTGTTTTAATAAGTAAATAGTCTTCCATCAGGTGATCAGCTATTAACCAAACAGAGAGAGCAAACATCACAATCTGGGTCAAACCCAAGTTTGGTTTGAAGGATCATCAGTGGGCTGCGACCCAGAGACCAAAGAGCAGCAGAAAAGCCTGCAGAGACAGTAGCATCTGTGCATTCACAGGACTCTCATGACCTTCAGGGTCAGAATGTCAGTGGAGCACTCAAGTTTTAGCCTTAACAATAGCTCCTGATGTTCATCAAGTACCTTCTGCTGGAGGACGTGAGTTGGTGCTCTCTGTGTGGGATGTGGGGTCACACCAGTTTTTGAGCTTGTCTGCTCACAGGCTGTTCAAAGATCAGCTGGAGGGCGATGTTTCCACAAGACTTTCATGGCAGATACAGTACATTGTATTTTGAATGACCGCGAGTCAGTGTCCTCTTAAATACTGATGCTTTGAACACACTCAGCTGGGTGGAACATGTTGCAACCCTGTGTTTCAAAATAAGAACCTGACTCAACTGCCCTGTTGGTGTTCAACGTGAAACCACTGGGGGGCTTTTAGTGTGAAATATCAGGGCACTGCATAAACTCATGCATTATTCATGCAGCAGTGTAGACAGCCCACTTCTGCTACTTCCATTATTATGGAAAGCACATTAGCCAGTGTCATCATAATTAAGAATTTACCACACGTAACCAGATATAATAAACACACTCAAGGCTTCCAAGGCAATTACAGACATCTCTAAACTGATCAGAAGTCAGAAGTATGAAATTAGGAAGTGGGAAGTAAAGATGATGTTTTAAACTCCTCTGGGACTCAAGGTGCATAGTATTTACAGACTCGGGTTAAACAGGCCGGAGATCTGTTCTGCTGAGCAGCTGTTTTAAATGAGAGAAGATAAGAGACACACTAGAGCAGTTTCCTTTCCTGTTGCTGGTGAAACCCAGCCCACTTTATCATTACACGGTGATGAGATGTGTATCTCCTGCTGTGAAACGCAAAGCGCAGTGACAAACTGCATTGAGTTGTTTTACGTTTGAGCTTAAAGGAGAATACAGGCTGCCTCTACAGTGAAGCACTGCCATGATGGTGGACAGGTCATGATCATTTCCCTGTGTAAGTGTCTAAGCCAGTGGCTCCATGTGTTGTTTGAAAGTTAGCCTGCCATTCAGAAAGAGTCCCAGCTATTCCTATACGGTCTGTCTGCAGCACAGTGTCTAAAGAACATTAAATTAGACTGGAACATTGTTGGAGCCTGAATGCTGAGTGACATGCAACCAAAAAAACCCTTCAGGCTTTGATTTCATCTCCCCGAATGCACACACACACACACACACACACACACACACACACACACACACACACACACACACACACGGGATGGAGAGAAATGTGATTGGTGGGCAGCTGCAGTAATTGTGGAATGTACAGTAACCTGGTTTTAATAATTCTCTACCAAACCAGATTTCACCCACTAACATGCTTGTCTGGTAATTTATTGATGGTCCCTAAGAGGAAGAGCTATGGTCAGATGAGGGGCTCACAGCCGGGCTGAACATCCCCACCTCGTTTAGACCACAGCATCAGTTCGTGCTGCGCTCATCAACCCTTTGTCATCAGCCGTGAGTGAGCTCCAGCTGCCGGCAGTGTGGGAGTGCAGGGGACATGTGATCAATCATGTGTGATATCAGTGGAGTACATCCTCAGTGTGTGTGGGTGCGCAGAGAGTTTGAATAGATTCAATCAGCTGTGCAACACTCAGATGGTGGTGACTGCTGGTCACATGATGACATCACTCTCCCGCACTGCTCTGATTGACTTTGATGACATGGTTTAGCTCCACTGCCTCAGCTTGAATCATCTCTCTCTTCCTTTTCACTTCTATATCTTGTGTAATCCACTTTTATTTCAAATGAGATACACATGAGAAGACCACGCCACAGTTTTCCAACTCTGAGAACATCCAAGAGAGCAATAATAACAACAAACTCAAGTTTAAAACTGCAGTGCTTTGGCCTGCGAGGTCCTGGTTATGTTACTGAAACAATGCAGAAGTAAAGATAAACACAATGGTACAGCTCAACAGACTGTATGACTCATAAACCTGAGAGCAATTCCTAAAAATATTTTTAGCACAATAACTAAAGCACATGTTGTAATACCCTGCTCTGACACTGTTATGTTGTCATAACGACAGTGTTGTTATATCTGCTATATCGCTATCCTGTGAGGCAGCTGTATTATCCCACATTCTGAACAGTCCTTGAACCTGTCTTGGTTTATTTCTTTGTTAATTATTAGATAATTATTAGTCTTCTGGACTATCCAATCGGTGCTGCAAGTTCCCAAAGGGGCGGGACTAAAGTGGAGAGTGTTGTTTCTGTTGGTGATTTCACTTAATTGGCAGACTTGAGTTAACCCCAACAACCCCCAGACACACACTCACACACACTTATAGTCAGACATACACTCAAGTGTGCACCCCTGACTCTATTATTGCATTAACACTCTTTACATACTATCAACAATACTGTAAAGTTGTTTTTATAATATTTTTATGCCTCATTGTCATTTTTTTTTGTTTTAGTTTATTTCTGTTTATTTATGAAAACCAATATAGAGGTCTGTAAATAAAGTCACCACTCTCAAATTGTAAACACAACAACAGTAAACCTTGGTAACAGTAAACAGGTCACACCAGCAGTTTCCTGATTTCAACCTCACAGACCACTGCATCTCAAACAAACAGACCTGATTCAGTGACCTATGCAGGAGGTAAATGACGGTGTCCTCCACCCTAATGCCAGGTTTCTAAGCAAACTCTAACTCCAATATTTGTCCTCATTCATGGTACAGATGATGATTGTCATATACGAGGTTATACAATAGCTGGTAAACGTACACTATGGATCACTTTGCAGAGGCAGATGTGTTTTGCAGGAGTTGGAGCTGAAAGGAGAGATTGTTGCTCTGTGTCTGCTGGATGTGTAAACTGAGTTCCAGAGATGTTGGCATTGACAGGAGATAATATTTCAGTGTTGTCAAGGTGATAAGTCAATGTTGCCGCACCCATGTGACCAAAACAATCAATTGATGCAGCTTCTATCTAAATATGCCTTTCCCTGCATGCAAATCATATAATTTCCTATTTTTGTATTAGATTTTAATTTATGTGTTCTGAATGTGAAACAGCATGTTAATTACTTTAAAAGTAATTTTCAATCATTTATGAATTTATTAAATTATATTTTTTCCATTTAGCTCTTTTCTCTTTTCAGCTGTGTGTATTGTGTATGGATACATGCTAAGCTTGATTCATGCATGCGTAATGAGGATGCTGGTGCGTGTACATTGGCAGCATATGGACACACCCACTGTGTGTGTGTGTGTGTGTGTGTGTGCATAGGGCAAGAGAAAGCAGAAGTGGAAACACTGCTGCTACACACTCAGTCAGAGTGAACAGAGCGGCAGTGTGTCCCTGCACTCAGCCATCCCGCCCTTCGCTCACGTCGCCTCAGATCCTCACACCATCTCTGAGCCTCACAGCAGCAGCAGACATGGTACTCCAGCACAAAGAGTTCACCAACGCAGGCAAGAAAGCGGGCCTGCAGATCTGGAGGATTGAGAGCCTGGAGCTGGTCCCTGTTCCAGAGAGCCTGCATGGGAACTTTTACACCGGAGATGCTTATGTGATTCTCTACACAGTCACACAGAGGAACAGCTTCCTCTACCACCTGCATTACTGGCTGGGTAAGTGTGTAAAGCCCCTTTTCCCCCCACTAACTCAAAGAAAATGAGTGATAATTGGATTTAATAGCATTCATTAGGAAAGTGGTATTGATCCTCTTGTGAAAGAAATAAGTGTGTTTATGTATATAACATGAGATTCAAAAGAGACACACTCCTTGCATTCTAAGGAAAGCAATTTAGATTGATAGAGATAGTGTAACTAGGACGATGCTTGTCAAACTGCAGTGTGTCTCAGCTGATGTTAAGATCTAAATATAAACAGCATTTCTACTTAAGTGTTGTGCAAAGATTGCTGCGTCAGTCAGTTCAAGAGCACCCAGGGTCCACCTTTCCAGTCTGACCGCTCACGTAGCCTGGGATCCTTGGCATGCAGTCAGTCAGTGACGTGACAGCCTACAAGATTTAGTGCGTCCACATGCCGGCAAACAAGCAACTAAAGTAGAAGTGCAAAGCCCAAAATGCAAAAGACATGTTACATTAACCCACAGCTGCACAGGTTATTCTAACCTCTGTCCTCTGCCCTGTTTCAGAATGATTGTTTATTGTTAATAATGTATAAAAAAAACAATAATGCTTCATACTAATACAAAACTATCAATTTTGCACAAAATAATTGTTTGAATTGCACACAAGAATCATTCAAAATGTGTCATTTATGTCGCACTTTCATCGTTATGTCGTCTGACACGTGCATCGCTGGCTCCCCTGATCACTGCTGTTCTCCGTCTCGACTCCAGCCCATCACTGATGCCTCATTTCATCGTGAACTGGCGGTGATGCTGGGTCAGCAGTCAACACATTGTCTAATAACAGTGAGAGATGAACTGCTCCTAACACAGATATGCAGAAAGGTCATCTTTGTAATCGTACAAAAACATAAACAATGGCAGAAGCAGCAGAACCCATGTGCAGAACCAAACCCACGGAGAACGTAGTGTGTGTGTGTGTGTGTGTGTGTGTTTCACAGCCTGATGCGCCTTCTTCCTCTGCGGCTGACAAAAGAACACCCCAGTAGGTCACGCAGTTGCACTGGGTGACATGACCTGCACTGTGAACACCTACAGTAGTTTATTTGGACCCCAGTAAATGCTGTCTCAATCATACTGAAACAGTGTTTGTGAGTTGTTTTTAAAGGTTTACATCTTCAGTCGAAACCAACCAGCCCTGTGCTGGCAGCCGCAGACAGGATACAAGCACATTGCTGGGTTTTATCTTTTTATGAGATGTATTGATAATAATAAAACCTCTCCCTCCTCTCTCTCTGACCACTCTCTCTCTCTCAGCTCTCTCTCTCTCTCTCTAATTGCGGCCAGTGTCGGATAGACGGTAAAGCTAATTTGCTTCCAGTGAAGAGGAAGCACTGATTAATTTTGAATGACTTGTGCGCGTGCAGTGCAGAAAATGAGAACGAACTGGTTTCAGAGCTGCTCTGTGCAAGCTGTACGTGCAAATGTGCAACTGATTGATAAGACGATAGCAAACATAAGTCGGTATAATCTGTGATAAGTGATCCCCCGCCCACAAAGGAGAAGCTAATATATACCTTCAACCCTCGGGAAGCCAGAGGCCGCTCAGTTTGCGTGCTTCTCATATCTGCACCATCATTTCTGCAGCACTTGTCAAATTAGCATGGCGCTTCATGTTTAAGTTTAAGCTCGACTTATTAAGTTCAAAGCTATTTATCATCAATGCACCTAAAAACAAAGAACTTTCATACTTTACTTTTTAAAAATCTTTTTTTTTCTCCATCACATAAGCCACGGGTCACACACAGGTTTTCAGCTTCAAAACATATTTCTGTTATTTGTTTCAAAGAGCACTGTGTTGATTGCCTTATCTTTGACTAATGTTCAAAAGCATCTTTTTAGGAGAAGATTATAATAATAGCATTCATTAAAACTAGGGGTGGGACTTTAACGCGTTAATTACGGTTAATTAATTACAAAAAAAAATCAACGCATTTAATCGCAGTTTTCATCCAAACAACGCGGAACGTTTGTCAGCGCACGATTTCCGAGTACACCGATTACACTGATGTACCAAAAAGGAGGAATCGGATGAAAGCGCGTTGCTAGGACTGATGCGCTTCAACCCTGCGGTACCGTCTAAATGCAGAGCATGTTGCAGCGAGCACAGAAACCGCCGGAGCTGTTAGCGCTAGCAGTCCCGGTCCGAGTACAAACAAGAGGTGTCGGCAGCCCAAACTCGATCAAATGACTGGCTTCAGGACCAGCGTTAGTAAGTGTTATAGCCTAATGTACAAAATCATTTGTGCTAAGGGTACTTGGAGTTTAAAGGAGATTTAAGCCTGTCAAATGACCATTTATAATTCTAGTTGTTTTACCAGAAGAAGAAAGAAGTAGAAATTGCACTTTATGTTGAATTGTTGTTTGTTGTTTTTGTTTTTTTTTAACCATTTAAAGTCAATACTGTTGAACTGTTGAATACTGCTGAAAAAGTACTTAAAGTACTTAAAATGAATTGAAATGCAATTAAATCAATTTTTCCAGACATTAAAAGAGCTTGAGTTTACAATATTCATGTCTGTGTCTATTATTTGATTCAGTCGTCCACTAAAATCCATTTAAATTAAAAAATTTTGCTTTTTGGGGCAAATATTGTTATGCGATTAAAATGTGATTAATCGAGATTAATTCATTACAAAGCCTCTAAGAGTCCCACCCCTAATTAAAACATTTTCTCTCAGCCACCTGAGAGAGTCAGTATTTAGATTTCACTTTTGACGTGCATCTGACCAGCAAAACAGAATCTCATATTTTTGAGTTCTAAAATATGTGGGTGTGTGTGTAAAACCTATACCAACACTCAGACACTGTTCTGCTGATGAGTTCACACATTGGACACAGCACACCACTGTCAGATGCAGTGGTCTGTGAGGTGCTTAGACGCTCTTGTCTCTGCTCATTTTCTCCAAGACAGAAAGTCAATAAGACTCAGACGTTTACTTGCTCTGTGCATCTGTCTGAGAACCCATCAGCATTCATTATTGAGCACATGAACATGGAACGAACGGACATGGTGATTTCGTGAACATCCCTGCGTGAAGAACTGAGGATGCAGCAGAAACGGGTGCATCCATAATGTTTCAGTGGCATTCCTGCTTCACGTGATTTGAGCTTGTGCTTGTTCTTTAAAGGGAATGAGTGCAGCCAGGACGAGAGCACCGCTGCTGCCATCTTTACTGTGCAGCTGGATGACTACCTGGGAGGAAAACCGGTTCAGTACAGAGAACTGCAGGGGGTTGAGTCCACAGCCTTCACTGGATACTTCAAAGGAGGGATCACTTACAAAGTAGGGGGCAACGTCATCGCTGGGTCTCAGTGTGGAATCAACTGAAATGTGCTGGACAACATCAGCAGTTGTCACATTTGTCAGTACAAACCTTATAAAAACACTTTATGAACAGCCCCTAACGGCTTCAGTGATCTACACCCTCCAGCAGTGTTCAACACATTAAACAACATTCTGTGTTTTTCTATCTTAAAACTTTGAAAATGCAATTCTTGTCCTTGCCCTTCTTTCATAGAAAAGAATATCTTAACAAGTACAAGAATGAAGCTGTAGAGTCTGTGAATCTCTAAGACAAGAGAACTGACCTGTACTTCTTTGGATGTTTATGGAAATTTATTAAATTCAGTATTTACGTCACATTCTCGCTTACGTTTTCCACACGTATGCTGTATGGCTTGGAAAAATTCTTGACAATCGCTTTTTGAACTGAATTTTGAATCATGACTCAAACCCAGCTGTTTTTTTTCCCATAAGACAGCATTAATGTTGGCCACAGGGAGCAGTGACTCATGGGACAGAGGAAGGAGTTAGAGGCTAAAGCAAACAGTGCAATGAAAGAAGGATGACAGTGTTCTCTGCTCTTCAGACAGGAGGTGTGGCCTCAGGTTTCCACCATGTGGTCACCAACGACCTTTCAGCACAGAGACTCCTTCACATCAAGGGCCGACGAGTTGTCAGGGCCACCCAGGTCCCTCTTAGCTGGTCCAGCTTCAACAGCGGAGACTGTTTCATCATCGACCTTGGAGATGTAAGACACTTGATATTTGTAGAGGAGGTTGAGATGGTTAATGAAGGTGATGGCTAATCAAACCTTTGTGTTCACATCTTTAGAAAATCTATCAGTGGTGCGGCTCCAAGTGTAACAAGTTTGAGCGACTGAAGGCTGCACAAGTGGCGAGAGGTATCCGTGACAACGAGAGAAATGCCCGTGCTGAGGTGGTGGTCGTGGAAGAGGGAGGTGAACCATCCAAATTAACTGATGTGAGTGTCAGCTCTCGAGTTGTTTTACACATGCAGTTCATTCATTTAATCGCAGGCACTGAGATGTGCTTTGCATGTAATCTGCCTTTGCATGCGCTTGTAGCGGTTTGCTAAGTCATAGTCTTTGGTTTCGTAGGAGATAAGGACTTGCCCATATCATCTTGGGCTCTGACTTCAAGCCGTGGGTGATGCAGAGTCAACTCACCAATCCCAGTTGTTGGAGACGCATGATTACTCAGGCTTTTTAATTTTACAAGTAGTTTGAAATCTGCCCGTGCGTGCAACACTTGGCACTGCCTCTGTCAGCATGTGAAGCCATTTGTGGTTTCTCACGTGGACAGTTACTCTGGTAGCTCAAAGTGATCATGACCAGCCTTCGGTGGAACGTGAACGTGAATGTTGCTCAATGATCAGAGACATTTAAATCTTCATAAATACATAAGACATTCATAGAGGTCCTGGTAAATCTGTGAATTGTATGGTGTGCAAAGCTGAGATTGCTGTTTTTCAGCTCCCAGTCTTAATGGTAAGCTAGGCTAACAACTTGTAGGCTCCAGCTAGCAGGCTCTGTTATTGTTCATGCTGTGATATCCTTTCATCGATTAATCAGGTCCTTGGGGTCAAACCAGAGCTCTCAGAGGGACAAGATGACGACGACACAGAAGCAGACATGTCCAACAGGAAAATGGCGAAACTATACATGGTACATTGTTCACACATGCAAAATACCAGCGACTGACTTCAACTGACATACATACAGCAAGCGAAACTAAATGCTAGTTGAACACAGGATATTTTGGTGAAGACTGACATCTGGTGGACTTATAGAAGTGATAGGAAGATAAATACCAATCAGTAAGTAGTAATGGTTGAAAGAGTGAGTATGTTTATATACTCTGGCAGAAGCCTGTCTGATGCTGACATTAAAACAGTCATTATCCATGTCCACATGATTATTAAAATCACCTATGATGGCTATTTCATCTGTTTTAAGGACTAAACTTAATAAAAGCTGTGAACAATTTGGTGAATATGTCAGTGAACAGGGATTTCAGATGACTTATGATTGAATTTTAGTGAATTTTTAGTGAAAATGAAAAATGGCTGCTGCTGCAACAGAATAACAGAAACCTGTCCACCCTGGTAAACATTAACACATTGTCCACTGCTAATGGCATTATGATTTATCAATGTCAGTCCCTTTATTCATTCCTAATTTTAATTATGAAAATTGTGCAAATGTTTTCTTTGTGGTTGTTTATTTTTAAATGTAGGTGTACACCTGCCAACTGATTTGTGTGTTTGCATGTTTCCAGGTATCTGATGCATCAGGATCCATGAAAGTGACCGTAGTGAAGGAGGAAAACCCGTTCCTCCAGAGCGACCTGCGCTCAGAGGAGTGCTTCATCCTCGATTACGGCAAAAACAAGATGATATTTGTGTGGAAAGGTGATCAGCCGGCAGCAGCTGGGAGCTCCCCCTCCTGGTTTAAGCTTTCCACTGTCTTGGTGACTGCGCTGCGGGCTGTGTGGCTTTTTCATATCAGCATCAACAACATCTCATTTATCTCCAACAGGGCATAGCGCCAACACCAATGAGCGAAAGGAAGCTATGAAAACAGCTGAGGGATTCATTAAACAGATGGGCTACCCTGCGAACACACAGGTTTACTTCCACCTTCACTTTTGCCTCCTCTGCTCAGTGCCACGTTTCAGTTATTGGTGTAAACCTGCTGATGAAATATGTTTTAATGTTTTTTGTTTTTTTCTTTCAAAGAGGAAAAATCTGCAACTCTTGTAAAATGAAGTGATGTGAGTGTTAACAGTGTGCTACTGATGGTCCCGCAGATTCAGGTGTTGCCAGAGGGGGGCGAGACTCCAATGTTCAAACAGTTTTTCCAGAGCTGGAGGGATAAAGACCAGAGTGAGGGTTTTGGGAAAGTGTTCGTCACTGAGAAGATTGCGAGGATCCAGCAGGTGGAATTTGACGCCTCCAAGCTCCATGAATCGCATCACATGGCAGCCCAGTACAACTTGGTGGATGATGGTAGCGGTGACGCCCAGGTGACTACAAGAAGTCTTAAAACAGAAGTGTATGATTACAACTGAAAATGGTCTGGATCTATTTTAGACAACTAAAAACCAGTAATAAGCATTGAATAAGGAAGAAAAATCGGTCCCAATGAGGAAGCAAGGTGCCATCCTCCAGCTCTAAAATGTTTCCAGTATTCACTCTTTTACATTATCCTTACGCTGCCCTTCAAGTAGTGTGTCTTGTCTCCGTCTCTCAGATCTGGAGGGTGGAGAGCAGCGGAAGAGTTCCCGTCGACCCAAAGAGCTATGGTCAGTTCTACGGTGGGGACTGTTACATCATCCTCTACACTTACGGGAAGAGACAGATCATCTACACCTGGTATGGCTCTGTTGTATATAATAAGAAACTAAACAGTGACACTTTATAGAGTCGATATATGAATGTGTTTGAAGGAAGACATATTATGCTCATTTTCAGATGCATGCTTTTATTTTGGTTTGTGCTAAAATGGGTTTACATGTTTTAAGGTTCAAAAACACACAGCACCTCTGTCCCTCTGTCTGAAACACACCTGTCTCTTTTACGCCCCCTAACAGAACATCTGTATCTGACTCTGATTGGTCTGCCGTCACAGGCTTTAGCGCTCTTAGCTCTGCAGGTGTTTTTAGGAATCAGATCTGTGTTTGCACATACTGCACTGCCCAGTGAGCCAGTAATTTTACAGCTTTATAGTAGTCTTCAGAGGGTCTGAGCCACCTGCTTACTGTAAATCAAGTGTTACACAAGTCAACTGTATTGCTAAGCAAATGAATTCCTGCAGTTTGGCTATTTCGTTTCCACATGTAGCTATACTGTTACCTTCATTTCTGTCACGTATACTGACAAACAGCAGCAACACACGCATTCAGATACTGGCAGAATGGACACCATATGGTGACAAAACATAGCTGAGCTAGTGCTGCAGTATTAACACACCAAACTCATTTAAAAAAGCATAAAAACACAGACTCCAACCTACTACTCTTGTTATTTACTTGGCTGCAAACTAGGCCTAACAGTCCCACACTTTCTCTTGACTGTCCCTCAACATTTCAATGCACTGTAAAACGTTTTATCTATAAAATGAACAGGAACAGAAGAAAACGTTTTAGTTTGACGTCAAGTCACAGACGGCAGATACCAATCCACTCATTGCTGTTACTGATAGTGTCCGTCACTGACAAATCAACATGGTGGAGTGAAATTCATACACAGTTTTGTAGATGTGAGGACACTTCCGTCATATTGCCATCAAAAATTCCGTTCTGCTGAGCTGCCTGGAAAGCTGTTTCCGCAGCTCTCATTACCACCAGCTGCATAATTTGCACCTCTTTCTGTCCAGTCAGAGTGTCCGCATTCACTCTGTACAACCTACCTCTAACTAATGAGAAGTGAGGAAGTGTCTGCACTGCACTGGGAAATGACCATCAGTGACAAGAGCGACACCTTCCACATTCCACATGTTCTCTTTATTCATTGTTAATATAAAAACGTTGATCAGTTCAGCTTTAATGTTTGCTATGGTGTTACTTTAGGACACCTGGTACTAATCACTGTTATATGTCTTCTTCTGGCCTGTAGGCAGGGAATGAGCTGCTCTTTGGATGAGCTGACAGCCTCCGCCTTTCTGACTGTGGAACTGGATCGCTCACTGGGAGGGAATGCAGTTCAGGTACGCATGCTATGGATACCTGGAACTGCTCATAAGTATGAATGTCTGCCTAATTATGCCAAATGAGGGCTGCAATGCTTTGTCATGGGAAATTCTTTTTATAAAAATTCAGATTTATCAGAACTTTGATCCAGCAAATAGGGCCATTACTGCATGTGGTAGTAATTGTTTTGCTCTCGCCAAGTGAATTGCTAATCTGAGAGCAAGATGAGCGAACAGATGATCAGACAGATTTTAGACAAATCCCTGCTTACTCACACGTATAAACAAATAAAAGAATAAAAGAAAAGAAATGTCCAAACTGATTATTAATGACATTTTAGGGGCACATATTTGACTCCCCTAGCTGCAGCCACTCAGTGGTCGTGGGTTTCAGTTGCTAACCTTAGACAAAGAGACAGGTCTATTACATTCAGTTGGAGATGGAACACTTTCTTGGCAAATCCTGAAATTCTCCTATTTTATGATAACACTGGGGAACAATTTGAAAAAAAATTCTGTTGAGTTAGATTTTTATGCTGATTAAAACTAAAATTGGCATGCTGATTCCAAAATTGCAGTCAGTTTTTTTTTTCTAGCACGTCAAGTTTTTTCTCCACAGCTTACCCTCCAGATAAGCAAAATTCCACTGATTAGCTGTAGTAGTAGTAGTAGTAGTGTACATATGATAGCTGACTATTGTTGGAGCATCAAACGCGATAGTCCTCAAGTTGAACACTCCAGAAAGAGCTATAAATGTAAATTTTGACCTTAACTACTTGCACACAATTATAATTACAGTAGCCATATCCTTTGTAAAAACATAATACTGTTTTTATAAAACAAGCACATATCGGTTAAGTACAGTATTTTTCATATGTTTTAAGAAAACGGGGATCCTATAGTTCAAAAACTTGACGTGATAGAGAAAAACTGAGATCAGTTTTGGATTCCGCACCCAAAAATGAGTTAAAAACAGCTGTCAGACCTAACTCAACAAAAATTGTGTTCCCCAGTGTAATCTTTCATTAAATTGCCTACATGGGACATTGTTGTGTGCGTGTCATCAGGTGAGAGTGAGCCAGGGTAAAGAACCCCTACATCTGCTGAGTCTCTTCAAACCTAAACCCCTCATCGTATATAAGAGCGGTACGTCCAGCCTCAGAAATCAGGCGCCCCCACCTCCAACTCGACTGTTTCAGGTACGACGGAACCTAGGCGCCATCACCAGGATTGCTGAGGTAAGGATTTATCTGTGCATTTACTTTACACAGAGCAGATTGTTACAGATGGAGAAATGACATGTCCCATGTGTTTCAGGTTGATGTCAGTGCAGCCAGTCTGAACTCCAATGATGCCTTTCTGCTGAAGAAGGCTGATGGTACAGGCTACCTGTGGATGGGCAAAGGCGCCAGTGAGGAGGAGGAGAAAGGAGCTGAGTACATGAGTAAAGAGCTGAACTGTAGCAGCAAGCGCATCAAGGAGGGGAGTGAACCAGGTCATCATCATCATCGACATTCCACGCTGACAAATAAAATAATATATATGATATATTGATTTTCTAATCATGCATTAGATAGACAACATATTATTATGACACATCATGTGCTATGAGGATGATATATCAGGAACACCCAGAGGCAATGTCATTTCATGTTCACAGATGTTTTGTTCGCTCGGATACCGAAATGTTGAGTATTTGGCATCCACCATTCAAACTGTGCTGGTTGAAGAGATCTTCTGGGCTTTTGGATTGCATGTGTGTGCATCCACATTGTAAACCGTGTAGCTTGTAATCTAGCTCATTAGTTTTGCTACTGTTGAGCTTTAGGGGATGAAACTTAAAAGGTAACTTTGATATTTTTCATGGTTGATCCTGTTTCCCACGGTCTGGTGTTTGAATGATTACTGGGGACATACATTTTTGAAATGAATTGCCCGCCATCTGTGTCCATCCACTAAAAGTGTTTTTGCCACTGACAGGCTCAGATTGCCGATGTTAAAATAGTCGGCCAACATTATGAAACCTGCTTTTCTGTGTTCTGATGCCAGTTCAGCATGATAACTTTATCTTATCTAACTTTATCTCAACCCTGTCACAAGACTTCAAAGTGTCACTTCTCCTCTGTTTCAAGAAGCTGCTGAACAATTTTAATAACATGATTCTGTCACCTGCAAAAAGAAGCACTTTTAGTGGACGAAGTGGACATTGACATGGGGTCTGCTAAAAGTGTCCTATATGGCCGCTTGCTCAATACTGGACCAGTCTCAGAAACTATTTTAACTTGTAGCCATTCTGACACCAAACCAAGGGAAAAGAGTGTTCAGGCTGAAAAATGCATAAGTTCCCCTTTAAGTCTGATGCTTCTAACATACTGTGCAGCTCCACACAACCTGCTTCCTTTCTTATTGCTGCTACACAGGTCTCACTTTGTGTAGTCTTCTCAAATGTCAGTGTATCTTTGTTTTGCAGCTGACTTCTGGGAAACACTGGGGGGTAAGACAGAGTACCAGACCTCAGAAAGACTGGAGAGTCAGACCATGACTCACCCTGTTCGTCTGTTTGGATGTTCCAACAAGACTGGCAGGTTCATAGTAAGTATTTCATATATTGTGAACAGTTAAAACCAGCTGTGGTTTGTGTTTTATGCAGTGTTTCTTTGTCATTTCATTTTCCAATCAGTTGTTCTATCATCACTCCCTCACCTTAATAAGGTTTCTTTAATGTTTCCATTCTGAGCTGCGCTATTTGATTTGAATTCCTGTTCCCGTAAGGACCACTTCACGTGTGTCAGGTGGGATGTTACAGAGCAGCACTGTAACCAGTGTTTTCCCGTGCACAGATTGAGGAGGTTCCAGGAGAGTTCGCACAGGATGATCTGGCTGAAGATGATGTGATGCTGCTGGATGTGTGGGATCAGGTACACAGCTGAGATGCAGAAGATGTTGGATCATCTCTGGACAGACTGAATAGTCCCTCTAATACACACAGTCTTCTGTTGCAGGTCTTTGTGTGGATTGGAAAGGATGCAAACGAGGTGGAGAGGACTGAATCCGTCAAATCTGGTGAGCTTTTGGACTTGACAATCTGAGTAATGGGTCGGGGTTTGTTTTGTTGCTGTTTTCGGAGTGAATAGAAGAGTTACCTCATTCATTGTCATTCCTTGCACATAGCTGTTACTGTTGTAACCATGCCTCTCTGCCACCTCCTCAGCCATTCAGTACATAGAGACTGACCCAAGTGGCCGAGACAAACAGACTCCTGTGGTGGTGGTGAAACAAGGCCATGAGCCCCCCACCTTCACAGGCTGGTTCCTGGCCTGGGACCCCACCCACTGGGACTCTGTCACCAGGAGCATGAAGGCCATGCATGTTTAGATTTATATTATGCACATATAGATCAAGGAAAACTGAAATCTCTTTTATATTATCAGTGTAATCAAATAAATTAATTAATTATATTGATGAATGTTTTCTATGCAATGTACCCACCCACATTTACACATAACTCACTCTGATAAGGAACAATCAGTTTTCTTTTTGAAATACTGCACCAATTCACAATGAATCCCAAACTGTCAGAAGTTGCAGCAGATGTTTGGGAATAACCACTCCTTCCTGTAAACTTCTTTTTGTGACTTTTGCTTCCCAAAATAAATAAACATTTTTATTCGTCTTCCTGTCTCACTTGACACGACTGCTGCCACAACCCAGATACACAACTGCTGCCAGAACCCAGATGCACGACTCCAAGACGCGATATCAAAAGATAGACAAATGTATTGACACAAGTAACAAACAAAAATGACTCTTATGAAAAAACAAAGTAATAAACTCAAAATCACTCTAATGAGGAAAAGCACGATCTTTAGTCACAGGTTCATTAAAAACCTGACTGTAAAGCTACTAAATACACCCATATACACAGAAATTGATTTTTTTTTGTTTATTTTTTTGATTGATGGTTTGATTTGATGTTGATGTTGATGTTTGAATTGAATGTCTTTGAAATTGTGGGAGGAAACCGTAGCACACGGAGAAAACCCACACAGGCACGGGGAGAATATGCAAACTCCACACAGGAAGGCACCCGCCAGTTGGAAGGTTCTTCCCGTGAGGTGACAGTGTTAGCCACTGCACCACCGTGCCCGCCTTGAATGTCATAAACAGATGTTGAAATGGTTTTATGTGTCGTGATGGAATATGTTGATGTTGATGGTGATGGTGGTGATGATGATAATGCCAATTGCGTAAGTGACAAGGACGTAAATTTTGAGTCTGTTGACCCAATTTGGTTTTAGTCGTCCTAATTACGCTTGTATGGATTCTTTAGAAAGTCAAATGTTTTTGTCCAGACAGAAATCTTCTTTGCTGTCTGTGGGAGTTTGAGAGCCGATGCACTAGGGGTGGACTCCTGCTGCATCTGCGGCTTCTCCTCTGGGACGTCAACCTCCATGGGTGTGACAGAAGGTTGAATAGGGGTCGGATCCTGCTGCTGGCTTGGCTCAGGCCCAGCGTTTCTGAGAGGCTGACAGTTTCTGTTAGCCTGGAGCTGAGTGGAAAGCTCCGAGTTGAGTGGCATCTGATTGTTGAGCTGAGCTCTCAGCCACTCCAGCTCTCTCCGGAAACACATCTCCATCTCCAGGGCATTTTTCTGCAGAGAACTGATTTCCTCCACCATCTTTTGACGGAGGGCATCACGCTCAGAAGTCAAGCCCTGGATCAGGTGACGGCCCTCTGCCACGGTGTCTGCGTGAGACTTGATTTCCTTCTGAAGCTCACGCTGAAGGGTTTCAGCCTGCTGTCTGACAGTGATGACTTCTGTCTCATATCTTTGGCCGATCTCTTGGTATGAAGCCTTTGTTCTCTCCAGTTCATCTTGAAGACTCTTCATCCTCTCCCTTTCCACCTGGAGCTCAGCTGCAAACTTGTTCTGGCTGAAGGTACGTGTCAAGGCCAGCTCCTCGTGTTCTTTTTGAAGGAGCTTGTTGCGCGTTCTCTCCTTCTCAAGCTCACACTTAAGGATGTCAGCCTGCTGTCTAACAGAGATGACATCACTTTCATATTTCAACCTGAGCCCCTGGTGTGAAAGAGTGACTGTCTCCAGTTCTTCTTGGAGAGGTTTGTTCTTTTCCCTCTCCACCTGGAGCTCAGCCATGAACCTGTCTTGACTGAGCTGATGTGCCACTCGCAGCTCCTCATACTCCTTCTGAAGGAGTACCCTGTGCTTGTTTTCCCTCTCCAGCTGACTCTGGAGGCTTTCAAGCTGCTGCCTGGCATTACTGGCATCCATTTCATACCTGAGTTTGAGCTCATGATATGAACGAGTTGTCTGCTCCATTTCCTTTTGGAGAAGCTCATGCTTTTCTTTGTCCACCTGGAGCTCAGCTGTGGTCTTTTCCTGGCTGATGAGATGTGCCACTTGCAGCTCCTCGTAATCTTTGTGCAGGTCTTTCTTCTTTTTCTGCTTAGTAAGGTCTCTCACCTTAGTGGCAATCCTTGCAGCGCTGAGAGTTTCTGCGCTACTGTATTTTCTCAGCCTCTCGAGCTCTTGTTTCACTTCTTTTTCCCTGTTGATGTACATTTCTTTCAGGGTTTTCTGTCTTTGCCATTTTTCTTTCATTTCTTCAAACTCTGCGATTCTCCTCTCAGTCTCGCAATGATGGTTGGACCTCTCCTTGCTCAGCTTTTCATGGAGCTCTCTAACTTGTTGACGAAGTGCATCGCACTCCCTCAAAAGGCTCTGCCGAGACCTGAGTGAGACCTCTCCTCTTGAGGTCGTCCTGAGCTCTGCTGGCTCTCGATGGCGTTGATCGCGCTCCTGCACAGTGCTCTGTCGAGACCTGTATATGGTGCGCGGCAAGAAGATCCTCTGGGGATCTCCTGAGTGGTTTGCTTGCTGCATTTGTGTGGATGATAAAATCAGTCCCAAAGTAATGCTGTGGTCTATAGTTGCAGTTTGCCTCCGATTAACAGATGTCGTCTGTATCAGTGGTCTGCCACTTGAAGATTTTCTTTTCCTTCACTTTATCACACTGGTGTGACGTGTTGAAAGGTTAGAAATGGTCTGACTGTATAAACAGTGGATATCCTATTTACTGACTTTTGTGAAAGTGACATCATCACAAAAGTGACATCATCAGTATAGATATTCCATGACCTCATATGTTTCCTTTGATGTTGCTCTGATATTTAAGGTTACATTGTATCTTATAGTCAAGGTCATTTTGATGTTTACTGTTCCATTTGGTTTTCCTACACGTTCCTTTGTAAAGAATTCTTTTTTTTTTTTTTCATTTTTCTTCCATCTTGTTTTTTTCGTGGCAAATAACTAATTTATTCACGGCGGAAAAAATCCTTAAAAAACAAAATATTCAACTCAGTTTGGACATTCCAGCAGTTACTCTTCACGTTCATATATATTTCATGCTCTCTAATGTTTTCAGGGCAATTTTTCCCATGAAATGAATGGAAAGAATGATTAAAGAAAGAAACATTCCGCCATGTGGAATGGAATATATGATATTTTTTTTTAAACATCATTCCTGTACACTTCTTTTTCAATACCATTGTAATGAAATCAGAACTTTAGTTTCAGTTTCTCTCCTGTTTGCACTGCTACAGTTTCACCGCAGAGGCAACCTGGCTGTCTGTGTAAGTGCTGGGAGGCACACTTTGCTCCTTCTCCCCCTCTTTCGATGTTGTACCAAGAATGTTTATTTCATTTTTGTATTGTAGTTTCTGAACATTCTACCTGATAAAAAGAATTAGTTTTCATTTGTTCTCGAGAGATAATTTGGTGCACCCCTTGGTACACAATCCTGACATGACAATGTATGGGGAAAATTTATTTTGTTACTGTTCTATTGTTTCTGAACAAAAACTTTAATTATGATGATAAAGTTTTTCTATAAACGTTCAGATCATCCAGATTTAGCATTTTGATCATGCATCCAGCTTAATTATTAAAAAGTATCAGTATTGGTATCGGCGATACTGGCCCTGTATTTACTTGGTATTGGATCGATACCAAATCTTGCAGTATCGCACAGCACTAGTTGTAAAGAAAGGCTGTGATTGTATTTCCCGGGATGTTGAGCTATTCCTTCATTTTCTATGTTAGACCAGGTGCAAGGAAACCATGTCAGCCAGTGTAGGTTTGTGCTTGGAAACGCTTCATTTTGCATTGAAAGGCACTTCATAAAACATTTATAACACACTCTAACCCTCATGTTGTCTTCCCATTGATCATGCAACTTTTGTCCTCCCAGGTCAATATTGACCCATGCTGGTTTAAAACTCAATGGATTTATGACTTATAACTGTTGGGCTTTATAGGAGCAGGTTTGGTTATTAGCACTAATTAATAATTATCAACGATAATTAATAATTATCAGCGATAATTATTAATTATCGCTGATAATAATAATTATCAGCAATAATTATGAATTGAAAGAATATTATTATTAATAAGAAACAATAATTACAGGGCGCCACCCTGGTATCAGGGACCAATAACCAACCTGAAACTTCAGTCTCAAATACTTTCGCTTACAGATATCAGTATCTGGGAGGTACTGATATGCATAAGACGAACAAAGAAGGTGTGAATCCGAGCACTGACTCTTTTAACCAGCCTTTACAACAACACTCGTACAAACAATGCAGACAACTTCTCTTTAAAACATAACAGAATTTATTAAAATCAATGATGTCAATTAGCAATTGATAACACTTCAATCAATAAACATCCATTATCTATCTACTCTAAATTCTGCACAAGCGTGTGTGTGTGTGTGTGTAAAAGAGGAGGGGTGAGGTTGTGGGCGTAAGGGAGGAGAGAGAGTACGTCACGCACGGGTTTCGGTCAGGAGAAATGACCGTGAAGTTTGAAAAAGACAACGGCTAGTGGCATCTATGAGCTTAGCCTGTGTGTCTCTGACAATGAGATTTAACCAGTGTATACCCGGTGTGTATGTGCGTGTAGTTAAAGGGGAAAGAGGGGAAAACACAGCATCAATTGAGCAATTGGCCAGTTACCAGTGACGTGGACAGGCCAACCACTGTCCACGTCTTATTCTTAGAATGTGTTAAGCAATGTGTGTGAGAGTTGTTTCTTGGGCATGTATCTACTGCAACAGACCTAACTAACAAGATAGAGAAGTTCCATCTGTCTCATGGTATGCAAACAGTTCCATCCAGTCATGTTTATCTTACAGTTCTGGACCCCTCAAGGACATACACTGTGTAATATGAGCTCAGTGGAAAAGTGTAAAACAGGAACATAGGTTCAGTGGAAAAGCACAGGATAAGGATACATGATGTCTTAAAACGAAGCCGATTATAACAGACCGAGGTACGCCCGATCAGATAAATCAAATAAACAAATGCAACGCTTGGTCCGTTATTTCAAAGCAGGACTCGCAGTCCGCTAACTTCACTTGTATAGCGAAGATTATAAAGAAAACACACTTAATAGCTACCTCTGCCCAGATCAAGCCTCTTACATGCCTATGAAGCAGGGAGTGAGTGTGGGATCTGTCTTTGGGTCCGGGTCGGTTCCTTGGCTCGGATGACGACAGTGGGCCGTGCCGTTCCCCTGCTGAAAAAAACAGCTTAGAACAACCAGGCTGGTCAGGCTGGTCAACCAGCTAAACCAGCTCAGGCTGGGCTGGTTTGCTGATTTAGAGGGGTTTTGGACACAGCTGGTCACCATTGGTGGTTCACTGGTGAAAGTGGCATGATCTTGGTTGCAATAGCTTGATGGCTAAACTGGTTAGAGACGTAGTAGCTCACGTGAGAAAACTGCACTGCAGACTGGGTTTGTGGGCCCAGTGCTTCAAAAATGTTTAAAACTTTTTCACAACAATTCTAAATTTTGTACATAAAGCGCTGTCTGTTACACATTTCTGTTACAAATTGTGTTCAACTAAATAATAGATTTTACTTTAAACCTCTACTAACCTGTGTACAAATCTCTGAATGTTCTGAAACCTGAATGGATGCATGTTATTTATTGTCTGTAAAAATACTACACACATATCAAATCATTAAAGACAGAAAAACTATTTATTACACACTTAATAAATTAACATTAGTCAAACAGTAACATTAAAAGTAAGCACTCTTGAAAATTAAGGGAGAAAAAAAGACAATAATTAGTTTTTTTATTCCTCTAATTTGTGCACTGTGATACAAAAAAGGTAAAACAAAATTTTACTAAAATTGCACTTTATGTGGATCATATACAATGCAAAAGTCTTTAAAGTAAAAAAAAACCTACCTCTGTATTTCATCTGCCTTCAATGTTTTCATGTAGTTTTGAATTTGCTAGTTTAAGATGACATTCTGTGTAGGGAGATGTGCAGCGTACCTTTGAAGGTTTCCAACTTGTGTGGCGTTAACGGAGGCTTTGCTTCAGTTTTTTTTTGTTGGGCATTCCTTCCCAGACACACTTCTTCCCTTCAGCTCCACTGTACCCCAAATGGCAACAGCCAACTCTTTTACAAAGAGTGAGTCTTTGGATGTAGAATTAATTTTTCTCCACACCTCCTCCCGCAGCCAGATTTCTCTTCCAATGTGTATCTGAAAAAAGTGGGGTTTTTTAAAAAAAAAAATAAATACATACATAAATATGTGTGTGTGTGTGTGTGTGTGTGTGTGTGTGTGTGTGTCTCACAACGATAAAATCAGCAATCAAGGTCTTTATGTACTGAAACTTAACATAAAAAGTTGTTTGGTAAATTGATCATTTAAATACAGTTAATAACGGTCTTATATTTGTTAGGTAAACGGAACGATGACTTCACTTGCTATTACATCACTGTAAAAAATGTACCTTCCCATCCTTTTTTTCCAAAAGGTTTGGGTAATGCTTCAGCTGAAGCGGCTCCCTCTCTAATGTGGGGTGGTCAATTTCTGCCGTTGTCAAGGGAGCAATGGCTGGCTCACAGTTGTGCAAGGTCACTGATTCTTTCCCTGGAGAATATAGATATTGTAGATACAACACAAAGAAGGGGTAACAGAACATCAGTCCAATAATGTAGTAGCTGATACTGAAGTAGCAATTCTAAAAGCTAAACTGACCACTACCATTATGCCTCAAACTAATTTTCACAATGTACTCACTTTGAGAAAAGACATGTTGCAGCAGCTGATCAAGATTGCTTTGCAATTTTAGGTTTGCCTCTCTGTAAGTGGCCACCCTCCTGTTCCACCAACCACATAGGTACAAATGTTAACAAAAAATGTCCACCACTTTCATAGAACTATATTAAAAACAAGCTTTTGTACCATGAAACAATAATATGTCACCATTCATGTTTCAAATGCCCAATTAGACCCTTTGTTAGATTTACCTGTGTTTAAAGCTTTTTATGTAGTTTCTGTGTGCTACAGAAATAACCTCTTTTTGTACATTTTTTAAATTTTCTTACTTTTGTTTGTAGTGGTCCAGGTCTTGTTGTAAAACCTGTTGTTTTCTTTTCAGTTGCTGGTACTTCATTTGTAGTTCATTGTGAACCTTTTGGGGAACCACTCCTTCATCCTCATCACTGTCAGAAAAAATGTCCTGCAGTGTTTCCTACCTCTTTCTTTTTTTCCCATTAGTGAACAGTGGCGAATTTTTCTTCATCGCTTTCTTTTGAGCCAAGATTTGCATCAGGCTTTTCCTTTTTTCCCCTTCCTCTGTTGCCTTAATTGCTTTCTATAAAAATGGGAAAAAACAAGTGATATTGCACCTGATGGAATAAGAAATGGTACATTACAAGACAAGATGGCAGAAAGCATTGAGTAGCATAGATGTATCAGACTTAATAAGAGTCAATGTGAAAAACGTGACCCTTTCTTTTGTGTAAAAAATAACATATAGTTATTTTGCAGCACTGAAACAATTAAATACATAGTATTCTATGTTTTTGTTTTACCGCTGATAATCATTTCTCATAGAATCAATGTTTTTCAAATTATGTCTTACATCCCATGTTATAAGTTCTTTCCAAGATGCTATAAAAAACAACTTGGAGAAACTTGTAAGTTGCTGATGAACACTGATGTTATATTGTTGGAAAATTACACCCAAAGGTAAAATAACGTATGAATATGAATGCCAAGAAAAGGGAAGTGTTGCTTGTATTTAAACAGTAGTGAACTAAGAAAGGTGAGATGTCAGACTGTAAGTGAATGCTACACCAAAATGTTCAAACCAACACTTTTCAACAGTAATTTGGATAGTCCATTACAATAGTATAACTGTGACAGAGAGTGAATTCACCATGATAAACTGCCTCTCTCCAGCAGAATTCCAGGTGTCTCCACGTTGAATGTCAAACCCTAATAATATTAGATACTAATGGCAGACTAAAAGCTATGAATTCAACAGTCTTAGAAAAGTATTATTCTGAGAGCCTTGGATAAGTGGATAAGTCTTTAATTTTATTTATTGTCTTTTTATTTTTGTTTATTACGATTATTATTTTTGTTAGGATTTTGTCGTTTTACAGGGTTCTGTTAAACACTTTGTGCTCCTCATGTGTGTCTCTGATTATTATTGAAAATGCAAACTTGTATCTGACGCCTGAACGCACCATACCCCTCCCACCAGTGTGAGATCAAAACGCGACGTGAGGCGCTACAGTGTGAGACCGGTAGTACTCTTCCGAGCGCAAGTTGAAAATAAATAATACATACTGCTTTCTTTTTTAAGCTCTCCTTTTCCTTGGGTGTCCATTGAGTCCCTTGAGTGTCGTCTTCCGAGTGGACTTTAGGCACTCTTATCCTTTTTGGAGGATTATCAGTCGACTCTTCAATTTCCTCCCGGGTCTCTGTGAAAAGGTAAGTGTAAATGTTGCTAACGTTAATCGTCTATGTTAGCTTAATAGCTATCTCAGTAAGCTAAAATCCGGTTAGCAAGTAAAATATATATAGCAAGCTATGACTAACGGCTCGCTAACGGTTGCTAGCTAAGCCAGTTTCATAATCTCCTCTTTGGTTGCCATTTCAAGATAAGTGGTAACGTCGCTAATATTAATCGACCTTGTTATCTTGCCACTATCTCATTTACCTAAAAACAAATTAGCAGGAAAAAATACATTAGATAACATTATCTTGTTTAACTAAGCGACGTTAGCTTAGCATATGATGGTTTTGTGTCACATTAGCTACGTACCTTTTACCAGAAGAACCTGACCTTTAAAGTAGTCATCTTCCCACAGTATTGAATAAAGAATGTCTCGCTGGTATGTTTTCGGATCAAATTTTTTTAAATATGTGAAGTAGGAACAATAGTTTTGTATCCATCCGTGTATTTAACGTAGGCGAACATCGTAACCACCCCAGCTCGGTTTGGCGCCGTTGGGCTGTCTCCAGCTCGCGCTAGCCGTTGCTCTTGGGCACGAGTCAGAGAATTAGACTGTTCTGCTCGTGCTTTGCCTGTATTAAAGGCTGTGGGAGACATAAAGGTGTAATAAAGAAGGCAGTACACAACTGACAACAGAGACCTACACTGTTATTGTCTTATTATTGCTCCTAAGTACCAGGTCTCTTCTTAACTTTGTATAGGTGAACAGTGGGCATTTACATTAATTCCCACTGCTATGATTGCATTTCATGTTGATGGTGATGAATATCATAATATTAAGAGAGAAATGCAAAATCTAATATAAAATGTTTGTGACATTGATAATACATACCTGACAGATGTGATGTGTCCCATGTTGCGTCCTCATTTCTGCCTGTGTCATTCTCCTTGGAGAGAAGGCAGAAACTCTTCTGACATTATTTTGTAGGATTTTTTTTCAGTCTGATCATGACACATGTTGATTAAGCATATATTGCTTTTAATGTTGTTACTGGTGTGCACTGATGTCACATATTTAACCAGTAATGCAGTTGATGAGAATAACCATAATTTGTCTTTTACTAAACAGTGGCCACTGTATGTGCTAAATTATAAGCCAGAATAAGATATTTATATTATATGCCTGTAACATTATTTTGCTGTTTAGATGCCAAAACGAAAGTTCAAAGAATACCTGGAGCCTTGCAGTAGCTCGGTCATACCAAGGTCTACTCTGAGAAGAACTTGTCAACACAAGACTGCAATTCAGGTATGTATGCCATTTGTACATGTGGCATTATGTCTTTCATATTACCCTGATCTTGTAAATAATGCCAAAGTATTGGGAAGATACAAGCTATTTAATGACTTGTTAAAGGTATATGACACGTTTGTCATGTGTAATGTATGTGTGATGTCTTTTAAGCATGATGAGATGCTAGCAAATGAAAGTGAATGACCTTAATAACACAGTTCATGTAAGCTTCTCTAAATGTAGCTGCGTTAACCCCACACTACTGTGAAATGTGTGGAATTCAGCTCTTTTACAAAATGGTAGGTTGTTCAAGTTCAAATTTGGGAGTTAGTATGAAAATGCTGGTTTATCCCTTAAAATGATATATCCTATATTTTTCTTGTTGACCCAGACTTTCCAATTTTATCAGATCCTAAAAACCTGTCCCACACATTCAATTCAGATGGGTCACCTCTCTACAAGTTATCCAAATTTTCAATCTGGCCTATTCACCTTCACCTCAAAGAGCTGCCACCAAACATTAGGTTCAAATATGTGATAATGGCCGGTTCAATGTAACTGCTATGCAGACAAGTAAATGGTATTTAAACAGTGTTTCAGCATGCTACAAGCAACAGAAAATTTCACAAGGCATACTATTTTAAAGATGGCGTCTGCAAAGACTTTTCCCCTGTACACTGTATTGTTTCTTGGTTTCGAGAACAGTGATGATGGATGATTTTCAGCCTGAATTTTCTGGTTCTGCTTTTAATCATATATATCTAATATGTGTCTCATAATATATGTATTAATATTATCATCAGTTTGATTTATTTAATGGTCAATGGAACAACTGTTGTGGATCCAATCTGAAGTATACTAGTATATAGATATGAGAGTTTTTTAAAATCTTTTTTCTTTTAGTGAAAAGAAGCAATTGGGTCTTGAATTTTGTCTAACTTATGATGTGTCTTGTTAAATAGTTCTACTGTGTGACAATTTGGTTTAGAACTAACTATTAATTTCTACCCATTCAGTATTTTTGTATGAAATTAAATTACTATTGAATCTTATCAATTTATGAAATGGACTCAGCATTAACAAGGTTTTTCTGTTAAAAATAGCTGCAAAGCAATTTAATTTTTTCACTAGGGGCAAGTCGACTTGGGTTGAAGAAAGATGCAGCGGTCCTTTCTTCCTTCTGCAAATACTTTGTTGAGGCGGCGACAATTGTGGCGGCGGTCAAGTAATTCTCCGCGGTCAGCGGGAATTAGCAGCGAGTCGACTTGGGTTTGAAGACGCAGCGGTCCTTTCTTCCTTCTGCAGGTACTTTGTTGAGAGCACTGGCGGCGGTTGATCTGCAGTCTTTGATCTGTATGAGACTTCAGGTTGTAAAATTTGGGGGCCTGTTGTCTGTATGAGGCCCAACATAACTTTTTTAAATTTTAATTTTCATCAGAGAGGACAGGAGCGTGAAAGTTTTGCTGGCGTATATTTTCTGAGTTACTTTTCTTCAACAGTTCATCATTGGATCATTTGTTTTAGTCTCTGTTGTTTTTAGCCGCAACAGTAGCCCATGTTGCAAATAGGATAGAAACTCAGCTTGTTTTCAAGGTGACTTTAAAGTTGCTCCAGGCATGCATACACATATGCTGTGTTAGCAAGTTATGTCATATTTTTACCTTTATTATTTTTGCATTTACACAGCGTGTAATATCCTCCTGACTACCAGGAAAAAAATATTGTCCAATACAATTTTTTTTAAATTCCCCAATATTTGTAAGGTACCAAAGCCGCACCCCTTCACATTTGGTATCACTGAAAAGCCCTAAATGTCCTCTATAGATAGCAAAAGGAGTTAATTCAGTAGTATAAAGTGGGTGGGAGATATTCAGGTTTAAACATGTCCTCCACAGAGGACAAATTTGAACTACTGGTAATCAGGAGGTTAATCCAGAGCTTAATGCAGTATGAAACATTCAGCTGTTTTATTCTGTAGTACAGCTTCACAGATCCTCTAGCATTACAGGAGACTGTTGTTGTTTTAGTTTTCATCAGTGCATGAACTGGGTGATCCATTTGGTTGGGACAATCTACAAACCTTGATGACCACGTGTAAAACAAACTAACTGCTGCTTGAGGGGTCTAATGTATCTCCCCCTTATGAGAGACAAGGTCCTACTTGATTCACAGGTTCTTTAACCCTCTGGAGTCCTGGGTATAATTGGCCGTTTTTGACTACTTTTGATTTTACCTTTATATTTTATAAGTTGTTTACCTTTCCTTGCTTGGTATCATTTTTTTCAGCACAACCTCACCTGTGTGAATTTACAGTTATTTTTTAATTTTGACATACTGTATTAACACACTGGACCTAAAATCATACAAAAAACACAAAATCCGAGTAGGAAAAAGCTACATTCTTTACTGTAAAAACCACACAGGGACATGTTGAACAAATCGTTTTCATAACTTAGAATGCAAATATAAATAGTAAATTTCAGAAATGTATGTAAAAATTTAACAAACAACAAAGTTCTATACAACTATTTACATTAAAATGCATGTAATATCTCAAACTATTTACAAAACAATCAGGTGTCATAATAAAATGCCACAATGGCACAAATTATTTGTGCCACTCCAAAAAACAGTTCCTGTCCACTGCAAGACAGAGAGGCACATCACAGACTTGACACCTCCAGGGTGTGTCATGCCTGCTGTTGTCCACCTGGAGGCAACGCTGGCATTTCAGTTGGTCTTTTGTGACTTTTTGCCCAGCATCTGGGGCTGTGGCTATGGGCACAGGAACATGAGCAGCGTTCCTGTTCTGGGGAACACCTGTTTTGTCCACTCCACAAAGCTGACACACCAGCTCCACCATGAAATCTTTGTGTGTCATCGGCTGCACATTCTTGGCGTTGCTCATCTCACAGTGCAAGATGAATGCATTTGTTGTCGCAATGTCCAAGAAGTGCAGCAACATGGTCCTGTACCAGCGAGCAGTTTTTCTGTGGGTGGAGTAGTATTGTATGAGCTGGTCTGACAGGTCAACTCCACCCATACACCCATATTTTTATTATAGGCCATGATGGGTGTGGGACAGTGAATATCTCTCACAGCCCAGCGCCCATCTCCTGCCTTCACCCTTCTCTGCACCGTCTCGCCTGAAAATGCAGGGTGGATGGTGGAGCACACAGACAACTCCAGCATGTCCATCCACTTAACAAAAACCTCACAGATCCCCTTCCACTTTTTTTGGTGAGAGGATTTGCCTTCCCTCTGGGGCATCCTTTCCTGCTCTCCCTGTAGGTGCCACATGCTCCAAACTTCATTCTAGCCAAGTCCATGAACAGTTTGGGGCTTGTGTAAAAGTTGTCCATGTAAATATGATACCCAGTACCAAGAAAGGATGGCTGTATGAGGTTCATGACCACATCATAAGACAGCCCATGCACACTAGCAGTTCCACTCTTTCCAGTATAGATGCTGAACCTAACAGTGTAGCCACTGCTCGACTCAGCCAGTACAAACATTTTCACTCCCCATTTGGTTGGCTTGTCCTTCGTATATTGGGTCATGCCAGTTTTTGATTTTGTAGCCACCATCCTTTCATCCACTGCCAGCTCCCTCCTCGGGTGGTAATAAGCCTGGCAGGCATTGAGGATGTCATCATAAAGAGGTCTGACTCAGTTTGTCATGGCCTGGTGTCCCCTTCTTGTGGTCATTTTGTACATCTTCCTCAGGATCACTGAGGTGGATGTTCCAAAATATGGACCAGAACCTGTCTCTTATCATCACTTTTGCTGGAAGGGGCACAGACAAAATATGATTCTGTCTCCAGTAGTCTTGGAGACTTGGCAGGGACACCAATGACATATAGATCAGGAGACGAAAAAAACTTGTGCAGATCTTCTGTCTCTATGTCAGTCCATTTGTTTTTTTGCAGCATTTTTGTTTGTGTTGGTGCAGATTGTCCTCATTGTGTCAGTGGCAAAAAACAAGAGAAAAAGGTCTTTTGGACTATGGGGGGAAAGTGTCTCTAGTTGGACTCCTGGTGCTCTCCGTGGCTGGAACCTGCTTACAGCTGGGGCAGTGTCAGCATCCTCCTCTGTCTTCCAGGGCTCAATGCTGAAGTGGGGCTGTGCTGCAGGAGCCGATGGAGATCTGGACCTGTTAAATGTCCCATGACGTCCCTCCCTCTGTGCAGACCTCCGGGTCACAGTCTGTGAGCACGTCGGAGAATTAGCACTACAATATGCTTTATTGTCATTGAAGGCATAAAAAATTAAAAAATAATTTAAAAAAAAGGGATTACCTCTTCCTCTCTGGTGTCATCCAACACAAAAGATGGTTCATCCTCCTCATCGTCAAAGTCCTCGCTCTGTGGCTCAGACTCTGACACCTGCTCACCATTAGCATCAAGCTCAAAGAAGAGCTGTACCGCTTGCTCCACATTCAGCAATCGCCTCATTTTGACAGACAAAACAAAAAAACCACGACACTACACACTAAACTAACTAACTATACAATACAACCACATCAAATGTCACAAATCTATAAAATATCTAAACTATGCTATCGCTATCAAATACCAATGCTGTTTCTCTATCGCCGCCGTCAAACCCACAACCTTCCCCTCGCCCTCAGCAACCAAATGAACCGCGCTGCCATATAGATTTTTGATTGGTTTATGTGGTGTATTTTTCCATCAATAGGAAAGGGGGTGTCGTATTTCTTTGCTTGCAAACTCGATCCTGCAGCCGGCAGATCGCTTTCCTCAGAATCACCCATTTTTTACCGTGACTTCCCACATCAAACGTGCACCAAACATGATGACAATATTCGGGAAAAAACACAGCGTAAATAACCCTATAATGCCATTCGTATCATATTTGCTACATGAGTTTCTGAGACCTCTATCTCATCAACATGATCAATACTTGCCTTAAAAACCTGTTGTATGTGATCTGATACTTGTATTCTGCCCCCTGATGGACTATCATGCCACTACAGGCAGCTTAAGTTTCGTTTTGGTCATTTAAAACATGGCTGCTCCCAGTAAATCATCCACTCACTTTTTTCAGGAAAATCATTACTAATTTTTGAGATGTTACGGTGAGAATAACATCAAAATTCTAAGTCATTTTTAAAATAAGTATTTTCTCCATTGAAAGAATGCATATTTATTAAGTAACTCATTCTTTATATTACAATTAAATCGTGTTAAAATGTCTGTATCAAATTTGATACTGCAGGTATAAAATGTGCTTTTTCCCCAAATTGTCATTTCACATTTTTGTAATTTAATCTACATAATGCTTACTAAAATACAAACACACACTATTTTGATGACTTAATTAATCTAATTAATCACTGAAATGCCATCTTTAAATACATTTTGAGTATTTCCACAATAACAATTCCTCTGAAATAATGTCTATGCTATATTGACTTATATGTCTATTTTTAGATGTCAAAAAGGCTAGAGGAAGAAGAGAGAAAGAGAAAGCACATTGAAAATGTCATCAACATGATAATGGATGGCAATACAAGTGACATAGAGCAGTTGGCAGAAGATGATGAGGATGAGGAATGGACTCCTCAGGACATGCATGAAAGTTCAGATAGCACTGATGAGGAAGACAAGCAAGAGGAAAGTGTAGCCCAGACAAGCACAGACATTGAGGTTCCAACAACAACACAGGACACAATCAGAAAGGAGTCAGTGAAGGGCAATGCAAAAAGGAGAATACAGATGGAAAAAAATACAATATGTGTTGACGAAGGGACAGAGGACAGGTGTGACTGGACACCATACATGTATTTCAAACAGTTTGTCACTGATGAAATGTTACAGGAAACTGCAGAACAAACAAACCTGTACAGTGTGCAAAAAGAGGGCAAGTCAGTAAACACAAGTGCCAAAGAGATAGAGCAGGTTCTAGGCATGTACATGCATATGGGGTTAGTACAGATGTCCAGTGTGAGAGCCTACTGGGAGATGGAGACAAAGCTCCCTGCAGTTTGTGATGTGATGTCTCGAGATCGATTTCAGAAATTGCTGACACTGTTTCACTTTCAGGACAACTTCACTGTCTCTGATGATGCAAAGAAAGATAAACTGTGGAAGCTCAGGCCATGGTTACAAAAACTGCGAGAACATTTTCTCTGCATACCTCCTGAAGAGTGCCATGCAGTTGATGAAATTATTTTCCTACATGGGAAACCCCACAGAGATGCAAGCACTGCACGGGCAATCACTTTTCACATGTCTACTGTGGGAAGTGTAAGGTGCATCTTTGCCTGAACAAGGACAGAAACTGTTTTTCCGCCTACCACAAAGTGAAATAAAAAGGCTGTAAAAAGTGTTATGTGAAAAAGAAAAAAGAGGAAAAACTTCAAAACATGTTCTATAATTTCAAAATGTTATGTAATGTTATGTTATGTTACTCTTTTTTTTGGTCTAAAATTAACATTGTTGTGAGCAAAAAGTTGCCAAAAGCGCCCACTGTATCAAATGCGATACAAAAAATATCTCATAAACAACATGATATAGCAAAAAAAAAAAAACACCTCAGTTCCAAAAAATCAGAATTTTCTGGCTATTTTTTGATGGGTCAGGTCTTACAGGGATGACTCATCATAATTCTGGTTTTACTTGGCCTATCAACACAATTTAAAAACTAGTATAGAGTTTGAAGTCCGCACTTTCAACACAAATTGATTGCAGCGCTCAGTGAGGCTGCATCTTGCCGCTACGTCGTCTTAAATCGGTCATGTAATTTTGACGCGCCGGCGTGTCCGTCGACTCCAGAGGGTTAAAAACCTGACTGTAAAGCTACTAAATACACCCATATACACAGAAATTGATTTTATTGTTTATTTATTGATTGATGGTTTGATTTGATGTTACAATTGAATGTCTTGAAATTGTGGGAGGAAACCGTAGCACACGGGGAAAACCCACACAGGCACGGGGAGGACATGCAAACTCCACACAGAAAGGTACCCGCCAGTTGGAAGGTTCTTCCCGTGAGGTGACAGTGTTAGCCACTGCACCACCGTGCCCGCCTTGAATGTCATGAACAGTTGTTGAAATGGTTTTATGTGTCATGTGATGGAATATGTTGATGTTGATGATGGTCAATTGCGTAAGTGACAAGGATGTGAGCATACGCTTGTATGGTTTCTTTAGAAAGTCACGTGTTTTTGTCCAGACAGAAATCTTCTTTGCTGTCTGTGGGAGTTGGAGAGCCGATGCACTAGGGGTGGACTCCTGCATCTGCGGCTTCTCCTCTGGGATGTCAACCTCCATGGGTGTGACAGAAAGTTGAATAGGGGTAGGTTCCTGCTGCTGGCATGGCTGGTCCTTGGGTGTCTTCTCAGGCCCGGCTTTTCTGAGAGGCTGACAGTCATCTGTCTTAGCCTGGAGCTGAGTGGAAAGCTCCGAGTTGAGTGGCATCTGATTGTTGAGCTGAGCTCTCAGCCCCCCCAGCTCTCTCCAGAAACTCTTCTCCATCTCCAGGGCATTTTCTGCAGAGAACTGATTTCCTCCACCATCTTTTGATGGAGGGCATCCTGCTCAGAAGTCAAGCACTGGATCAGGTGACGGCCCTCTGCCATGGTGTTTGCGTGAGACTTGATTTCCTTCTGAAGCTCACGCTGAAGGGTTTCAGCCTGCTGTCTGACAGTGATGACTTCTGTCTCATACCTTCTTCCCGTGAGGTGACAGTGTTAGCCACTGCACCACCGTGCCTGCCTCAAATGTCATGAATAGTTGTTGAAATTGTTTTATGTGTCATGTGATGGAATATGTCAATGTTGATGATGGCCAATTGCGTAAGTGACAAGGATGTGAATTTTGAGTCGACCAAGTTTGGTTCTCGTCGACCTACTTCTTATGCTTGTATGGTTTCTTTAGAAAGTCCCATGTTTTTGTCCAGACTGAAATCTTCTTTGCTGTCCGGGAGTTGGAGAGCCGATGCACTAGGGGTGGACTCCTGCTGCATCTGCGGCATCTCCTCTGGGACGTCAACCTCCGTGGGTGTGATAGGAGGTCCAATAGGGGTAGGTTTCTGCTGCTGGCATGGCTGGTCCTTGGGTGTCTTCTCAGGCCCGGCTTTTCAGAGAGGCTGACAGTCGTCTGTCTTAGCCTGGAGCTGAGTGGAAAGCTCCGGGTTGAGTGGCATCTGATTGTTGAGCTGAGCTCTCAGCCCCTCCAGCTCTCTCCAGAAACTCTTCTCCATCTCCAGGGCATTTTTGACGGCCCTCTGCCATGGTGTCTGCTTGAGACTTGATTTCCTTCTCAAGCTCACGCTGAAGGGTTTCAGCCTGCTGTCTGACAGGGATTACTTCTGTCTCATACCTTTGGCTGATCTCATGGTGTGAAGCCTTCCACCTGGAGCTCAGCTGCAACCTTGTCCTGGCTGGAAGTATGTTTTGAGACCAGCTCCTCATGCTCTTTTTGAAGGAGTTTATTCTGCTCCCTCTCCTTCTCAAGCTCACAGTGAAGTATGTCGACCTGCTGTCTAACAGAAATGACATCACTTTCATACTTCAAATTGAGCCCCTGGTGTGAAAGAGTGACCGTCTCCAGTTCTTCTTGGAGACCTTTGTTCTTGTCCCTTGCCTCCAGGAGCTCAGCCATGAACTTGTCTTGACTGACTTGATGTGCCATTTGCAGCTCCTCATACTCCTTCTGAAGGAGTACCCTGTGCTTGTTTTCCCTCTCAACCTCACACTGAAGGGTTTCAAGCTGCTGCCTGACATTGATGACATCAGTTTCATACCTGAGTTTTAGCTCGTCATATGAAAGACTGATCTGCTCCATTTACTGTTGGAGAAGCAGATTCTTTTCTATGTCCACCTGGAGCTCAGCTGTGGTCTTTTCCTGGCTGATGAGATGTGCCACTTGCAGCTCCTCGTAATCTTTGTGCAGGTCTCTCTTCTTTTTCTGCTTAGTAAGGTCTCTCACATTAGTGGCAATCTTTGCAGCGCTGAGAGTTTCTGCGCTACTGTATTTTCTCAGCCTCTCGAGCTCTTGTTTCACTTCTTTTTCCCTGTTGATGTACATTTCTTTCAGGGTTTTCTGCGCGGCATGAAGATCCTCTGGGGATCTCTAGAGTCATTCACTTGCTGCATTTGTGTGGATAATAAAATCAGTCCCAAAGTAATGCTGTTGTCTAGCCCCTGATAAACAGTTGTCGTCTGTATCAGTGGTCTGACAATTGAAGATTTCCTTCTCCTTCAATTTATCACAATGGTGTGACTCGTTGAAAGGTTCGAAATAGTCTGACTGTGTAAACAGGTGCTATCCTATTTATTCACTTTTGTCTGATGATGTCACTTTCATTTTTTCTATCATCACGTTATTCATTTTTCCCATGAAATGAATGGAAAGAATGATTAAAGAAAGAAACATTCTGCCATGTGGAATAGAAAATATGATTTTTTTTTGCATCATTTCTGTAAACTTTTTTGTGACTTTTGCTTCCCAAAATAAATAAACATTTCTACTCGTCTTCCTATCTCACTGTTGGAAAGAAAGGGTGTGATTGTATTTCCCAGAATGTTGAGCTATTCCTTCATTTTCTGTGTTAGCCAGTGTAGGTTTGTGGTTGGAAATGCTTCATTTTGCATTGAAAGCCACTTCATAATACATTTATAACACACTTTAACCCTCGTGTTGTCTTCCCATCGACCATGCAACTTTTGTCCTCCTGGGTCAATATTGACCCGTGCTGGTTTAAAACTCAATGGATTTACGACTTATAACTTTTTTCACATTTTAAATTTCATCAGAGAGGACAGGAGAGTGAAAGTTTTTCCGGCATATATTTTCTAAGTTACTTTTCTTCAACATTTTGTCATTGGATTCTTTGTTTTAGTCTCTGTTGTTGTAATACTCTTTTTAGCCACAAGAGGCCGAAGTAGCCCATGTTGCAAATAGGACAGAAGCTTGTTTTCAAGGTGAGTTTAAAGTTGCTCCAGGCATGCATACATATATGCTGTGTTAGCAAATTATGTTGTATTTTTAACGTTATCATTTTTGCATTTAAACAGTGTGAAGTGAACGGCATGACTGCATGTAAATATGGATTTTACACTTTTTGTAGAAATGTTGAAGGCCCTTTTATCCCTATGGATATCACGTGGAGTCAGAGCATTTCAGATATCCAACATCCTTCCTTGAAGACTCTGGATAATCTACGCAGTTCTCCCTGATTGGCTCATTAGTCACTTGTCAGTTGACGTAAACGAGATCAGATGGTTCATCTACTGACAAGCAGAGAAACAATTTTGTGTTTTACATTCTCTGGCAAACACTCAAAGCAACATTCTAGCTAAGGAACGCGTATACAGTGCTGCATATTATTAGCACTTTAACTTCTGTATCTAAAATGTTGATTCTACACATATATAATCACATATAATCAATTAGAAGGGACAGACAAATACAGTTCAATCTAATCCAGTTAAGTTTTATTTATACAAATCGCAACTCAGATCTGTGTGCTGCAGGTGAAAACCTGCTAAAGGTTTCTAATGACAGTTATTTTTTGTAACCACTGTGTGAAACTGAGTGGAATTGTGTCTATCATCACAACGTTAAGGATCACATCTTCAACTGCCATTACCAGTATGAACCTGAATTGGGATTAAGTAATCTCTGTCTCTGGGACACAACAATGGCATGTTAGGGGCCAGAGGAATAAAACTTATGAGATTCATAACTAAAAGCACATGTACGCAGAATACAGATATATATAAGATATGCATTTATATGCTTAATTTTAGATTATAAATCTCAGAAACACTCAATTAAATTAGCTATCAGGCTCCTCTTCTGTGGAACCAGCTGTCAGTTTGGGTTTGTCTGCTGCCATTTATTATTATTGTATTATTATTATTATTGTACTGCTAACAGCAGCTATAATTAGGACTCTGTTGCTCTACGATTCTGTCAGTTTCATCTTTGTCTCTCTGTCTCTCTCTCTCTCTCTCTTTCCCCCCCACCGGTCAGGGCAGATGGTCGTCCACCCTGATCCAGGATCTGCCCAAGGTTTCTGCCTGTTAAAGGAAGTTTCTCCTTGCCACTGTTGCCAAGTGCTTACTCATGGTGGAGCTGTTAGGTGTAAATAACAGTAATGAGTGTGGTCTAGACCTGCTCTGTCTGTAAAGTGCCCTGAGATGACTTTGGTTGTGAATTGGCGCTACATAAATAAAACTGAATTGAATTGAATTGAATTGAATATGCTAATAGGAATTGGCAATGCGGTAATTTTACCTTGAAAGAAACGAAGCTAGGTTCCGATCTTAAATTAGTCCATTACTTTTTGGGGGATGTCTCTGTCTAAATGACAGAAACAGGTGATGTGCGCGTTCGCGTGACCGCGGCAGGCGTTGTTCACCGCCAATCAGACCCACGATCAGACAGCGAAATGAGGTTGCGTCAAGTCAGGCGACGTTAGGCAGAATGAGACCGGAAAATTTGGCATCAGCACTCCTCCGCAATAAAAGTGTTGAATTGGTTTTAAAGTTTTGTGGCCTCCACAGGCGGATGTGCGCGGATTAGATTGGAAATTAAATTAAACTATAATTAACTGCTTAATCCTGGATAGTTTAGAAACAGTCTTAAACGATTATATCTGACAACAGGGAGGTATTTAAGTTATTCCTTTGTCAGATTTAGCACAAAAGTAGGAAATGATATGTGGTTTGGAACTGCGCTGATTTGATTTCCTTAAGAGAAAAACACTTGAAACTCTGACTACAAGGGTATTAAAAGAAAAATCTACCCATATAACCTCAAAATCATTTTGAGGACACATGTCAACATAAAGCCTTTACCCACAATATGAAAACATTTTAAAGAGTAGCTATAATGGCACACAGTAAGTGTATTGGAAAAATAGATGTATATGGATAGACTGCTAAGCCCTCTTGTATCAACAACATGATTTAATGAATTGTTCTGTTTCATAGTAGATCCACATGGCTTAAATGCTGTGTGTAAAATAGAGTTAGTCAGCATTATATTTTATTTCTAATTATTTTTGTTGATTTAGCCATTCCTTCCATTTTTATAATTTGGATGCTGTTATCCATTTTACTTCACATTGTAAAAGATCACGGTGAAAGTTGCCTCTTAACCTTGATTATAGTAGATCAAGGCATAATCCATAATTGATGGAATGTGCTGACTTTAGAAAAAGTGTAGTGTGGTGCCCAACAACTGTTGGTAAATGATGTGAAACTTCAAAGAAAGAAAAAGAAAAAGATGTGGACTTTTGATTCTTTGTTCAATAGCGCAACATCTGCTTTATTTTGAAAAGCTTTACCGGAAATCGAATAATTTGTTGCGTCTTCCTTGGCGCCGCTGAGGAATAGAGAGGGAGTCCTTTCAGAGGGATGTCTCAATGGGTCTGAGGACATGATCGGCGGGGGAACAGTGAACGCAGCTCCCGTGGACATACTGTCAGTGTGCAATGGACTAACGTTGTCTGTAGAGGTGAGTGTGCTGTGGCGATGCTGTGGACGGTGCTCTTCAATGTAAAACCGCGATAACTGCCATCAGCATGACATTTTAACGTTATAGTCAGCTGAAACGAATTTATCTGAATGACAATGATATTGTTAACCATTGCTCTGTATGGTCATGGAACGTCACATGTACAGGACTGGCTGTCAGTCACACAGGGCCCAGTGAAGCCAGTTTAACTTTTAGGATTTGTACACACTTGTTGGCACTGTAGTCCGAATCGAGCCTGCTCTGGTTGCGTTGGACTACAATCCAGACTCCATAGAAAATGTCCCAAATTAACGCGGCCGATTTCTCTTCAGGTAAATGGTAATTTTACCTGTCGTTATTGATTTGAGTAGAGAGAAGTCGTATTCTCTATTAATCCCCAATCAATTCGGCTGAATCTATTGCATCAGGTAATATTTAATATCCAATAAATACCATCTGAAACAATTTAGCCGTTTACGGTGTCCTCACACAAGCGGTGTGCGGGAGCGGGAGTGGTCGCTGTGAACCCAAATTAAAAGTCAGGATGTAATTACTGTTTACTGCTTGAATTCGGACAACATGTGTGCCGAAGTTATCCAGATATTCCAGACGTGTTACAACCGTTGACTTATGTCTTGCGATGTGCGCGTGCTTGTTGCTGAGCATGACTTTATTAATTCACAGATTTTTAAAATTGAAATTCGCCGTTTTCCTTTAGCAAAGGAGAGTCTGTTGCCGAGCAACATATTTTTAAAGCTGTATGTCCATGTCAGCCTGCTCTGCTCTGTTAAAATAGCCCTCCTCTGATGTGTCCGTGTCACTGAATGAGGGATTTGGGTAAAACTGAAAAGCCTTCATCCTGTTGTTTCCTGATTTACTCTCTGAATAGAAATTAGCGTATGAAATCCCCGTTGGCCGCTGTGGCGCTACATGTGCAAATGGGCTGCCATCCACCCCGCTGCTTTATTCCTCATTCATCTCTCACCGCCACCATAATGTGGGGATGTGTAGTCCAGAGGAAGAGGGGGATACATTCACTTATTGGGTGCTTGGTCTTTTGTAAATCAATGGAGGGCTGGGTGTTTGTGTGCTTTGACTCATTATGCATACTGTGTTGACTCCCCCCAGGCTCCTGCTGCAGTCCCCGTGGAATAAAAGCAGCCAGGTCAATATTTGGTGACGATTCTTCCTGCTCTTGCATCAAGATGGGGAACGGAATATCAGACCACCGCTCCCTCTTCCCCTGTCTGCCTTCCTTCCAGGCGCTCCACATTGTCATTTTAGGACTTGACTGTGCAGGCAAGACCACCGTGCTGTACCGCCTGCGTTTCAATGAGTTTGTGAACACAGTACCCACTAAAGGTTTTAACACTGAGAAGATCAAAGTGCCACTTGGAAGCAGCCGACGGACAGCGTCCTTCCACTTCTGGGATGTAGGAGGTCAGGAGAAGCTGCGGCCTCTGTGGCGCTCGTACACACGTTGTGCTGATGGCATTGTGTTCGTGGTGGACTCGGTGGATGCTGAGCGCATAGAGGAGGCCAAGACAGAGCTGCACAAGATCACCCGGCTGGCAGAGAACCAGGGTGTGCCTGTTCTGGTGGTTGCTAACAAACAGGACCTGAGGAACTCACTCAGTCTGGCAGAGATGGAGACTATGTTGGCTCTGGGCGAGCTCAGCTCCGCCACACCCTGGCACCTTCAGCCTGCCTGTGCTATCATTGGAGAGGGACTACAGGAAGGTCTTGAGAAGCTTCACGCAATGATCATGAAGAGGAGAAAGATGCTGCGGCAACAGAAGAAGAAGAGATGATGTGCCACCTGTGGGAACTATTACATGTGAGCTGGATCTAAAGCTTCATTAGAACTAGTGTGAGCTGCGTACAATCTGCTGGTCCATCGTGACAAGTCATTTGGCTGCCCTTTGAAGTCTCATTGGCTGAGTTTGATCCCTCCACTAGAACTGTTTGTCCAGGCCAGCCAGCGACGGGCTGCCACAGAGGACAGTGGGATTGATTTTGCCCCGTGGACTTTGGATGCCAACAATCCTGTCAGGAACGAGTAATTCTAAAGGAAGTCAAGTATTATGCTACACAGCGGCAAGCTGTGACGTTTACACTGAAAGTGGACAATGAGTTCCGACTTATCTATTTTATGTTTTGTTAAACTTTGTGCTGCTTACCCGTTCAGAAACAATCAGTCTTTGTTTGTCTTCTGCCAAAGCTTGTACGGACTCTGCAAACAGGAGCGTACAGTACTACAGAGAAGCGATCAGAGTTGCTTATGTCAGTATAGTGACATGTATTTTGTATCCCAAGTTGCACAATAGGAGTTTGGTCCACACGTTTACATGAAGAGTAATGACTCACTAAGAACAGGATGCACAATCACACTAGAGCCTGTTAACACTTTTCCAAATAGCTGTCAGTGATGGAAACAGTTAAGTCGAGCGGTAGCGTGCCTACCCTCCTGTGGTCAGATGTTGACCCAGGATGTTCCCAGCACAGCCGCACAGATACTAGAAAACGCTAAATGTCTAACCAGACTGCACCTTCTGAATGAAAAAGGCCAAGGGGTTTGTTAGAGAGTTGTCACTTTAAACCAAGATGAGGTTCAAAACTATCTCCAGTTTGGGCTATTGGCTGCTGTCCCTGCAATCATTCCAAAATGATAGTGCTAAGTATCCAACCACAGGGCCGTCTATCACAGTTACAGTGTGCTGCATATGCAATGTGACACATCATGTCAAAAATCCCTGGGTTTTACATATTAACTGAAGAAACTTGATCTGCAGGACATACTGGAGAAGAGCAACTGGCTGAAACATTTATATGGCAATAAAACATTATTATTATTATTCATATATATTAATTAAAGCTAGTATGGCCGTATATATAAATTAGCTAACTGCAGATAATTCAATAAATCAGTACTGTGTTGGCTGTTGAGTAACGAGCAATGTCAGGCCAGGTATGCCAGAGATATGACCCGGGAAATTTAGAGAAAAGATAAAATGTGATATAAATTTATGTAGAATATCTATGTAATGCATTGTTACCTGTGGTGAAAGCCTCTGGCAGAGGGGTAATAAGAGAGTAGGAGGATACACCCAAACATAAAACCATCATGGCAAAACAGCTGATTTTAACGGCAGCCCGTGAGCTTTCTGTTTCCCCTGTGTGGCTGTAAAAGGTGAGCGTCTCTGTCTGGGGGAAGCGATGACTTCATCGCCAACATGGCTCCCCGTCGATGTGTCCTGTGTTGTTCCGTTGATTGACAGGCCCAGTTGGCTCAGCAGGAATACTCCTCGGCTGCCTGTCGTGCGTCCGTCCTCGGAGACGGGCCGGTGTCAGAGCTGGCCTCACCTATATCTGACAACACATTCACACGCTCAGCAGAGTCGGCGCCCGAATGCACTTTAATGGTCCTTTCCCCGACTTTCCAAAGGACACTGGCAGAATTGTGTATGATTCTGAAACCAAAAGAAGTGAGATATTGCTTCAAAAGAAGCGTTTTACATATATAGAAAATATGTTGGATACTGTTGCCAGGTTTCACTCTTCCACTCTGTTTGGCAGGGTGCTCATATTTATGTGTTTGATCCACTTTGTTCACATGAAATAAAGCAACAAAAGGACCGTGATGTAGTCAGCGTCTTGATTATCTCATCAGCGAGGCTGATCAGTTCAGAGAGCGAGGCTGCAGGTTTGTTCTCCGCTCGTTCCTTTGTGTGGAACCGACAAACTGTTCACAGGAAGAGGAGATAAAAGGCTGAGTGGGGGCCACTTTCTAAGGAAAAACACTAGGGATTCAGACACTGTTTACATCGGCAGTTACTGAAGGTGATGAATGCAGGTATGTTCTTTTGCACTGGCTAACAGTTTAACCTCCAATACAGTAAGCTTAGGCTTGTTAACACATTTCTATGACCTGTGGCCCTGATTCAGTCTCTGTCTCCCATAGAAAGCATGAATGACGTCAGACGTGTGTCCCCTCTATAATCACTGCCCACATGTACATCAGTCAGTCAGCCTCCCTGTCCTGCTAATGTCATGTCTGAACTCAGTCCATCAATACAGTGACAAGTGTTGCAATGTGCTAAACCAAATAATCTGGTGAGCTTTGCAGGAGGGTCTGCAGAACAGCAGGACTGTTGGACACAAACATGGTGCAGATGTGTTTAAATATGCTTCGATCTATTATTTATCTCTGTACATAGATAGATATATAAAATTAAAACGTCCACCCACACTCCACTCCACAAGTATAGCTTTATTTGGGGAAGTTTAGAATTACTGATTGTAAATCACAGAAAGGGCAAAATAATACATCTCATAACATACAAATATAATACTGATCACACATGCATTCACTGCAGCAGATAACACTGAACCCACAAAGATCGCAGGAACTGAATAAACATAGGTATGTGTTTTAAAAAGTGATTGTCCCTGTCTGGACAAAAGCAGTGTACCACAGGACATACAGTATATTGTATTTTTTTTCTGACTTCTGGAACACACATTTACAGGATCCACATCATTTACAGATCACTCCTGACTAAAGCAGCTTTTCTTAGTCTGACATTGTGACATCTGCTCTGACAAAGCTTCGACGTTTTTCTCTCATGGTTTCACTCAATTTCTGATCATAATGATGACACATAGACCTTCAACAGGTAAGACAAGGTAGCTTAATGTTGCTGTTTGACATAATTTAAGACTAAACCAACTATATATAAAAGGTCTGCCATCAGATGCTTCGTAGCTTCTGACAATGACAGGACAGTAAAACTCCCCCATCACTCTGACCAAAACCACACTTATTAACACTTTTATGTCATTACTTTTGATAACAAATGTAATAACTTATACTAATAACTAATAGCTTGCCCTAAAACAGTTGGGGCAGGCCCCCCTTCCCCCTCTGGACTAAGGTGTCTATGTTTAGCTCAAGAGCAAAGCCGAGATCAACAAACAACCGAGAACCTGACTGGAGTTCTGGTAAGAGTTCTGTACAGTGTGTCCCCTCTGCAGACACTGCAAAACAGTAGCTTTCACATGTGTAACTGTTGTGGTGGACTGTTTGGGTCTGTGGTTTGAGGGAGGCAGGGGCAATTCTGGCTCAGACAAGGTTTAACTCTGAGAACAATGCCAAACACAAACACATGAAGGCAGAGGATTAGGGAGAGGAGGGGCGAAGGAGAAGCACACGAACGCCTATGGCCTCATTTCATCACACTCTCCTGTTTTTGGTTCGTGGTGGGTCTGGAGGCTGAATCGTGTACCTCACGCACACTTCCATACATGCAGGGGCTCCTGGTCCATCAGCCGTGGATAATGGGGGGGTAACTGGCACATGTTGTAATTGTTCCAAAGATATTATAATACACAAAGCAGACTGGCATTCTGGCATACGCAGCTCAGCACAGCAGAGTCCAACAATCTCAAATAGAAGTTTAAAATGGGTTGTAAATGAGTTATTTATGCCAACGTGTAATAAACCTGTGACTTCTGGAGCTGCAGACAAACTTAAAACCAAATGAAGTGAGGAGGGAGCTTTTTAAAATTAATGTGTTATAATTTCATCTTCTTTCTGGATGCATCGGTAACAGTACGGGCAGAATATTAGAAATCCTCATTAGGGATTAACTGGGAGCACAGTTCATGGTCCATTGCTCCTCCTGCATCTGCAGCATACTTCCTCCACAGCAATATGGCTGCGTGCCCAGTAGCCGCGCACATTTTCCATTACACAAAGCTCACACAGGACTGGGTGCCATGCCAGGTTAAGCCTCTCCTTCTTCCCATGGCCGTTGGCTGGAGGATGACCAATTCGCTTTAGCACAGTGACAGAGGGGGCTTCAGGGGTCACTTGTTCCCAAACATCCATATCAGCCAGTTTGACTTCCTGGAATTGCACCAAGCTCTGGCCAGGGCTCCTCACTTTGATCCTGGACTGTAATTAACAGTGGATTAGTGTGAGAGCACGGGGGAGCAGCTGAGACACACTGTCCCTCTCTGGGTTGGACAGGTATATATGTGAAAATTATCATGGATCTGAGACACTCACTGTCTTTCTCTCATTTACTATGGTGGCGGCCATCCTTGGCCATCCTGGCAGTGACAATGAAAACATGGTTAGCAAGTTAAGTTGCCTGTAAAGAGCAGCTGGCAGCAGCTTCAACCCTAAATGTTCAGTCCTGCCATCACCTTTAAGAAAAGCATGCTGGCTGGACAACCCCTGTCCCAGGGCCTGCCTGCTCATCATATTCATAAATGATGGAAGGTGGAGCAGATCTGGACTCCTAACTTTCTATTTCTGCCTGGGTTTTACAAAACCTTCCTTCTGCTCGTAACACTTAGACATAAAATAACTACAATATTAGCTTCAATGTAAAGTCATTTTAATCATAGAGCACATTTGAGAAACAAGTGTTGACCAAAGTGCTGTGCAGAGCAGATAAAATAAGCAAATTACAGTCAAATAGTACAAGAAATTAAAAGTTAAAATAAAACAAAACAAATTGAATTATTAATGGAAGTGGAAGAGCTCATTGACAGAGGCTCAATCCCCTTTGGTGTTTAGCTTGGTGTGGAAAATGGAGAGAAGAAGTGATCGGTCAGTAGATGTAAGGGGTCTGCAGGCAGTGTAGGGGAATGGCGGTTCAGAAATGTAACCTGGCGTCAGTCCATGCAGCGCTTTAAAGACAAATAAAGACAAATCACTGTAGAAACATCAGGATCTTGTGTATTCTTCGTTACTAATGTGTGTATTTCAGTCACATTCAGTTGTCCGGGCTTTGATCCCTGGCCGTCTCACGGCCGAGGAAATGGACTTTGAAAGCACAACCATCCATCTGGAGGGTGTGTATTCAGCAGGAGGGGTGGGAGTGGGTTCAAGCTGATTGATAACTGTGTGAACTGCTAATCTGATCCCCGTTCAGTGGGAGCTGTGAAGGGCACAAACTGTGTTGTCGTCAGAGCGGAGGACAGGATATGGTGATAAGGGAAGAGGAACCACTCCCTGCCTGCCTGGGTTTCCTGAGAAGAGCCTGGCCGTCTGCCACTGCAACCCCACCCCCTACCCAGATCACTGTAGATGGTTTGTTTTAACTTCTCCCACTGAAGTCAAAGATATCCACAAGTGAGCAAAATATAATAAAGTTTACTGAGAACTCATGCTCCTTAGAGGATGGATCCTTTTTTATTAGACCCAGAATTTTATAATCTCACCACGCTTGTGAAATTAGATTTTCCAGTGATTAACATTCATAAAAAATAGCAACAAAAGTCACCATAAAAATGGAAAAAGGTGTAATGAGGTGGGCGAAGATAGGTAATTCAATAGTTCAATATTTGAGCTACATTCGTCAAACATGTCTCTTTCATCTCTTTATCGTAGATGTTTCCTATCAGCGTTACTGCTCTGGATCTCTGATCAGTGGAATCCTCTCTGCTGGAGTCATACTTTATGATCATACTTTATGATTTCAGCATGACTCATTCCAGCTATGTTTATAACATTCATGTGCTGTCCAGCTGTGTCATTAAGTGACGCTGAACGCTCCAAACATCCCGAGAGCAGGGAGCAGTCTGTACTAGGACTTGTTGCATAATCCTGACCTTGAGCCCTGTTGCTTTGTTTTTATCTCTGTCTAAACAGAACCAGCCATCATCTCTATTTAAAGAGAATCAGAGGTGCTTTGAAGTTTTACAGCAACGTCTAACTACCTTACTTGTTTGTTGTACCTGTTCCAGTCCCCAGGCTGTTTCTAACCCCAGTGGAAGGAGACTCACACTGCTGAGAGCCTCAAAGTCTAAGCGAAGCTGCTTCCCTGCTAAGTCTTTCAGTAGCAGGGGAGGCGTCGCCCTGTTACTGCCCTCGGTCAGGCAGCACGCAGCATTGTACTGCCCTGTGTGTCAGTAATCACACTCAGCTCATTTACAGGAGTCAACTTGGTTTTCCTCAGTGAAGCACTGACGCTTATGAAGGTGTGTTAGACGTGTGATTGATCCAGTGAGCACAGCTACAGACTGAAGGGCGCAAATCAGCTTCAAGAACTCGCAGGTCTCATGGCCTGATGGCTCTGTCCACGCTTGTGTCTGTGTGTCTGTGTGTTGTGTATGTGAGTGCAGCATTAGTGTGTACAGACTGACTGAAGGAGCTCAACATGCAGTTTTCATTGTACACTTGTAACTGTTATCCCCATCTTAAAGGAAATATAATAAATAAGCAGTTTTAACCCCCGTGAATGTCACTGTGCGGTACAAAAAGTCCTCTTTATAATGAAAGGACTATATTCATTTATGATGTAACACAACAAAATCACAGAAGATCAAATGTAAAAAAAAGTTAGCACTGGAAAAAAAATAGAAAAAATCATAATGTGAAAGATTTTTGATTGAGTACGTAAGATACAAAGATACAGGAGATCTCTGTGGAGCTTCGATCTTGTTTTGAAGGTAAATAAAATCATGTAAGGGTGGAGAGTGGCTCCGAAGTCTGAGAGCTGAGCCAGGAAACTCGGTTCTCTCCCACCCGCTAAGTAAACTAACCTTCTTTAGACAAAACAGAAGCTCACACGTCGTGCTCTGACTCTGCTCTGCACTGCTGCAAAACACACTTAAAGGGAGTAAAGTTGGTATGGAGCAGTATACACAGCTGAAAGAGGATCAATTATATCATAGTTATTATTGACCAGCTTATAAAATATAGTGTGAACTGTGTTGTCCTGCACATAAATATATAAAGACGCAAAACCACTGTATAAAGTTAAAAAGCAAAAAGATGCAGGAGATCGAGAACAGGAGATTGAGGCAGTTGTAATGTAAAAAAATCAAAATATGACAGTCAGTACATTCCACAGCAGGTGACAGCATGAATTTAGCTGATCTTCAACCAAAGCTGCGGGTGCAGAAACTTTAATTTAATTAAAATTTTAAGTGAGGAAACTTGGCACCGAAGAAGAAAACACAACGAGACACGAGAATTCATGTGAGAGATGCCTGGCAGATGATTTCATTTCGTCTTTTCTCAGGGTGCTCGAGATATATTTACTTTATGAAAGCAAAGATACAGTGTAACTCCACTGGAGAATTCATTGTTCTCTCCCACAGTCCGGGCTAAACAGTTTCAGTAAGTCAGCTGATATGATGAATCAAATTATTCACACATGTTGCAAAACTGAAAAAAAAAAAGAAATCTAAACACTGCACATTCCGTTTTTATCGACAGCTCTGCTCCTCCAATTCCAGCTGTCGTTCGGAGATGCATCTGTACTCCTTCCAAGCCGTTGCATAACTTGGCCCGCGTTCTGCACAGATGCTGGATCTCCATTCTGTCTCTTCTGCCTTTGTCCACCAAAAATACCCCTCCCATGTTTCCCCCAGCCTTACATAATCTTTATTTATCACTGCCACGTTCCTCTGCCTGAATATTTCAGTAGAAAGTGACAGGTTGAAGAAGGCACTCTGCATCAAGTGCTGTTTAATCTACCGCTTCCCTCCTCAACCAGCAGCTCAACCCATGTGCCAGCGATGGTAGAGGCTGCCTCCAGCTGAAGTCTGCTCAGCAACAGTGAAGCGTGGCATGATAATTGGGGCAGATGGGCTTTTTATTAAACTCTGTGGCTGACACACTTCTGTACTCCCTGCTTGTCACACCGAAACACTGGAGGCAGAGTGGAAATTATTCATATACTGTATAAAGGATAAATGACTGTATGCCGTCTTTGTGGGCACAGCCTGCTACGCTCAGAGCTCTACAGCAGGGTGGGTGGGACGGAGGTGCTGAGGGATGGGCTGGGCTAACAGGGAGTCACCGCTCTGCGCTTCATTAGCACCTCTGACTGACATGCTGAGAAGGCTAGCAGCTAAAACCCCGTCGTGTTGGCTAAACTGTTTGAACAGACTAATGTGTCGCTCCGGCCCCCTTTGAAGGACGTGACAAATAAAACACACCTGGAACGGCTCACACACTTGCTAATTTTTGTTTGATCTGATTGGCTCTGACTAATGTCCTCACAGGTCCTCTGAATGAGGCATGTTGTCCATTAAAAGGCTGGATTTAGAGGTGACAAGGTCCCCATTTATGGAAATTTTAATGAGGAAACCTTTCTGCAAGGCAGTTTTTTTTTAAGGTGTTAAGAGAACTTTTAAGTGAACTCCACTGACTGGACAGCGTCATGCTATGAAGAGCTGAAAAAGTTTCCTGAATTTGCAGCATTGGCTTTTTAACTGGTGTTCATATTAATTTGTTTAAATAATAAATTTCTATTTCTCACAGAGTTACGCTCAGTCAAGGACTAACCTTTATTATAGCCTGCCATACAGGGTGTTTTCACCATAGAATAGAATAGCGTGGTTTGTCATTACCGATGTGAAAGCTGTTAGTCAAGCTCTGCTCATATAAAGATTGTCTAACTGAAATTGAATTGAATCAAACAAGGATTTTGTGATTGAGACCTGACCCATCTGCTGATTTGTGGAACTGTCAAAGATGCAAGGTGTACAAGTAACATGTTTATATGCAAGGTCATTTGGTAACCATGGTAACCATGGGTGGAGGAATTTTCCCTTATTAAATTAAAAGGCATCCAAACAGACTGTGTGGTAGTCTCTCTGTATTGCAGCAGTTGAACAGCCGTCTGTCATTATTCTTGATATGAGAGTTCCAATTGCAGTCTGGACAAATCAGATCAGCTATTCCTGGGCTCTTTGTGACATCAGAGGAGATAAAGAGCCACATCAGCGCCGCATGACATGTGGTCAGTCATCACAGTTTGATTTCACTGGCCCACGTAGTGCTGAGGATGCAGGATGACACCTCAGAGTCTGCTCAAAATCCCTTTGGGCAAACAGTTGCTTTAGTCTGATGCAACTTGCAGCTTCTTTGCTGTCTTTATGTAAAGTTTTCTCTTTACATAAATAATTAAATGACCTCCATGGATATCCCATTCTCCTCAGTGTCATTGGCCCCTTTTACACTGCCTGTATGAAGCAGGAATGTTGCACCGTTATTCCGTCTCACCATGCTGTATTAAACGTACAAACACAGAATGAGGTGGCATTGCTGTTCTGCATTTACGCCAGCAGCAGCAGTAGTGGTGAGGTAGTTAAAACCAGTTATGTTGTGTTACACATCCTGCCTGGCATGCTATGTAACACATTATGCCAGTGTTCAGTGTAAAAAAGGTAAACGTGCTGTAGCGACCCGTCTTCTGCACTGCAGGAGTGTGGGATCTCTGTGTAAGAGGAGCTAATGTTCCTTCCTGTGCTGCAGGGCCACCACACTGTTGTCAGTTACCTCACTGTGAGGAGAACAATGACAGGGAGGGATGTGTTTTTCTTTGGAATGAAGTGTAGCTTTAGTCCTCAAGGGGTTTAAAGAATCAGTGTACTCTGACCACCAGTTTCATATAACTTGAAGTTGTAGTTGCTACAGCTACTGAACTAGAAGTGCTCTTCACACCATGTTAGCATTCAGACATTCACAAATATTAGTGGTTACTGATATGCATACATTCATCCACACACCAATGGAACAGCCATTGGGAGCACTTTGGGGTTCAGTGTCTTGCCAAAGGAAGTGTCAACATGCAGACCAACCTTCTGATGAGCAGAAGACCTACTCTGCCTTTGAGCTACAGTGCTTACATATATTAGTGCTGCATCACTCGCAGTCAGTCATCAAACTGATTTCACCATGTAATGCAGGATGCTACATGGACCATCGTCCACCAATCAGAAGATTGGTGGTTCCATCCCCAGCTCCACTCAACCCCAAATTGTTCTCCATTGAGAAAACTCTCTGAGGATCTCAATCATGACTGAATCACCAGAACTGATGAAATATGGACCTTGTGGTGAGATGTGTCCATGATTGTCATTCCCAGCATTGCTCTGCATCTGGTTTGAAGAGTCAGTCATTCAGTTATGTATTCACTGGTTTCAAGGATCCTCTGCTCCTTTGGTGGGCTGCAGAGGCTCATGCTCTGGGTGTAACTGGACCCTCCATGTCGAGCCCCTCCAGCAGGAAGCAGATAGCAGCACAATGTGGACAGCGATAAGACCATAGCCACCTTTCTTGTGAAGTGTGTGAGCGTGTGTGTGTGTGTGTTTGTGCGTGTGTGTTCTTCTACACTTCTGGCCTTTTTGCTGGACCCAGGCTTTTCAGTGACATGCCGATGACTTGGTAAAGAATGATATATAAGTTCAGTTTATTTAAACATAACTACTACTATATTTGATTTCTAAAATTTAGATCACTTGGTTATTGTCGGCTCTATTCTTAATAACTGCCCAAAGGAAAAACCCTGTCTAATTAGGGGAAAGGACTGCTTGAGCTGTATAATTCAGTACAATATCCATGTCCATAGCAGCAATTATATCACTCCAACAACATGTCAAAGGTACCACTTCCTCAGTTCATCATCTTTAACCAAAATATGTTTTCATACATTTACTATTTACAGTTTGTTTGATGAGTTTCTTGACAGAGGCTCAATACTGATAGTAGCTTAACGGCAATCATGAAACAACAGTGGGAAGACTGGAATCACTTCCAAGTTCCAGCAAAGTGGCTGCATGGCATGACTGTCATTATGCTGTTTGAATTAGTGATGTGGAAATTACATTATGCTAAATTAACCATGTGTGAATAGCAGTTTATTTATACCTGTCTTTAGTTAGATCGACTTTACGTTGTCTTTTTATAGGACATGCAGACCATGAGACGAATAAAGACGATTTATCTTTAGCCTCATACTTAGTGTGGAACAGGTCTCTCTAGAACATAGGTTATCTGTTAAACAACAAGTTGACAGAGCACAGCGTTTGCTTTGTTTATATGCACAACCATGATTGTGCACTGGGTTATGTAACTCAGTTCTTGTGTTGAAATAGCAGGACTGGGCTTCGCTTCTCAGGATCACAGGAGGAATTCCTCCGGTTAAGATGAGAAGAACAGCAGATCTCTTCAAAGAGCACAGTTTATCAGTGCGTTACACCGTAAACAAGAGAGATCAGAGAAGAAAAGACATCAGCTGTACACTGATCTGACTGATATGATGTCTGAAGGCCAACTTGAATATCCAGGCTGTGTGCGAAAAGCATGCTGAAATTCCTTGTTAGTGCTTGTTTTATTAGAAACATGAAGGTTCTGCAGCACAGTGCAAGCTGCTACAGTAACTGAGGTCGCTGTGATACAGCACAAATAACACTTTAGGTAATGGAAGAAGCATCCTTTTCTCTGACTAACATGACCTATTCCTACAGATGTATCTGACAATAAAGTATATCAGTTCAGAATGAATGGTGGTTTATTAACTGCTTTCATGTTACTAGTGTAACAAGCATCATGACAGCACTGTGTCACGTTTTTTACAAATATAGCCACTGGTATCAGGATCCGTTTGTCTAAAATCAAGTTCATTTCATTTCGCAAAATGAAGGAAAATGTCAAAACACCCACAGGCAGTAGACCAGTCCTGAAAATATGAATAATGCTCCTCATGTCAGTCAGGCACGCCACAGCAGTCTCTTTTCTGCCACTCCTTCTCGCTGCTGGCAGTACTGTTAGCCGTACCAAAGGACTCTCTTACCTGTGTGATCATGAGACTTAGGGCCTGCCCTCAGACAAAGCTCCTAAAAGGCATTTCCTCCCCCACTCCTCGGTTTATTTGCTCAGCTTTGCTCATGGATGTCCTGTTAGATCATGATTATGTTATTTGATCCCACATACACTCAACTATTGAGCCAAGATAACTCAACATTGCTGTCAGGCTTTACCAACTACATAAGAAATGTCAGTGCTAAGGCATTTATTAGTTAATGACTATGGGAAAGTGATGGAAACAGTCAAATCCCCCAAACCGTTTGTATCTCAGAACTGTCTCTTTAAGCAACCATGTCCACATACGTCATCTACATTTAATAACTCATGTAATAACTAATTTAATATTTTTTAAACTTCCATTCACTGTCAAAACGAGATTTGGCAGTTGCGCTCTGGTTTCCCTGCACATTAGAGTTAAACAGCATGAGCTGCACCGCTGGGGCAGAGGGCTCAACTCACACTGTTAAAGCCACGCAGGAGAAACGCTCATTTTGTCAGGACTTGGCTACGAGGGGAGAGCAGGACCCCGATGCAGGCAGGGACAAGGACTCAAAAGGTCAAGGCAGGCAGGGTCAAAAATCCAGGAAGTCAGTCCGAACAAGGCGTGGTAAGTAAAACTCCAAAAACCAAAAATGCAAAAACTAGAAATCCAGACTCAAAAAAAGATCTCAAGGGGAAAAGACGTGAACACATGGAAACATGGCAGGGACATGGATGCAAACATGGTAAGAACATGGACTCTAACCTAATAATGCACAGACAGAGAACAAAGGCAATGGCATAACTTAAATAGACAGGTGAGGGCAGGAAAATGAGACACAGGTGAGACCAATCAACTAATCAAGAACAGGAAACAAGTAGACAGAAACACACAAGGGGAACACTTTTCAAAATAAAACAGGAAACAAAACAAACTCAACTCAGAACCATGACACATTTACACTACAAGTGAGTTCAGATTCTAGGTTGGATATGATCTGGCCTTGAAAAGGAGGGTTAATTCAAAAGATTCATATCTGTAGTACAAGAGCCTTTACATAATTCCTCAGTCCTTACACTCTAACATTTGAGACATTGTAGATGACAGGTGTACCAGTAAAGTGATTTATCCCAATATTGCTTTAAATGCTTCTAAAAGGGTAAATATGTGAATAGTGAATATGTGAATAATCCAAATGGATGCTGATTCTAACTATGGCCCCAGTCTTGTCATTCCATGCCAAGCTGCACATGCCAGTCCTTTTTTTAAACTGCTCCAAAATATCCAAAGGAATCCGCCGGTATTCCTAATTGTATGTATGCACCCTGAGAGGCTTCGCTTGCTGTTATTAATGAAGATATCAACGGCTTTATGTCCAAACTGGCCTTACAACATATCTTATCTACTGGGTGAATGTGTCTACTGTCTGTGTTTTATATTTGTGTGACTCATATTTGTTTACTGCGTGTCAAGAACTGCTGCGCTCTTTACCACAAACTGGATAATGACATAATTGTCACGTCTAACCTCAGCAATAAAACCTGCCTGTTTTTTCTGATTTGTGTTTTTGATGAAATGTCCCTGCTGATCTATCTGACGAGCTGCGTTATGAAACAGCCACAAGACATTCCTCCGTACGGCCGGGGATTACAGCCTGTTTTTACACCACGAACTCAGGCCCCACGGCTTGAGGAGGGCAAATCCTCTTACAAGTTATTCAAAGAATGCACAAAAAGTCCCAAATAATCAGCTGAAAATACCGCCCCAACACATGTTCACAGATGCAAAAACAGAGTTATTTTTACTCCCCGGCCGTTGGCACTCTGTCCTGTGTGGTGAGCGTCTGGGTGTGCACATGGCTGTGAGGGTGTAATCCCATCTGAAATGAGAGCCAGTATGGCAGTTGAACCCTTTGGCCTGTGACAGACGTCTCATCTCAGGTCTCTGGGCTTGCATCTGCTCTCCAGTGCTCCTCCCTGAGACACAGACAGTATCTGTCTACTTCCTCCAAAATTACCGTTACTGTTACTGCATGTGGAATGACAGCGCCTGACTCAGCTCCCGTTGTTAATGAAGACTGTAAAACATGCACAAAAGGGCAGAAGATACAGCAGGAGTTTGTTTTGTCGCACATGCTGATCCAAAATCTATGTTCAAGAAATGAAAAAAGGCAGATTATCATTAAATTTGCTGGTAACATTCCCAGAGGAGCAACTCTTTCTGTTTTAGACACAGATTAAAATGAACAGTCTGACATGTTTGGAAATATGCTATTTGCATTCTGACAGAGAAGTTAAATGAGAAGATTGACACCACTCTCGTGTCTCTCTGTTATATATAAAGCGACAGCCGACAGCCTGTTAGTGTTTAGTTACCATCGGCCAGCTCTGAGAGTGGCATAAATCTTCTATCACTAGTTCCACCTTGAAAAATAGAAATTGTGCTTTGTACAGATGTGGGTGGATTATTTCTTTCTTATCTCACCTGTGCTCTCCATGATGTCTTTTCTACCCACACTGATGAATGAATGAATTATGATCAGGCTGTAATCTGCTGAGGCTCTGGTGACCCTTGGAAGTTTGGAGAGACAGGTCCCTCTGTGGCTGGGTAGAACTACAGTTTAGTCCAGTTTCATATGATCAAGAGTGACCTGGAGCAGTCTTGAAAACCAAATATGACTTAAACATGTGTAGATCTCTGTAGATGTAACAGTAGATGAGCCGCCTTGGCTGGTCTGAGACATGCTGAAATAGAAATAGTCGTGTGTGTGTGTGTATGCATGGGTGTGCTGCTTCTAAGTCTTCTAAGATATTTATATTGGTGGTGGACCGCCTTTCACTCACAGCCTCTTCTAAAGTGTGCATCTCTGCTCTATGAGCTCAAAGGTTCATTGCTGACCTTTGGATTAATGGTAGTAACTCTCTGTTCGTGAGTCCAACTGGGGTGTCTTACTGCAGGATCCTTAGCAGCCTCTTCATATTTAAACCTGGTTACATGCTAATTGTCTGAAAACCAATCGTACATTGAATTTAGGCTTAATGGATTTTAGATCTTGCCTTTTGTGGTTTTAAGCATTTGACGAAGGTAAGAATAGTCAGGAGCTTGTAGAAGGCAGTTGAAAACACTTTGGCAGTAGTTCTCTGACAGCGTGCACAAAGGCCTGTGTCAAACACAACAGGCTAGCTTTCCTTACATCCGGTTGAAAGCTTACGCTGCAGTTTCTTTTCCTTTGACCTGGTGCATTTATGGTTTTGTACCAAACTAAAAATGAAGCACTTTACTGAGGTTTTTTAAAAGAAAAATGTATGAGTTTCCTGTTTAATAACTGTATAATGACTGTATCATTATTACCCTTCTCCCATGTGTCTGGCTGTGAGATATGGAGATATGGAACTGGCTGACCCCTGATGATCTCCTCAGTCTATTATCATATCATGCAACATGTAGCTTTTGGCATTGAATGGAGCAGGATTAATTTAGCTGAATCATGAATGAAGCTCGGTTTGACTTTATATTCTGTTCATATTGGCAAACTGAAGCTGGTAGATGTTCCATATTTTGAAATTACAGCTTTCTTTTGAATTCATAGAAGAAGATGTTTAAGGAAGATGTTGAAGTTCTCAATGAATATCTTCCCTGGCCTCCACTGTCTGGTTGTGTAACTGTCTTATCTCGGCAAACCAGAAAGCGGCAGTTACAGTATATAGATGAAACCCTGATGTCCTGTTCCCATGAAGGCAGCATGAAGCTGCACTACAAACTATACAGCTACAGAAACCTGACAGAAACACACAAGTAAAAGCCATTGCTATGGAAACATTATATCCTGGTGAGAAGGCAGGTTCTAGAATGTATGAACACATTTCTATATCTAGTGTGGTCATGAATGTATGGTGTGAACTTGCCTTGAACGCCCTCCTTTCAGCAAATTATTTCCAGTGCTTAGTGACATTCTCTAGTCCTGTTTAGTGGCTGGCCTCCTGTCTGTTCTTCTTCCTGCAAGATAGAAGCAACTATGGGTTCAGTATCTCGACTGAGGACATTCTAAGCATGTGGAGTCAAGGACTGACCCACCAATCCTGTGATTAATGGACGACTTGCTTTAACATAGCAGTCTAAAGATCTTTTTCAACAGAGAGGAAATGAAGTGAAGACGTATTTATCACCGGTGTAATTTCATCCACACCCAGGTGCTATTCAGCCACGCCAGAGCAGAAACATTTGTTTTAACATCATTCAAACACACTCTGTCAGTAATATCAAGGGTGAATGTCACATGCATGCCTTAAAACTGTTTCAGAGAGCCTTTCTAAAGGACTCTGCGGCTGATGTTACTGGTGTTACTCATCTGCTCAGTTTCATTTCAGTAGAAAGTGTTTGCTTGTTTTGGGCCTCCACAGCTGGTCTGAGAGGAGTTGACCGGATGGACGTTGGAACATAATGGCCTGGCTGTTCACCAAAAATAAAGGAGTTTGAATGAAAGGAAAGAGGCTGCTGCAAAGACAGGAAACCAATCAGTCTGGAGGAAACACACTGCAATGTTATTCTTCTTCTTCATGTAGGGATAACATTACATGGTCTGCAGGGTTGTACGCGTTTAACTTATTGCACTCCTTACAGCTGGTGAGTCCTGAAGCAACGGCGTCTTACATCTTAATTCTCATACAGAGTTATACTTATTTCATATATGTATGTGTTTTAAACAAGTGAAGATCAACAGTATTAAAGATGAAAGAGCTATAGAATGATCAACCCTACCATGGTGACACAATTACTGTATATGTGGAGTCTGCTGCTTCAACAAAATGTCCATTGACTGTACGACAGTTAAACTCAAGGACTTAGAAGGACGCTCAGGAGGACTGTATTAACGACACACTAAACACAGCTACAGGTAGCCATTTCACATGCATACATACATCAAGCATGATCCTGGAACCTTGAATGAGATCTGAAATCAAACAATTGCAGACAAAAATGAATCAAAGCAGCAATGCTTAATTTCCTTTCCAATGAGCAGCTGCCATCAGTGTATAAATGGATGTGGATGGGCTGACAGTATATAAGTAAATCAACTGAAAACTATTGATGTGACTTATTTTATCCTGATTATAACATGAATGCAAAACCAGTCTACTTTTAAATATAGTATAGTAATATAATAATATATAAATCTGAATTTATTTAATATATAAATCTGAATTTCTTCTGCTGAAAACTTGGACTAGAACCAATGTTTTTAAAGGAAACCTCGCTCTGGAACCAAACCAAAAACGCTTCATGCTTTAATCATTTGAACGTTATTTTTTTAAGACGTCTGGACACCTACGAGCCATGTTGCCACGAAATTCAGTCCACAGAGGCTCATAAATCTGTGGACATGTTTACCTTCTGTCTCTGTATCTTTGCTGCCCCGTGTTGTGTACACCATTTGAGCGTGTCTTAATAATGCATTAGCAGCTGTCTTCCTGTTCAGCTTGGATGAGGTCTAGACACAACACAACTAGAGATAGCCTCCAGGGGAGGTTGTTATTTAACCATCTAGTTTCAAGCCAACTACTACTGCCTTGGGGCTGACTGGAGTGTGTGCGTGATGGTGTGTGTGTGTTTGCTGGAGAAGGAATGAGAGATAGACACTGTCAGCATGAGAATGCCAGTGTACATGCTGGTACAGCACAAGGTAAGGCGAGGTGAGGACAAACTGAACTCTGTGGAAGGAAAAATCCTCCGCTGTCAAAACAAATAGGTTTTGTTGGCTGACACCCGCCGTTTCTACAGGACCCACCCAGTCTGTGATGATGGCAGGGGGCAGGGCATGCTCCCCCAGTGTCGGCTTCCTGTGAAGGTCATGCAGAAGACACCGCTGGAGTATAAATCAGGTCAAACCCTCCAACTGGAGCCTGCAGGAGAGCATGTGCTTAGTGAAACACAGCAGGCAGCAACAGATGAGATTGGCCTCTCTCCGATGTGTGAAAACAAGCTCAAATGGAAACCGTCAGCCACTGCACCAATATATATCATATAAATTACATATATATTACGATATATTTGCTCCTAACAGCGTCTGCCTATGGAAGCTAAGCTCATCATGCAGTTCTTTACAATTTTTTCAAAAAATGATGTTATGAGTGATTGAAAATCACGTTTTTTAGATGTCAGTATTTCTTTTTATGGCTATTATATCCAGATCAATTATTGTATTATCTGAGAAGGTGAACAGTTTAGTTATCTTGTGAGTGCAAATACAGATTTATACTCACAAGATATAGGATCATAAAAATCTAAATATGACCACCACTTCATAGGTTCAATGAATGCAAAGCCAGGCAATGGTTTGTTATGTTCAGAGGGCACCAAAGGTTTGGAGGTAAAACATTAACACAAAATGTAATCACCTATTACTATCCAAGTATTGTATTTAATCTGTTTTTGCCCTGAGTGATCGAAACTATGAGGCTTTTAACAGACCATAAAACATCCAACCAGATGCAGAAAGGTGTCTGACTTTGTCTGTCTTTGACTGCTTGGTACCGGGGCAGGTAGTTCACAGTGAGTAATCAGGGGTTCTTCACTAAAAACAGCTGCAGGAAACATCAGGGTGCTCAGGAAAACAGGGATGCACACGTGTTTGAGTAAATCTGAGGGTTGAGGAGATTCACAGCTTTCTTTTTGACACTGCTAAATCTGATGTAGAACACTCATATAAGGTAAGCTGAAGAAGTTTGGGATAAGAATATGAAAACTCTGTTATATCAGGCTCATACAGTACTAAAGACATTTATTTCTGCTGTTTAAACCAGTGAAATTCCAAAGATTACAAAATGTGTATCTGAAGTTCAGTCAGACAAGCAAAGACAGTAGAGGGCAGCTAGAAAACCTTTGCCTCACACTGTCTGTTTCTGCATATCACGACATTTGGAAGCTAACACAACTCGACTCAGTCTGCCCTCCTATTTAAATATCAGTGTACATGCAATATGGAGAGAAACACTTCACCTAACAACCCCTTCTAAAAGGATTTACATTCACAGACTGTTCTGTTAACAGAAGATGTACCTTTAACTTCAAAACACCCACTGTCAGTATTTGAGATATACACTTATACTAAGTGAAAATATGATGAATCCGTGTAACAATCATCATAATCAGAACAATGAATGGTAAGTGAAATTTAAAGGTGTTGCTGGAATGGTTAGAGTGGATATAAATGTAAATGCATATCCTTATGAAATATGAAATTGCAGGATTTTGAAATGGACAGTAAAGGTGATTAAAGAATGATCACTGTACGCTGCAGCTCTGCAGAACATCTTGTCCTGTTTCAGCTCACGGTTTGGATTTAAAGGCCTTCTCACGCCACACACACACATATATGCATACACAACATGTGCTCGCTGCTTTCATGCCTTGCATTGCACTGTTTACACTTACAGCTGCTTGTTGCTGTAACTGCACATTATTAACTGGAGTGTAATGAATTGTTGATCAGTACAGCTAAAGTAATAAAACTTGTACATTCAGAGAGAACAGCACAGCTGACTGTGATGGCATTGCATGGACTGAAGCCTTCACTGTTCATCCTATGAGTGTAAAACATATTGGTATGTTTCAGTGAACAGCACCTTTACCTTGATCTTTGAGATAGTATCCACAATATGGTTATTGTCCCTGATCCCCGGGTGGCGTCCCAGTATCATGAATCCTATTCATAATGTATTTATCTCAATATTTTTATATGTATTCAAAATTATCTTTAACATCTGCTAACAAGCAGACCTGCTCCTGCCAGATCCCAACAGTGGTGATAGGGTTAGTAAGAAGAAGAAATACTGTGATGTTTCTTCTGCCCAACTTGTCATTGTTATTAAAACAAAACACAAAAAACAGTTAAATGATCAGTGCATCAACCATTACGCCTTTTCAGCTCCATACATATCAAGCCCATTCGTAACCATCCCGCTACCTGCAGTTAGACTTGACATATTGGAAAACTCCTCTGTCCTATCAGCAGGAGATTCCCCATCAGCAGAGCGAGGTCACAGGCACACATCTAGTAAAGTACGAATTGTATTTGAAGAACCTGCTGCTTTATCTGTTCAGCTATCCGTTTGTCTGAAGCTGCTGGTGTGTCTGCAGACCGTGCATCCTCCCGCACACAAACACAAGACAAACAATTCAGGTACGCACTCGTGGAAAAGCAGCTCCACGATGCTACTGGAGGTCTGGGGCACCACAGGGAACCTTGAAAAGGAACAAACCCCACTCAGTCATGCCTGGGTCACTACAAGAAGGGATGTTATTTCAGCTGACACAGCTGACGCAAACATGCCAAACAGTGTTTGAGTAAGTGTTTTAAGATGGTGATGGGCAGAAAAGGTCCAACCTGAGGAGAGGGTAGATGAGTCCTGCAAGTGTTTTATTCAAAAGTTCAGTATAATGACAAATAACATATTATTTAGAGATATGCTTTCATCACTGTGATATTTAAATCCTGGTATGGCTGGTTAGCTCCACTGGTTAGCTCCAATGCTAAAAAAGCTAAAGCAAGCCAGTTTGCGCCGGCCTGTGCCAGTCCTGACCGGGACACCACTCTCAATATCTGAAAGCTAAAATCTCATGGCTTGTTAAAACAAATGAAAAACAACCAGGATCTAAAATTATAAACTAAAAACTTGATAAGTACACACAACACAGAGGTGTAACGAGCGAAGAACATGTTGTCGCTACCAGGTCAGTGGCATGAAGCGAGAGTGACAACAACGAAAGTTGTAATTAAATGTTTTGCAAATCCACTTTTTTGCTCTTACCTTGGAGAAATGTAGAAATGTTTTAAGTAAAATCATTATTTTCATTCTTTATCATATTTCTTTATACTTTACACATCAGTGTTTCTGCGACATCCACGCTGACACATCCATCTCTGTTCACACATTTCCTGTTTCACTAAGCTGTGACGCTGATGTCAGTCTGAAACTTTTCGGGTCATTCTCTTTCCTTTACTTGACCCTTTTTCACTTAGATGTGAAGTTTTTGCCTCCTCAGTGAACTTCATTCCACACTTCCAAGGCATGTTGAGAGGAACTGTTACCACTTTGAAGATCTCCGGCTGCTGTGGAGTGAGCAGAGACTTAGATTGGATAGCGGGATGCAACAGGAGAGGAGATGAAAAACACAAGGCAAACACGAGAGTCTGTTATATCTCAGGAAGACTGACAGAAGATCTGAGATAATGGCTCTGCAGCAAAGTCAATTACGTAAGTTCATAATAAACCCATATGAAATTCTTCTGTTGAGCCTTAGGCGATGTCTGATCCTGAAACTGATGCTGTATTTTCTGTAAATATTGAATTTGCAGTCTGAAATGTGATTCTTAGTTTTCTTCAGTAAAAGATGAGCCCTCTATCTCTGAAGGATGCCACTGCAAAAACTTCAAATATGTCTCAGGCAGCTCAGCGCAGAAAAAGTGCGTACCCAGGAACACAGGGTGACTGGGTGCAGGGTCGTTTGGATCCACTGCCTGTGAAAGCAGCAGTCATCATGAAAACTCCTGACAGTTCATTCTGCTGATCATCCAGAGAAATGGGAAGGAGATGCAGTTGAATTTGTAAAAGTTTTGCAACAGAACAAACAGAACTCTATTCAGCTCAACAGTGTTGGAGTGGAAGCAGATATCTCCAAAAAACGAAAGTATGCCACAGTTTCCTCAGACGAAAGTCAGAGCAGATTGAAACACAAACTCTGTAAACTGTAAACTGATGGGATCTGCTTATTTCCCTTACCGCAGCAGTGAACTCCTGACATTATTACAGTTGGCTACTGTGACCTGCTGGGACTGAGGCCAGGTCAAAGGTGTGGACCTAGAGGAACATGTTTGGCATTTGTGTCAGAAAGATCCCGTAAATTCTTGTAATTCAGGATTTGGATCTGCAGAGAACTCACAGCACAACATTCTGTTACAAGGAGCATTTACATGCAAAGGATTTGTGTTAGCCACTGTGTCCCAAAGGCATATATATCCCCTTCCTCCATGCCATAGAGCTCTGCAAAACTCCGAACTCCAGACACATCAGTGAATGTGGATTAGGAGACCTATTTTTTGCTTTTTGCACCACAGAAGATTTCAGGCATTCTTTGCTAGGTTCATTGTAAAAAGAAAAAAACAAAGGGTTGTTTTCTTATAGATGCGGTCAAACATATTTTAATTGCAACTCACATTAATAAACAGGATTTGATGACTGTATAAAACACAACTAACACCAGCCTTGTCCTCTGAGCAGTTCATTTGCTTCTCTGTTTTAATAACAGCACAAAACAATTGTCAGTGGTTTTATATAACTGACACATAGCTGGGGATGATTTGGTTTTGGCACAACTGAATACATTTTGTAGTTTAAGTCTATTTAGTTCAACATACTGTAACACCTCTTCCTTTAGCGCAATGTGACTCCCTCTTTGGGAGCCAGTGTCTAAACTGAATGAGCCATCCACTGAGCAGAGCTGCTGTAACTTGTGTGGGCTGAAGCCAACAACAGGACCAAGGACAGGCAGTGAGGCCTCACACTGACGTGTCATCTTCTTTCACTAAGGAGTAGAAACCAACCTGATTCTGGTCTGTGTTTCAGCTGAGTGATGCAAGACTAGAGCAGCAAAACAGACACGACTCCTCTTTGAGATCTCCACGTCGACAGCAATACAAAGTCCACAGTGAAGCATTCCTCGCTAATCTTAATCGATGTAACCACAGGACAATTTGATCAATTGGAGCTATAAAACATTCACAGTTACTGAGACCGTAAACACATCCTGTCAACCTCCACAGGCCACAGCCAAACATCACCACCCACACAACATTCCCCTGCAATACTTCCATAGATATGGAAGGGCCACCATGGCAGTGCGAAACATGCAGTCCATACGCTGCAGCTCATTACACTGGATGATTTTCGATACATGCAGACTGCCAAACACCACATGGCGTGACGACGGAACAAAAAGTTTTAACAGTGAGTTTGAATCATTATCACTCACAACTGAAAACTGCTGTAGGGCTTTAATGGTTCAGTAAAGTGGCAGCAGCAGATCTGGGGACTGTTGCTCTTTAATGAAGAGCAAACACACTGACACATCCATCTCTGTTCACACACACATTCCCTGTGTCAATGACAACATTTTATGATATAAGTCAGGTTAGTTAATGAATTTATCTAACTGTAAGAGAAACAAGCCCCTTTCCTCTAATGCACAGAATGACTGGGGCGCAGTGTTAGCTGTCAGAGCTAACAGCAACAATAACAGATGTCCTAGCTGACATAGCACAGAGACACGATCACACTCCAGCAGAGACACTTAGCAGGCTAGACTGGACTGGACTGGACTAACAAAGCACCTTCCTTGTCTTTTGACAGCGCTTGAGAGTACATGTCAGTATATGCTCATTCACACGCACACATTATACACAGATTATAGTTCTGGCTGGGCTTCACAAGAGTAATTATAACCATTCCCCTCAGCTTTTCGTTGTTGTTCCTAGAGTCTCCAATTGTAGAATGGCAGGCAGAGGCTTCAGCTACCACGCTCCTCTCCTGTGAAACCATCTTCCATTACAGGTTGGATTCCGGGCAACCGCCTCATTATAGGAGTACTCTCAAAACCTTCCTGTTTGATGAAGCTTATAGTTTAGGGCTGATTCCAATTATTATTGCTATTAATTAACATCTCTATATGAAACTTGGATTGTACTACTGTATCTTCTCTATCTCTAGATTCCCATCCCCTAAACCCATCCAGGCAGACAGCTGCCCAGCTAAAACTAGAACTAGAATGCTCAAGATTTCTGCCTGTGAAAGGAGGTTTTTACTCACTGCTGTCACCAAGTGCTTGCTCACAGTTGGAAATGTTGGGTCTCTGTACTAATAATACAAAGAGTACAGTCCATACCTGCAAAAAGGACCTATATAAATAAAATACAGTTGAATTCCATAAAAAATACATAGCTGTCCAGCCATCCAGGCTCTCAGACAGTCCCATCTTTCAGTCCTTCTTTCCCCACCGTCCTCTCAACTCCACATTTAGGAAACAAAATTACTGTAAAATTTAACAGAACACATAAAGTCCATAAAATAAATGGTTTTCTGCCAGAAGATCCCCAGATATCCTGGTTAGGTGTAGTCTCCCATTTTAGGTTATGATGTCTGGAGATCTGCAGGTATGCTAATCAATCATACTTATACGTCATTAACCAAGATTAATAACTTGGCTCATCATCTATAGAGACTTTCAAACAACACTGAGGAGTGAAGTGGTGCTCTGTGTTGGGTAATGTCACAGAAGGCCTACTCAAAGCATATCCAGGCTTCATAACAACTGAATCACACTGTAAACTAAACTGAAGAGTGGCAGTGATGCAACTTCATTAGGAGATCATAAATCAGTGCTGTGTTGACAGCTTGTTCCACTGCTACCAAGTGGCCACAAAATACATGAAATAAACACAATACAAGCACAGGTTTAAATGGAAAAAAAATCGTAAAATCAATCCTTTATATTGTTTACACTGGGGGCATTTGTGCAAATGTAACCAATGACAACTGGCACAGTGTCAGGCACGTGACCTACACAACCTACGTCAAGAGTCTCTGCACTGTTGTGATTCACTTCCTGTTTTTCAGTGCTGGATCTCCCTTGACAGCCAATCGCAGCCCCACAGTGAAGCACAGTGGACTCTCGTAAGTCTGTGTCATAAAGGACAAGCTGTGGCCTTTGACCCCTTGGAAGGATGTCCACCACATGGCCTCTGTCAGGAGAACATTGACAATAGGTGTGAAAGTGGTTTCCTCCCAAGTGGGAGGACTTCCAGCAGCTGTGAGCTTACTGTATTTTCATTCTGGCCACACATTCTGATCTTTATAATCCACCTTCTAACAGTGAACTTTAAGGTAATTTACAGCACTGTCAGTTCTGTGGGTATATGAGTATATATAAAGTACCTTTGTATTTAGCAATACAGTATACATCATTCATATATAATGTATACATTATATGTCATAGCATTATCCAGTGACACTACACAATGTATATGACATACAGACCAGAACCCTCCTTAGCCAATTGCATGGCCCCAGTCTCTTCTGTAAGAACAACAACAAGTTGTGCCAGATAGCAGTTACTCAGCATGCAAAGACTTATTTACTTAACATTACAATAAATACATAGTGGTAATTATTTATTTCTGTAACTGCGGCATCTCTCAGCCTTCTCCTGAAAGAGTTTTTATATATATTTTAATCACTGTGTGGCTTCACAGCTGTGAGTTTTAGATCTTGCAACACTGGCTTGTTACATGACATTATATGTTCATACAAGGGATTTGTGATTTATGGAGTATTTATAAATGCATTCTAGTCTAATATTGGAGACAACGCATTGCAGATAAAGGTTCCTGAAAGAGATCTACAGCATATAAACAAAATCGCACCAAAGGTTTCCCACAAATGTTTGCCAGGTTCAGGATAGAATGTCAAATGAATTTAATCATGTTTTAGCTGTAAAGCTCAGAAACTAGTGTTAAACCATAGACAGTGTGACACAATAATGTTTCTAATACACAGGCAGCTGTTTAATCTCTCCATTTGACGTGCTATTCCCCACGAGGCCTTGATTGCACAACCTCCAGTCTGTCACACTGTATGGATTTCTATACACTCTCATATTCCTGGTTGACATGTGCATCTCTTTTGAGAGTGTTAGAACATTCCTTTGCTGGATTCACTGCCTCACAGGCACAGCAGCATGGCAGCCAACACTGACAGAGCTGCAGTGTGGATTTAATCTGCCGCGGCTGGTAGAATCAGACGTGTGTGTGTGTTTGTTTTAGTGTTTGAATGTGTGCACAATCTTCAATCTGTGTACAGATAACATGACACTGGGCTTTCAAATTGCTTGCAGTGCATATGTTTAAGCTCAGCTCTGTTTCGCCAAACCTGCCACTGCTGTTATCAGATAATGAAGTACAAAGAGCAACAAAGTTCACAAACAGAGGGAGGAAGCAGGTTAAAACTAATGGATGGGTCAAACAAACACAGGACTTAGACACCAGTGACCAGATGTTGTGTCCTCAAGTCAAACCAAATCTTTTTCCCGTATTTAAGCTGAATACCTTTTCTTCCACGATGAAAGTTCCCTTCCTTGTGGATAACGATGAAGGTCATGTGACTATGGGTCTGCTGTCCAAAGATGTTAAACAGAAGTATTATCATATCACCTGCACGCACTGTGCATGAGTTTAAAGTGTAATGCCATGTTATTTAGGTACAGATTCAGGAGGTGGACTGCAAACACCTACTACCGACTGCAGCTCAGGTTTTGTCATATCAATTATTATAATATTTAAGTGGAAAGGGGGCATCTAGACCCCTCCAATAAAAACTATACAACACTGTAATTGTAAAACATGCTTTGATATTCATAGTTCCCACAACATAAAGTAAATCCCAAACTTCTACTTCTACATAATCTTAACCTCATAGACTAAAGGTTTTGCAAAATTCAAGGCGCTGACACTCTAATAGGTTAAACCCATTCATGAGGAAGGCGTCTGGCATAATGGGGCAAATCATGGTGGGCCGCTGCATTGGTGGGTCAGTGGATGTCAAAAAGTCCATACATGTCTTTAAATCCCTACAGTGCATCCTAGAAAACATTAATATATCTATTGCCTTTTACCTGGAATTGCTGTGTTGTGTAATCATCATTGTCCTTTCATCATCATTTCCTCTGTACTGTTTGTCAAATATGTTCAAAATTATATGAGACAAATTTCATACAGTTCTATGGAACAAGGTGAAATTACATTTACATTTTTAAAAAACTCAGTGTGACCCAGGAGGTTTGCAGCAGGCAAGGAACGCAGCGAGCAGAAGGATCAGATCCGAGATAAAACCAGCCTCCTTCTTCACCCCCACCCCTCGTTGCTCTGTATATTACTGTTCAAGGGTGTTTGGCACATTTTTCTATTGCTGATCTCTTTCTGTAAATCTGTTTCAGTCCTTCCACAGTGGACCTTCAAAGCATGGTTGTAGAGAAACTGTGACATGTAAAAAGGTTCAATAGAGAAGGAACCAACATTACAGATCATTTTGGATGAACAATTGCTGACAGATAAGAGTTGGCAACCGTAAGCAGGTGAACAATGGGCAGAGGGTGTTTTGGGGCTGTTAAGACAGCATGTTATGACCCACTTGTGGAAGCACTGATGTAATACCTGTTTCCTTTTGTTGGGGTGATGCTTTCCCCCTCAATGTCGAGCACGCACATGCTGGATAGATCTTGCAAAGTCTCTGCGAAGACTTTTCTTCAGCCTGGTGGCACAGCCAGTGAGAGCTGACATAAACCTCAAGTATCACACAAACTGAAATGCTTGTTCTTTCCTGAAGTTTGAGGTCCACGGAGAACAGTGCGTAATCTCGGTCTCCTGTTGTGGTGTCTGGACATCGTCAGGAAAGCTGATCAATCATACATATTCATCACTGACCATGATTAATGACTTGACTTACAATCTATAGATATTTTTTGTGAAATTGGTTGGTGAACTTTTAAAAAGAAAGTCCCACTGGATGAAGATGTGCTGCCCTGTGGTGGTTAATGGCACAGAAGGTCTACTCCACTAACAAGCAGACTTCACCAACACCGTATCACACTCCAATCTAATGTCATCACTCCTCAGTTATTATTGCTGTTGATTTTCACATCAGCATTGCTTACACAACGAATAGTTCTGATGAGTGAACATTATACTTTATCTATCTTTATCTGAACCATCTCAACTCAATGATTCACTCAATAACTTTAACAGTCAGTCCACCTTAGATGCCATTGCTTCCATCAAGCTTGACATTTTACCCTCAACATTCTTGAAAGAGGTTATTGGTGGCCTCATCAGTTACTTCCTGAAATCCCACGGAGTGCTTGGGAGCTCTCCTTTCCAATGATACTGATGACTGCATCTGAGAATTCACCACTTTTGAAGGACGTGTTTCCAACGTGGGGGTTCCTCAGCTCCATGTGCAACCTTGATGCTTTCTGCTTCAAGTTCTTTTGTTTGATGCTGTTCAAAGCTCTGAAAGCTCTTTTGAACTTGGCTGACAGATTGTGCTGGCCACGGCCACTGAGGTCCAAGTTCCAAACAAACTCTGATAATTAAGACAAACACGATCCATTAAGGTTTGCATCTCTGCACGTCCCCTTATTCTTTTGGGCCTCCACATTGCCTGGAGGTTGTTGAAGCTGCTACCCTTTTATACAAGGCCAATAAATTGAATCCAAGTGTGACAGCAGCTCAGGGTAATTCTGACGAACTCAGATACGGTTCTCTAAGCAGGAAATGTTCTCATATACAGATTAAAACAGTAATTTTGTTGACATCATCATTAAACTTGCAAAAGATCAAATGTTGCAACTGTGTTTTTGAAACATTTCATCATGATGATAGGCATACTGAAAGCCAAACATGTGGTTCTGTAGCATTAGAACGTAGTAGGTTACATGGCTATGGCAATTTCAGTGGGAGTGAACACAAGCAGTTTGTATTGTAATTGATTTAATGTACTCATAACAAACATTTATTAAGCATCCATTCTGAGGAACGGCTGCAGTTTATGCAGAGGCCAGGCTCATTGAACAGGCTGAGGGCATTGTGCACAAGTTTAACTGGCTGACTTTGTAATGTTTCTTTGCAGTTGCATCACAAATAAAGAAACATCAGAGGAGAGAATGATGAATGAAAGGATGTTTTGCCACCTTTTCATCTTTACGAGTTAATGTTAGCCTGACTATAGTGCTATAGATCTTTTACTAGGTGCTGCACAGCAGACAACCATTGTTGCTGCCTATAGGTGGTGAATGTAAACATTATGAAGGCAGACTGTTATCTCTGACGTAACGCTGTGTTTATGGCCATGGTGTGAACCTTATGTAGGCTGCTGTTTGCTCTGTTTCTGTGCCAGTGGGTGGAGCAGATACAGTGTACACCATCAAGGGTATTGCTGTCAGTCAGAGCCTCAGTCCCACTGCTACCACATCAGGGAGCCTGGATCGGAGAGAGTTGATCCAGTTTGCCGCGTTGCATGTTGGGAGCTCAGTTCCTCCGAGGCACCTACATTTTCCAGCAGCTGCCTTTTTTCGTCTCAAACACACAGCTACCCCGACGTGCCTCTGTCTCGACTGAGGCGCGTTGCCCCTTTGATAATAAACCGCACTCTCTGAATGAATTCACAGCACACATGCAGAATTTGATATGGCTGACATCAAAGATAGAGGTGGTGTTTGCACAGAGGAGACTAAGGGCATGATAAATGTATGGAAATCCCTGATGCTTATGTTCCCTTTTTAGACACACTTGTAATGCCACGCACACAGCCTTTTCTTTCAACCTTATGTGGAAACAGTCTCTTCACCTGAACCCTCGGAATAACAATCCTCACAAACTTTAGTGGCACAGAGACAGTTTTTCCCATCTTGACACTGCTGTCATGCAGCGAATTACACCGCGGGCCTACTGGGCACAGGCGCAGAAGCCCAAAAGGCCGGGGTGTCCTAAAGGTTTCAGTGTGCTTCACACAAACCTAATCTTTTTCACGTCTAAAGCAAAACGTGTTTGTTGCTGTGTCCCACATTCAAAGTTGGGGTGAAGCCTCCTGGCTTGCATCCCATTACATCCCAAACCTGTACTCTCTCTACAAACAGAGATAATAATGAAAATGGCTCTCTCTTTCAGTCAGTCTTCTCAAGGACATTGATAAAGTTGTCACCCACATAAAGCGAAGTGAATAGTTTGTGAATTAGAAGAAAGAAAAGTTTGAGTCCCTTCTTCTACACCCCCACACAACTCTTGTCTATTATGAAAGGTTGGAAACCTTGTCGGACTCAGCAGCTGATACCACCATTGGGAAATCAGCCTTGTAATAGTGAGCGTCCAGCGCTAACTTTTCTTTATATGTGCCTTTATAACTACACATTGGTCTCAATCTGCACAGTGCATGTTAGAGCCTGACTGACGGGCTTTTTGAAACCAGAACCTTTTCTATATGTGGATTGCGCACCAACCTCACACCAATAAGACCATGCAAATGTACTCACAGGCTGCTTTTATGTATACATTCAAACTAAATAAACTTTACTTAAAATCTATTCAGTTAAAAGTCATTCATAAAACTTTGTCATGCACTTTTCCTGCATTATATACCGTCACAAAAGCTGTTTGCAAATCAATACATATAAGGAACATACACATCTGCTGACATGCCTGCAATATCAGATTCTAGTGCATATCTAGGCTGCAGTAGAAGTAGAGTATAACAAGTAAAGCAGTCTGAGTGTGTGTCCTGCTCAGTTCAAAAAACCAATAATACAATCCCCAACTCAGCCAAGGTCATGCCCACCTCCGTCCCCCTGCTGACAGGTAGCAGAGGGGTTTAGAACATTACATTTCCTAAAATGTTTTGACTGAAGCAGACCTTCTCTGAAACTCTTTCCTGTGAGGTGCGACCTTTGCTCTGTGAATCATGATGAATCATCACCAAACACAACCTCCCTTCAATGGTCTTACTCACAGAGTGCCCTTTCTCTCAGGCTTACCACATTTCACCTTGGTCAATAGTCTTCCCCCGTGCACCTCAAACGCTGTTGTGATATTTCACACGTGTTCTCCATTAGTCGAACGTGCTCGTGTTTAAATGCATAGCAGAGGCTTTAGGAGAAAAACAGGCAGGTAGCGGAGAAGACAGACCAAAAGAACAGGTAATCACTCCCACATGCAGGCTGGCAGAGGGCTGGCTGATACGCTCTGCCAGTAAAGGGGCTTTAACATCTGTTGGGGAAAACAAAGCTCACTGACAGTAAGTGAAGTTCAAAGGTTTCAGCAGTGGTGCAGTGGTGTTTAAAGGCCCACTCACACTGTGCAGAAAAGCCACTGGCACCCGCCCACGTCTGGCTGTTGCCTTCAATGGGAAAGGGTACAATCTGCATCTAAACATGGGTCAGATGATTTGTTATTAACATTATTTTATTTCATGACTAAATAGTTGACAACTTGGTAGCCACAGACCACCAAATAGAAAAATACAACTTCAGATTTGTACCAAAGCCACTAAGAACAGAGCTGTTACTCTCACAGAAGCTTATGGTTTCCAGAGGATCTGGTTCTGAAGCCAATGAGAGTATGGCGTGTTGTGTATCGACAGTGGATTTTGTGAGATACAACAAAAGAAAACAGTCCTCAGACTTGTTTTCTGTCCTGTGAGCAGCTTTGCATGTGGTCGTATGTGCAGCTCTCTACAGACATTTCCTGTCTGCTGATGCCGGATCTGCAGAGACCTAACCTGAGGAGAAACTAGTAGACAGCAGGGATGAACAGGGATATTTCAGGGATGATCTCTCCATTCTGTTCAAGGAAGTTCCTTTTATTTATTTTTTTTCAGTAATGAAAAAGCCCAACATAATGTCCCCTTTTCATTTGAACACATAAAAGAAGATGGAAGCAGACAAAGTGGACTAAACCCAAGCCTGCAGGGTGTTTGAACTGCAGCTTGTAGCAGAGAGGAACCTCTTTGTTTGACCAGGAAGAGTGAAAGCACTTGGCTTTGGATGTAGTGACGGAGACAAGCATTAGAGTGTCCGGACAGCTTCTCTCAGTGCTCACTGCTGAACAACCACAATGAGCTTTTGAATAATGAGTGAATCATGCCCCCGGGAAGCAGAGAAGCTTGGAAAAGCTCAGGGTGGCTGGGTATTATGCAGAGGAAGGTGGAGCACACGCCTACGTTAAACATTATGTTCACTGGTTGATATTTCATTTTATACCCATTTTCTGTAAAGTGAATACATCTGGTTTGAATGAATTAAGTCAATGAAGCAGTTTCATTTAATTTGAATTGAACTAAGCTGATGTAACAAATAAGCCCATACATATACACAATATGGCTCTCTGGAGACCTTCAAATTGCATTTATTCCCTATTGCTAGCTCACTATGATGAAATACACAAGGCACAATGGAGCAGATCAGTCCAGGCAGCTGGTGCAGCCAATAAGAGGGCATGTAAAGACTTCTGTGAAGGATGCTCTTGTGTTTCCTCGTTTGTAATTCCTCTGAAATCACTCCTCTCCCCTCAGAGCAGAGAAAAGAGACGTCCTTCAATACGTCAACGAGAACAACTTCCAGTTCAAGCGAGGATCCATGAGTGAGGAAATATCAAACGAGAGACTTGAGATGCAGGGCAGGTATGCCTCCTGCTGCCTTGATTATCCACACCTGTGTCTCATTACTCACCCTGCCCCTCATTTTGCCAGTAGTCAGCTCTGTCTGTACATCGCTTTCTCTGTTTCTCTGCCAGACTGTCTCAGATGGTTCTCGTGAGTTCAGAGCTTTCCAGCAGTTTCCACGTGTTAGTTTCCACTGTCTGAGATTCAGCGGAGTCTTTCGGCATCTTTTATTGTTTTTCCACTTCCTGCCTGAATTATTTGCCGTGTTTGGACTGTTCACCTGTAAATGACTGCCTCGTTTCCCAGGGAAGACTTTGCTGTTGTACCTTCAGCTTGTGTCCTGACTCTTTGTGTTTGGGCTTGGGAGTTCAAGAATTGCATGATGCAGAATGAACATGTTATACCTGCTTAAGCATTGTGTTGGATGGATTAGTTCATCATATATCCTTAGTGTCTGAGGTTAGAGGGTCTAGACTTGGGTAATGCAGACTACATCTTTATTAACTGTGTTAAGTGGAGACGTACAACTTCAAGGTTTAGTGATTCTTTTGTTGTCTTCTCCTGTTTCCCTATTTCCCCATAATATCTATCCATAACTGTCAACAATCACATCTATATATTTCAGATAAATCGGCACAAACCTTATGTTTACTATGACTTTAGGATCGGGCCTAGCTTTTAAATGACTTGTTGCAGTTTAATCTCGAGCTTCGGCTTATAACACGCTCTTTCACCTCTCCTGTGCATCTTGCCCATGCACTGCCTCAGTTCTGATGAGAACAGCATGTCACTGACTCTGTTACAGCCTTTTTATGAGCCAAGTTAGGACAATGAAGATTCCTGATGACCGCGTTTTAGCAACTACACACACTTGAGGGAATGACCTTTGGTTTGTCAAGTTAGTGAGCCTGGAGGTCAGGTAGAATATTGTGGCTATTAATGAAGTCACCAAGTATCTGAGTGCCTGCTGACACTGAGAGGAGAGAGGGTTCGATTTATTTAAACAGCTTATATCTTACCTTTTGGGTATTTTCCTTATAATTTGTTGTTTTCAATAGACCAATGTTTGTCCCACCTCTTTGTGACGTGAGCTGCCTCTATGATTGCAGATAATACGACTGTAAGTCAGTGTGGTAACGCCTATTTCCAGAGCATTAAAACGTAACTACATTAAAATCAGTGACATTTAGTGACATGAGCTATCAGATCTGTTTGGTTCCCATTACCTACACACATGTTATGCAATTGTATAATGTGATGTGTTACAAGAGCCATTTGAAGAGTGCATGTGTACATAAAGATCATCTGCATCACTCATAACTTGAATTGTAGTTTTATGTTCATGCCAGCAAACTTTTCAAGCCAGGGATATTGTTCAGTTTACATGTCCATGTGTGACTAAGGCCCCAAACATCAACCACATCTTGTTTTTTAAGTTTTCCTGACATCTAGTGGTAAAAGATGAGAACTGCTGGCGAGAAATCAGATCCTCTACAGACCACTGGGTGGGTGGGAGGTGATTTCACTCATTAGGCTGATTAGATCATCTCTCTGGACTCTTTAGATGTGTACAAACTGTAAACAAGCAAGATTATAAATAGTTAATTATTGCTTTTTCCCCATCTTATTTATAAGCCAAATTTTCTATTGTCTTTCAAAAACTGTCTTCTAATTATCTGTATCTCCTGGAATATTGTTGGATCTAGATTTGAAAATCCAGCAAACATTTAGCACACAGGTATGGTAACGTGTAGAAATATTAACACTCCAGGATTTGTGAGGTTTTCACTGGAAGTAGACATGTCACATGTGCAACTGAGCTCTGTCTCCAGGCGGTGGTGCTGTGTATTCACAGAAAGTGACGGCGCAGGGTTTCGTTTTAACCTGCATGTGCCAGGTGGCATGGTTATTCAGGACGTCAACATGTGGATTTATGTATCGCAGCCAGATGAATGGGATGCAGTTAGACAGAAATAATTAGTTTTTTTGTTCAGTAAACATAGACAATACAAAAGACAGTGGTTTGTCTAGCTGTAGCTAATATGCAGTGAGATAGCCTTTTACATTCAGGTTAAAACAACAACTACACTGTGGGGACATGGAAAAGGAAGATACTGTGTAAAACAACGACAGATAAAACAGACTGTACACGTGAAAATGCATGTGTGTGTGTGTATGACTGTGCCCACTGACATGGTAAAAATGAGTATGTAGGTTTCTACGTATATAACCAGCATCTCCTTTGAAGCAGGATTATTGTCTTTGTTATCATCTCTGTTTCTGTTTGAGGCATTTTTACTTGTGTATTGAAACTGGAAGCTGTAATATTAAATCAGCTGCTCAGGTGCTCCATACTGTCAGCACTGACCGACCAAACTCTGTTCTGCACTGCGGAGTGTTCCTCTGCTCCTCTCTGATAAATTGACCTGCACGGGCCTTAATGCATGTAGATATAAGTCTCCTAAGTAAGAACTGAAACTGCCAAACTGAAATTGTATTCCAGTAACGTTTTAATGTTCTCTTTCTCGTTAGCATTACAGATCAGGAGGGCTGGCCACAGATCAGCACCCAGGGCTTTAAATGTATTTATGTGAATAATAATCATGATTTACAGTATAATATTTCTCAATAAACAGTCGTGAATCCATCTGAACGGTGCATTTCAGCACCTTCTCTGGCTATGGCACAGGTTGACAGATATGATTAGTGAGCGCAGGTTATGCATGATGGTAGCAAACTTGGAAAAACCGTGATCACAGGACTTCAGGAAATTGCACAAACTTGCTGAACTGTTGCTCTCCAAGAAATCGTTCCAGCACATGACTCCCACAGATGATCGCTGTTACATTTCTGTTTGTTCAAGGATTTTAAGAAACAGTAACAGCATGTTAATCAGTGAGCTCTGGAGGCGTTGGTAGGTGGGCTTTTAAACTTTGGATGGAGGCAGGCTAGCTGTTTCGATCTGCTTCCTGTTTTTATGCTAACACAGGCTAATGAGGTCCTGACTCCAGCTCTGCACTTCACTGACATGAGGCTGAAATCCATTTCTGCACCTCACTCTTGGAAAGACAGTGAATTAAAAAACAACAAAAATGTTGGATATGCAGAATAGTTTCCTCCAACAGCAACAGTCAGTCCAATTCAAAGCTTTCCGCACCGTGATCAGGATGAATACCAGAATCTAAAACGAGTAGCCAGTGCAGCAGTCAAAGCTTTCATTGACACTGTGCTGCAACACATTAATAAGCTGTCAGCCAGGCTTATTACAGCAACATTTCTCTGGACCTGTGTGGAGCTGAAAAAAGAGAAAAGCGTTTCAGGATCTCGTCCACTGAGCACTGCAGGATGCCAACTTTATGAAAATATAAATTAATGGTCTTAGTATTTTTTTTCTTTGGGAAGTGATCAGGATATAAAACTATAAATGTCCTTTGAGAAATCAAGAAGTAATGGACTGCAGACTAGATTCTTCTGCTCTCCCCATCGTTCCTGACAGTGAATGCTACTTCGGGCATTATCCCTCACGTATTCTCGATGTTTGGTTAATGATTTGGATACTGTTACTGGCCCTTTTTAACAGACACAATGTTTCAACGTCTCTTTTCTTTCAACTATGGAACATTCCTCTAGAATGCCCAGGTAATAAAGGGGGCTGCAATGAAAACTAAACCCAGGGCAAAACACGAAGGGAAGTAGAAGTATATGCAAAAATAAGGAATATATTACCAATTCAACAAGGTCAGGTACTTGTAACCAAAAGCAACAAAACAACAGGAAAGCGAAGAAGCTGGTCTGGTCATATACAATATGTCAGTGCTAGTTTAAATGAAAGTAAGATACTGGGTCACATGACAGAGCCACCAATGAACACACCATTAAACCCTCCCTCAGAAAGACACAACTGCCCACATCGGCATGTGGCCATCGACACAACATGCGTCTCCCCTCCTGGGGTCTGTGGGCAAATTCAACATACCCAGGATATTGTTCTGTTATCTAGCTTCAGCCCCTGGTCTATGTACTTGATGAGCAGGTGGACTCGGCTGTGCTGAATCTCCTGCTGCAAGAGAGTGGGAGGGGTGTACCTGGAGGAGCACAGGAGAGGAGGGGCAGAGGGATGTACCACAAAGCGAGATGATTGGTAGAGCAGTGTATCTGCATGTATGTATGAAGTATGTTGAGCTTAAGTCAGGGTTTACAATGCCATGGAAGTGGCTCACTTTTAATCTGGCTACATCGCCATAGTAACTCATGCCGAACACATAACCTGGGCTGAAATCATCTGTTGGCTTTTCCTGATGGTACTCTCTATAAGTGATAGGCCTATAGAGTCTCAGCTGAGGTAAAATGATATATATAATGTTGAGCCACACTTTACTGACATCACCTCAAGACACAACAACACACTGCAATATGCAACAAACTGAATATACACTTTATACAATCTTTACAAACTTAGATTCCCACTTCAGTCCTTATTTCTCAATTTATTTATAGTTTCATACTGAGATTGTACTGCAAAATATAAGTATAAATAATAAGTTAAATGATATATATGACATTCTAATAACTGGCCAAGGTGGCATATAGTGTGGTATTGTGTCATTAACAAAACAGATGTGAGTTATTAGGTAGAGGAGTAAGATCTGGTGCACCTTCTCCTGTGAGCGCAGCGCCTTCACATATAGCTCCTCTAATATTTCTGAGGTCCTTAACTATATTTTTTTTCTCAGAGCAGTCCAGGTCCATTCAGTCAGAACCCACATGTATATTTTCTCACTAACTTTAAAACATATTTTTCTCATACTTCATTTCTTTGCTGTCACCGTTCTTACCAAGCATAACAAAAGGTTGAGAGAAGCAAAGGAGAGGAAAACCCTAAATAGCCGGGCCTCAGAGCAGCCGGAGCCAAGAGTCAAGGGGTTTTTTTTCCACAGATGATGAACAGTGGCCCTTCCTGCGTTTTCTCACCGAGCTCCTCCAGCTCTGCGCCTCAGCAGCTGCCAGGATCACACCAGAGATGCACGGGAGTCTATGATTGTGTGTATATATATATATATATATATATATATACATATAATACGTGTGTGTGTGTGTCTGTGTGTCAGTTCTCTCTCACACTGGAGGATTACAGAGGAAGGTGGGAGATGTGGTATTAGGAGGAAGAATAGTGGCTGAGTGGAGGATGACTGTTTTAAACAAATCCTTCTGAATAGAAGAGAATTGTCTGAAGCCAAAGGGTGGGAATAAATGTTTTCTATTATTTTCATCTCTGCGGTGCAGCATCTTCTCCACATAGTGGTGATAGTTGTGACAGAGCTCCATGGTCCATCTAATGCCTTTATATTGTACATTTACAGAGTGTTTGCACTTTTCACCAGTTGGATCGCTGGCTTTGCTAACTCTCTGTGACCCGTGGCTCTCCCAGTGGAACACAACAACAAACATTGTAATGAAAGGGTGTGCAGGCTTAAGCTGCCAGGGTGTTTTTCTGTTATTTAAAACAATGAATTTCTCTGGGTGTCTGTTTGTTAGAAGCTAATGTGAAAGAAGACTATATGTGCAGGTTTTTCAGTTTCAACGGTTCATTGAAGTCGTCTAACCACTGTACAGTGTGATACATTATCTTATGATGCAACACAAATGAATATATGATGGGAAGCAAGATTATAGAATATAGAATAGTACTGTACCACATACTCCAATAAAATACAGTATGATGCAATCAGCCAGGGCACTCTGTAACTTAGTAGACATCTAATTAAGTTTGCTAGGCTTACCAAATATACCCCACATTCCACCTTGGAATCACATTTCACAATAATTAATCTTCCAGAAATGTAAACCTAGACAACGTGACAGCCAGGAAGTAACCTGAAAGATTTGTGGTTAGAGGAGATAAGTGTGTGTATGTTGTGTTCGGAGACTGCACTGAGTGTGTTGAGAATTTGATTTGGTTTAATAATTTTATCCATTTTCATTTTTAATTTTTTTCACATTCATTTTTTCACAGTAATCCCACATTAGTAAGTATGATGTGTTTTTATTAACCATCTCTAGATTATAACCTATTATCATCCCTAAAGGCGCATGGTCCATAAGGGGTTAAATCAACCCAGTCTAGGACTTTGGGAGGAACTGCACTCGTGACTGAAATCAAAATATTCTGGAATTGAGCCTGTCAGGCCTCTGATGTACGATTTGTAATGGGATGTTTCCAAACCCCTCTGTCCATATGGCTGCCGACATGTTCAGCAACACCCACCGCCTACAGAGAGGGACTGTCACTGCTCCACATCTGGAAGGCAGACTCATTCTCCCCACCCTAATCCCCCCACCCCTCTCCCTCTCTCTCCTTCATACACACGCATACACACACATGCATGCACATTAAACTTAAATGATATAGTCACCTTGTGGTTCTATAAGATCCTGATTGTGTCTATGCGTCCTTGCAAGAGGCTGTGCAGGCTTTTAAGGGGGCCAGACATTAGTCCTATGGTGTCATTGTGTTAGGTAAGTGTGGTTAGTGTTAGAGTTATGGCTCTATATTGAGGAAAAGAAGTCCTTCTACAGATAATGAAATGAGGAAAGCACTTTGATTCCAGTTAAGATCTTCAGAGCCTATCTGGATGGGACAGATGTCTGCTGCACAGACTAAGTCCTGTGACCAGAAGTCACCATGGAAAGCAGCAGGAAGTCCCAGTCATAACACCTCCAGCTCCCTCTGCTGCACCAGAGGCGCATAAATCAGCGCAGACACACTCAGCTATCCATGACCACATCCTCTCAGCTTAATGGGCCCTCACAGCATGGGTCGGCCCCCCACCACTGCTGCAACCATTCCTGGAGAGCCCATCATGGGCAGCGAGGCCTCTCCAGTGCCCCTTCACAATGAATGGACAGTGTTAACTCCTGAAGTGAGTGATGATATTTTGACATTATTGAAGGTATGATGAAGTGATAGATACACACATACTGCATCAGACTGTGAAACTCAGAGTTTGGTCACAGTATCAGATGTCAGCACTGGGAGGCTAAACAATACCTTCCTAGATTCCCAGCTTGTCCAATGCACTTGGCATTTTTTTCAATTACGTTTTGACTCTCAAGTTATTTTTCTAAATCGCTACACAACTGCGTGTCACTTTTTGTATGTGCAACTGAGTATAGTACTGTAAATGCTCATACCCCAATGTATAAACTTGTCTGAACTCTCTCTACAGCCTCTTATTTGAGTGACATTATTTGAAACAGATATACAGTTTGTCTCAGACGTGCCATTCAAATGTTCCTCCAGACTTTTTTCTTTTTCACAACTTTCCTTAGTGTAGCACCATGTTTGGGTGGGTGAGGGTCAAAGACACATAGAGATGTAACAGCACAATGTTCAGGCATCATTTAAGACCAACAGCACAAAAGCTGTAAACACTCCCTGAGTGACGAGGTTGACGTAGTCCCGTGTGACCTGACCGTTTAGGACATGGCTCCCCACGCCTCCCTACATCTCTGGGCTCCGCTGAGCTGAAGTGCTGTTTCTGTGAAAACCTGACACTGTTTTTCCTGGACAGGAAACACAAGAGTCATTAATTGTGGCTCAACGTTTTTAAGACTCGTAATTAAACGGTGATGATATACAACCTTCAGAAGTGTGCTTGGGGGCGAGAAACAGCCAGCGGCGCTGTGAACTGTATGAAACAGCAACATGAGAGTAAGATTTCCACATTCAGACACCTATTAGTCAAACTGTGTGTCTATTACTGGAATTGACCAGAATATGTGATATAATCCAGATCATAGTTAATAGTCATGTAATTACAGCTTCAGATAATGACCTATCAGTTATGGCTACTTAATGTAGAAACACATTTTGAACACAGGTTTTAGGGACTTTACAAAGCTTCTCTTCTGAATAGGTTGAATAGTCATTGTCAAGGTTCCAGTAGTAGCTGATGTTGGCATGGGGTCTTAAGAGAATTCTATTTGCCATACGCAGACGGGGGACTGAAGCTAAATTTTTGGACATTCATGGCTCCCAGAGGATGGATCTCAATGACTTTAGTGATCCTCTGACCTTTCCTCTAGTGTCGCTCTGAGGCCGGCAAACAAAATTACGCTCACATATCACCCACAGGAGGAGCAGTCATTCCTGATGTCGGATTCTTCATCTAGTGTCATCATTTTATCAGAAATGTAAGTTTGTCATGTTTTGTTTATGACCAAACCTCAGTGATCCCCCACTGAAAACACCACACCTGCTAAACATCAACAGCTTTGCAGGTAAGCATGCTGATACTTAACTAAATCAAAGCACCATTATATGCCTCCAAACTCTGTTTCACACTACCCCTGAATCACCTCATCACGGCCAACTGAACCCGAGGTAGACAGATCATGCTGAGTGAACGTGGGTTACATAATTAAGCTAGGTGGAACAGCCTGATGATGCAGTGTAGGAACACGTAAGCACACAAGAAGCTGGTTTCACCTGCTCTGAACCAACAGGGTCACCTCTGAACTACAGAAGACACGGAAACGGAACGAACATACTGTTACAACCTTCTCAACCAGCACAGTCAGGATTAATATTATAAAAAATATCCTGCATGCTCAGGCGATAAATCCTAATCAACCCTTCGAGCCAAGTAACAAAGTGAAAAAACAGATACAGACGCCCACTTAAAGGAAAGACTATACTCAACTTCCTTGTGTTACAATAAAAGCCTCATTGTGTTCATGTTACCAGAGACACTGGTCTCACCACAGCCCAGTGGCTGTTCAGACTCCCACTATCCACTCAGGACTGCTCACTTCCAAATCTCTGGTCCCGACCATCCACACAGGAAGCATCTGCACCTCTGGCTGTAGCCTTTAAGCGCCAATACATGATTTACAGACCCTTACACTCATCAATACAGCTCACATTAGAGAGGAGAAATGTGATTGGTCCAGAATTATGACCAATCAGACAAACAAACCACTAAGGCAGTAAATCAGGAATTACTAATGATATTTGAGGTGTATTCAGTTTCATATGACCCTTAAACAAAGTGGTTTAGATCATCTGGACTGTAGCTTTGTCCACAGTCTCATCATCTGACAGACTCTATTATATGGCAATGCTGTCACATTCCCATACCCCTGAAATTAACATAGTGTGCAGTCAACTCAACTCAAAGCTCAAGTTGCAAAGTGCATAAAAAAACAACTTTGAAATAGGGCACGTAATACGAATCACATGAAATCAGAAAACAATCTCTGATAAACGTGTGTTTGAAGAAGGGATTTAACCTGACTCTGCTGACCTGATGTCCACAGGCAGCTCTGGATGACCAAACTAATGAATGATTGAATGAATAAATTAGCAAATGAATTACTGAATAATAATGCAGATTTAGCATTTCCTCTAAGGGTAAGTTATGGTAGTCACTCCCCAAAACCCCCCTGAGGTGACAGTGATGTATCCTTACAAAGTCAGAGCCTAAGCTCCAAAAACCAACTAGCAGTAGAATTAGGCTGAAATGAGACAGCTTTCATTGGCTCAGCACTTTAGCACTTTTGTCTTTCTCTACCCCGTCGTGGTGCCTGCACCCTGGCATGCCTGCTGCACCCTCAGGATGACTGTAGAATTACGGAAAATGATGGATGCAAGCCACCCGTTCATCTCCCGGCAGCAACCCTGGCAGCTGCACACCCCGTGCAGCACCAGAGCTTAAAGCTAGCACTTATACACACAAAGCAGGTTATCACGTCACCATGTCGACAAACAGAGCTCTGTTTAAATCCGCCTGTGATGCCAACTTGTGTTGTAATCAAAACAAAGGCTGAATACATGCAGAATTGCTGTTATTGTTGAGGGTCTCTCACTCTCCTGACAGGGTGTTTCAGTCAGAGAAGTACGGAGGGTTGTGTGCCAAATCAAATACACAGCGGTGTGTCTGCCAACCGAGCAGAGCGGCACTATGTGAAAGTGTATTTGAAATATGTTTGCTGAGTGTTGTGTACGTTGGCCGCTTCAGTGTTTTTATGGGGCAGGAAACCCTAAAAACTGCAGGGAAAACATCGTCCTCAGTGGTTTTATCATTTCTGTTACTGACACGCTAATGATATCTCCTCTCCATGAAATGTGACCTTGAGTGTCTGTTGGACCTGTACTCATATACACTCTTTTTGTTTGATAATCATTCCACTATTTGGATGTCTGTCTTGACAGCTGGTATGAGGATTGCCAAATCCAGAATTGAATCTGAATTCTTTTGAACCCCATACTGATCCCTTATAAATCTCAATAAAGTAGAAAGGTAGATAAAGTAGAAACATTGCAGTTAGCAGTAATCGGAAACTAGCTGAACGGGAAATCTGTCTGATTGTGAAATTGTAAAATGTTTCCTGGGACGTTAAATACAGCAAATATCGGCCATATTCATTGAAATAATAAGTGTTAAGTTACTTTTACATTTCATTTTAACAAGTGTGTGAGTGTCCAAATGTGGGACATGCCTATTTGACCGATAAGAATAGAATATTGATATGATACGCAGGTTTAAGGCAGACATTCTCGAGATTGATGGGACACTGTCAGATGATATGTCCTGAAGAGTCTCCACACTGCTGAAGTTTAACAAGTCTGTCCAGCTCCTTTCAGTCTCAGGCTAATCACATCCCGACGTCTAATCTGTCTCAAACACAAAGACGTGACTGGTATGTCTGTATGTTAATACCGACCTATTAATATTTATCTTTTGTTCCATTCCTTGCAATAAAGAAATACAGATGTTTCTCATAATGTTGAACCAGTTTCAGGCTTGCTGTTGGTTGAGTTAGCAGCAAGAGTGATGAGGCTGAAATAGCTCTTCTATTAATCTTGCCTTTACCCTCTCGGTGCAACATTACTTTGAAAACCTGATGCTTTGGCTCCACCCATTGAATTACCTCGGCCATTGTAGCCTCTGAGACTGCTGTCCTGTGTGCTGTGGGTGTACCATCAGCAGCACACCCCTGTACAGTCCCACAGACAGCAGCACATTTCAGCTTTCACACTGTCCCGTCCGTGTCATCAACACGTCACACAGTCCTTTCTGACCCTTTGGATCCCCGCGGCCGAGGCCAGTGTTGATGTTATTTTACGTCCCCCTTGGGTGCAGCTGCAGTGCAGTTTCCTGAGCATTTTGGTGCTTTTGTCCGCCCTCCAACCTGCGCAGCCAGAAACTTCCAGTCACAGTGAAGATTTATGAAGCCCCCGCTGTCGGGGGCGAACCTCCTCTGCAGCGAGCAAAGCGTTTGTTCTTTGAATACAAACATCCAGAGGCAGAGCATCAGCTACACTGATCGGACAGAAAGAAGAAAGTACAATCTGTGAACATCTTGAAGTCCAACACTGGTTTTCTTTTAGTGGCAACTGCCAAAAGACAGTAGTTTATATTTACATTCGCAGATGCAGGCCAGGAAATTCCAAATACTTCAAAGTATTTTGTATTTTCCTTCAAAATCTTAAGCTGTTATACTGTGGAACGCAACACCGTGGGAATCTCTTTTATTAGCAGTAACTACCAACCTTAGTGGAAGAAGTACTCAAAATAGCAAAAGCTGTACAATTAGTCATGCAATTAAAATTATAGAAATGGTAAAATGACCCATAATCATTAGAAAAAGGCTTTACTATCTGAAGATAGTGAGTTATTAAATTGTGATCTCAAGATAACGGCATTAACAACGGAAGTCACAATGGATTATCATTAATACTGTCACTGTGTATTTATGTGCATTATATTGTGTCAGGTGAAGCCAGGGCTAATTTTAACTATTTTATACAGTATTGTGTAGAATCCTTAATAATAACTATATTAGTGTTAATAATATAGTTTATGTTATAGTTCATAGTAGAACAAACATATTTATACATTATAACCTCATATATTGTAATGGCAAACAGCTGTCTATTTGCACATCCAGTGGACTCAGAGGAGCATTATCTAGCTTCTAAATGCTCCACTATGAGCAGAGTCGGTCTCTTAATGTGTCTGTCTGTCTGAATGGGTAATTGCTGACCTGTGTAAGCGCTTTGACTGCTCAGGAGAAGAGAAAGGCCATTTACCATTTAGTTTAGGTTTAACAGAGATATTTCACTGAAGACTGAAAACAGGCTAAAATGTTACATGGAGCCGAGTTGCTACTAATTCCCTGAGGTTTTGATTCTATGGATAGAACATAGAATATCATACAATATCATGTGGCATCTGGATCAGTTAGACCATCTAACTGATAATGTAGCTAGTGTTTCATTAACCTTGAATATCCATCCAGTCTGGGTGGGTCTCGATCCAAGATGTAATTGACACCATGGGTCTTCAGTAACGTCCTTGGCAACGTCTTTGTAATGAATGTGTCCACAAAGCCAGCTGTAATCACAGCATCCTCATGCAGCAGAGCAGCCCCCTGCAGCCACACCTATGAGCACGCAGGCAGCACTGAGGTTTATCATCCTCTGTTGTTCATGGCTTTTGAGCACAGGCTTCAAACTGAGCGCAGCACTTTGACTAACGCTGAGAAGATTTTATTCATCTTTCTTTAATCTGCATGTGCTTTCTCTGCCTCCCAGTTCTTCTTTCCTTTCCCTGCTCCCACCCATACTGGCCCACGTTCACTCTCTCCTCCTTCGTATTTTGGACAACTTAACACATGCCAGACCTCTTCTGAGATTTGTATGGGGGGAAAAAGGGAGACAGTGATGAAAGACGGGTTTAAACATGTGCAAGAGACAGCTGGCACATGTGCCTCTTGCATATACTGCATATTTAATATTTGGGTTTTGAATAGTAAGACTTGAGAGGAATGGCCTCAGTTTATTTGATTATCAGCTGTGGCTCTTGATGGTGGAGGACCATTGGGGAGAAGGTTTGTTTCAGATCGGTTCTATGTTAATACTTGGTCTCAGTTTGTGGGGAACTTGAAGGCAACTGGAAGTCCTTGAAAGATGAACGCAGACTTGCGTTGTTGGCAGTTTAAACAGGGAGAACAGTGATCGTTGGATGTAGCTTTAGGGAGAATTGCAGAGAAAATTAACATTCGAATTAATAATGGACAGGTTGTTGCTGGGTGTCCTTTGCAATTTAGAATTAAAGTTTGGTTGATGTTATGGTTAAGATTTGGTTACAATATCAATTATGTATTTTCTATGAAGAGAGAAGGCTCACCATATGTTAAAGGACTGGAAGGATCAAACCAAGATATAAAGATTCCAAGTGTGTCATGTCAAGACAAAACAACTACATGACCAAGACAGACTAGTCTGAGTCAGCATCATTCTTTACAAAATGTAAATTTAAGACAATAATTGTTAAATTATAAGTATTATAAATAAGTCCTTTTGAAAAACTCTTTATGAAACTGAAGGAAACTATGCTGATGTACCATGCTGGAGTCACTGGGAGGTTGTCTGGGTGGATGGTGGACTGTGACACCAGAATCCAGGTTTCAGGTCCTGACTCTTGTCTGTGGTTTGGTTTAGACAACAAAAGTACTTTGGTAAAGGATAGGGAAAGAATGTGAGTTCAAGAAAGGCTTATGAGTCAGGTCACTGCTGACTTTCACTGCATTAAAACATCAAGATCTTTCCCTAACCAGAAACATAGTCATAAAATAGTTTCTTACAAGAATGTTTATTTGGGCAGAAAATAATGAAATTGTTAATGAATCGTGTGACTGATAATTATACGAGAGACCACTGTTTGTGTTTCTGCAAAAGAATACATAGTGTGAGTGTGCCTCGCTATCTTTCATCCCACTGCCACCACATCTGAGATGCTGCGCTGGCTTGAGGAGCCGTCACGGACAGCCAGCTGCAGGGTGTGTGCCATGCAGTCGAAACTAGTCAGACCGCTATCCGTCATAGCTTTCTGCCATATTTCTGGTTTTATTTGTCACTGCAGTATGCTTCGAACTGAAGACTTTATATTTGTCTGTTTTTCCATGTTTCAAACCTTTTCTGAAATGGCTCTGTGATGCCGAGTGGCAGCCTGCGAACTCCCAGAAGTGTAGCGCTGCTTTCAGTGAAGCTAAAATCTCTGTCAATCCACTGTCCCCTGCGGCAACAGTCACAGGACAAGCATCCAGATTCCATATCTCAGTTGTAAAACTGATGGCAGGGATGTCACATGCCAGTAGCTCATGCATGCACCCACAACTCTGAAGATTTCCACGAGACAGACCCCAAATAATGACAGCTGTGCAGTGTGTGGGCTCCAAATACTCCATCGGGTTTCCAACCCTGATGTCCTCCGCAGAGAAAGGCTTGTCATCACATGCGCTGAACTCCTAAGACTTGCTGGTGGCTGGTTCATCTGTCCGTTTTTCATCGTCTTTCCTTTTTTTATTGGGCTTATTGCTACAAAAAGCACATAGCAGATCTGACACAGTGAAGGACTTCCACGTGGCCGACATTTACATTCGCTTTTATTTGAGAATAAACCCGAATGCGCAGGGCACCTCCTTTTTGCTGTACCATACTACAGTTGTGTCAACCCACTGGCTTCTTCTCCACACCTGTCCATGAGTAACCAACACATTGTTTATCCAGCCCAAAACTGATGCGACATGGATAACAGATAAACATCAGCCACTGACATCCGTCATCTCAGTGTTAGCCAGTGCATCTCCACCTCTCTCTGACCTGGTATCTCCCTAAAGCCATCAACACTAACCACTCCAGACTCCAGTTTCTGTAAACCCACTTCCCCAAATGTTGAACTATTCCTTTGTTTACTATCCCTATTCCCCCTTTCCTTTAAAGAAAACATATATACTTTGCATCCTGTAGTTACTGAGTCAATACTGCCGCAGGACATTTGGAGATTTGGATCTCTGGACCCCCACCACACCAGGATGGTAATGGCCAGAATGGAGGTTCATCTGTCAACAACCTGCTCTCTTTCACTTTCCTCCTTTTCCTTCACCAGCTTTATTTATCCCCCAAGGACCAGCCAGCACCTCACCGCAAGTTTCCACCAAAAGCCTTTTATTTAGCTTTTCTGTCAGTCCCCTCTGTCTGCATCTCATGTTCCTTTTGCTTTTTTCTGCTATAGCAGTACATTTCCTGAATGGTCCACTGAGATCAGTTCTATTAATTAGGTGCCATGCACCTTAACCATAGGAGGAAAAGGGAAAAAAGAGGAAATGTCCTCTTCCATGCTGTCTGGTTATTTGTGGTTGTGTGGAACGTTGACTGAAGCTGCAGAGCGGGAGGTTTAATGAAGGACTGGTGTGGTGTCAGGAGCCAGCGGTTGGAAAAAAACAGCAGGGCAATGACAGCATGTGGCACTTTGGCAGCCGAGGAGATTGGATCAGTGGTGGTAAAACGTCCTGATGACTGGAAAACAAAACCCTGGAAAATTGCACAGAGCTGAATAAAGGATGGAGGAGAAATTAGATCTTTGGAAGAGGGAAGACCCTGGAAATCCCCACGGCAGAGACAGATCTAAAGGAAAATGTGGATGACATAGCTGTCGGTAACTATGTAGTAGTTCATTAAAATGACACTCGTTTTATACTCAGCTGTACCAGCACAATACTCCAACTTTCAGAGCTGACCATATTAACAGCTTCAATCTGTGGTAAGGTGGAGGGATATCAGCTTAACCAGTGCAAATGCTCACAACACAGCATTGGGCAGGGGTCTGATGTGCAGAGGACACCTGCACACATCTCTGATTTACCAAAGTTAATTCTCTATCCTGAACATCAGGGCACGTTGTCTGATATTGTTGCCAAGAATACTGAAAATCACTACAACTGCTGAATCTGATTCATCATTATCAACTGACTTCTACAGCAGAGGATATTTAGGTACATGTGTCACCACTCACACCTCTGCAATAAAACCACGGACCTCAGATGTGAGCAAAGAGAGACAATCAAATTCTGTGTCAAACTCTGAAATCAGCAAGGGAGACTTTTGAAATGCTTCAGACAGCATAGGGCAACAAAGCTGTGAGTCAGGCGACGTGTTTTCAGTGAGATGTCCATTTCAAGAGAGGCTGAACATCAGTGGAGGACAGCAAGATGTCTGGGCACCTGTGTGTGAACTGAGTGAAACCCCCGAAAATGTCCAGGAGATTGAATGGATTGTGCATCGGGACTGTTGGCTCATGATCCAGGAAACTGTTACCATTGTCACCGTGTCATTTAGGACAGTTCAGGTAATCCCAAAGGCCAAAGTATAGATGCCCCACATTGCTGCAAAGACTGTGCCCAGACTGGTGGCACAGCTGTCTTTTCAAGGATCATCGCTTGTCTAATCAGCAGAAGAGCCACAGTCTCCAAAACAGACAAAGGTGCACCAGGTGAGGAGAGCAACCAAGAGACATTTGCAGGATTGTGCACAGTGAATCCGTCCCCCCGGGTCAGGCTGTCAATACCGTGTTCTACTGCACAGTGCTGAGGCGTCTGAGGAAAGACATTAGGCACAAACAACTTGACTATGTTCCAGCTCAAGGTGCAAAAGTTGCGTACCCATACCAACAGAACTGTTGCTCCCAACTTAGTTCTCTGTGACTTCTTCCTCTTCCCCAGAAACAATTCAAGCTAAAGGGTCGACATTTTGTCACGGGAAGACCGCACTGCACTGTTGTATCATTGCACAAGGGGACTACTTTTCAGACTTTTTTACGTGTAACTGTTGCATCAATGGAAATCTTTAAATATCAGCCCAAGCGATGAGTCACAATGTGAAGTGGCAAAGGTTGAGCGATATAGACTTGGGTGATGCAGAATGAGCCTCTTGTAAACAAGACCTGCAGGGTGCAAACTCAACATCTTATACTAATATTCTTCTTCCTCCTTCTTCTTCTTCTTCAAAAAGCCCAGCCGTATCCACTGCTACCCTCCAGTCCCCAGCACCAACAATGACACAGACACACAAGAAGAGAATCATGGTTTCAGATGTTCACTTTGGTCTTCAGTTAACATTTTAGTCAACAATAATATATTGATTTTTGGCTCATCTCATCAAAGTCTGGTGACCATTGTGGAAAAATCGATCCACAGTGGATGGAAACTCAGGCTTTGTAACAGAAATTAGCACTTGTCCAGAATAAAATATGTCTCAGCATTTGAGCTTTCCAGGTGTGGAGTCACTTTGTGTTTGTGCACCATCTCGCTTGGTACAGGCAGCCAACTCTCTAATCCACAAATAGTCAAAGTGGATTTTGGTCCAACAACTGAAGCTCTAAATGGGTAAAACAGCTGTCAGTCAGGATCCCCTGCCAGTTTATTGGAGGGTTTGTGGTTTCCTGTATTTCGTCATTCAGTCTCATTCAGCCATAATCTGCAGAATCTGAACAACTTCCTGAGCGCAAGAAATTCTTTGGGCCCAGACCCGATTTCCACTGTCACACTGTGGTATTAGACTTACAAAGGTTACCATCACATTATTACACACATTTAACCAGGACTGAACAACCACCTCATTGATTTTGATTGTTATTCCTCAGTTTCTATGGTGAATCGTATTTGGATTCATTTTTCTCTCATACAAAAATGAGATCTACAATCTGCCTTTAAAGGTTACACCATGATCTTCCATTCATGCAAATTTTTTGAATAAACATGTTGAAAATTTAGATTTTTCACAGATGGACATTTTTAATATTTCTCAGATGAACAGCGTGGAAACATCACAGAGTATCCATAAAATCATCCTGCGCAGACACATCTACAGTCAGAGCCTCAAACGTGACAAAGCCCCCTGAGGAAAAACTGACGCTGAGCTTTAAAACTCTGATTTCAATATGTCTTTTCTTCTTCCACTTTTTAATGAAAGCAGCTCAGACTCAACCGATTTGTTGAAACTTTCCCAAAAGTAATTGTACGTTAGCATGCACCACCTATCAACACCAGTGTGTTGCTTTAAATCCTACTAAATCATTTCATTGGGAAAGCAAAGCAGGCCTTCCAGTTCAGTGAGGAAAGGTCCTCCGCTGGCTCTGTTGATCTTGGCATGGAAGACTGTAATGACAACATGACCTTTCCTACTGAAGCGTAGTTGCTCCCTCAGGGGTCAAGGTGCAGGGGTCATCAGCCTATATCAGGCGTTACACTGGCCAGATATATTTTCTAACCACCTTATTTACCAGGTGGTATAAAAGAATGTCTGATAAAGGGGATGATTGTTTTGCAGCACACTCATTTCATAGTCCCCTGTGTCTGGATAAAATCCATGTGACATTTTGTTTTGCATTTAAACATCAGAGTTTCTGTCATAAAGTATTTGCAGGTTCTTGTTGCTGCAGAGTCAAATCAAGTCAGTGAACTTTCAGGACACAGTTACAATGCTTAAGGTCCTTCTCTGATCACTTCTCCAACACCACTGATAAGTTTCTCAGCAGAAATGAAACCAAGTCTTTCTTTATGCATTGGTGAAAGATTTTCAGACATCTTTATAGTATCCTGAGACGACCTGCAGTGTTAAACGCTAAATTCGTTTAGTTTAGGTTAGTTAACTACAGCTATTTACGTAATACAATATTAACTGTAACTACACCAACTGACCAGATCCCAGTCTGCCTGTGAGCTCGCACTAGCTACAATAGTGGGGGCAATAAAAATAAAGAATCAGTAACAACCTCGTGATTTCTTCTGTTTTTGACTTTCATTTCTGCTGTTGCTGGCCAGGTGCTGTCCTCTCAGCTCCCCAGGAGCTGCTGCTGACGGACGGCTGCTTCTGTGGACAGACATGCTGATTTCAGGATGGAGTAGTCACTGAATAATGAAAACTTCAGTCTCGTGGTAGCTTTATGAAATAGTCTATTGCTGGAAAATATTTTATGGGAAGGGATGTATTTCCATAAATAAACTTACCCAGTGTTGTACAAACTGGAATCCAATTTTTAAGATGGTGATTATAGAAAGATGTCAGAACACACAGTGCATCACAGATCTCTGCATATGCAGACAGAAATAACATATAACATAAATAGTTCTGCTGAATCCTTAATGTGATCTCATAACAAACAAACTCTACATAGTTTTAAATAAATATATTCTAAATAAATGACTACACACTGGTTGTATAGGTCTTCCACAGTAAGGGATCTAGCTGTGGTTATTAGCACACACCATATTGATGTGATAGTAGTGATGGGGCCTTTCTGAAGTCTGCCAAAGATGCATTAACGGACTGTGGTTACTGTGTACTATGGTCTGACAAGACAAAGGTTGAACTTTGTGCCCATAATTCTAAAAGATATGTTCGGCACAAAGCCAATACTGCTCATCATCCAAGGAACACAAGCTGGGAGCGTCATGCACTGGGGCTGCCTTTCTTCAACTGGGTCTCTGGCTCTTGTCAAGATAGAAGGGATAATGAATGGCTTCAAATATCAAGATAGTTTGGCACAAAATCTGAGGCTAGACCTCAGTCCCATTGAAGACAAGTGTATGACCTGATTCCCTAATCTACAGGAACTGGAAGAGGACTGTGATAATGTTCCCAAGTCTTGATGTGCTAAGTTAAAAGAGACTTGTTCATAAATATTTGCTGCAGCATTTATGAATATATGCCATTAGTGTGCTTGGTTATTCAAAATCCCTCTAATAATGACATTTTTTTTGTTATGACATCACCTCAAGTTGGAACGTTACATTTTAAAAACCATCAATTTCGCAAGGGTGTGCAGACTTTCTATATCCACTCTATGTCTGGGAAGAGATGCTGTGATGCTTAGCTTTTAATCTGCTGCATTACTGATGCTACTGTGACAAACTGTATCTGTTTGCTGTGTTAGCTACATAGCTAACACAGCAAACAGATGCATGAATGACTCCATGGTTGTCCCGGAAAGGGTTGCATCACAATTCTACTGAGATTAAAAAGGACTGATAGCATCAATATCATTGGTCCAGGTGCTGCATGGTGCTGAGGTTACAGTAGCCCCCCCATAATCTCATTGCACAAAGTGCCCAGTAGAGTTTAAGCTGTTGTTTTATGACTTGTTTTATGACTTATGACTTTGACTTGACTTATGCTATTTCATGTTCCAAAGTGAAAATGTTTTTGGAGAATTCAGCATTCTACTGGATAAATATAGCAATGACACCAACATAACGCCACAAGATTATTTTGCGCTCTTTGTGCCTCAGAGAGGTGGTGTGCATATCAGTGCATTTGAAATACATACATAGATACATATATATTTCAATGCATTGGATACAACATGGGCTGCAATAGATGATAGTAATATCAGATAAATTAGTCTGGCTTAAGAAATGCTTACTTACTATAATTTGTGATGGATCTCTCTTTGTGTGTGCTCCTAAGATATGCAACCAGACAATGATCATGAATCCCTGAATTGAAAACGTCACTATCATCTTCTTGAGATTAGGCCTGGCATGGTCATTGATCTATTTAGATCAGTGGAGGCTGGAAGAACCAACTTCAACTTTAAGGATAAAAGCATTGAAGTCGACTGGTCAATGTTAAAATTCTCCAGAATTATAATTTCTAAGAAGAGGGATGTGGATATACTGAATATACTGAAAGAGCAGGTGTCACTTGCAGTTACCACATCCTACTGGACTTTGGTCTTGTAATTCTATAGGCATTACAGCACCAGGTCTGTCTTCATGTTAGTATGGGAGTATTGCAGTATGGTGATTGAAGAATTTGTCTTAAAATTAAAATTCATGGTCTCTGACCTCCAGTGAGCAGCGTTCCTGGAGCAGGATTGAACACTCTTACTAGCTGAGGGACTGAAAACACCCATGGATTGGTCAGATGCTTCCTTACCAAACATAACTACATAAAGAAACTGTCACTGGAATGCAGTGGAGGACTTTCTTTGTTAGTGGCCACAAAGGCCTGTCTCTGCATCACCAAACACCTTCAGCTGTCAGGTCTTCAGCTGCAACACCAAAGGACTGAAGGAGCTATACTGATGAAACCCCAAAGATCTTCGTTTAACCATTTATTAAACTGGACCTAGACAGTTTCTGTGGAATATGATTGGTTCTCTATAAGCTCTGATTTCAGTCTGTAATTCAGTCTGTGCTGAAAATATCCACCCTCCTGTTTTTGTGTCAACATTATTGATTCGATGAATGAATAAACTTTCTTCTTCTCCTAATGTTTTCTTCCACTCCCACCTCCGCCCCTGCTGTAGCCACTTGTTTTCATATAAAATACAGACAATTTCGCTTGAACAAACATTCCTCTTTGGTCTCCTTCTCTCTCATTTCCAAAGTGGTGTTGATCGTATCTTCACAAAAATTTGTACTGTGTGTCCTGTGTTGTTGGTTGTTGCTAGGCTCTGAGGAAAATGCAAAGCAATCCAGTTGTCCTTGGGACAGCGGCGCCAAAGATAATACCATTCAGGAACACTAGAGGAGTAAAGTTGAAAAGTTGTTACAATTGTAGCCAGTTCCCATTTTAATAAACGTGCATACATTAAATTTAAAAGATTGGCGTAATTTTTGCTAAAAAGGGATGCTTTTTGTTTTTTCCTTTGGACCTGATTAAAGGCATTGTGAGGCTGCTCAGTAATATTCACATTTTGGACAGAGGTCGCTCTGCTGTGCCTCCAGATGAGACAAACAGCCCTCGTGAATGAACATTTCTTATTCATTTTCTTTTCATTCCCATACAGGGAGCCATGGCGTGTACCGCTTCTATATCAAACAATGACACGCAGTAATGAAAAACATGCTCGGAGAGAAAACACTGTGTACAGCGTTCGACCACAAGTCAGCTCAGAGATGTGTCTGAGGGAACTGAAAGCCGCAGAGCAGCTGAATCGAGTGAGTGAATCACCAGCTGCTTTTACAAGCTAGAGGATGCCGCTTTCATGGCCAAGACACCGCTGCATGCATTAGAATGCATGCTCACATACTGCAGACAGCACAGAACACACTCATCAATCAAGAGAACATCTTATGTGCATGGGCGGATTTAGTGATTTGGGGATTCATAGTGAAAACTCAGGCATGGGACTTCTTGTGTTGCTTATTTTCACCCTTTTTCTAATGTACTCTGTTTCAGTCTTCTTTATTACTTTTTACTTATGTGTATGTAAATTGTTTTTCCTATATTTATATTTTATTGATCAATAATTTGAACCTGCAAAGTAATAAGTCATTTGATAAATACTGTGGAGCAAACACAGCCAGGATGAAGTACAGTGGTATTATACACATACATATTATACACTTATATCAAATTGAAATACAAGTACCCTACCTTACACCTGACATGAAGCATAAGACAAAGTATTTACTCACCTCTTTACTTCACGCTGCTGCCATTAAGGAATTTACTGATTTCCAGGGATACATTTACACTACGCTGATTTCCTTTTCCTTTCCTGACTGCTTAAGTTATAGAATGTGGCTACTTTGAAATACAGTAAGTTAGAAGTAGCCATACAATAATGATAGTAAAAGAAATCAAAGTGAAACTATGACTGCGGGACCACTGATGGACTATTTCCAGTTATACTTCATCTATACTGCTTTACTACAGATGTGAACACTTCTTCCTCCACCATCGCTAACATTTTGCATTTCTCTTTCTTATATTCTCATATTCTCAACTGAGATTATCATTTTTAAAAAAATCTTATTTCCCTGTTTTTTTCAAAATCTAATTTGATATAGATATATAGATTTGATATGTTGAATTGTATGTTAAGGTTTAAATGAATCTGCAGTGTGCTAGGGGGTGCATCGCCACTGATAAAAAATAATGATTTACAGGGTATGAGTTTGACATAATTTTATACATTTCAAACCCAAGTATCATGACACCTATACAGCTGTTGGGGCTGCCGGGCAGTTAACTTCCTTGTCTAATGGTAACGTTTGTATACATGCTAAGAATGCAATCACAGTGTGACTTTGATTATGATTTTTCTTATTTATTTGAATTGTAAATCCAGGTTTTTGCAAATAAAAAGCATGTAAACTCCAAAAGGGAGCGAGAAGCAGAACAGGAAGATAAACATATTTACCAGTTACATTATCTTAAAATGCAAAAACTAACTTTGGATTTAAGGTGGTCACAGTCTTGGGACCTACAGTTTCAAATTGTTTCTCCGATTGCAGAAGTACAGTAGAATTTGACTGAAACAAATCCTCGACAGTGCAAAATCCAAGACCTTTCACCAATGCGAAGCATCACTGGAATGTTCTCTGAGTCTCAATTTGCTGTCTGTTGTAGAGGCTTCGCTCACAGCAAGCTATATACATGGGTTGTGTCCAACCACACCAATGGTTCCTTGGTGTCTGTCCTGTCCAATGAGACACACACAGGGTCATAGGTGAGGCTGCTCTGTGCTGTGGTCACTGTCGTGGCTGTCCTCCTCAGTCGCCGGCCTGGGTGAGCTGGCAGAGCACTGCAGTCCTACTAGCCCTGAAAACTCAGAAGGCAGTATCGTCCCTTTTTTCACATTCACCAGTTCTTTCTCCCGAGCAGCTGCTCCCTGCTGGCCTCCCTTCACACGCTTCCACTTCATTCTTCTGTTCTGGAACCACACTTTCACCTGAGAGGAAACACAGAGCAGTAAGACACTTCTCCTCACTCAGAATGAAGGTTCTGGTTTCTCTGCCATTGCAGATGAAGGTCTATCATGGAGGGAGCTGGTAACACTGGCCAGCTAGAGATGGACTTGTGATCAGATCACTTGAGCCATGATGTCGTCAATGTGTTAATGTTCTGACCCATGAGGAGCCCACTCAGCTGTCATTACTACTTTATTACTCGGATACTGCTCATCTTGATCATCTTTGAACTCGACCTTCATTTTGATTCAAGCTATATACAATTGTAGTTAAGTTTCATGTATGGATCTTCATGGCTGTGAGACAAAGTCTGTCCACAGACATATGGAACCACTTCTGTGCCAGTTTTTATTGCAATAGGCAGCTCGCAAGGACAAAACAATTCTGCTTTCACTGTCACAGCCTACATATAGGTGAATGGTACGCAGGTCTGGAAAGAGTACTACAATAGTATCCTCCAGTAAAACTACTCTTTAAAATAAAATTTTACTCAAGTAAAAGTAAAAGTACTTGCATGAAAGTGTACTTACAGCTGGTACACAACCAATAATTAATTATGGATGTACAACAACCATCATCACTGAAGTTTTAACCAGTCCACTCAGCCTTCCTGTCTCAGTCCACTCAGCCTCTCTGTCTCAGTCCACTCAGCCTTCCTGTCTCAGTCCGCTCAGCCTTCCTGTCTCAGTCCACTCAGCCTCTCTGTCTCAGTCCACTCAGCCCCTCTGTCTCAGTCCACTCAGCCTTCCTGTCTGAGTCCGCTCAGCCTTCCTGTCTGAGTCCGCTCAGCCTTCCTGTCTCAGTCCGCTCAGCCTCTCTGTCTCAGTCCGCTCAGCCTCTCTGTCTCAGTCCACTCAGCCCCTCTGTCTCAGTCCACTCAGCCTTCCTGTCTCAGTCCACTCAGCCTCTCTGTCTCAGTCCACTCAGCCCCTCTGTCTCAGTCCACTCAGCCTCTCTGTCTCAGTCCACTCAGCCTTCCTGTCTCAGTCCACTCAGCCTCTCTGTCTCAGTCCACTCAGCCTCTCTGTCTCAGTCCACTCAGCCTTCCTGTCTTTTTAGAACCAGCTCACTCAGATATTGTGAAAGATGCCACAAAAAAACTCAAGATTTCTCAAAGAATTTTCAGCGGGTGGGTGCATGAAGACAAATTGCAGAGGTTTGAAGTTACATTAAATTACATTGTAATGAGAAGATGCATCCTAATAATATTGTATACACTTTAAGAGTCAACATCAGGAAAATATAATTCTATTGACAACTACTGACCTTTTCTTCTTCCTAAGATTTGTTATGGATTTGTAGTTTTTATGTGTGTGTGTGTGTGTGTGTGTGTGTGTACAGTTAGAATTTTACTCTTTACATTCGACACCATATATAAAAATCTACCAGATAGATTTACAGTAAATATACTGGGGACATTTATGATTCTAATGGGATAGATAGATAGGTACACATACAGAGAAGGTTAACCAATGAGGGGACATCCCACATCTTATTGCAGTCTCGATCTGGTTGAAAGATATGTATTTCAGAAAAGCAAACAACTAAACTGTCCTTATAAAAGTGCACACAGATTAGAATCAGCAGGTATCTCTGTGCAGAACTGTGCCCTGTCGACATCTTGGCTATAATATTTACTGTGCTCTGAATGTGAGTGTAATGGTGCGAGCCACTGATTGGACGAGTGGTGTGCTGTTGTGGTTAGTATCACTGTGTCGTGCTGTGAGTCACGCTGGCCTGCTGGCTCGCCCAGCTCCCTCCTGCCTCCTCCTGCCCCCGACTCAACAACTTATTTTGTATTTGCGTCTCTCACGGTGATGAATAAGCTGCTGCCTAAAATGGGGACACCCAATCTAGACCAATGATTTACACCCCCAGCGCCCTCCTGATTCCCTGTCCCGTCCCAACTCCGATTACCCTCTAACTGCTGCTTCTCTGTTGCCCCTCCAGCGCCCGCTCCCTCACACTCAAACCACCAATCTGTACGTACCCATTTCAACCCCTCACAGACATAAACACACTCGTCTTTTACCACCCCTCCTGTCCATCCCTGGGCAATTTGCTCTCCTAGCAGTGGTATCGTGTAGAATTTATTTTAGGTAGCGCTGCATAGTGGCCTGCCACTCAGTCACTGGGAGTTAAGTTTACAGAGTCAACGCTTGCATATGCGGCTCATTTACTCATAAACAGCTTGGTGCTAACCCAAAAACTCACATATGCTGCTGTTTTAAAGAGGCATTTCACCACTTTTTATCTTCTTCGGTCCTTTCTGGCACTAAGAGCTGAGCAAGGCATTGGCCCTGCTCACGAGGTATAAAAAACCTGTTACTGGTCCACTGCTAAAAACAAAATGTGTACATGAAGCGTGTGATTTAAATGTCGCACAAGCCTCCGCTGCAGAGGAGAAAACAGATCTGCGTGGTGCTGAGTTAATCTGACCGCCTCTCAGATCTATTTCTGTTTCTAGAAAACAAATGAATGGGTTCAAGTTAGTTTTAATGACCCTGGATAAGACGACAAATCTACTGTCCCCAAATACAGTACAGTATGTACAGTGATGTAAATGTATGAGCGTCCAGAGTTTCATTCTGTGTCTTGGCACTTACTTCCTGTCTTGTTCCTGCATGTTGCTGCAACTTAATGTTGTCCTTATCTAGAACTTGTACTGTGCTGCTGTGTGCTCTCTCTGTCTGCGAAATGAATAGTCGCTCCCCTCTTGACACTGTCAAGCTTAAACCACTCTACACAGCAAATGAGAAACCGGTTAGTCCAAATGGCTGTGGTTTGGCCATAAATCTATTCTAATCTAATCCCGTTGCTTACAAGTAATATAGAGAACAATACAGGGTTTAATATTAAAGTTAGGCTCATCAGTTAAACACAAAAACTAATGTCTGCTGGATGTGTAAACCAGCAATTGATGACATGTTCATATATCAACGTAAGATGACCTGTGAACAGATTGTTCCACTCCCCCATCTGAAAACATTCCTTAACTATTTTCACAATGTGCTGAAAGCTGCTTGACTCTCCACAGAACTGAGAAGAAGTTGCTGATGACTCCCTTGTTTAAGCTACGTGCTCCTCTTGCCTGAAGACACCTGAAATATCATTGCGGGGTGTCCACTGAAGCTGCAGTGTGTGGACCTTCAGCTCTCTTTCTTACATTGTTTCATTTGTCCAGCACTTGTTTTAAAGATTATGGGATCTGCGTCTGTCTGCATACAGGTTTGTCCACTCTGGGCTACTGTAACATGACAGACTTAAGGGTAATATATCGCTCCCTAGATCTAAAGGTCTTATTCTAATCTAACAATTCTCATGTTCAGGTGATTAAACACAAAAGAAAACATTATTATAAATATCATATTCTGTTTCTGCTAATAAATCCCCCTAAATCCTGCACACTGGACCTTTAAGGCCTCTCATGCACATATTTATTGGACTACTATTGGGGGCGTTTGGAGAAGCAGCCAACATGAGGGGGAGTGTTGAGGGATTTGGCTCCAGGCAGGAAGACCTAAATCCTGGGTGAGTTGTCTTGACTGTTGCCTGAGCCAACACAACGAGCGGTTTTAGCCAACAGACCTCCAAACGCACTGCACTTGTGGGGGTGCTGAGACTGCAAAGTTGTTGTTGGACTCAAGAGCTAGACTATCTTTACAACTATACAAAGACATTTACAAGACAATGTAAAGCTAAAGTGCTAAAGATTTATAGACGTAGAGCAGTCATTTCATCCTTCCAAGTCACAGGGAACAGATACTCTCCACTCAGCAGAAGTGAGAAATCCAGTTAAAGCTTGACTTAAATGGATATTTCTGTACAGATCCAGCCAGGCTGAATAACAAGGTTAGGCTGAGACAATACCAGCTGATCATCTGTCACTGAGAAACTGAAGATTCTCTAATCATTTACGTTTTATTAAACAACCATAGCAATGTTTTTGTGTGTTTATCTTCTACACATCTACCAAATGCTTTTCCACTAAGTCTGAATGTGTTTTTCCCACTTCACAAGCATACCCAGGTTTTAATTTAACTCGCTATAATGTGACAATCTGCTTACAGACTTGTATGTGTAGACTGATTTGGAAACGCTCAGACGGGAATATTATACTTACAACATCAATAAAAGCAAACGTATGTTGATCATGATAATTGTATACCTAAATCAAGCAAGTTTCATGTCCCTACTCACTGGAATTTGAATGGATTCAGTGTTTCCCACACGCAGCTGGTGAGCCACCTGGTTATGTGAATGAACTCTGAAGTATATTTGAATTATATTTGATACTGAAATATGTCTGATGACCTTTTTTTATGTCTTTTATCCATTTGAGAGGATACCACCATCCCGAATTGATGAACAGAGAGAGAGGCTCGATCCTCACTATATGTTTCTGTCAGCACAAATTACACAAATGATCATAAGCTGCAGTTGTTCAGGAATTATCCACAGCCCCTGTATAAATGAGCGCAGGCTGCAGGCACCTATTACCCAGGCTACTGCGTTCTGTTTGATGAGAGGATGCTCTATTCAGAGGACGCCACTGGACACTAGTTAATCTTTTCCTGTTTTTCATTTCGTAACTTCTTCTATGAAGCGTGACCTCCCTCCCAGTGTTCACCTTATAAACGTTGGCAAAGCCCTGCGATTTAAATAATGACCACACACAATTACACACACATACACACAAAGAGATGAATCATCATCATTTCCCTAAAGAGCAGTATCTCACCCCTGTAATATTACCTCAGTATGTTAACACTACGGGCACACATTTGACACACCAGTCCCTCCATTTTCCGTAATTAAGTTGAATCAGGCATCTGACTCTTTTCACACACAACTGTTTCCAAACACGTTAATCTCCGGGATGAGCAGCAGCAAGGCGCGCTGGTGTCCACATCCACAGCGCCGCTGACTTCATGCAGCTATTTTACGTGAGCATTAAAAACCATAAAAACCATCTGGACTGTGACACATGGCATCAAAAAGTCGCTTCACAGACACTGAAAGCAGCATGCTGACATTTCAAAGCGTCCCTGCAGTTTGGAATCGATTAGCCTCAGAGCATTAGCATGACATGTCCAAACGTTTGCTAATGTCAGAACACTGAGGGTTTTTTTTTTTTAAGTCCTTTACAGCTTTTTAATGGGAGCCATATATCAACTGCGTTCATTCATAGAGTGGTGGATGTCACTGTGCCTGAGGAGTCTTTTACATTACAGTTAGAGCAGTTAAATGTTTGACTTTGCTCTGTTTACACATGTATCTGAGCTAGGGTGAAAGGATAATCATGTTGGCAAATGCGTGGGAAGGAAACATGACAACATGATTTTGTTGTTTAGTTTAGTTTTTTCTTGAAATCCGCACAATAATAACGGCTGCACACTTTGGGAAATATGCTGAATCATGCTTTCGTTCTGGGGGCTGCGAGTTCTGTTTGTGGAACCGCAGTATGATGGTCCCGCCCAGACACATTTGCAAGTCAATCGCAAGCACGCATGGGTTGTCAATCATGATGCTACATATAATTATCAGACCATTAAATTAAAACTGAACATTTGAACATACATCAGTTATATAAGTGCTAAAAGGAGAAACAACCTTTGGGGAAAAGTGCAGTTTGATTCATTTAATTTGGCTGTCTGTCATCTAACAGGGGCCGGGGTTTATGATCGATACCCCGACAACCACCGGGAGGATCAGGATGCTTTGGCTTTACTCTTTCAGAGCTGTCATGTCGCCCATCTTTGTTTATAGTCTGTGGTGTAGATTAAACTAACTAAGTGAGGTTTAGAGGTGTTTGTGTTTTTTTCACTTTGGACAGACTTTTCGAATTGTCAGCAGAGGATAATTTAAGTCTTGGGTTGGTTTTTAGTCGACTTATGACAGTGTTCACACTGGAGTTGGGACAATTTTCGAAAAAATTCGATAAGAATTCTCAAACAGGTTGGATATTAAGACAAATACTGGACCCAGCTGGTTTTACCTAGTGCTACAACACTGAGCTTCGAGGTGGAAGGTAATTACAGCTTAAAAATGGAATGGTCCTGTCATGGCACTGTGACACATTTGTCTTTAAATACAACCTATACAACCAATCAAAGGATGCTGGGAAGCTTTGATTGCACTCACAGTAATGTAATAAGCTGCTGTCAAATCATCTTGTCATATGCTAATTACTAATGCATTACAAGCTGGATTTAAGCAAAACAAAATACAACGAGAAATATGTAAAGCTTTCAGATTTTCTGCTTCCTCCCCTCCTCTGTCTCAGACTCTGTCTGTGCTGAACACACAGAGATGAAACCAGTATTAATCATTTCATCTGACCCTGGGTAAAACAGCATTTTTTCCATAACTCCAAGTGTGGGACTGCTCCCTGAAGCGATGAATGGATCAATGATGACAAGCCAAACCCCTTACTACTGGCTACATTTAATATAATTCTTCTTTTATTTAAAGGACACATTTCTCTCTTCTTACCTTCCTAGACATGTAGTTTGAATCTCTGCTTTAAGACATATCTATAATTTTCCCATGTCAAACTATGACTCAATTTCGATTTTGCTGCAATAGCTAATTGATGCCCAAGAATGTTAAGTCATAGTCCATTTAATCCCCCTTAAGATTTTGATGGCTATTTATTGTGCTTCTGCTGTTTCCTCCCTCCCTGCCCTGACAGTGATTCACAATCATCCAGCAGGTACCGTACTTGTCGTTCCGTGAGGTCGAGGTTGACGGCTATTTCGTAGCGTCTCAGTCTGGTCAAATAGTTGTGGTGTGCAAACTCTGACTCCAGTTCCCGGATCTGTTCTTTGGTGAAGGCTGTGCGCTCCTTCCTGGGCTTGCTGTTCATGTCTGACTTATAGCTCCCGTCTTGGGACTCTGAAATGAAAAACAGAACATTTTCCAGCCACAGCTGAGTCTCCAGAAGAGAGGGGGAGGAAGAACAAAAAAAGGGGGGGTTGAAAAAAAAACGAGAAGGTTTTGATAAATTGCAGGGACCATCTGAAACAAAAATACAATGAAAGCAAAGCGATTAGGATCGCCTATTACCTTTTGCTGTGGAGATATTGGTGCTGTATCCTGTGATACTCAACCCAAGCAGGGAGTTTGCTCCCAGATGGCTCCTTTCACTGTGGATTTTATAGCCAGTGAAACCCAAAACTATTATTTGGAATTAATACACTTAATTTAGCACCTGCAGCAGCAACTAAGAACAACTGTGGAGGTATAAAAGCCTTGTCGGAGTAAATAAACAGTATAGGATAATTCTTTACTGTCACTGGTTATTACAGCTAGGGTCTGCTGTTTTACAGCCTTATTTTGAGTGGATATGATACTAATGGACTCCTCAAAGTAACTGAGGAGGACGTGGGAGCTGTTTAAATGAAGACAGGTGAGATATACATGCAGTCAGGAGAGGAAGCAGTTACAGCATTTAGCCATGAGTGTTCTCAGCTGGCAGTGAGTTTAGCTAGCTTTGGTCTGTGTAGCCGTGAGCACGAACTAACCGCCATAGTTTAGATCTGTGTGTCTTAGTTAGCTTTGCATTGCTGCCACCTATGGATCTGTGGAACGGTTCTGAAGGTGAAAGGATGCAATAAACAGTCGGGCCCATTTCTTTGGATGATAATTATTGATTTTACTGGTGCATGTTTTACCGCTGTGTTAAAGCTGGTGAATGTGGAGCTATGTGTGTAATATATGTGTTTACATATATTACTGCGTAACTTGTGAATTTCACCCTGGGCATCACTTTAGCAAATCAATAATACGTTTATAAACAATATTCTCGTTTATTAAATGTGTATTATTAATCTGAGACGAGCAAAAAGAATTTATGGTGTGAAATAAAAGTATAAAATTTATTTTTCTGCCTGTGAAATGTAGTGGAGTAGAAGTAGAAAGTAGCAGGAAATGAAAATGTTGAGTAAAGTACAAGTACTTTCCACCACCGAGTGAAACAACTTTACTCTACAGCGGTGCCAGTGATTCAGATTCCAAAAATGTACTTAATGTGTGCCATCACCATCTTTTCCTGACTCTGAGTGCTTTAGCTGCTTAATTCTAATCACACACACTAATAACACACACCTAACCACAATCCTTCCTCAACCATATTCACACTGTAGTCTGAGTGTAGTGATACTGAGGAACGTAAAAACGTGGGCATTGGATGTAGGTCAGGATCTCAGTGAGGACAGCCTCAGTATTATTAGTAGTGGAGATGACAGACAGAAATAAGAACTCGTGGAATTATCCTGAAAAACTATGTATCATGTCTTTAATTGACACAAATGCCGGGTTCACGGGGAACAAAGGAAATATTCCCATATTTTTCTGGAGATTTGAGTAAAAAGGAAAAGCCACATGTTAATATGAACTGCAAGAAGCCCTTTTTATTCATACTTGACTACACTTATTGCATATAAACACCAAGCTTTTCCCCTGTTGCACATGCTTCTGGGGTGAAATCATATTTTTTCCCACTTATATTCTCTGTCAGTGCGAGCATATTTCTCAAATCCCTTTTATGTATTTGCGGTCGGCGAATGGTGAAAATGAACAGAGTGTTTTGGAAGTAATCTTTCACAGTGAGAAAACACTGAATAATAATTTCTACGCTGTCCTCCAGGCCGCGCTGCGTAAATCCAGCCGACATTTCATTAGTTGTGTAAATGCGGGATGTGCTGACAAAACGCAGCGTGCCAGGAAAGAGACACTGTCTGTGCCGTAATGTGAGACTACAGACACCCAACAAATTATACAAAGACAGTGGCCGTTGGCGGTCCTGGGTCATATTTTCCCTTTGTCATGTTATTTCATTCAGCACAATTAATTACTGAAAGAGATTTTTATTAAGTCTTGAAATCTGAGTTTACTAGATTTGTGTTTTCAGTCATTCTGACAGTTCAAATCAGTGCACTTGATAAAAGGGGAAGTCATTTTTCTCAGCTTCGCTGCTCTTTTCTAGGTCAATAACTATGTATATTTCATCATCACTATATCCTTTTTAAAGAACATCAAGTCCAGAAAAAAAACTCCAAAGTGCTGTGGGTTCTGGGAGTGCCAATGAAGTTAGAGTAAGGAAATTGGATTTGGGTTAGGCCACTGGCAGGTTCAGCGTATCCTCTCGGAGCGTTCAATCTGTCAGTCAAAGCGCCCTCTCTCCTGGCCACCACGTCCACTTTGGGGAATTGGAAAGTTCTCGACTTGGCACCCGCTCCGGGCTGCTCATCAGTGGGGCCATGCGATGCAGATAGAGGGCCTGCTTTTATATCTTGTGAATAGATCCTGGAGATGATGTGCTCTTTTCAGTCATATGTGTGCAGATATTGAAATTTCTGCCACGGCGTTAAGGTTTATATTGCTGATACGTGACCTGCACGCTCACCATCAGCTTAACTATTTCACCAGTGTGTCCCATTGATAGTCCAGATGAATGTGTGCAGACTTTTACAGTGTGGAGGGAGTCTGTGTTTTACTACCAGGAGCACTTGGAAGGTGGACAATGTTTCACAAGTTCATTCCAATTTTTGGTCAAAACAGTCACCGAGTAGTAAAATAAATTTTCACTTGTTATCATTTGACTGTAATTTCCTTTTGTTCTGATTGCTTTAAGGACTTCTTGTTCATATCTTCCATAAGCCACGTAAACTCCACCATATTTTAGACTGTACGTTACAGAGCATTGAAATTGTATTTAGGGCCTTCATGCTGAGAAATTACAATCACAGAAAACACCAATGAATCAAATATTTAATGTAATATTTGATATATTAAATATAATAAAATCATAAATCGTAATTTTACAGGCTTCTTTGTGTTTGAATGATGAGGTGACTTGGTTTCTTTATAAAATCCTGACTGTGACCCACAATTGTTGATTCAGGCTCACAAACAAACTTATGACAATCTTCTATTCAAAATGACATTTATAAATTGATCTTGATCTAAATCCAATAATATGAATATAGTCATGATTCTGTTATTTATACAGTATTTGTTCACATGGATCAAATATTACCCCTCTGGATTTAATTGTCTTCTTTGTTTTTCTCTAACACACCATCTTCTTTTCCTGATAAATCCAGCTATTAGACAGTTGTACAAAGTCACTTTGAGTAAGCCATATTATTAAGTTTTCTATTTTCATTTCCTAAATCCAAATAACCAATTTCAGATGAACGTGTCTCCTGTGAGACACGCTGCATGATCCAAACATCTAATAACTGCAGGTCTTTACAAATAAACTGTTATTAGCACTGGAAGGTGCAGACGTTCTGCAGGGATAACATTAATTTCACACTTCATTGTCAATTTTTCATAATGATAATAATAATGGTAATAAAAAGAAGTAATGAGTGGTGAGTTGTTTCATTAGTTTGTCAGTCTGAAATGCAGAGACTGGCTGTAAATGCAAGGATTGAACAGCAAATGTGTTTTTGCCCCTTGGTGTCGATATTTGATTGTTTCAGTGTTTAGTCAGTATCCTGCTGATAATGTTCTACTTTGTTTGTGCTGAAGTAGCTGTTTTCTTTTCCAGCCAAAAGAAATACCCAGCATGAAGTAAAGATGTGTTTTATAAATGTAAAATATTTGTCAACATAATATCAACTTTTATACTTCAGTAATAATTAAATATTACATAATGATACTATACTGTGTATTAATCTGTAAAAAAAAAAAATCTATAGGATATTTATCTGTGCTGATGTTCACAATGAAGTTTAATTTAGTATTAAAGCCATTGGCAACAATTATAATTTTAATAATTATAATTTAAGTGTAAAAAAATATTACAAAGTTTAATATAAAAAAAAACAAAAAAATCTTTTTTTTAAATTCTGCACAAAATAATGACATCTGACATCAGTATTTATATGTTATGATAATGGCTTGTCCAAATATATAATAATATATATGAGACTGCAAGAGCACCACTGAATGTGTCAGTAATGTGCATGAATAATCCACTGTACAGTCTAAGATCGCACCTTTTCAGGAAAGGCAAAACTAAGCTGTGAGCTCAATAGCTAACACACGGAGACTATTCAGAGCTAAATGCAGCGTGGACATCCTCATCTTACCTGAGCTGACAGTCTTGCTTTGACTGCTTTTTCTGTCTGCGTCCTCTGAAGACAGACTCTGAGTGACATGTTCCGCAGACACACATGACACCACCGTTGGGTCACTGTGGCCCAGACTAGGGTTGGTGCTGCACAGGTTCGGGCCGACCGAGCACGGTTCCGGGGCCGTGGCTTCAAGCGGTGGCCGGCAGGCGCTGTGCCGAGCATTAGGTGAGGGCATCTGCAGGGGGATGGGCCAACCGGACGAGTGCTGAGGTTGGAGAGCGTGCTGCTGCTGGGCCAGGTGGCCTTGGTGGGCTGAACTCCCAAATGTTCCATTGTCTTCTCCTCCAGAGTAGCCATATGGCGGTGAGGAGCTGGGTAGATCCAGGTAGGAGACATGATCGCTCCGGCCATGCAGGGTCAGCGGGGATTGGGTGATGGCGGGGTGCAGACCCTGGGCTGGGGCATGGGGGCTGCGTAGGCAACCAAACAGAGAGTGATCCATGGTGTGGGGAGCCCTCCAAACCCCCACTCCTGCCTGTCAGATGCAACCAAAACTCCCCAAACAACAAGCAAATCAGGGATGTGGGCAGCCTAAGTCCCAGCTCGTCTCTGCAGCCGCTGTCAATTCAGACCTCCAGACCCCCCTAAATCCCAAAGGAAGCCGGCTGAAGGAAGGCAGAGATGGTTGCGTTGAAAGAAAAGGCCTCTGGTAATCCTGAGCACGCAGACGGTTGCCAGGCGGATTGTGGGTAAACAGTGAGAGGCGGAGGAGGATCTCGGATGACAGTGAAGAACGCCAGGACCAGTGTGGAAGGAGAGGGAGCTTCCAGGGAAGTTGTGCTGGAGAGGGAGGGATGGGGCGGAGGGAGTGGGGGGTGTTATATATAGGTTGTAACCTGAGAGGTAGGTTGGGTCACTGGCTCACTGCTACTGACCACATGCATGTGATCATCCTCCAAACTGCAACGCACAATAAATCTGAACCATTCCTATAGCACTGCCTCAGGAAAAGTGGGTAATTTATTTTGGAGCTGAGCTATTTGACCCTGCTGAAGCTTTTCTAGGAGCTGCGTTGCATCAGCTGGTTCCTGGATGTGGGGCTGCAGAACTTAGGAACTGAGTTTGTCATGGTCTGCTCTTCTGTTAAGGGTTGGCTGTAAGTTAAATGTTATAAAAGATTTACTGTGAAATAATTGTATTGGCTGAATTTATTGCACAAAGACAGAAATTAAACACGTTCAGCTGGCTTTTTGAAGTCGAGTTTCACTGCTGCAGATGTATTTTGCATTAGAAATGCTAAATCAGGATGGATGGACATTTTATATTATGCTTGATGATTTGTATTAATAGCTTTATGTGTAAACGGTTTAGACCTTAAAATAGAACTTGAAACTGAAGCCTACCTGACTTTCTCAGCCGCGTCTGTGACCACCTGTGGATTCTTTTTTTGTTTTTTTTTATTTTTCTGAGAAAATTTCAAGGGAGACATCCTTTCAGAAGCCCTCCTGAGGGGCTGGCTTCTCTCCCGCTCCCCTGCGGCTTCTACGGCACGCAACACAGAGATGAAGAAGTCCGCTTCTGTCAGCAACACCAACCAATACAAAGACGAGGCGGGGGCGCTTTATTTCTGTGGGTTTCACACACATTTAGTTATTAAAATGCAGAAGCACAGGCAGGAGATCCATGACATAAAATGTTAGAAAGTGAAATAAAAAGTGAAAAATGCATTACAATCACATTTTTTTAAAAAAATACAAATATATAAATAGGTACATTTAAAGATGAGGTGCTTATTTGCTGTTTTACCAAACAGAAATGTTTAAGCCCTGATGCTGAAGACCTCAGATTCCAGGGAGATTGGTCCAGGCATGAAGAACATAAAGTCCAAGAGCTGCTTCTTGATGCTTTGTTCTGACCGCGGGAACATTCAGCAGGCCAGCACCTGAAGACCTGAGAAGGAGATCATGAATGTGTTGTGGTTCCAATCATCAAGAACCTGATTAATATGCAACAGAATTTTAAAACTGATTCTGTGGCACACAAGAACGTCAGCACTGCCGAGATGCCATCTATGTTCTTGGTCCTGGTTACAACTATGGCAACAACATTCTGGATCAGCTTCAGTTCTTCAATAGGTCTTTTAGAGAAACCAGCAGATACACTTTAACACTAATCAAGTCTGTGAACTGGAAGATGTCTGTGCCTGCATTGCAGTCAGCAGCATATCGGGGACTGCATTGTCCCGCATGTCTTTAAGCTAAATCCTGAAATGCCAGACAGTGTCATTCAACCAAACTGCTCTAATTTATATAACATGAATTGCAGGCTGGCTGGATTCCATTTCATTCTTTGGTTGCATGTGACAAAGTGATTTATTGATACTGCGGCTTTAGTTTGTGAGTTTTAGCTTACACTCGCTTCAATATTAATGTTCACATGGTTTTATTTGCATTTGGCTGAGCTGCAGCTCATATAAGGGCCTTGTCAGCACCCTGGGGCTCAGGTTATACCCCACCTCTAATTTGACAGATCCCACTGGGGACCACACAATCATCAGTACATGTGTGTTTGAGCGCACATCAAGAGCACACACACACAAATAATATATCTGAATCTGGCTGCGACAGCTTTACAATGAATGGAGTGTGATACACAGCAGATAATGAAAGCTGATACCGGAGACCAGTATGTTTGGATCAAAACTGGAAACAATTCGTAGTTTCCTCTTTTTTCAGGCCAAGCGATCCCACATGTCTGTTGTGTTTCCACAGTCTGATCTTCATCATTGATACTGACACAATAACATGAAGACAGAAGCTAAACCTATCTGTTTGTCTTTTAATTAACTTTTCAATTTACAGTGAGACATAAAGCTGCTAGTATTCGGTCTGTTTCATTCCATTTCCAAAAAAAAGACATACTGAAAACATTGCAAATATACTTTAGAATGAACCTTGATGAACAGCCCAGGAGTTCCTTTTCAAAGTTTGTCCTCACTCAAAAATGGGTTTTGCTTTTTTTTTTATTTTATTTTTGTTAGATGTTTGAGTTTCACTGTGCAGGACTCTACAGTTCCACAGTTTCATTTAGCTCAAGCTTTTATCTAAAGCAACGTACACAAAGAGTCAGTGCAACACGAGCAAAGATTTAGGAGGGAGAAGTGCTAAGAAACATTTAAAGTCAGATGTGTGTTCACAGTCACCTGCTGAAGACAGAAAGCTTCTCTCAGCCCTTTTTCACCGACACAGAACAGGTTCAGTTCTGGTTCAAGCACCTAATTCTCAGCCGATTGGACCAAAAATAAATTGGTTCAGGACACAGGTTCCCAGCTGGAACCGAAACATTTCTCTGAAATGAAAAGTGAACCATGACAGCATCAGTAGGTTTCTTATATTTTACAGGTGGAGGGGTGGAGAAACAATGCAGAGCAACAACAGAGAGTACATTTTAAAAAGCAGAGCGTGCAGTGATCTGCTGGTGTGATCCAGTGATCCCCTGAGTGAAAGGAAAAGCTGCAAAGTAGCCTGAGCAAGGAGTTAGCCAAAACTGGAACCAAACACACATGAGCTGGATGGGGTCACCATTACCAGTTTATATTATAAAGTTCTGTTGATAGCACATTCTTGGATATAATGGTTCAGGTTCTCTAGATAGCTCCAAGGGTCCAGGAATCCTGAACCACTTAAAGAATCAGAGCTAGTCTGGTGGAAAGAGACTCTCTGGAGCAAGTTTCCACTTGGAGGGGCAGCATGATTTGTGATATCACAGCTAGCACAGCTCCTCCACTCATTTCAGTCTCTGAAAGAAAGAACAGTAGCAAAGTTCACAATATATTCATCTATTTCTTCAAAGGCTTTGTCAGCCTTGGTACTGTACTGGGAAACACTTATTATGGTGATACACACTTGACCTTTGTCTGACCTCTAAATGTTCCATGACCCAGAAATGCTCCATGTTACCATAATAATGGCCTTTGTGTTTGGATTAATAGGATACAAATACAAAAACTAATAATTTTAGACCAATTTAGTTATTTATATATGGTATAAAGTACATATTGGATGCTCTAATAAAGTTGCAGAGTGTAGCAAAAATAGGAATATCCATAAAAATGTATGAAGTGATTTATTTTATACTACATGTTGGGCTTCCTGTTATTTTAGTATGGGATATTGTTTTCAGCAGCCTGTGTATGGTTTATGACACTTAAAATAGAACGCTGGCCTCGCTTTAATACATGTTTTCCCTTATAAGTTGGCGCTTCGGCTTGATCTTTTATGGCTCTATGCTTCTTTAATGAGTTTTGAAAAGTCAAATTTCCAAATGAAGAACAGTAATAAAGAGTTGAATTGGCCTCTGTTGTGGTGTGGAGTCTGAACACTAGCACAGTACACGAGTACGAATATGATTCTAACTTTATTCCCAATGACGTATGCATGGCATGCACGGCAAACAACCCTCTGTAGCCTGTTCACTGCCTGTATATCCAGGTCTCTGAGCCATCCAACACTTGAATAACAAAAGTTGTTTCAGTTGTTTCTCATATATATATATATATATATATATATAGAGAGAGAGAGAGAGAGAGAGAGAGAGAGAGAGAGAGCAAGAGAACAAAAGATAAAACCAAAATAAGATTTTTTATATATATATATGCACAGTATGTTGTTAAAGTATTAATAGAATATCAAAGTGAAGCAAAATTGACATCTTATGATCTAATTATTTGCTCTTCCTCTGATGTTCCTCTGAGTGGAATCACACTTAAGGTATTATCATTATTATTATTATTATTTTATCAACTAGATATGCACTGCCCTCTGCTGTCATGCTCCACACATAACAGGTTTTCAGGCCTTCACGCATTATAAACTAAAGTTTACCCTGGAATAAATGATTTCCCAGGATATCACAGAAAACTTCCATTTTTTAATTGTCCCGAAAATTTTCCCCTCGTGCCTGCTTTGAGCATGTTTAAGTCTCTGCATGTAAACATTTAAATCACACAGCTCTTGGCATCGTGAGCAGCAGCTGTCAGTTGCAAGGCACCGTGAGAACCTTTGACCTTTTCTGAATGGACCCAGATGCTGTCCTGTCAAGATACGGTGCTACAGCTGATGTTGCGTCTGAAAACTCCTTGCTCTTCCACTTATTCATTACTAATACTGACAGAGAATCAGACTTTTGATTTTCTGTTATTAATAAAATCATATGACAGTAACCTTAGCTGTCAAAAACCGTGATTTCATGCGCAGTCGGCTTTCTTAGCAAAAATACACAAGTATTTATCCAGTCTACACAGTGTGGAGAAAAGTAGATGATTAATGACATTTGGTTCTGTATTTCAAAAGAACGTGAACAAAACATTTTACAGGTGTGTATCTCACAGTTAGAGACTTCCTCAAACCCCAAACCCAAACCTGAATGTGGACGTTGTATTTGTATAAAATACTGATCCTGAGCACACTCGCTGCTTACAGGATTATCAGGTGTTTCTTAAAAGCTTAAAACAAATAAAATTAACAAAACAGGGAAACAGCATTTAGAGCATCTTGGGACACTGTAACCCAGTTCAGTCAGAGCAGCTCTATTGGTGCAGCTCTAAGTGAAAGCAGCGAAGTCGAAGGATTTAATCCAAGCCATAAATGCAGTCCACATGTCGGTGCATGTTGTTCAGTAATCAGCACGGAGTTAGCAGCTGTGTGGGAGGGGGTGCTGTAAACACTGGGAGCAAAGTGCAGCGTGTTGCCAGGCCTGCGGTGAGACTTTTAAACACTTGAAAAAAGAAAAAACAAAGAGTACCCAGAATGCCCTGTTTTCTTTGCAAATGAGCCATGTCATGTTTACATGGAACTGCAGTGACCACTTTGAGAAACTAATCGAAAACATACCGATGAAGGCAAACCCAGCGAGTAACACCCTGTCCTGTCTTCATGTGTGTTTATGTGCATGTGTGGAACCGAACCACATGCACATAAACACGTACTGTACACACACTGTACACAGGGTCTCCCATGATGTTTTCATCTCTAAACTCCAGTTTCTTATGAGTGTGTACAGGTTCGGAGTCTCTGCTAACGCTTAAAATATCTGTGAAAAGAAACATCTGCATCAGTGCTGACAGAGAGCTCTGTTGATGACGTCCTGGTGGAACTGCAGCATGGTTACATGTGTGTCAAGCTCCACAGACATATTTTGAAAACTCACACAATAAATTATGATTTGGACATTCTGTTAGCTGTGTATCAGACCACCAGGAATGCACCATGATACTTTGCAGGATAAATTGGCCAATGTGTTCAAAGACAAACTGAGGAACATATTGTTTGAGGTGAATTTAACATTGACCAGTTAAACACGAATGGGTGCAAAAGGGCAAAAGGACAGTTAATACAATGCACAGCAGCAGCCCGGTGCGTTTGATCATAGAGTGAAGTGAAGAAATGAACAGGTTACCACTGAATTTCAGTAAAACCAAAGTATCTTGACAGCTCTATGGCTACCCTGTGGCTCAGTACACCCAGCCCATTGACTTAGGTTTGCTCAGATGTGTCTGCATTGTATAGGATTGTCACGTCTTGGTCCCGATGTTAAGTGTTTTCATTTCCCCAGCTTTCTCGTCTCGGCCCAAGTTCAAGTGCTTGACAAGGATACATCCTGGAGATTCCAATGATGTGTCATGTGTTCTTCTGGGAGGCTGGGAGCCTCCCCATTTTCTTTTCATCCAAATGGGAGGAGGACCAGCAAGCACATGCAAAGGAAGGATGAGACATAAATCAAATATTGTTTTGTTTTTTTATGATATGCACATATGTACCTGTTTATGAACATGTCAGACATGATATATTTACATCTTAAAGCAATTAAATTATGTGTTTTTTTTAAAGATTTAGTTGTAAAATCAAAGGTCTTTTAATCACTGTCAAGTGGACACCAAGACCATCTTCATGTCCTTATTGAGTCAGCCTACAACACCGACTGTTGTAGGTGACAGAACTGAGAATCCTTTACAGGGTAGTTGAGGGAGAGTCAGGTTGTGAGCCAATGAGAGAGATGAGGATGAGTTTGAACCTGGGGTAGAAGAAGACGGTGAAGAAGAAGAAGAAGAAGAGGAAGACGATGAGCAGGCAGATACAGAGCGTGCACGAGCATGCAGAGAGATGCAGAAATAAGGGCTGCAAAGGCAAAAGGTGCACAGAAGATGAGATGATTCTCTGCATTAATAAGAGAAAATACCTCCTGGGTTTTCACAGCTGAAAACAAAAAAGGAGAAATGATCAATGGTCCTGTGGTCCTCTACAATGGACATGCTGTAAACTTAAAATAAAAAATGAATTTTAAAAAGTCAATGTGTAAGGTGTTTTTCAATCCTACATCTGTAGGAGATCCCCAAAAAGAAAGTGATGAGCAGCCTTTCTGAAACCAGAGCTAGTCCTACAGAAGGTGACTTTGGAAACTGGAAACAGTCTGCTGACAGGAGTACAGAAGACTGTCAGCTCACTGCGACGGAAACATTCACCATCGATACATCTGTGCACTCCTGGAGTGGAGGAGCAAAAACGGGCAATTTATTAGTTTTTGGTGTATGTAAAAAAAAAAAGAAAAAAGCTAAATTGATTCATCAAAATCAGCTTTCAGGGAACAATAATCAACATCTTGCCTGATGCAACCTGGCTACCATTCAGGCCATGTGTTTGCAGATTTTGGGGCATGCGTACGCTCATAATTGTATACTTTTCAGATGAATAAACGAAAATGTTTCATGGTGAACCCACGTTACACCGAGTGTCCTTCACAGCACATATGTGTTACAAGAGCACGTTCATTAGATCGGCTTTTAAAACTACAAAGCTATGTGGTTCATGTTGACACTGGCAGAGAGTCACAAATGTGTCTGCGAGTGAGTCATAAGTGAAAAGCGCTTTCAGGAGTTGATGGACTACAAAAGGGGCTTTGTAAGTGCCCTCCATTAAGTTTGTTCTTGTGCATTTAAATAGTCTTTCCATCGAAAACATTGATTTCATTAGAAATTCATTTATTGAAAGTGTACTATTCAAATTGAGGCAGACAAATGCTGCTATTTAAAGATAATTAATATGCCTGGGAACCCTCAACTGAAGGCTGCGTCTCATCTGCAGGGACCCTTGTCTCTTGCCCACTGCTGTCTGCCTCAGTGTCTCTTTTACCACTAGGAAGCACCAAAAGGCTATTTCACTGTTTCCAGGCTGATTCAGTCATGCGGCGCTATCATGTTGAAGTCATACACCACCCCAGTCTGATTGGTTAGTGGTTGACCTCAAAAGAAAAGTTGAGATTGTGTTTATGTCAGCTTTAAAGAATCGGCACTATGTGTGGAAATGGTCCTGACAAAAAAGGATTTCACAAAATTGCAGCCACTTAATTAACACTTAACATTTAATAACCCTAACAGTTAACATGTGCAGTCAGTATACACATGTCCTATCTGCCCAGCCCTGTTGTGCTGTTTGTTAAGCATCACATCACACCTGGTTTGAGTTTTCAACAGTATTTGAAACTCTGAGCTGTTCCGCCATGACACAGCAGAGAGCTACAAGACACACTGCACGTTGTTTTCACACATATTGTGTTGATGATGCCTGGTGACATATACATGAGAGAAATGTAACATTCTCTGTTTGCAGAATGACTCCATGTCTCCTGAGATTCACTGGATACTCAGCCTCGGTGCATTCATTTGAACAAAGGCAGCAACATAATCGTCCAGAATACTGTTTTTACCGGACCAGCCCACCTCATCATTCAGCTAAACATGTCTGAGTATCACAGCCTGCACACAATCTATACACAACCTGTCTGCTGCAGTGTCCTTCAAGCCATTTTCACTTTTCCCAGGCCATGCATTGTCCTCTGCTCCACTCTCCCACCCTTATTATTATCACACTGTTTACTATATTTATTTCATTATATATATATTGATTATACATTACAACCTATTATAATATTATATGACTGTATACTCTATACAAGGATATTGTTACTGTTATTGTTGCATTACTACTTGAACACTGTTTCTCACTGAAATCAGTTGAGAAATGTAAATGTTATGGTGGCTTCACACAAATAAAACACTGGTCCCCTTTGACATGTATGTGTTGGCATTGCTGTCTAGAGTCTTTAGACCATGGCACCAACACTGACATATGATCCAACAGACAATGTGGCGCCTACATATACATGCCTGCGACATGGCCACATCCATGGTCTATGGTCTATAGCCCAGTTACCTATGGCAGGAGCTGTTATTAAGGATATCTCGCAGTAACTTACAGAGATATACAGAGAGATAAATGCTGTTGTTGATATTCAAAAATGGGATAACAGGAGCGAGTGTGGTTAGATGCATGGTAAATATATTGCAACAGGTCACCTGACAACATGCAGTGTACCAGGTTCAACAGCTAGGTGGAGACAAATAGCCTCTTCTGTAGCCTGTGTGAAGTTACCATAGCAATGAGGTTCATCCTAACAATTTCTCTCTGCACTGGAAAATAATGTTTTTGTAAAGTCCAGTCTGGTTTCCATCATTACCACTGACCTTTTAATGGCTGCTGATAATGCCATGCGCTCGGCCCTTTTACCTCAGACATGGTCAATTAGAGCATCCTTTCAGACAGACTCGGCCACTGGGTCTTACTGTCAATTAGGAGGTTGGTTCTGTGTCATGTGTGAACATCGTCATCATCATTATCATCATCTTATCAGAAATATTTAAAAAATACAACTCAGTTGTTAAAGTCCCAGATCATTTTACACACCTTTGTCTCATCACACCAGGATTACTGCAACAGTCTTTTTAACCAAACAACTGCTGATCCACTCCAGACCGTACAGAGCACAGCTGTAGAGCCAAGAAATGTGATCTCATTACTCCAATTTTTTGCCTTCTTACATTAGCTCCTGGTTTGTTTTTGATTTTTGTCTGTTTCCTTTTAGAACTCTTGATGGCCTTTCTCCCTGCTGTATCACTTTAAACACCAGTCCATGCTCTGACTCACATCGAAAACAAACAATATCACCTGCTGAACTGAAACAATGACTCTCTTTAAATAGGCAGATGATATGGCCCTGGTGGCCCACATGACTGACACAGTCTATAAGCAATTCATGAGTGGCCTCAACCAAATTTTAGAAGCAAACTCCTTAAAGCTCAATATTACCAAATTGAGGAGCTGTGTTGTGGGGGCAAGTGGCAACTGACTGAGTATATAAGAAGGCTCAGCAACGCTTGCATGTTTTGAGGAAGCTCAGGAGTTTTAACGTCAGTAAAGATGTTCTAACCTACAGGTCACTCATCGAATTTGTCCCAACCTTTATTATTTCATCCTCGTACAACTGCCTCGCTGTTAAACACAAGACAAAGCTCTCACACATTATCAGACTGGCCAAGATAACAGGTTCAGCTCAAACACCGCTGTCTGAGTTGTTCACCAGGTCAGTTGCTAGAAAAGCCACTCTGATCATACAGGACCCCTCTCACCCCCTTCATCAGTCCTTCCAGCTTTTACCATCAGGATGGCGTTACAGGGGCCCATTAGCCAGAAAAAGAGCAACAATATAAACAATATATTGGACAGTACAAATAAAAGGAACAATGTAAAAAAAACTTTGTATATTCCTATATTCCTAAGTTTGTTCTTAGGAGCTTTTGGACTAAATAACAGATTTTTTACATTTTACATCAACTGGACACACTTGGCAGGAAGAATGTCCAAATCCACGAAGAACAGAAATCCACATTGCAACCGCAAATCCAGAGGAAAGAAAACACGCTTGATTAAAAAGGCACAGGCACAAACAATATATACACAGGTGACACCAGTGAACAAAGGCGACACAGGTGAAAATGACACAGGAGGGAACAGGAAATGAACGAATCAGAACTTAAAATCAAACCATGACAAAATCACACAAAAAAAGTCAAAGTAACCCCACAAGTAACCCCACAAGTAACCCCATGACCCCCCCAGCTTGTACTGTGCTGCTGTGCTCTGTCTCTCCATCTCTCTCTGTGTCTCTCTCTCTTTATCACAGTCTGGCGGTTTGCCCCTCTGTCTGTCTGTGGGTCAGTCTCTCCCTCTCTCTTTCTCTCCCCCCAACCGGTCAAGGCAGATGGCTGTCCATACTTTCTTATGAAAATGTATTCCTTTAAAAATTAAAGTGCATGTTTTCCATCCCGCTGATCAGTTTTACACATCCTATGTAGAGACTTTTTAAAAAATCTAAACAAAAAAAAAATGCATGAACGTGAGTGCAGTCAAAATAATACCTGCATAATTATAGTTGCATATCTGAAACACGACAACATATGCTGAAAAGAGTTCCTTGTCTTATTTATAGCTTTATGCACCTAGCCTGTGATGTGCCTGTCAGTCAGGTGTGTCCTGTGCTTTGTTTCAGTTATTTCCATCTGTGATAGCACCATCTCACAGGTATAGGAGGAGCACTGTCAGTGCACAGGAGCAGAGGAGATAAGTTACTGTCTTTTGCTGTGGCTATCATTTCAGTATCAGTATGGAGTTCAGTCATTTCCATGTCTCCTAGGCTTGGTCAGGAAAATGCATCCTGCAACGTGACAGATACAGAGTTAATGTTGAAGGAAAGAAATGTTTCTGATAAAAACCCTACAATGTTCTCCTTGACATCGATTTCCTCAACTTCCTGAAACACCTGTAAAGTTAATCTGCCTCTTTATCCCAATTGGAAACCGAACTGTTCAGGTTTGGCTTCTCTCACATTCTGCACAGACTTGGGAACAGTGTTTGTCTCCCATTTCTTGAGGTCCGCAGACCCATTTTGGCTTTAAATGCACTGATTAATCATGTGTGTCATCTCCTCATCCATGCCGGTCGAAGACGGGCTCACTCATTTAAGCCGTCATCCCTGTATAAAACCCTGAACCAAAAGCTTCATTTGACAGTTTGTCCTGCTCAAGCTGTGCCTCCAAAAAGGAGTGGTTAGGGCAGCAGGTCAATTAATTGCTCCAGCAACACAACAACCCCTGAGTCCCCACTTCTAGTACGCCTACTTTAATCATTAGCCCAAAAAAAATATAAAAAAAATAATTTTGGTATCCTCATATTTATTTTCCATGTCTCTGAAGTAGCCCCATGGCATGGTGGCAGGTCAATATATTGCTGCAGCCCTTTCTTGTGATTAACAAACCTCAGCATGCAAGAGTAAGTCCTCATAAGCAAATTCAGCTTTATCTGGTTAGGACTCAGTGTCACTGTCCTTTTGACCATATGAAGTCAATGTGACATCTGCCCTGTCTCCCTCGCCCTCTACGTCCAGCTTAACGAGCCTTTAACTCGTTGTCAAGTCCAGTGGCTCTGTGTTTGTGTGTGTGTGTATTGTCAGTTTGTGTCTGATTGCAGGAACAATTACAGGTGCACCAGAGTCAGAGTGGGGCTTCACCAGCTGCATCCTCTCTGGTCTTCAAGACTGATTCACGTAGCCAGCAACTTCCACATCCACCTCACCAGATCATAGTCGTACATCCTGTGTGTCTGTGCCTCTAGCCCTCCCTGCAAACATATTATTATCTGTTATCCTAACAACCTGCGTTTCCACCTGCTCTCCTACCAACACCTTCTCTCCCCAAGTTCTGTATCACTCCCTTGTCCCCAGATTTCCCCTTGGATTAGTGATTTGATCCCTGGCTCCTCTGGGCTGTGTCCCGAAGTGTCCTAAGACACTAAACCCCAAATTGCTCCCAATGGCTGTTCCATGGGTGTGGGAATGTGTTAGTGTCCTCAGTTTCCTTTAGTGTGAATGGGTGAATGCTGACTTGTAGTATGAAGCGCTTTGAGTGGTCAGAAGACTAGAAAGGTGCTATATATGTACAGTCCGTTTACCATTTCTCACCTGCAAACGTGTCTCCTGGAGACCATGGCTGGAAAACTCTCAGCGCTCCCTCTCTGGCTGGTCCCCTTGCACCTGCGCTTTAACTTAAATAAATTACTGTGTAGCCCTTTTTACACTGCACAGAAAACCCACTAACAGCCTCTTGCAGCTGTCTTTAACGTGAAAGGTACAATCTTGATTCAAACTCGCTCAAATGACTTTGCAGTAGTAACTGGTGCTCCAGATAACAGATGAGGGAAATTACCACTGGTAAGAGTCTGCTAGAACTATGGGTGAGTTCGTACTTCATATCAAAGTCATCATTCAATCCCCGACTCCTTTCTGCTGTGTTCCAAAGTAAGTGTGAACGTTGATGAGCGCTGTCACCAGTGTGTGAATGAGTGTGAATGGGTGAAAGCTGATACGTATTGTATGGTCGGACCACTATAAAAGCACTCAGTAAGTACAGTCCTTTGTGTATGAGTCCTCAAAGTCCACCCAAGCAAACATCACTTGGTGTCCAAAGTGTCTGTCTCCAGATTTGTATAACTGCAGTGAAAAGCACTTGACTCTATCCTTCTGATCACCATTGTCAGGTCAAATAACACATTCATAACTGTATTAATGTGGTCTTTGTTTGTACAGTCTTTAATGAAGTGGCAGCAGCGACAGACATTGGTTGACTCTCCATCAGTAAATGTTTTTGTATTAAAGCTAACGCTGCTGGGCCTTCAATGCTGATCTCAGGTTTGGGGTAGTTAAGTTAAATCTCTTCACCAGAGCAACATGCTTGGTCTGTCATTGACCAGAGGAATCAAAGACTCCCATTCAGAACAAAATTTCAAGGTACTCCTCCATCTTTGTAATTGGTTGTTAATCCAAAAGATGGTAGCTTTAACAGTGCTGACCCCAGAAACCTAAAGGTCATGGGGAAATACTTCAAGGTCCAAACCTAGTTGTGCAAAAAATATAACATTTTATTAAGACAAGTCACAGCAGGAGTCCTCACTGTGTGGTTAGAGTGTGTAGGTAGAACCAGCAATACCTTTTCATTAAGACTCACACATAAACAGGACAGAGATGGCTAGTGCATGTAATTCTGTCAGTGGTTTCTTGTAACAGAACTCTACACCTGAACTATTAGTGGGCTTATCTACTCTGTTACTGAAGGTCACAAAGTCCACTCTTAATATCAACTCTGATGTGTCTATCTGTCTGATCGCCTACCCTGACTTTCCCCTTCACTACATAAATGACACATCATTACTACAATAAGATGTGGGGTACAGAACCATCCTGTAAGAATTTGATTGCTGTAATGATGGGCTGGTATAAAAACTGAACCATGGTTTACTTCATACAGAGGTGACCACCTTTGAAAATAATTAAAGCTGAAATGCAGCCCCTTAACTAGGTAGTGGTAGTTTTATTTTGGATTACAGCCAAAGCAACAGCAAATGTATCCTTGACCAAAGATTCCAGCCTGAAAACGTTAAATCAGGTTAGGTAGTTAATACTACTAGTATTGACTCATGGGTGGAGGTGTGTGTCCAGCTCAGGCCACAGCTGGCCCATCACGAAGGGATTGGGTGGGGTGGAGGGGCTGGCCAGCAGCCCTCTGTTTAAATGAATATCAATCATGCCTCCCAGGCCGAGCCGCTCCCCCTTCATCACCCCAAGGCTGCAATTGGTTCGTAGGAGACCAACCTGGAGCGGCCAGTGAAACCCACTTTATCAGTGTCCATTCACTGACAACAATGAGGCTGAATAGCTAATGAGCGCTGTGCAGGCTGAGGTGTCATCCTCGCACTATTCTCAGAGTAGCTTTGGACATGACCAGCAGCCGTCCGTGGGCCAATTGCTGGACCAGGGAATCTAAAAGATAACAATGCTTTAATAAAAACAATAGGAATTCTAGCTTTATCACCAAAGAAGAAAAAGACTAGGAGCATTTAAACCAAGACGCCTTTTCACTGGGATTACTTTTTTTTTACTATTTCATTTTTGAGTATTTTAAGGATCACAAGCTTTGACGTCAAGAAAGGTTGGAGAGAAGAAACCAAAATGAAACCAAGAATTTTTCTCACCTGCCTGGCAGCTTTCCACTTTTTCAGTAAGTACAGTTTATCTTTTAAATTCAATACCATAGCTCAGTGAAACTGGGAGAACTTTACTTTGTCCTGAAGCAGAGAAAGCATTCAGCCGTACTGTTCTGCTGCTGATTTGACTCTGACTAATCTTAAACTGTAAGGTTAAATGCAACTGTCTTATTATCGTCCAATTTGTGCACTTAAAACCAAAATCATCATCACAGCAGCTTCCTTACTGAATATGTCACTAGTGGGAGTGGGTCAGTAACTTTAACTAGATCACCTATGTTCCACCAGCATTGGTATACTAGCACTGCCTTTTCAATGTTGCCCTCTTGCTGTGGATTGTCTTCTGCTCTGTCCTCATTTACTCATCCAAATATTGCCAACATGATCAGTTACACTTAGTGCAGATGACTGGAAGCTGTTGTCAATAACAACATGGATGCAAATGGATTTTCACCGATCCCCTGCACAGTCCTGCACAACATGCAAACTCAAAGCATCTGCACGTGTCTTGGAGCTACATAATCAAACTGCTTTTTCCAAAATCAAACGTGAATCCTCAACACAAATGTACAGTGCTGTGGTGTATTAATAGAAACATACCTCACAGTGCATATAAAGCTATTCAACATTATACAAATTCTCGTTAAGTACTAGTACAAGTATTAGTAATGTACACGGATGATACGATTTAATTATTAATTTTGAATAAACATGGGATGTTCTAAAGTTGAGGGTCAATACACTATTTTACTAAAATACAGTCTATTCTGAACTTGGAAATATTAGCTTTCCAAATAAATAATAAATAATGAGTAAGACATTCCCACTCACCACCTTTTTCTGGGGAATTTAACTAAGCACACCCCATGCACTGACGAAAACTGTTAAGTTCAGTTGAAAGCTCAAGAAAAAGCTAGAAAGTGAACCTTGAATTAAGATTTGACTTTTATTCATATTCTATATCATATTATTTGTTTTCAGATATTGATGTAATAGTTGTAGTTGTTGTAGTTTTTGTATGTTTCTTGTTATTTTTCTGTGTGGACTCAAAAACATATACTCTTAACCCAAAATTAATTTCTGTACCCAACACTATTGATCATATATTCATCTTTCCAAACATTCAAACACAGATTTTCAGTGAAAATTGAAATGCCAGAAGTCCAGTTATTTGGATTTTTCAGTTGATTTTCAGGCTCAGTCATCATGTTGAAAATCTCCAGAGCGAACCCAAAAGTTGTAAGTGGGACCAAGAACAATGTATTCAGGAAAAAAACAGCAGCTTTGCATAAGAAGGGGAGCAGAGCAGACGGTGCAGCAGCTCTGTCTTTGGCTCAGACCACAGACTAAGAAGAGTCAATGACCTCTGACCTTCAGAGGGGGTAGGGTTCTGGGTCGTCCTGGTCAGCAGAGCAGTGTGTGAAGGGGGGACAACAGACACAATAGTCCCCCCCCCCCCAAGTCCTCAGCCTTCGGTGACCTGACCCTCACACCCTCATCTCCATAATACTGCCCCCCGTCTGCTCTCAGATTGAGACCTTATTAAAGATATGCATGGAAGAGGTAATCCCCCTACAGCTGCCCATGACCGTGTCCTCAACAAGCCTCCCCTGTCAGAGCTCCTCACTCAATCACACACACACACACACACACACACACACACACACACAATGTCCACAATGGACCAGGCTAGCAGAGATACCCCTTGGTTTAATCTACAGCAGATACTAAGGGCCTGTGGTGGCTGGGGTTTCCCACAGTGTTCCAGAAAAGAGGCTAACATCTCAATCTGTGGAGAGTTTAGGCTAATGCTAACAGGATTTGAACCATGTAAAGGTACGCCCATGTACTTTCTGTAGCGGGGCCTCATCCAACACTGACCTGACTATAGAAGCTGTTACCAAGCACAGACTGCCTTATAAACTTAATTCAGCGTTTAAGTAAACTCCTCTCATCACTGGTTCATCAGTTACTTTGAGAAATGATTTGATGCTTTATATTCCCCCTGCATTAGAAGCTTACAATTCAGACAAGATGAATATGTGCTAAATATAAATCCTAAACCGTTCTTGGGCTTCATTGATAGTTATAGTAGAATCAATTTCCCATGACCAGTTTCCAGTTGAGTCAAAGTGCTGGATTCTTCAGAGGGGAACACCATGGCTGTACTCAGCAGCTCCCAGAGTAATTATATGAACCTATGTAAATCATGGTGTTGTTGGTTAAGGACCTGGAGCACAGGTGATGCTACAACATTTTAAAGTGTTGCTGAAAATGATCTCTTTGATGCTGGACTTGAAACTGGATGAACAGGCCTGTTCTCAGCACAGTCACAGTTACCATGTCAAAGGATAGGTTCACAATATTTCAAGGTTGTCTTAGAAGAACTGTCAGGTGTCCTTATAAACATAGGTCCTTTCCTTTTATCGATACAAATTTAATATCCATCTCAACCTTCTAACAAAGGCTATAATTTTGAATTTTTAAATTCAGCCATAATAATTATATTAAATGCACAGGAACTTATAAATAATAGTAATCTTCCATTACTACTATAACTCTCCTATCAGATTACAGTCTTATTTGTCCGGTTGCACTTTTGCTGATCTTGCAGTAGCAGCTCAGTTTCACAGCATTCCTCACTGCTGTTTTGTGAGGTCTTAGCATCCTTTAGGTTTTTAATGATATTTCCTTAATAAGAGTTGCTGCCCCCACTCTGTGAGCTGACGCCTCGCTGATTAAAACTGCAGGACAAACAAAGAGCCCCCCTCTCCATCACATTAGAGATTATTGCTTATTGATTGCCTGGCTGGTAGATGCACCGTTTTTTGGTCAGGTTTTTCCAATTTGCTCTGACTATGAGAAATCATCCTCCAAATGCAGATGGGACATCTGAGGCCCCAGGGCCAATGGGGCCAATATCAGTTTGTGGATGGGTTAAACATGTCAGTATGTCAGGAAACTGAGGCATGTTGCTGCAAAAATACCAAACAAAAATACCAAACTCTGAACTTAATGTCATTGATAGAAAAAGTTGTTAATCACTCCTCTTATCAAATGCCAGAAATGTTGCATGTTCCACATTCAAGGTTCTTACAAAATGAAGTTAAGAACGTGTTCTTTAAGAACATTTGAACAATCAAAACTCAATGTGTTTTGGTACTGATTGTTAAATGATAAAATGCTTTGCTGAAAACAAGTTGATATTTCTCAAAGTAAGTGTTGGTGTTATTACCCAAACGCATTGTATCACAGTTAGCGTTAAATCACTTCAAACCAATATGATTATGATCCCAGTTTTGACCAGACTGAGTTTGCAGTTGTTTTTCCCCTGTTAGACATTGAACTTGGCATATGACACCTTGCAAATCAGTTGGCTGAAACTTGACCTAAGCAAAGTTCCTCCAGCAACTACAATGGCATGTTTGTGTAACAAAGCCTGGACAACTCGCTGTCTCTGACCAAGAAGAGTTTTACTCCCATTAGGAGGACAAAGGGGGAAGCCCCAGGGTGATAGGTTTCATGCCTGTCCATGTATCCCCATCCTCCAGCTCAGACCTTCAACTACACATTTATCGTTTAAACTGCTCCCTCTTCACGTTAGAGATAAGAGCTCAGTGACAGGGAATAACAAAGAAGAATATTAGAACATGATGCAACTTTTGATGTGCTCTGATTTATTATTTAAATCAATGCTCTCCTGATATGTGCAGGGAATCCATAAAATATGAATCTCTAACCCAAATCATTAAAGCTTCAGCCTCATCCCCAACCTGAACACTTGCAAAAGAGTCATCAGAAAACATTTCTCAGTTGTCATTCTTAGCTCAAATCCATGCAGCCCTCGTAGGTTGCCTTTCAGAGATAAAGGAAAAGAAATTGATGAAAGGATTTGAATATGGTGTGCAAGACCCCCTAATCTGTCCCCGTCCCTTTTTCCCTTTTTATGAGGGGGGTGGACAGAAATCTGTGAAGTTCAGGGGCAGCTAAACAATAGCAGTGGAGGGCTGGGAGAGCAGCTCTTTCTGGACACAAGTCACCCCCCCCCACACACACACACACACACTAACCCACACCCCCACCACCCTCATCTAGACATCCATCCTCCTTACCCCTGACTCTCTCATGACCCTTGATGGGCTTGGGGTTACAAGCACAGAGTGCTACTGTGGGGGTTGCTGGACAACCCCCTGCCATTCAAAAAATTTCATTATGGTCCTATCCTTATATTGAAAACAGTCCCATCTCTAATGCACTTAATCACCCCGCATGCAGGTCCAGCTTGGTAAAACCGTAGAGCACATTTAATTCCTCCAGTGCAGAGCTGCTAAAGGTTGTTGTCTAACATCCTTTAGGCTTGATACATTATTATCCTCCTTCATCCATCTTGATGCAGAGAGTCTCCCTGGATTTAAGGCTTCAATCTGGAAATAAGACAAGGGATTGATCCCCAAGTCAACACCAGTCTATCAACGCTACAAACATCAGAGGTTACCTTAAAACTGCTACTGATCCCCAGCTTATTTGCTACTCCTGTATCAGTCCACAACAACAGCCCTTCAATGAACCCTGACAGTAACTGACTTTATGTTATTGTTGACAGTGGTTGCAAATGAACGTAGTGGTCTTTTCTAAGGCTGTAGTTTGAGCTTGTGTTGTACTGGACCATGTTGTCATGAACAACATTACCATTGGCTCCATCCATTCCTAAAATGAGTTGAATTATCAGCTCTGAACTTCAGAGTGATCAAAATGATCATCATTCTGTTGTACTGGATAGCTGGTCCCCAGCAATCTACCCCAGCTTATCAAACCTATACCACATGATTATACAGTCCAGTGGCTCACTGATACAGATTCTCTCGACAACACGTTTAGATTTTTACTTTACTTTTAGATGTGCGACCACAAGCTGCAGCAACACTGACCAGTTCCTTTTGCCTGGATGAGGATGTGCAGATGAGTGCTACAGGTCTCTTCCAGGCCAATATGGCCAATGAATGTTTTACATTGACTGACATTACCTAAAGTTTTGTTTTGTGGCTCAAACTATAGCATTTTTGGGCAAATTCTACCCAGTTCACCCCTCTGACAATTGTGGGAGAAATCAAATCTTGGACCATGCTTGGTACACATATTTGACCAAGATCTAATCTTAAACCTTGCAAAATCCTAGTAGGCTCATTATAGAATGGGGCATTATTTTAAAAATAGTTTACGTTCACATGTTTATGACCATGATTACTGCTCTACCCTCCTCTCTCCATCATATTCATTCAATCTCCTACCCAGAGATCAGGCCGCACAGGTTACCACACCATGTGTTCGATAACCGTGGCCACAAAATGCAATGCAAGTCACCCCTTGGGAGCCCTGAATTTCATTACCAGGCCTGAGGGGTGAAATGCTCAGGGGGGTTGCAAGGCTCTTTCAGCCCATCCAGACGCAGCTGACCAGTAGACCTGCAATCCTCTCTGCTGGCTGCATCTGCTGAGTGGGAGATCTCTCATTAGAAGGACGGCAGATGCTCATTTCTTGATGTGACACATCAGTAAAGCCAGTGACAGAGATCCCTGGGAGAGAGAACAGTTCTGCTGCATGTTCAGGCTGTGGTAAAGCTCCCTGGGTGTTTTTGATAAGTAACAATCTATAATGTGGTGTGAGGTTATAAAACATTAAAGCCATTACATTAACCACCTTGTCAACAAGAGGTCATCAACTTGCTCATAACCAGGGGTATTACAGAATTCATTCCAAACATGCTACCACCAACCAATACCTTGTTGTATTTGTATATAAAATGCCATGACGCTTAGACCACACTGATCCTGTGAAGCATATTCTATCCATGTTTACACCATTTGTGTGGATGTAAACAAAGGTGGGGAGTGGTGGCACTGAGGGCTGGTTGAACCAAATTATAGAAATACAGATACTTCACTTAGCTCTAGTGACATAAAGTAACAACAAACCTAGACGTAATACATGTGTAATGTTTTATCTGAGCACCACAAACCAAACTGAATTGCACTGGATAATGAGGCAGAAGTCTAAAATACATAGTGTATTCCAGACTTTACTACCAGTGGTATTTGCATTGTTACCACTAAATGTGGTAATTCATGTTTTTTTGTTTGTTCTGAACGGAAGGAATGCAAATGTGTACTGAGGGTAATATTCAGTATGTTAGCAGACAGCATTAGCTGGTCATCAGAGCAGAAATGCTCATCACTGGGAACAGACATACGTAAAACCAACTCAACTTCAAGTTCAACTGCTGTGTGTGGGACGTTACGTTTGATGGCGGCTGGACAACAATAAACACTATTGTGCAGCTCACGGCTGTGTTGAAGGAAAGGGTATACTCGGCTGAACAGATGCAAGACTCCATAGTGACATTGATAAGGCATTGTGCAGGTTCAAGTGCAGCGCCAATTGTTACTGCTTCACAGCTGGGATGAAAATGCAAGGGTTCAAGGCTTTTTGCATATAAGGACATTAACACCAAAATAGATGGGGGAGACTGGGAGTGTCACCAAGGTCACGGAGAAGAGGGGACAAGGGTGAGGAAGAGAAATTTGGTGGCATGGGAAAGTCACCTCAGAAATGGATCTGAAAGGACGGCAGGAACTGGGAGGGGTGGAGGGGATGCATAAAAAGGGGCAGATGGTGCCCTTGGGTGCATGGTGGCTGATGGTTTTTTTTTACAGAGGTTACTTTGGGGTGGGTGCAAATAAGCATAGTCACAACACCATTGTCACAATTGGCCCCTGCTTCAATGGAGGCGCTCCTAACTTGACCCCTGCAACTCTTGTCAGTGTTCTTCTCCCCAGCTCCGGTATTGTTATTGCCCTCTCTGGCTGGATGGCTTGCTGGCATTCAGCCTCCATTGTGGCGCGTCTTCAGTAAACGCGTTATAGGCAGCAAAACCAAATTCGCCATCAATCAAATGAAATGGTTTTTGGTTTTGAGTGTGGTTTTTCTGGCAATTTGGGTTGGGTTCCCTGAGGGCTGTTTGTCTGAGAGCCTCCTCTTGTGCTGTTGTCTGCTGATGTTTGTGGGTCTGAGAGGGAAAGTGGGCTGACATTTCTATGATACCCATTCATTTTTCTAGGTCTTTGTATGAAAAAATGGAAAAATGTTTCATCCTGCAGAAAATTATTGGCTTGTTTAAGGTGAAGAAGCGAAGTGAAGAAGTGAACTGTCACCTTTGTTTCTTTGGACAGTTCTGACCTCTGGACTGTTGTGCAGTGCAGAGGTTTTTGCAACAAACAAATTAAGTATGCACAGAAAGGTGTGCCAAAGGTTTTGAGTTTCAGAATCTTTCCTCAGGTCTTTTTCGGCTAGGTAGCATCACACACACCGACTAAGTGCATGTGGATAATGGCTGTGTGTGTGTTTGTGTAACAGATAGATCCCACTCACACTCATCTCAAACTTACTCACAACTCCAGACCTCCTCAGTTAACCGTTACTGAAATGCATTTCAGTTTGAGCACATGTAGACTTTGGTTCTTATGATGTCCCCATTATTTATAATGGTTAACCAGGATTATATAAATGTGATTTCATTCCCGAGTTTCAGTATTCCTCTGGATTCTACAACAAATCATAATTTTAGGCAAACATGTTTTCATCCACCCGCCTCTCCTTCTGATAACCTGTATTTCTCCTTTCTTTAGGTGTCTGTCTGGCTTCAGAGCTGTCTTTCTTGCTGGAACCCAGCGATGTGATTGCAGTGAGAGAACGCCCGCTCATGCTGCACTGCAGGGTGCAGGGCGACGAACCGATCATGGTTACATGGCGTAAAAACGGGGTGCCTTTACCCACGAGCCCACGGATTCAGGTGCTAGCGAATGGAACGCTGTTCATCCAGAGCTTCCAGAAGCGCAAAGAGGGCAGCGATGCAGATATTGGCGAGTACAGCTGTGCTGCCCAAAATCGCTACGGCATGCTGGTCAGCCGCAAAGCCAAAGTCCTCTTGGCATGTAAGTGTTTGACAGTGCAACACAGCACACACCTGTGACAAACTATATACTTTTTGCCGCACATTATCATGTTATGGAACAGTAATAGGACTCAGAGACAGCAGGAAATGTCAGGATCTTACTCCCTGATGAGCAGCAGAACAGGTTCCTGATGGTGCAAATGAGTTGAGCACAAAATCAGAAACACAAAGACGCACTGCATTTCATTCTCAATGTTTAATTAATCACTATGAAATTGTATTTTATGCAAACCTGTACTGCCCATGTGAAGACACTCTCCTTGGTTATAGCCAAATTGAGAAATCTTGAATTAGTAACATTCTTTATTATTTACCCATACTGCTAATGAAATATTCACTATGTGCATGTTTTAAATGTTAACTGTAGAACATGGCAATTATGTTTAGAGTCCTGAGTTGAGCTAATTAGCTTACTTCATTATATTGCACAGGATGTTCTAGCTGCTAGGCTGAACTACAACATCCAGGCTAGCTAATCATTTTTTTTAAACTGCACTAAGCCTCACATTTTCCAGAGGGCTCTCAGATCTGATCTGACACTGTTCTCGAGGCTCAGTATCTTGCTCAAAAGGGCCTTTGCCACATATGTCTAACCAACCACTTCCCTGGAGATAACAGCAATGGATCTGAGGAAAAAACACTTACATATCCAGTTGATATGTAATATAAGTTGTAATAAAATGTGATTTATGATTAAACGTTCTGGTGTGGGCATTTAATAGAGGCTCTCATGACTGCCTCAACACAAACAATCACATATTGATATAAGACCTACATTAAAGTGATTTAGATGGTAATCAGTCACGGTTCCTCCTGAAGACAACATCTTCTCAGGCAGTTTTACATGCATTTCCTTTCATTACCTGCAGGCCATAAACCTGCACAGGGAGCAGAGGGTGTCCCACAGTTAGTCGCTGCGTGTTGCTTTTTCTATGTCAAAACATCCCATAGTCTTTGTTATAAATGACGTGTCACATGGTGAACACCTCTGCATCATACATGGCAACCCAAGCCCCCCTCAGGCTCTTTGATCCTTTGTTGTCAGAGAGAGCAGGCGCCCAGATTCAAACCCAACACCAAACCATACCAGCTTCTCATTATGGAAAACCTATAAATCACACTGCACGTATGTTACTCTACATGGTTACATTGCTAAACACTGACACAAACACACACACATCTGCTCTACTGCACTACTAACTCCTCCCTTCGCTCTAACCAATAAAACCTGGGGCTTATGGGTAATCCAGGAGAATTATGGCTATCTCGAGGTGGTCTTACTTCAATGCAATGAGTTACCATGGTGATGCAGACCCCTCCCCTTTGGTGTACACCCTTATTGATTTTGGCCAGGTTATTAGGAAACCTGTGCATGCGCCCGAGCACATGTCCACGAATGAGAGTGACAGCGCTACTGTAGGCTATCCCAAACCTTCAGCAGGAACATGGAGAAATATGGCAAACTGCATGCATAAATAAGCTGCGGTGTACAGTAACAAAGGCTGCACAAAACCTGGCTGAAATCTAGTCCAAAGCTGACAAACTAAGACATGAGAGACACACTACAAGGACCGATTGGAACATCCACACAGGGGGATTGACTAAATTAAACTTTTTAAAGAAACTACAATTATCATAACGCATATCAGTGTAGTGCTACCCAGTTTTAACACTTTAAGGAAACAATATAATGAAACAACAATATTAAAATCACAGCTGTCAAAGATAGAACAAAGTCAAACTAGAAAACCCTCAGTGATGCAGGGAGAACATGGTACAATCCAGTTCACAGTCAGGCATGCTGGGAGTTGGAGTGCGTTGGTCTGGCCAGCCAGAACTTTAGTGGCATCCCTAGACAACATCATGTGATTTGAATCAGCCACAGTTTATAATGCACACTTTCCATTATAGATCTGTAATCAATCTGATATAACCCTAATGCCATTATTGCGGCATCATCACATCAAGCCTTATCTTAATGTGCGCTTCACTCCTTAGCTCTTCCAAAGTTCCACACCCACCCAGTGTCCATGTCAGTGGATGAGGGGGGCGTCGCTCGCTTCCAGTGTGAGATCAACGGAGTACCTGAGGCAAACATCACCTGGGAGAGAGACAGAGTGCAACTCAACACCACCGACAGCAGGTGACACCACACACTCCTGTACAAACTCAGTGTAATATATGTCATACACCACAACATGTGACAGTTCCAAACCAATGTTTTATTAATTTAGAAGTCATGGCTTAAAGCGTCAACACTGGTGTTTTAAACCACTGCTGAAGCATAACCAGGCCCTATAGAGTCTATCTGGGAGCTCAGTATGTTGAAGGCAGTGGGACATGATCACCAAACCAGCGGCCTACATGTCACATTTTCCGCAATGAAAATGGAAAATTGTCAGCTGGAATCTATTCTAACTGATTTTCTTTAAAAGCCACAACTGTAGCCTCCATGTTATGAGCATTTAATATACTTAATACAAGTGCTACATTATTGTTATGAAAAGAGCAACCTAACTCTGCAATATACATTCATCAGCGTTAGGAAGGGTGAGTCAACTAAGAGTCTCTTGAAAGCTCCTGAATGAGCAATAAAGGTAAATTTATAAATATCTGGAAGCATTAAATTGGAATTGTTGTATAGATATTATATTAAAATCTTTGCTCTGCATTTATATTTTCACTATAAATATCAAACTGCACCTATCAGATACTGTACATTAAAGTGCACTTTAGGTTTATTAGGTTTAGGTTTAGGTTAGACAGCATCTTTGAGTGTCTTGAAAAGCATTATATAAAGTAAATATGTTATTATTATTACATGTACATTGCAGTTTGCATTTCCTAACTGTCACTTTAAAGTAACTCACATGAATACCTTGTGTATTAGTTTGTGCCTCACCTGCGCCCTGACTCTCCCCTCTGTCCAGATACACTCTCCTGCCAAAGGGTATCCTCCAGGTGACGGGCGTGAGGCAGGCGGATGCTGGGGTTTTCCGCTGTGTCGCCAACAACATCGCCAACACCCGCTACAGCCACGAGGCCACGCTCAACATCACTGGTAGGAAAATGATAGTAGTTAGAGACAGAAACAAGAAGCTGTTCCCACTGGCTCATTACTGGCTGGATTATTCATATCTGTATGTACTAACTGTGCAGGATATTTTGAATGTGCTCGAGTTCAAGCAAAGGTTACTGCCTCATCATTGTTTTCATACCAGAATTAAGATTTGTAATGCAAGACTTTTGGAAAGTATTAACTCTGGCTGCATGGACATAGTTGGTCACAGGTTGTGTTTTTAATTTCAATATGACCCAAGAGTGCACCATTATCACAATGTATAATACAAATAAGATAAAGTAAACACAAATACTCACTGGAGTCAACTCAGTTAATAATAATAAGATAAATCCAATGGAGAGCAGATTACGACACACAGCACTTGGCTATGTTAAAAACTGAGATATCTATTCATATTATGTGCTAATATCAACTATCCAAAGCTAATATACATTTACACATTCATAACATATTCTTATTGATTGCCACACACTACATTGATTATCTCTCTAAGGTGTGGGTCCCTCACAGAGGTTCCTAATACAGGGCATAATATGTAAACTGCTGACTCGCCCCATGAGGAGTTCTGTGAGGGGCACTGCAGCACCAGCTGATGCTAACCACTCATCTGTTGTCTTCCCACTTCTACTGTACTGTGTCGTCTCATTCACACTTTTGTCCCCACTCATCCTTTCAGGTGGAGCACCCAGAATCTACAAGGAGCCGGTCATCCTGTCAGGACCCCAGAATCTGACCATCACTGTCCACCAGACAGCCATCTTAGAGTGTATCGCCACAGGAAACCCAAGGCCTATTGTTTCCTGGAGCAGGCTAGGTACCATGCATGATCAGAAGAGGATTAGTTGATAACATGAAGTATGTTTTTACTTTTATTTCACAAACCGTGTGTGTCTCTTTGTTTCTTCAACAGATGGACGCTCCATCGGGGTGGAGGGTATCCAGGTTCTGGGGACAGGGAACCTGATGATCTCAGATGTTTCCCTGCAGCACTCTGGTGTGTACGTGTGTGCTGCCAACCGGCCCGGTACCAGAATGAGACGTACAGCACTCGGACGACTCGTGGTACAAGGTGAGGCCATACAGGCTGCTGCTTCATGTTCTTGAACAAACCTCTACCTGGTCAGTGAGCTGCTGTGGCTACAGCATCAGAGAGGCTTTTCAAACAGGATTTTGTTGGTCATCATCTGCTGTGGAGCACCATGACATGACTGCATGGACCTGACAGGCCAAGGCTGATGTTAGATGGCCTCTAATGTTCAGTCCAGACCCCACACATGCTAGAAACCTAATATCTTTTTTTACTTTTTAAAAATAAAAACATTTTTCAGCCTTTATTGAGCATCTTAAGTTCATATTTAAAAATCAGAAATAACAGTTGAGAAAATCTCTGTTATCCCAGATGGGCCAGTTGTGCAAGTGGACACGCCCAGACCCACTAGTTCCCACTCACAATGACGAGCCCAGTGTGTGTGACCAAATTAATGGCCAGTGGGGGTGTGGGAAGGGGAAAGAAAGGGTCAATAGCAAAGCTCCACCCTTTCTTCTCACCTTTGGCCTTGGGTGTTTAGTGGGGATGGAGGCAGGGAGCACGGGCCTGCTGTGGGGTGTACGGTGACACCATCGGTGTGACCTCTCCCCACCTCCACCACACACATATGCACACCCTTTCCAGTTCCTTTCTAACAATTAAGCACTGACACCAGTGTTCAGCAGGCTGTGTGTGTGTGTGTGTGTGTGTGTGTGTGTGTGTGTGTGTGTGTGTGTGTGTGTGTGTGTGACGTGAGATGAAAGGTGGCGGTGGGGGATCTGTATGACGTGGGCTCATCCATCACCCTGCAGCTGTCCATACCCTCAGCCCACTGATGTTTCTCAATGTCATTAGCTGGGTTTTAATTGGCTGTGCTGATTCCAGCTCAATTAGCAGGTCTTTGCCAGAGTGTGAACGGGAGCACGAGGTGATGAGCAGAAACATGGGAGGAGTTAAAGTGTAACATTTTTAATTATTTTAAGTTTGTGTTCCTGTGGAGCTGATGTATTTCACACAGTGCTGCATTCAGACAGAGGCTGTACAGAACTGTGGTCTGACAGTAACTGAATTCACTCACATGGAAATATTGTATTTCTACTCCACTGCATTTGTCTGACAGTTCCAGTTACTAGCTACTTTGAAGATTAAGATTTTGCTTACAAAGCATATAAAATATGACTTACATTATAGATCAAACCACCCTATGATACATAATATACTATGTAATTTGTTAAAATGAGCTCCATCACTTGTTAATGATCTAAGGACCTATTTTATCACTTTTCCATTCAGGGCAGGCTTGCTGTTATAAATTAGTGGTCTCCAGGCTCAAGCTAGGACAACCCTTATGACATCATAAGGGTCAATGTTTCTGGATATATATATTATATATAATATATAAATAATACAACTGTTTCACAGGCTGAGTCAGCTAATCTTTGTGTGAAGTTGCTTTAAACAGTTCTGCACCAGCCTTGCACGAACACACACCTCTGATCTCAGCACAGCTCTCTTGTGTGTGCAGTGCTGGAGAGGAGCTATGTGCATTTTCTCTCCAGGCACTCGCTCCTTTTTCTGCCAACCTAACTTCTACTCCACTACATTGCACATATAGTATGCACTCCAACACATTTCTCTGACAGCTTTGGTTTATTTTTATGCATAAAAACACATGATATATGATATGATGCAGTATTATCATCTAGCTAGTAGCATACACGCTGATGAGCTTTAATTGTCTACAATAATATCACACATAAAAAGCTGTTCTGCCATATAAATGCAAACTCTTAAGCTCTGATACTTCTGTAACAGCTCCGTCAGCCTGTCGGGCCTCACCCTTCAGAGATAAAATGTTTTACATTGAAACAGTGAACCTATAATGTTTTGGGGTGACTCAATGACTGGGAGAACCTGGGTGACCTTCCAGTATCTTCTACATTAAGAACTGTATATAATACATAGCATGATAAAAAATATTAATGAAGTAAACAGAAAAGCTCATTTCATTAGATTTCTTGTTCTCTCTATGACATAAATCTATATTCACATAATTTAGCTGCGCCTTCATCCGTCCCTCTGTTCCTATTGTGTCTGACTCTTTGACCTGATCAGTCGATACTTTCCCCTGTCACTCTCTCTCAGTGATTGGCAGTGCCTCTGGTGGTGAGGAGGGGACAAGGGGCTGATCTCTAATATATTCATTAATTTATTGATCAGTTTGCTTCAGCCTTTGGACATCTGGTTGCATGACCACCCACAATGTGGTTTAAAGAGCTTCAGAAGTATTGAAGTGTAGAAACAGAAATTTCCACATTACTCTGCAGTGGTGCAGCCAGTTCTGTAGTGGGAGACAGCTCAGAGCAGATTCAGTCCTGCTATAGTCAATGAATGAGTGATTCATTTAACAACACTGGACCATTGCAGGAAACACTAATCCTGTTCAAATACCCAAGTGTGAAAATGATAAATCATGATGATGATGTCACATCTTACCATCATATCATGCACACAGCTGATGATATATTAAGCCTGGTATGATTATGCTCTGCACAAGTGAGAAGTAGTTACAACTATCGTACGTTGGGAATAGAGTTTAGCATTTCTGGGTTCATATAATTAACGATTTTGAGCTCATGAGGTTAGACTCTTTAAAGTGCAGAAAAAGATATGATTGCACAAACAAAACTGAGGATGTCGAAATAAAACGTGCACAAATGAAAGTACAGCAACAGAGAGGTGACACAAAGACTGAGACTGCAGGCACATTCACAGCAGGAACCCTAACCCACTTCAAGTTTCCACACTGTGTTCGATACTGAAACACAAACATTCTCAGATTTTACAAAACCTATATTTTCATATAGCAACTTTATAAAGAGGGATACAGTGCCAAGAGACAAGCACAGAATCTATATGATACAGTCTGAGCTAATCTATATTGAACCTTATTGGAGCTCATGGTCATTTAGAAAACAGAACCTTTTAGATTTATTTTTATATTTTTGTTTTTATAGTTTATTTTATTTGTTTTACAAATGTAGTGCCCAAATTAGACAAGAAGAGAATGGCATATTAATACTGTCATGTTTGCTGTTTGTCCATTGGTCCTTTGTATGACATAAGTGCTCCATTACAGTTGTAAAGTTCAAGTGTACTGACGCGTCATGATGATTCACAGTGAAGGTTACTGCTTATATTATTTAGCTGAAGTCAAGTTCAGGGGGATCAGTGTGGCTGCTGTTTGTGGTTAGCAGAGGTCTGAACTTTCACACAGTCTGCGTGTCAGACCATCTGTGTCTGTCCACGGTCATGGTCAGGATGAAGGGACAAAGAGGGACAACAAACGTAGAGGACATCCAGACGGTCAATGCAAGGTTCAAGGAGGGGGTTGCACAAGGAATGGATGGGTGAGGAATGACCTCCAACCTTAGACCCCTGACCCGTGACCTCAACAGAAAGATTCAGGTTGGATGTGTGCGAAAACAGTTGGAGTCAGGGAGGAGGAGGTGCAGTCGGGATGGACTGATAGGGAGGTGGAAGGAGAAGGGAGGTGTGGTCCCTGGGTTAATTATGGAAGGCTGGAAGATGGATAGCATCCCAGCAGAGGGGTGAGGTCAGCCAGGGTGTCAGCACATAAAGAGAGGCACAAAGGATGGCCGGCCATGTTGGAGCAGGCTGCATTAAATATTCCCTCCCTCCATCCTTCCTCCTCATCTTTGTCCACGTCTTTCAGATGAAATGAGCCGCATTATCATGCAGATCCCACGCAGACTTCACTTCACTTCTAACATTTTCCAACATTTAGAAACAAATATAAAACAATGCTGCTTGGACATTAATGCATCAGAAATATTAGTTTCATATTATATAATTACAATTATAGGGAAGCACAATGCATAATGGCAACTTTAAATAGTTTAAGAAGACCAGTTTTTCAAGTTGTGTCCATGCTCCATGTATATTTCCTGTATACTGACCCCTGGTTTATCCTGACTACTTATTTATTAAGTTCATCTTTAATAGCAAGAGTTCTTAACAACATATATACTTTGTAGGTGCAGCTGCTAGTAATGTATTAAAGGTAAGATAATCTATTTTAGCCGGATTGGTTACACAGGTTACACACTTATGTCCTTGTGGCATTAAGAAATTAGAGTACCTTTAAAAATAAGAATTACCCATTAAAATACATAACATTTAGAGCCTCTTAATGGTGATGCTGCATGTGTTGGTCACACCTCTATTAGTGCTTTAGTGTCATCTTGTGCATGAGTCACTGTAGGTAAAACTAGACACAACAGGCCAAAATATAATAAGTTCTCTGAGGACAATAACAAAGAACGGCTCACTTACATGTAAATCCATGCTGAGTGCCTGTCCAAACAGTGGACAGCTATACAAACCCCTGTCCCCCCCAAAGAGGCTGCAAACAAAAGGGACTAAACATAATAAGATGAGGTATGAGGCACAGCGAAACTCAAGGTCAACAGAATCACTGATCAATACGGAGTATGGATCGACTGATGGTCGATCTGAATGGTCTGCTGAGGATGCCTGACACTTTCTAACATGAAGCCTCATCGTGCGACATGGTGCTGAACAGCTGAAGGGGAGGACAGCCGCCCCCCTGAGAGATAATGTCCACACACACAGATGCAGAGAGGGGTGGGGGGGTGGGTGACAGTGACAATGAAGGAAACAGTCCATTGAACTTGATCTGGTGTGTTTGTGCATTTAAGTCAAATTACTTTAAAGTGCCCTGCTGACCATGGTGCAGTACTTTTCATCATATCCTATAACTCCAAAACTCTTTAAACTGCCCTTAGAGAGGTAATTACAGTTACACTGAGCCGCAGTTAAACATCGTCCTGATGTAAGCATGACAAAATTAGTGTTTTCATTTTCGACTGGCAGCTGTTTGATGAATCCTGCATGTGGACACCTCGAACCTGGCATAAGTCATCAAGCTGCGGGTCAAAGGTGGTTAAATGAATCTTGCCAGACGATCAGCAGTAAACTGGCTAAAACATGCAAAAGTACATAGAAACATATGCAAATCAGCAGCAAATGGTTGATAAGATGTGTTGAATGTGATCGTGACTGCAGTTTGGTTGAACTGCATTGCTTTTTACTGAGAGGTGTTTCTGTTATTTAGTAAATCCTCACTGATAAAACAGCGGCAGACCAAATAATAGAAACACTGGTCAGTTTGATTCAATCTAAGTTAATAGCTCCACACACTAAAGCCTTTATAGAGAGTCTGGATTAGACTGCATTATTTAGATAGGTGTATTTAACTGGCAAGTGAGTGTATGTAATTTGCGATAATTTAAAATAATAATAAAGAGCATGTTGCTGTAGTCTGTTTATACCAGCTGAATCTGTTTCTTGAAACCCAACACTGATATCAGCTGGGATGGTACAGGGGCACAACAACAACGCACACCTACAGGCCTGCGTTGTCTCCATCGTGGGCTCGTTTTGGCTCAGATGAACCGAGAGCTGCTTCTAATCAAAGCGGTCTGACCAAGAGAAGAAAGAAAAATCCCCAGCTGCAGTGATGGATGGGGCCTTATTGAAATGGCCATTTTGTTGACATATCCCTCTCAGCTCATAGGTGGGTGGTTGGGGGTGTGGGGTCAGAGTGGGTGTTCAGGTCAATAGATCAATGAGATGCTGAGCGTGGGCTGAAGTGGGGAGGGGCATTAGCGCTTACAGGCCGCTGCCTATATCCCAGCATATATATGCATGTCTACTATTGTGGCTTTAATATTGACCTGGGTGTCAGGAGGAGCAGTCAACCCTGCATCTGTCCAGGGACAGCCAAGGACTGGCTGGGGTCAGCCTGTGAATGTGTGTGTGTGTGTGTGTGTGTGTGTGTGTGTGTGTGTGTGTGTGTGTGTGTGTGTGACCATTGTCTCCGGTTTGGAGAGGCTGTTTGGAGAGTGAAGTTCAAGCACAGAGAAACAGAATTATTTATGAATGAAATGGAGTTTTTTTTTCATTATTTGTCTGTTTGTCCTTTAAATACTTTCATGTTTGGTCGTGAGAGTGCGTTTATCCACTTGCACCATTGTAGTTTTAAGGTCCCTTGAAATAACTTTTGCTCTTCCTAATAACAATGTGGGCAGTTTTTGGTAATAACACTAAATAAAATTCATTTTTCATAAACTAGATTAATCACTTCAAGTGGTCCTGCTCAGTCCATAACAACAATTTGATATGTGTACATGTTCCATGGTTGGAAAAACACAATTATCTAATAAAGATTAAACCGACTCTGTGAGATATGTCATAGAACCTTTGATTATTTGACATGTACAGCTGATAAATATATTGTTATGCCAGTTTTATAAGCATTAATGCAAAATGTATTGGAGAAAACAGTTTTCCAACAGCTCCCTTTGGAACAATGGAAACTGTAAATGCATCGTTTTAATAAGAACTTCTTTAGCTTGTCAGGTCGGGTCAGGTCTAAATGTCTGTTTGCTGCAGGGCTTTGACTCATCTCCACCTCTGCTCCTCCCCAGCTCCACCCGAGTTCCTGCAGTGGCCCCAATCTGTGTCCAAACCAGCAGGGGGCAGTGCTGTGTTCACCTGCGTGGCCCAGGGCGTCCCAGAGCCTCACCTCATCTGGCTGAAAAACGGCAAGGTCCTGATGCCTGGGCACAACGTCAAGCTGACCAATAACAACAGGTAGGTGTGATGATGTCACTGGCATCCATGTATGTGTGTTTCATCTCATATATGGGAAACTAAAGATAAAACTGATTTCAGGTCTGTATATATGGGAAACTAAAGATAAAACTGATTTCAGGTCTGTACACACAGTACAGACAATCACAGACTTGGATGAGCTCTAAAATACATCATAAACCATTTACACAGAAATGACCTGAATTAACATGATCCTGAAGCACAGCACTGTCGCTGCACTGAATCATATGACAGGGAATGTGACCTGCAGGCCAAATGCTGCTCAGTGCGAGCGGCAGGGCCATTTTTAGCCCTGTAGTTCACAGCTGTACCACATGGTGGCAGCACCGCACAGAGAGTGTGTGATCTGTGATTGAACAATGGCATAAAATGAAAAAAACACATGAATCTATTTTATCTTTTTGTTGATATACATACACACACAAAAACACACTCACAGTTACAGCTGTGTGTGTGTAATATAATGATAATACGCCACAAAATGCAGATGCTACCTTGAATTGGTCCACCTCATTTTAATTTCCTGATGAATTGAGACCCCAGGACAGGTGTCTAATTCATGCAGTTGATTCCTTTAATGATGCTGTATGAGTATTAATATTAGTAAGTATGCAACATGGTGGTAATACTACTAAATGTAGCTAGTAGAGCTGCTGGTAGTTTTAGTAAAGGAAGCAGTAGAGCAGGTGATATTGCCATGGTAATAATAGCTTTAGTTGTGCTAACAGTATTGATATTGCTGCTATATCTGCTGACACAGCATGATTGATTATGCAGCCTCTGCATTACAGTGTCAGGTAGAAGTGATCAGCAGTCAACTGACTCTGAACTGACTCTGTGTGTTTTCCATGAAGCACTCTGGCTCTGACCCGCATCAGCTCAGAGGACGAGGCTATCTACCAGTGCATCGCTGAGAACAGTGCAGGTACGAACCAGGCCAGCGCTCGTCTGGCCGTGGCCCAGGCCAAAGACCTGCCAAGTGCACCAGAGGGCCTCACAGCCAGTGCACTGTCCACCAATGCCCTGCAGATCATATGGAGCGAGCCACCTGCCAACATCACTGATGGCATCATCGGATATGTCCTGCACATTCGCAAGATAGGAGGTGAGTATCAGCACACACACACACACACACACACACACACAGCAAGAGTTAGCTGTCAAGAGATACCAACTGTACTTCAAATGCTGTACTAATAAAACAGTGCCTGTGTGTGTGTGTGTTCAGAGCCTGACGGTCTGGAGCTGCAGGAAGCTATCAGTAAAGGCACCTTCCAGCATGATGTGGCTAACCTGGAACCAGCCACCACCTACTCACTCTACCTGAAAGCCTACTCTCCTCTGGGAGCCAGCCAGCAGTCCCGCACTGTGGTGGCTACAACACTAGGTGGCGGTAAGAACATGAAACCATGACAAAGCTACAAGGAGTTGGCTTCTGCTCTAGCTGCTGATTCATTTTCTGTTACAATTTGACATCACAATGAATACAACAAAAGATGAGAGAAGATCAATTTATTAAAGAAATTAAAAAGTTAAAAGATTTAGCACCACAATGATAACCCACTCAACTGTAAATACAGACTGCTTTGACATTAAATCACAGATTCCATCCTTTAACAGATTCCTTTATTTATTTTATTGTTTTTTCTGTGTCTGCTCTCTGTCCAGTGCCAACCCCTCCCACCTTCTTCACCAAGGTGGTAAATTCCAGCAGCGTGCAGGTCCTCTGGGAACTCCCCAGCAAGGCCGGCAAGGCTGAGGGCTTCAGACTGTCCTACCGCAGGGTCCCCCATGCTGTCTTCCAGGGGCCGATCCAGCTGCCCTGCCACATCAATGCCCACACTATCACTAACCTAGGTGAGCATGTGTGAGTCTGTGTGTCAGCAAAAGTCGCCTCCTTTGTCGTAACAACAACAATCACCTTAACCTAATCAGCTTATATCATCTCTCTGGTTGTCACAGTCACACCAAGCATGTATAGACAAATGATTTCTAAGTATCAGTATGAATACATCCTCAGCACACCACCACAATGTCACCATATCTTTGTCTTTGATTCTAAACAGCAGCCTCCATGTGTGTTTGCATAGTGACACCTCAGGACTCAATACATGTAACCATAACAACACACCCATCTCGGTCACCTTCAAAACAAAATGACTGAATTGGAATACAAGGCATCGGCTGCACTGAGCACCGAGCCGCCTCCTATTATTTGATTCTGTTGGAACATGGAACACCTCTCTGAGCTGGCAAATGTGCAATTTGAGCAAAATCTGGGAACTGACTCACTGTAAAATGTTTTGTGCTTGACTGTCTGGTGAAGCACACCCACTCTCTCTTATTCCACTATAGAGCTTTTTCCAGTATATCTTACAGAAAATACATATTGAAATTTACCAAGAGCTCTGTCTCTCTTTGCTGATCTGTCAATGAGCATTTATTCTTTAATTTTCTTTATTTTTATATTTATATAGTAGAACTAAAAAGCTCTTGTAACTAGAAATCCAAAAATCTATGCAACAGGTCAGCTGGACGTGCAATAATGTTAACTTTGTTTAAAGGCAAACATAAGACATAACAGATATGGTTCAATAACACATTGATAATAATAGACTTTGGTTTAGGTGGGAGCAGTTGTCAGTCAACCCTTGCTCCTCAGAGCATGTTTAACAGCTGATGTTCATACTGTCGTTACGTGGGAAATTCACTGAGCATACATTGATCTCCACGCATTGATCTAGTTGTCCCTAAATCACCTCATCACCTAGCAGCAATGAAGACGAGTGCATTTCAGAGCGTGGCTCCGCATACACATCATGTCATAGTCAGACAGACAGCACCATTTCTGTAAACTGGCTTACCTATTGAGACAGTTACACTCTCAGCATGAAATGCAATTACCAGCAGCCTGAAAGTGATACCTGATTTAATATGAGGCTAAAAGAGGAGTTATTATGCAGACAGCTAAGAAGATGCATGGCTGTGAGAAGAAGTAGTGTAGGAACATCACCAAGATGTGGTATCAAACAAAGATTAGAAACGTTTTGCCACATTGATCTCAGATTCTTCTGCAACAATAGCCAAATAACAGGTTTTATAGGAGAAGGTAACTGAGAAGGTAAAGAGTAACACCACCCCAGCAGAGACACCGACACATGCATGATCTCCTGAATGACTCTGTATGGGGGCCTCTGTTTCAGAACCGGGTGCGGTGTATGAAGTCAAACTGGTGGCCTATAATGGAAACGGGGAGAGTGACTGTTCTAAGAGATTGGTGTCCCTGGCAGAAGAAGGTGTCAACAACAACCCGACCGCTGGTGAGTATGACCGCAGACACGTTTCATGAACAGTTTTCAGGAGGTCTTCTTATTACACCTGCGAATGTTGCAGTGAGGTGTGCAAAGTATGACAAAGGTCAAGTGTTAATTAAGTAAACCAGTGAACCAGGTTCAGAGCGAGTCATGGACATAACATGGACAGGGTGTTGATTAGCTGATCAATCAGTCTCAGAATCAAGAAGGCCACGCCCACAAACACACAACACAAAGGGAGACAGGGCACAAGAGGGAGGAAAAGAGCATATGACACAGGGAAGAGGTAGGAGAGGAGGACAGGACCATGACAGAACTTGATTAAACATTAGATTATTGGCAATTTGAGAGAATTAAGCCTCCCTATTGGTACATATATCTGCTGAAACAGGCAGGGGGAGGTAATTCTTGGAGTAATTCGATTTGAGTCATGAAAAGTAGGAAAGTCATGGCAAAGATGGAAATTATAGTGATTCAGAGCTGGATGATAGCCACAAATCTTTTTATGGAGGCAAACTCTTAAAGACACACGAGACATCGTGCTTTTTGCGGCTAGCCAACTAATGAATAAAACTAATGATTCAAACCGTCAGCTCTTTGTGCAGTGTCCAACCTTTGACTTATCAGCAGCATCGTGGAAAAATAACTGCACACATGCACACATTAGCCAAATGTCTGGCTGAAGCTCAGCCTCTTTCCCTTCTCCAACATGTGTGTGTTCCTCATTAGCACTGTGTTTGTTTCCAGGAGGGAACAGTCTGTGTCAGTGCAGGGATGGAGAGGCCTCTCTGGGCAGTATTGTCATTGGCATCCATATTGGCACTGCATGCATCATCTTCTGCGTTCTCTTCCTCATGTTTGGATACCGCCGCAGGTAGGTGTTGTTGTACCTGTATCTTACACAGTATTACTAATCATTGTACGGCAACATTGTACACAGTGTATCCTGTTTACTGATATAAAAACCTGGACCAGGATAGTTCTTTGATCAATAGGACATGCTCCTGAAAATCCTGCACGTTCATGAAGAGTTTTCCAGTTACGTTAATGTAAAGTGAAACAGAATCTGTACTCAGAGCCGGAACCTGTTTGCAGCCTTTTTTGCAGCAAAGGGACTCAGGACAACTGGTCTGTACCAAGGGACAACACAGGACACAATGTGATTCCAAAAGATGGAGCGAACCACAGCAGAGTGGAGCCGGTACCTCAGGTAGTTATTCCAATCACAGCTTACTCAACTTTAACCAGCTGCTTCATTTGTCTTGTTGTAAGGACACGAGCGTTCTAAGAATATAAAATACACCAGATCAGCATTTGATTTGAAGGTTATATTAAGAAAAAGTAAACAGTGCCCTAGTATTAAGCTGCTGCTGGGACACAGCAGTGTGCACATGGTGACAAGACACACCTTTGCTACTGGCTATCAGCTGTTTTAAAAGATTTTAGGATTTATTGTAACATGTAACATATAAGACGTCCCTGAAGGACCGCAAGCGCCAATATCTGAAATTACATCCATTCATCATTTTCTTTCCTGGTGAATACTGACCTGCTGAAAGATTGGATGAAGTTCGATGCTGTTATCCATCTATCTGTCATATGACATAATGGTATGGCCTTCCTCTGTGGCCACAAAGCTAAGACGGAAAGCTACAAAAATAAGGCCGTGAAAGACCAAAAAATGACAGTGCTCAACAGTCTGATGTTAAAATAGTAACATAGTGGAACACCAGGGTTCTGCTAGAGTACCACTACATCACTGCTTGTCTATGTCTTAAATAATCCAGTGCATGACTGATATCTGATTCCCTGTCTTTCTTCTCTCTTGTCTTCTTTCCCTCCTGCTGTTGTGACTCTTCCTGTGAGCAGGTGGTCAGTCCAGCACAGTGCCAGGTTGTCATTGAGCAGAACTTGCCGGGTTTGCCTGGCACAGGCACTGGCTAACACTGGTCAATAATATTAACACCCACATCCCCGTCCTCCTTTTCAACAGTTTCTACTCAATTAAAAACCCATTGCCTCCCATCAATGATCACCTTCTGTGATCTTGGATAGGGGTCATTCATGGATTCACCCAAGAACCTGCTCCTTATAGCCTGACAGAGGCCTTCACAAATCTGTGACAGAATGCTTATAGACCAGGTGACATCCTGGAGAAATCCAGGAGGCATCCTGGTCCTTTGCCACCCCAACCCCATCCTCCAACCCTACCTCAAACCAAAGTTTATTGCCTTTATTGCCTGTGCACATGCAGACGCACTTGTAGAAAAAGTCTTCAATGCCACTGCAGATTATTTCCTGTCACAGTCTTTTTCCGTGTGCATCACGAAAACTCATGTCACTTTTCCAGTGGGAGTCTGTTCCATAACCAAAATATTCTATTTCTTAGATCTCCACTGGAAAGCTGGCATGTGAAGATGTGCACAATGCTCTTAAAAACCCAAATTAAGCCAAATATTCTCACCTGACTGGATCGTTCCAGTTATTCTGTCGTGACAGAACGTTTGACTTTGCCTTGAGTTCCTCTGCAATAAGAAATGGAAGAAACATAGCGGCCTTTGCAAATGCCTTACGGAGCTGAGAGTCTGATTAAAAATGATTGTCTATATCCATATCAGCCATTTAGAAGAACAATGTAAACAGGCATTTTGACCCAACACTTCCTCACCCAAAAGCTTCATACCTCCAAAGAAAGCTACCTCAGTCTGACAAAACTGTCTGAGCCATAGTGAGGCCAATGTTAGCCTGATGATGCTGCTTGTGCTAGACTACCTCAACCAAAAACTACCCTGAAACCCTTTCCCCTTAGCTAAAACTTCCTCAACCAGTGCCAGTGTACTGTGCCAGCTGCCAACTAGGCCAGTCCAGTGAGTGCTCACAAGGATGACTACCATGGAGAACATAACCGGGGCAGAGCCTGAAATCCACTCCTACAAGCCTAAGCCTTACTGAGGGATTGACAAAAGCCTCAACGAGATCCTGTTCGAGCCAGATCACCTTTTGTTTCCATCAACAAGTCCAGTACTGGTCAAAATCTTCAATCTTCAGAAGATATCGAGGAGGCCATGAAGTGGTTCACCCTTGACCATTGTTGCTCCGTGGAATGGTTCCACAGGTGGCCGTTTCCAAAGACATATTTGTGTAGAGGATGTACTTATGGACCTCAGAGAGTGCTTTTTGAACCTTTTAAGCCATTTTCTTTCTCTGAGGTCTATCAAAGAGAACAAGTTCAAACTAATAGGATGCTTGTTTGCTCTGCACAAACCTGATGGCAAACTGAAGATAAGCCAAAAAATGACTCGGGCTTTGCTGCCAGGTTACCTCTCCAGATGCCAAATTGGTCATCCTCAAACCTCAACGACACTGAATTTGGGACTGAAGAAGTTTGAAAGTGATACTTGCCTGAATGCACGGACAAGGCTCGTGTTTCACAGTGTCAGCCTATCCAAAAAGTTCTTCTAGGAAAACCAAGCTGAATGATACCCAAAGATGTAAACATTTTGATGGTTTTCTTTGTTTTCCCCTTTATTTTCCTACTTTAAGAGAAACTACATTTACCTACAGTTTTGGATTGTTCCTGTGTGAAAGGGGTCACCTGTGTGTGAAGTGCTTTAACTGAAACTAAGCCAAAAAAAAAGAAAATTCTTCTGATTTTATTACCATTTTTTAAATATTATCTTTCATATCCTTTAGTTTTGGAAGTTATTGCAGGTGCACCCCTTCAACACGGAACCTTATTTTGCTGTTTCTAACATTTAACTTTTAAAGAGTGACCAAATGAAGGTGACAGATATTTTGAAAGACTTTATGTCAATACTATAAGGAATACTAGTCTGCTTTTTATAGTTGAAGCCGTGCCAAATATTTAGCTATTGTACAGAAATATGTAACCAAATACCTTTACATTTTTAACATTCATACTATTTACCTTTACACTTACTCATAACCAAAGCACAGAAACATGCTTGTGAATGTGATGATATACTTGTGTGTAAGTGGCTAACTGCGGGTAAACCTTGAGGGCAGCAGCTTTGAGATGGAACCACTATATATATATATATATATATATGTGTGTGTGTGTGTGTGTGTGTGTGTGTGTGTCCAAAAAGTTGCTTTTGACCCAGGTCATTTATACATAGCTCCCCAGTGAACACAAACAAAGGGAAATTCCATGCATTTTCTCTTTGAAGAAGAAAATCTGCACAAAATATAAGGAAATTTACATTTTTAGCTTTAATAACAGACATTTGCCATTTAGCATACTAGCTAATGTCTCCTTATCTATAAAAAAAGACATGTCATATGTTGCTCCTTGTTGATCGAACAACCAAGTCAATGTTAACTGTGGAGAAGTGAAATGCTAAAATAGGTTTGCAGGCTAAATAGCCTTTAGCACATTTAACAGCTTAAAAGTTTAACAGCAAAGGTCGACAGGAGTTACTTTCTAAATGATGTCAATTAAACACTTACAATTAGAATGCAAGTGAATGTTTCTTAGATATCTCTAAATACTTTATGTCCCCTTTCCCCTCAGTGATTACAGCTAGTAACAATATATTTTGAACAATAATCATGTTTTGACCGTGTAAAGGGATGACTGATGTTTAATTTCAGACAGATTTTAGAAATTTACTGACAGAAGAAGAGGAAGAAACTCATGTATTATGGTCCAAAAGTGTGTGTTGCCTCAAGCTTCTCTGCTCCTTAAAGGTTTGCCTTCATCCTATATGAGTGTTAAAGGTTTACTCAAAGCAGAGCAGTCTAAATGAAAGGGGGTTCTCCCCTCATCGTCTTTCTTACACAACTGAAAGCCGTCAAACCAACGCGATACCAAAAAGTGTATTTGATATGGAAGAACGAAAACGTCAATGTGTTTTTGTAGCGTGAAGTGTGTAGTTTTTAAAATGGAAACCATTTCTTGCTTCTGTTAGGAAAATATTAATTTCTCTGCCTCTTTCATTTGAGTCTTATGTGCTGTGCACAGTTAAGTTGCCAAAACAAATGTTTGCTTTTTTAATTATTATTATTATTATTAGATATCATAACATTTAATTGTGATAATTTCAAATGTTTTCTTTTTTTTGACATGTGGAAGGATGATATGAAAATGATTGTTAGGATTACTTTGTGATGGCCTTTGAGCAAATGGTGTGAGTTTTCCAGAGACAGTGAACTGAAGGCTGGGACGTTTCCCGAGCGGACCTCACACTCTACCCCGAAGAGCCAGCAACTAGAGGAAAAAGAACGACAAAAAAAGAAAAAAAAAGTAGAAAGTAGAAGCTGGCTGCTAGTACCAATGAGAAACAATGCTTTAATGATTATAAGTGCTTCTCTGTTCTTTGAGCTTTCCACTAGTGTATTGTAGCCAACTGAAAACCTAAAGCTTTAACCTGTTGTGGCTGAGCTCCTGTCCTCAGTCTTTGGCCTACATGAAAAGGTTGGGAGGTTGAGGACTGACTGAAGACAAGCTGCAGTTGGAAACAAGAGATCAAGCTGTGACTTAGAGGTTTTATACATTACACATTTATATTTACATTTTAATGTTTTACATTCACACATTCACACATTTTGGGTCAGTTCACCAAAATGGCAAGAAACCCATCACCAGCCCAGAACAGCACGAGTGAGATATCTGTAGCTTAAAATGAGACTGGGTAACTTTGGAAAGAAGAGATTTTGTTTTTTCACACAGCAAATTAATGAATAAGGAAGAAGTCACGCATTTGCTGATTCACTCTACACTACACTTAGTTTATAGTGGGAAATGTAAGTCTGGCTGTGTATCTCACACTATATTCGAGCATTTTCTCCCATAATCCAACTTGTGGCCAATATGCTCAGCAAAGGATACACAGGCTCACATCAAAGCATTCAAAACTAAATGACAGGACGTCTGCAGCTGTACTTCCTGCTGCGCTCATGTTACCTGAATGACCTGAATAGGTGTTAGAGAGAAAATATGTTTTTTTTGTGATTTGCTTGAACTGACCCATTGATGCTATTTATTTATTTATTTATTTAGCCGGAGAGATCCCGCTCTAAGTCTTAAAGTTGTGAAAGTAATTACAAGTCAACACCAGCACTTTGCCACAAAAATGGTGGCACTCATTTAACAGAACCCTGCTGAAGTGCATATTCATCATCAGTCGGTGTCCATGTGCTACTCCACTTTAAAGCAATACATTGTTTCTGTTGATAGCTACATTTGGATCAAAGTACTTATTAAAACTGTGCAGTAATGGACACAGAAAAAAACATTTTTGAGCACATTAAAATAAACAAAATGAATAGTGTAAGTATTTTGGACATGATAATTAAAATGCATAAAGAGGAGAGATAAAACAGCAGCGTTTCCAACCTTTAATTCCTTTCCTGACAGCTTGGTCTCTTGTGACTGCAGAATGTGTAGACGTCTGGACCCACCTCAGCTTTTTCCTATTTTTCCTATTTCCTTGATCACATTCCAACATGCCTAAAACCAAATAAAGAATTTTTGCTCTACTAATGTCTCTCAGTCTATTTTACTTCTTTAGCACTGAAAAGATTAGTTCAGTTAGCTCTGTGGTAGAATGTCTATATGTATACATAGAGTTGCCTTAGATGGACTAAATGGACTTCCATCAGTCCAATTATTACATTGAAAATGGTTGTATTAATGTGTGTGTGTGTGTGTGTGTGTGTGTGTGTGTGTGTGTGTGTGTGTGTGTATGCGTGTGTGCGTGTGTGTGTGTGTGTGTGTGTGCATTTGGGTGGACAAACTGGATATACGTTCTATTATCAAGTCATATCTAAGGTTCATCTGGTTTCCGGGAGCAGTGCACAATGTTCCCACTGCAAAAGAAGCTAATAGGATGGTCAAAGCCAAAGATAGTCAAAGCATCTGCTCTTACCAGGGAAACTGAGCTATGGCTTTTGGAAAACCCTTAATTTTGATTGCAAAATGCATTAGAATATAAATTATTAGATGTAATCTTTTCTGTATAAGCAGGATCAATAGAATGGTTATCATAAGTGCTGTCTTCTTGTCACTGCCACATTAGTTTTCAGAGGACATGTTTCAGATCAGACACTCAGGGAACAGATGATGAAAGTAAGTTTAGAACATGAAGAGGATGTTTTCTTAAATTCAGGTAATTACATTAAAACTTCTCAGTTAGCCTTTAGGTATTAATGTAAAGCATGCAGTCTGTTAATACTGTTAGTTTACCTGCGTGATCGAATCTGTAACAAAACCTACAACAGACGTGTGCTTTTTAATTTTGTCATGTTCATTTGTTGATCATATCAGAGAGTCTTTTTCATCTCTGTTCACTTTTGAAGCCATGTTTATTTTGATGTAAGTAAATTGGGCTTAATAATATATGATTATAGTAACAAAACTCATCAATATGTCTTGTTTATAGTCAGATCAGATATTGCAAAATTAATATAGTTTTGTATAATTGTAACAGTCAACCACAACTATTTGCACAGATAAACTTAAAATGGGAGCTGGAGTTTGGTCTTTGAAGGCACTGGCTCCCATTCTACTTCTGGAGACTCTAAGAACAACAAGTCTGCAACCTGATCAAAGATGACACTGAGGTTTGTGACAGTGGTGCAGGAGGCCAGAGCAATTTGAAGGTGTTTGGGGTGCAATAACTTCTGTCTTGGTCTTAAGTCTTTCTGTCCGTCAGGTACATTTAAAGAGTAATTTCTTATAATAATGCTGAGTGGAAGCATATGTATGTGATCTGAAATGGTACAAGCACGGAACCCTGGGGAACTCCATGACTGACTTGGTGTGCATGGACGATTGGTCTCAGGCTCAGGTGATAATCCATTAGGTGCCTCATTATAAAGAAAAGATCAGTACTGATGGTTTTAGTTGCTTGTTGCATTACTGTATGTATGACAGATGCAAGGTGTCACTGCTACCACATTGGTTGCACATGTACAGCGGAAATGAATTCTATATGGCACTGAATTATACCATGAATTAGAATTGTTAACATAACATAGCAAGTTCTGGATATAAACCAGATCAAATGGAAATGGGCTGGGACATTCTATTTGTAATGTAGTCACTGCATGAGGTGGATGAGGAAGAGTGTGAGTGCGTTACCGTATTTTTGCTGACCACTGTTTGGTGCTGTTTTCTGCTGCTGTACTGATCGCTGTGATTGTCCGAGTCTATTTTCTACAATATTAAGTTTATTAATTTTATTAAAAAGTTATTGAAAGGATGTTTTGGATCTCAGTGAATCCTTTGGTAGCATGTCAGACAAATTATGCCCATCTGCTGCCTCTTAGCTACATTTATTATGGTTCTAGCAGTTGTTGTAGTTTGTTCACATGTCACAAGGTGAGACAGTGAACAGACTGATATGATGTTTACCACTCAAACACGTATTCAGATTTCTACATGTTGTAAAGCATTCCAAACATAATACACACTCTACTCTAATTCCATCACGACTCTCAAAGACCTTTCCATTAGACTTTAATTGAGCATATATGAGACTCAGACTGATACTTTACATCACATCCTGCTTGCACTAAAAGAATAATAATGTTGCTACAGTCACACTCAGTACATTGTTACATATAGAGATAGCATATATGTTGCTCATATACAGTATATGCATATATAACAACAGGTTGTTTGTTTGTTGGCTTGCGTACCTCCTGGTTGGTTAGGTTGGTTTAGATCCTGCTGTAGTCTATATTAGGTTGTCTATTAGCTACTGGTAGAGTAGCTAACTGGGGTCCCTGTCTGTACTTTGAACAATATTTCAGTCACAGAAACATACATCATATAACCACAACTAGCAACATCAACACAGAGCCAGTCAAAATGAGCTCCATATATTCATTTCCTCTACTGAGTAACTGAGAAAGGGGAATCACCTAGCAACTCACCCATCAAATCACAAATAAGTGGGATTAATAGCTCTCTATATCAGACCTTTCAGAACAAAAAACTTCATATAATGTTCCACACCAATCCTTGAGTAAACAAATACACTTTTGACTTTTTGTTAAAACATCTAATACCTCCTGAAATAAATTTTTAAAAAGCTGGGAATGGATTCCATGCAGCCATTGCTCAATAATGAACTGTTGTTTGAATTAAACTTGTTATAGACAGAGGTAACAGGAAGCAACGCTCTGATGACAACAGAGTAATGATGTCTGATTACGATGAAGTATTTCTGGGGGTTTACTCATGATTTGTTTTCTTAAAGATCACTAGGAGAATAGTGCAACCTGCTTTTAAGGAAGCCAAATGAATATGCACTTAGGAGCATTGTTTGTTGCTTTGCTCTGAGGTACCTGTAACCTGTTAAAATTACTCTCTGCTGGACAAGTACACTGAACAGTAATCAATAATACGGGTGATGAGACTAATGTCTGCACCTATCTTTTTGTTTAATTGCTGTGCATGAATTTTAGCTATTACAAGCATATTACAATCATCAGTGATCCCTCACAGCTGTGCATGATCGGTGTTCATTTTCTAGATCTCCTATAGTAAAGTGTAAATTTGTGCTACTTCTTGTGAATACTTTGAATAAAATACCATACTTTTTTTTCTTAATTAAGAACCATTCCTCATCTTTCCTCAGTTAAAACTCTAAATTCTCTAGGTTTGTGCTGATGTATAAATCATAGAATCATCTGCATACATTGCATTATTTTGCATATTTTAACAAATGGACATCACCTCATTAACTTTCTGCTCTTACGTCACAATACCTATCATTAAATCGTACTGTTGGTGAGATCACTTTTGATCCGTACAGCAGCACATTTCATTTCACAGACGCTTTTCACACAGTACCCAGCTACCAGTCACCTTGGTGAAAGTCCTGTATTTCAGTCCACTCCAACCTCCTTCAAATTTAGAGGTATTTGAATTCATCTGCTTTACAGTTAAAGGGAAATCAAATTAAACATTCAACAAGAACTACTGAACAAACTCCTTATTTCTCTGTCATATAGCCAGTACGTGCAGTTCAATTCCTTGTTCACTTATGGCCATGTAACTGCAAATTTCATTTTATATACATCAGTCCAGTCATTTTGATCAGATCTTTGTCAGTCTTGGTTCATTCCCCTCTGTCAAATAAGCCTCAGCTTGATTGATCTTTTAATTTTATTGATTTCCCCCTGTTATAAGTCATTACCAATGAAAAAATGGACACTTTAGTTGGATCAATATCAAACTTCAGTGGTTTAATTCCACAAACCACCATCATACTCGATATCCTTAAAATGTCCTCTGCATCCCTTCCCCACCTCTTGTTCCAACAGGAGCTTGTCTTTGTACAACTCCCATCAGCGTTCATTGTTAACTGAGTCTGTCAGAAACACATAAATTCCTCTGTCTATGCGACATCAACCGACAAAACCGAGACTTCCTGCTGCAAAATCTATTCCTCCGCTGACACCAGTGACATGAAAGGTGTAAAGATAAACAGACGTCATAGTGTCATGCCTAATGCTGTGTTCTGTGTTTCCAGGGGGCATTGGACACACCTGTTTGTCATCTTGTCATCATCAGTTTCACTTCATATACCAGGAGGTTGCCTCCACTATTTGTCAGATCATTCTTTGTTTGCTGTATCTAGACCCATTCCCATGTACTCTCTGCCCCTGGATTGACATCGCGTCCCTCAGTCTCCCCACCCTCCTCGAAAAGAGTTTCCTTCTTGTTTCTTGTTTGTGGGTTTTTTTGGTGTTTTGTCGGGCAGTGGTTTGTGCACAGCTTTGCCATTGTTTCATTGTTGCACTGTTGTGGCTTATTTTGTTTCTTTTGTTTCATACTTTAATCTGTGGGCTTTTGCTGTCTCTTTTAGTTTGCATCATTTTTGCCCTTTTGCCCTGTTTGTGTTGTTACTTTGTTTTGTGCATTAAACTGTTTAAAGATCATGTCTGTATCCTGGGGTCCAAGATTACTTCAGTTTGGATTTAGTCTCCAGATCTGGGTGGCCATATCAAATGAAATGAACAACTTTCATAGTTAATATCACTAAAGCATAATTTTTGCCACACTGGTGAACTACATTAGTCAATAATCAATTCCTATTACTTTTACAGGAAACACTGTGTGTACAATACGAATGACAGCTCTCTCTAGTTTTTAACATTCATGTGTGGAAATGGTAATTAACCAGTTAGCAGCCATTGTCTTCACTTAGAGGTAGTGTTAACACAGACTTCCAAATAAATACTTTAATATTTGATTTATAGACGGAGGTAACAGGAAGCAACGCCCTGGTGACAACAGAGTAGTGATGTGAATTACTTTCTTTACTCTGATCAAGATCAGTATTAATCTATTTTCTCTGTTACTTACAGAGCTTGTGTGGTCATATCAGTTCAAAATCCACATCACAAAGGCCTACTGTCATTCCAGCTCTAAGATTGTGTATTTCAGTCCTCTCAGACTGGTATCAGTCCTACCTATACGTTTTTACTCTTCACAAGCTCGCAGGAAAAAATCCAAAGAGAGTTGAAAAAGTTGGGTATGTATTATCAATAATGCATCACATGCATCACATACACTCCTAGCACTGTTTTAGAGCCACACACATGTTCGTTGACATCCCAACAACTGAAATGTTGCACATGAGCCATTTATGTACTGTAGTGGCTCCCAGACAGGTAGTCATTAAAAAAAGTGATAAAAACAGTTGTTCCAAAAGGCAAGAAAAGCCAAAGTTGCTCTCCATCCAATAAAGTGCTCATGGATTTGAGCATCAAACAGCTGACATCTGCATTAAGGACACTGGGTATACTGTAACAATTCTTAATTCCTCACAGTCAGGCTGCCACTGTTTAACCAGGGTTGCCACTGTGCTGGTTTGAGCTCAGATCAGACTCCATCTCCACAGCAGCTCCAGCACTCCGACCAGACAGACGATCCACAGAGCGAGGTGAGGTGTTGTTGGTTCGACGGCTGCGGCAGCATGCCGCCACATCGGAGAGGTCGGCCCGGAAAGAGGGCGTGTAGAAGCCATAGATCACCGGGTCACAGCAGGTGTTCAGGTTGCCAAAGAAAAACAATATGTGGTGTACGTACTCAGGTATGTGCTTGATCATGGCTGGTTGGAACCAGTACCAGATCCCCAAGAGGTAGTAGGGTGTCCAACAGATGACAAATGAGCTAACAATTACAATGGTCATCTTGAGGGTCTTCATCCGGGCTTTTGGTATCATGTCAGTTCCACTGCGTCTAAGGCAGTGCTCGCCATCTGTGGAGGAACAACAAAACAACATCAACAAAACCTAAGCATACATTCCATGAATGTAAACAAAGGAGTAATCATCAAAACCATATTCAAGTTGAGATAAGGATTACCCACAACAACTACAAAATGTTCTGCACATTGTGACTTTAAAGCTATTGAGCGAATGACGTTGTTCTCCTAGAGCTTTGTTCATATGTTTGCAGGTGCACCATATATATCAAACCAGGACATTTATCATGATCAGGGACTATATGAGTCAGCCACTGAAAGATGCTGAATAGCTTGTCGGCACATTACTGTCCTGGTTGACTACAATGAGAAAAGTCATAGCCATTGTAGATGTTTTACGAAACTGTTCTCGTAGTCCTCATGGAGCTGTGGTGCTGCTTGTTGATGAAGGTGTTGACAGAGCTACATGGCCCATCCAAAACTATATTATTACATATCAACATAGTCTCCCTGTCTCCTGTGTGGTAACTTTCAACCATAAGAACCCGCAGTTTCTTTTGTAACTCTTTGCTCTTCCAGTGAGTTCAACCCAACACATTAATGTAAATCCTGCAGCAACGGCTGTATAGACTTTTTATATCCACTGTACAGCTCACAGTGGAAGGTATAGTGTAAAGCAAGTTATGGGTTCTAAAGGAGAATTACAGGCTATAAAACCTTTAGTCTTCTATTCATAGATCCATCATATGCATCATATGTCCATCATTTTGTATCAGTCATGGCAGCTGAGATCTGAGCACAGGGGACATCACAAGGTCACTAAAAAGGTCAAGAAACACTCAGACGATCACACAGGGTTGGAAATAAACCAACTGCCTATTCATCAAGATTATCTCAACCGCTTTCCTCGTGTGCTGTCAAGTCCTGTCTATGTTGCTGATTCCAACAAATCTTCTTCCGAGCATTCCCACTGTCCTCTAAAAGATCAACCACATCTATTTCAGTTGTGAGCATCCTCTAAAAGGCCTGATCAAATCAGTTTATTTTAGCTGAGTCAGCATTAGCTGGGGTGAAATAACTCTAAATGTTACTTTGCACAGCAATCACAATCTGTCTTGACAGTGCTGACCTTTGTATGAAGGTGGAACTGGAGAGAGAGAGTTCAAAAGCTTAAAGAACCGCCGTGATTGACTAATGTTCCTGGCTTACTGCTGTTCCTGGTATGTTGTCTGCTACAATAGTTCAGCCCTGTGAGTCATCATTATGCTACAAAGCTGCAAGATGGACCCATTGAGTTTAAGACAATGTCACAGAATTTAAAGAAAGTCAGACTTTGAGTTTAGTAACAGTACTTTTGTAAATCACATTACTTATTTGTTATTTATAGGGGAAGATAAAGGTCAATATGCCCCGTGCTTCTTACCAGCAATTATGGTCAGCTCGGCTGAAACATCAGTTATGCATAAGAAAACTGTCGAGCAGGCTACATCAAAGCTGAAGCAGGAAGTGACGCTGTAAACTGTGATGCACAGTTTGAGTCATACTTTTCTTGTTAAGCCCTGTTTTCACTTTGTCTAACCCAGAGATTCGTTTCCAACCTGCCTGATTTTCTGCCTGCTCATGTTTCTTGACCCATGAACCCAGATCATAACTATACACTTGGTGAGCACAGTGTTAATATTAACAGCAGCGGGGATGTTAAGATGTAGCATAAATCTAAAGTTTTACTCAAGCAAAAGTAAAATTCACTACAGTGGATTCCTCAGAAATCTGGCAACAGCCGTTAATAGCTTCCACTTTCTGCCACGTCCAACTTTAAACCCCTGAACTACTTAAATTTTGGAGAAAGCATTTGTAAAATCTTTTTGTGCTGTCTGACCAGAGCCCCACAGTCCCAAACTCTGACAACCTGTAGTTTAAATGAGCAGCAGCTGTGTGCAGTGTTGGGTGCAAAGGGTTAAAAATGTTCCTTCCAGGTTCCAGACCTCCAAAGGTCACTGCTTTTTGAGAGTCACACACCTTTGCTCTTGTGCATCTGCCCATTGATCTTGGTGAGGATGCGGGTGTAGCAGAAAGTCATAACAAGCAGGGGGAAGACATACAGCGTCACAAAATGAAACATGTTGTATGCCGTCTCCTGCCAGAGATACGAGAAACTTCCATGGCTCACACACTGAATGAAGTCCACTCCATCAGCTTTGATGGTCCGAAAGATGAACAGCTGAGGATGAAGAGAGTGTAAAGAGATGAGGACTGGATTTCATGCATTCACGTAAAAACACAAGTGTAGTTTGTTTTTATTAAACAAACTATAGAAAGAACCGCCAAACGCAGGAGGTTCTTTGTCACTTTGTTGTGCATTAAAGTCCCTTTAATATTCATTAAAGTCCCTTTAATGCATCCCAGGATGTGCCAGTTACACCATGTTAAAAACACAACATTAAGGCAAACACTTGTTACTGACTGTTCTGGAACCAGATTTGAAAGGCGATGAAGCTAAAGTGAGCTGATTGTCAGCTGGCCTTTGGCGCTGAGGCAGCACAGTTTGGTTAGTCGAGTTCACGTGAAGGCTACAAGCAAGCAAATAAAGGTACAGTGCAGCAATATTGTGAGGAAGAGTGTGGAGCAAGAGAAGACTGAACTGGATTCCAGCTCTAAAGATTGATCATATAAGTTTATGTAGTGAAAGTATATAGTTACTATCCTTCAAGTACAGTTGAAGTACTCTGTACATGCTATGTTGAGCCTGACTGATCAACGCATATGTTCCCGACATGTAAACGTTTTGGTTTTCCCACTATCTAACACAGAAAAAGTGTTTGTTTACATATTATTATTTATTTAATTGAAATATATTCTTTAATAAAGGTATTTGTTAAAGAAATCAGCTTCTGAGTTCCTTTTCATAATTGCATCAGTGCAAAATTGGTGCACAACCCCATCAAAATATATCAATATATTGATGGGATATATTGATATATTGATATCAGTAAGTTTTTCTAGTTAAAATCAATATTGGTCTCAAAAATCCTAAATTGCTCAGGTGTTAATTTTAAGTATATATTTTGTTTATTACTTGTGATCAATAAATCCCAACCAACTGTGAATGCAACCTACTATGTACTGTGTGTGTATCAAAGCCTGATATATCGTCTTCCTCTGGGCCAGAGAAATCCACCTGTGTCAAACTATTAAAAACACATCAGTGAGCGACACTGTTGCGCTGGCTTCATTACCATGAACTCACACACTGTACTTTGATTGGACTCACATGCAGTCCTATTGTCTGAGATACTCACTACATCACTAAATCAGTGGATCATGCAACGATACCATCAGATTTTCATTGAGGGAGAAGTTGTCCAGTCTAACCAGGTTCCATTCATGTGGCTTCTCTTTAGCTGACTCCAGAGATACACACAGTTTAGGGGGATTGTAACTAAAACTGTCCTTAGACTGCAGTGTCAAGTTAGACCTGTCTGAGTTGTAATATGTGCTGCCTCTCACCCACTGCATGCTGGGAAGAGGGAAACAGAAACAGAATGTGCTGAGGATTAACTAAGATCATGTTATTTTGTCATCTTATAGAAGAAGAAAAGTCTAGTTTAGATGTTTCCAAATCAGCTGTCACATGACAACATTCAACGTTTGGCTGAAACGTTATAAAAACTCAGTTCAGTTAACTTTTCAGCTCATTTCAGGGATTGTGCACATTTACCTTTAACCAGGTTGAGTAATGCCACACTGCCTGATCTAGAATCAAATGTGAAGCTAATGTTAAGTGTGGGTACTAAGACTAAGACTGAGCAGCAGCTGGTGAAGATGGTAAAGACATTGACCTGAAGCTCTGTATGTAAGCTAGATCTTGCTGTACCTGTGGAGAAGCCACCAGCAGACTCAGGGTCCAGGCCACCAGCAGCATGCGTCTGTTCCTGAGCCCAGCATCAAGAGAGTCCAGAGGATGAAGAATAGCCCGATAGCGGTCCAGACTCACCACCACCAGTATGAATGCTGCTGAGTGCATGGCAAAGAGCTTGAGGAAACACATCAGCTTACACATGATATCCCCGGCGTACCACTGCACTGTGATGTTCCAAATAGCATCTAGCGGCATCACCACAAAAGTCATCACCAGATCAGCTGAAGCCAAGCTGGCAATGAGCGGGCGCAGGTGCGCTGCCAGGCGATAGCCCCGCCCCCAGCACACGCTGATCAGGACTGACAGGTTACTGCCAGCGGCGAAGACGAACAGCACCAGGGTGGCTGCTACGCGGCAGCTGGCAGCGACAGTGAAGGCTGGAGCCTCCCAGGGTGGAGGGGAGGCTGTGCCGGATGAGTTGAGCAGGGAGAAGACAGAGGCATTCTGTAAAGGATCAGCAGACAGGTTTCCTCTCATCCTGCAACAGAAGGAGAAACAATCAATCAACACTCACCACAAGGACTACAATGCTGATTGCCTCTTTAAGTGCTTGTTTTCATGGACACACACACACAGTCTTGTGACATAAGCCTTCTTTTTATGGAAAATTACCTTCCAACACATAAAACATCTCCAAAGTAGTTAGCCTGGTTGCTCCTATATTCAGTTTTCCACAGAATGAAGATGAGTTTGCAGGTTTTGTAAACTTAGATGAAGAACATAGATGTTGACTTAGATTTCATGGACTGGTGGTTTATTGTTTGCAGGTAATACAATGGTTCTACTCGTCTTTTAGTGCAACAGCTTTGTTTCACTCCTTCAAGTGTTTTTATTGATTTTCAGATGTGATCATTTCTTTGGTTATGATATCAAACAAACTGCTTTTACAAGATAACTCTTTACTCTTACAGATGAAATTACGATGTGTGATCGAAATGTCTTCAGACCATTCCTTTAAAAAAACAAAAAGTGCACCTGATTTGAATTCAGCCACATCCCCTTTGAAGTAGTGCCTTTTTACCTGATACACTGTTCCCAGTGCTTCTACTATGCTCTGAAAGCATCATCTATAAAGCGCGTTCAATGTCCTCCACTCAGTCAAAACAGTGACCTTCAGTTTAAATTTCACTGCGTGTTTTCAGTGAGCTATGAGCCTATGAGCCGTCATGATGGAGCACCCATGTGCCATCGTGCCACAGTCCGGGCCATTTGCACCTACTGTCCCCCTTCAGCAGCCTCAGCTCAGTGCAGCAGAGCACAGCCTTGACAGCCTGACCCTGGGGGACGAATTCACAGTGCACGATCCTGCAAATGCCGGCGTGCCCTCCTGATCTGACGCACCAACTCAACTCTGTGACACCGCTGTGTTGAAACTGCAAATGCACATGGATGGGCACACAGATGTGCACCTGCATTTGTCACATAACAGTCTGTAACTCTGGTTTAACAGCTGATCATGTGACTTAGCTCTGTATGCTTAGTCGCACCTGCTGTGGCTATGAGCAGCTACTTCCTTGCTACTGAGCCATGCTAAGTTTAGGAACAGCAGCCACCATCAGAACATTCTGGTTACACCTTGTGCAATGTCATCATCGTTATTTGTTATGTTTACACATTTATTCACACTAAATAGTCCAAAGCCCAAACAATAGGCTTGTGACAAGGGTACATGGTAATGTTATGGTACACAGAGACAGTCTAATAGCTGTACATCCACAGTCACACTTGCTGCTCCTGCCCTTTCTCCACCATCCTGCCTGTCTGCCAAAGAGTCTTCAGAGCATTATCGAGTTTTGTAACTAAGCTGTCTTCTGAGTGTGTGTCCTGCATTCTGGGTTTAAGGCTGGCTTGGACGTGATAAAGAGAAGTCATGGAAAGAACATCACAGACCGTGCATGTGATGTTATACTGTTGAACTTGACATGGGATTCAGGTCAGCAACAAGAATCAACTCAGAGACAGCTGTACTTCTTGAAACACCACTTTAGTTGCTGCTCATAAATATGCAAATTAAAATGTAAAAAAAAAAAAAACAGAAGCCATGGTGACAGTAACAATTGCTAAAAATGTGGAGAAGAATAGAATAGAATAGAATGAGCACAGTTTAAACCTGCTCTATTTTAAAAGTCTTCTTAATAACTTCTGTTATGATTTAGGCTTTATAAATGAAACTGAACAAAATTTGATTCTGCATTTTTGTTTCATGTACAAATTGAATTGATCTGGTTTCGTGTTTCAAATCAAAAATCACTCTGACTCTGACATTTTGCTCAGCTTCGGTTGGAAACAAGTTTTCCATGTCAGTACTGTTTTCACAATTTGTTAAAGGTAGGCCTGCATGCAATGCACTACAATGTATTACTCACTATATACATGTCACTGTGTTATACTACTGCATATAGTATTTGCGTATCTCCCTGTCTTAGTCTCTCTATCTGGTCCACCCTGATCCAGGATCTGCCCAAGTTTTCTGCCTGTTAAAGGAAGTTTTTCCTTGCTGCTGTCACCAAGTGCTTGATCAACGTGGAACTGTTGGGTGTAATTACTATAAACAGTTTGTTTCAAACCTGCTCTACCTGTAAAGTGTCCCTCTGATATCCTCTGCTGTACTTGGCACCATACCAATGACATTGAATTGGACTGAACTGAATTGTTTTTGGTAAATCAAAGTGGTTGTAATATTAAAATAAAGGCTGCAAGTGAGTTCCTGCACTTCTCTATGTCAACTAATTAATCCCCACCATGTTAGCCTCCCCTGGAAATACACAGCCCTCCCCGTCCAGCAGTGACTGACAGGTTCTCAGTGAGTGGAGAAAGCTTTTATACACTCCACATCGATCCCAAACCGCAGTGATGAGCCTGTAAAGGGAGAACCAGCGAGCCTTGTGCTTCTTTGAAGGCAGCTGCGTTTGCGTGGAGAGTGGTGTGTGGCGCAGGAGCGCCCTCTGCTGTCTGAAAGCTGCAGCTGCTCGTGTGTTGCTGCACCAAACGCTCGCTGCGATGAACGGCTCAATCTTCTTCAAACCCGATACACCACCACTCATGATGTTCATTTTCACTAAATAAAATCAAAGTCTGTCTCACGACTCCAGCTCCGACTTTATAACAAGATGTATTAAAGTCTTTCTTTCATTTTTCCATATTCTCATCTCCAAATAGCTCCATACTAGACTGCATTACTTCAGCAAGGGGAAGAGGCGAGCCCTCACCCCCCACCGACATGTACACACTGATGCTGACTTAAATACACCTATCTGTCACCTCACTGTTGCACTTTAAACTGCAAACACACCGGCAGCAGTGTTCTTACCTAGAGGAGAATCTTATCAGTGAGCCGGGGGTCAAACAAAGAGGAAATGTGAAGCAATCTGGTTGCGGAGTGGAGCTGTCCAACGTGCTGAAGCATCACTTTCCCTGGTCCCTGTCCTCCGGTGCTTCCACCCGCACACCTCAAAGCGTCTGCCAAATCAACGAATTATCCCATCAACGCGACTCTCTGCCGCATCCATCAGCTCGCTCTATCAGTCAACCAGCACACATGCACTCCCGCTGTTAATATATGCAGCATGAACAAGCAGCATATATATGGGCATTGAACAAGGACCAGTTCTGATTGGTTAATTAAGGCGGCTGACGTGCGAGGTGTTGCAGCGGTAGCGACCTTCGAGATGGAGAGAAGTCCAACACATTGTAGACTCTGAGGGGAGAAGAGCCGGATCGAACATGTTCACATATTCTATATTAATGTTCGCTGACAGCCAGCTATCTGTGCCTGCAGCAGCTACCTGCCAGCTTTCACTGTGCTCACCTTTCCCCTGATTATGACTCTGCCCATGTTATTATTTCATAATTCAGTGTAAATGTACACTGGATATACACCTAGTCATTCATATATATATATATATATATATATATATATATATATATATATATATATATATATATATATATATATAATATATATATATATATATATTTGCAATGTGATCTTTCTATTTTACATTCCACAATGTAAAAGATGTTTTGCTTTGTTTCTGATAACAGTCGTTTGAAGATTGAGATGAGTGCTGCATATGAAGTTAAAATATCAGATCATATATCATAAATTCCTGCAGGCCATTATACAGCACTGCCATTCCTGGTAACGTGGCAGTGACACATGCCCAATCATATTCATGCAGTCATAATGATGTAAGATCTTCCTGACAGTAAGGACACTGTACAGTCCAGCTTACCTGAACTATTAGACAGCAGAGTAGCAGCTATAGGAAGCTGCAACAAAGATTTAGGGCTCTCAACAGCATAGTTGATGAGACTCTGGTATATTCTGCTCTGGCCTGCAGTCAAATGCAGAGCTGCAGAGTCTGTTTCTGCTGCATGGAGCCCATTGATCATTATTTGTGTAACTGTGTCAAATATGTTTAAGCACTTTGTTGACTATACAAATCTATCAAATTATAGTTAACACCTGACTAGAAAGACCTCCAAACCCAGTGTTTATTATGATTCCTGAAATTAAAGGACTGTCATTGCATGTCAAATGACAGTTGAGCACTGCAGCAAACATAATTCCTGATTTGTATATATACTTATTTATTTTACCCAGGAGCTGCAGTACACAATATTTAAAATGGGGATATATAATAACTTACTATCTGTCATGGTCAGCATACGATGGGGTAAGTAAATAATAAATAAAGCAGCCTGAATAAATCAGCTCTAAAGAGATCTTTACTACTGACCAACACAACAGCACAGGCCTGTAGCTAATTCAGTGTTGTGTTCACTGACCATGTTCACTAACACAGAACACTGGTTATTATCAGGGGTTAAACCAATCCCCATGGCAAGCGTGACTTGGAGTTAAGGACACTCAGCTGATTGAGCTAATTAATGCAGTTTGACACACACACACACACACACACACACACACACACACACACACACCAGACTTAAGCACTTCAGTATCTTACTCGCTGATACTTTCTGACTGAAACTCTGTTCAAACCATCAAATGCTCCACAGGCTTCAAACACCTTTGTGTGATTAAACCTTTACAGCCAGCAGTTCAGTGTCAGCTGTGCAACACTCATGCATTCACACCAGAAATTTATGTCTCCTTTTCTGGTTTTATTACTTTCTTTCAAACTAATAAAAAATTTGAGTCTATATCAAAAAAAACCTATTTTCACATGTTCTCATAAACAACAACATTAGCAATCAGCGATTAGACCACTAGACTGTAATATGTTCTAACATTCACCAAGCGAGCTCTGTTGTGCACAGCACTGAGCTTGTGCTGGCATGAGTGGATCAGACTAATTAGTGAATTAGTTTTGTATACAATGCAGTAACTTTAGGGTAAAGTGTGCCAATTAATGTTAATGAAGAAATTCAGATTTAGTCATTTTCATTTCTGAATAATAATGCATTTTTTAGTTTAATACATTTCCTATGGCCACCAGCAAAGGTGTGACACGAGGGTGGGTGGCAGTGAGGCGGGCCAAATGACACATGGTTACTGAAACAAGCCAGACAGCTCACAGATCACTGTCACTCAAAGAAGCCTCGCCCATAATTATGCATAACTATACACTTGAATCTGGAATAGTGGTGGTTCCAAACGAGAGTCACTATGAAGCAGTGTGTGATAGGAAGGCCACTGCAGCAGAGGTTGATGAACCAAAGTGATGTGGCTCATCAACTGAAGACAGAATGTTGGCAGTATTAAAGTTGCAGACTGTGGAATGGCCGAGTGGAAGCAGGCTGCAGGGTGATAATGTTTACAGATAAGCAACAGATAGATGAAATATAAGGCGCAGCATGCCGACTAATCCATTCAACACTTCCAATGAGGCCAGATAGCAGTGATCAGGAGAACAGCAAAAGTGAAGGATTCCTATGGGTGAGTCATGTCCCTCAAGTGTGGGGCCAAAGGTTGCTACATCTGTCAATTAGCTGATTTGGAAGCATCAAACAAGTTGCCTGCCAATCATCATTACATAGACATCTGCCGTACTTTTAATGCTATGACTGGTCTAATGCATCATTTCCCAAACCTCTGCAGGAGTACCCTCCCTTTGTCCTGGAACATGCAGGACCAGTGGTTTTTGAGGGGAGGTGTGGGAAGCACTGGTCCAATAGAGAGATACTGCATTTTGAATTCTCTCACAATTGGTCAATCACATAATTAATAATGAATTACTATTACTTACAATCCGGTCATATAAAGGCTGTAGAACACAATAAGTACAGAATGGTTATGTGGAGAAGGCAACATTTTCATTACCTTCTGTTTCACAGGCAACGTCACCTTCTTCCATACATTTCTGGACAAACTAGCCTTATGACGTCTCTGTGTCGAACAATGGTAAAATTATTATTACATAATATTATATTGAGTATAATTACGATTGTACGCTTTGTACACCTTCTGTGGGGGCTACAAGAATCTAAACCTGTCAACATAAGACTGACAAACAGCTACACTTTTTAACCAAATATGATGTTTGTGTCCAAAACTAAGACCCAATCAGCTCTTAAAGCAGGTGACAGCCAAGCGATTCCCATCATGCCCTGGTTCTTATAGCCAGCGGACAGCAGCTGCAGCACGTGGCTCTAAAACCTGCGGCCACTTCAGTCTTGTGACGTTATCGCTGTCCACTTGTCCACTTGACACCAGAGCAAGTGGGGAGCACGGTGGATACAAATCTAACCGGCATGCATTTAGTCAATTCTGCGCAGGCCTGGCTCACCTCGCTCTCAGAGCCAACATTAGAAAATACACCACATAGTTTTACATGTAAGCTACAAACAAAGAAAAATGAATTATGAATAAAGATCAGAAGCAAGCCTCATTAAAACTTGTAAAATATGTTTATGCATTACATTGGTTATAATTAACATGGAGCGACAGAAACCCCATTAAAGAATAACTGTTGTTTGGAGCTGAGTCTAATTATCTCTCCCTGAAGGAAACTCATGGCATGATGTCATTATCTTTGCTTTTCCTCCCTGTGGTAGCCTGTGTGTAAACTGTGAGAAAGTCAGCACTATTAATTCACTAGTTCAGGTTCTCAAGCTTAAGATGTCTTTATTTCTATAAGACAGTGCCGCGGTCTGCATGCCACAGGTGGCTTACAGGTGGAGGTAGCAGGCTGTAAATGCATCTGAGACTTTCAGGGATTCTTTGCTTTAATATTAAGATGACATCATGTGCTCAAGGTGGAATGGAGTCCAGAGGTTTGTGCAACATCTGCTGACACGGGTTAGCCCAGCATGGTTTGTTCTGAAACGCTTCTTTTGACCGGAATGCTTGGTTTTCTCCATCTTCATTCGGTTTAATGCACTGCAGTATTCTTCTCTCTCTCGTTCATCTCCTTACATTCACACTTCTGTTACTGCCATAAATCTCAAGCTTGGCTTGGTGAGTAAATGACAGGGCTGTGGTTTAGAGGTGTAGAGCGGGTTGCCCACCTATCAGACAACTTGCGGTTAAAACCCTGGCTCCTCTGGGCTGCACCGTGAAGTGTACTGAACATCGGATTGCCCCATGGCTGTTCCATCAGTGTATGAATGTGTGCGTGAATGTTAGCTTCTGTCCTGATAAGCAGCTGCCATAAGTGTATGAATGGATGAATGCTGACGTACATTGCGCTTTGAGTAGTCAGGTGACTAAACAAACACTCTAAATGTGTAGAACATAAGCCTTTTTCCAGTCATCCACTGTAAAATGCTGGATTTGCTGGAGCTTGATTTCGTTTCTGTTTAGTGTTTTAGAGTTTCATGCACTGTCCCCTTAGAAGAACCTTTAGCCCAGCCCTGTTTTGACAGTGAGAAAGCCCCTCTTTGGTCACGAAACAATCTGACCTCTAACACTTGAGCTCTGATTTCCCACCATCACAATACTCCTTATTATGTAACGATCTGCGAGAAACTTCAGGCACAGCTACATTTTTAAAGGCTAGGGCAAGCTGAGTTTCTTCAACAAGCCTCTGAGCGGTAACTCAAACCCACTTTGAATGTCATCTGAATACGTGTTGCATTGGAAGGGATACAGCTCAAGGAAGTATGACCTTTTATGCAAAGGAGCTCTGCTGGTCAGTGCCAAAAATTTGCTTCAGTTTGATTGCAGAACCGTAAATAATGCAGAATCTTACATATCACTCCTTCGCTTTACATCTAATAATATGACCTTTTAAATGTTTCTAGATCCTTAAAGTTTCTGATTATATAATAAAACTTTATAATAAAATATTTTGATACTTTTCGTGCAGTCTTTCGACCTTCACTGTAAATTTACCTCAGGATGGTCAGGCACTAAGTGGATTATTCATGTAACATAAACTTAGAATTCAATGAGAAAGTGTCACCAACAAAGGTCATGGGAGCAACACGGGTTTGGTGTCATTTAACATGTTCAGGTGATATCATGGAGGACTGGTAAAGAGGATCCATGATTTCGAGACAGGCAGAGATCATAAAATGAAGATATTAACGAAATGCGTGACAACACAATCCATACTGCCGACCTTTACTGTAAGTGGGGGTTAAGACATGTGTCGCCACTAGAGGGCTCAGTCTCTATGGCACTCATTATGAGCAGCTTCTCCCAGCATGTAACTTCATTCATTGTCTACAGCCTGTAACCAAGGTTGGTAAACTGTGTATCACAGCATCTCCTGTGCGTGTCCGACCTGCGCGTCACATCGTGGTCAACCAGACAGTTGATAATCCCTTCTTTAATTTCCAAAAATAAGCAGGATGAATTTGATCCTCGTGTAAATAATACTATATATGACCCTCATGACATGTAGCCTATTGTAACAACCTACTGCACCACTAACCTACACAGCAGTCCGCTGCGAGCCGGGGACTGAAACCGGAAAAAAGAAGGATCGCGCGTAGTTGATGCGACTAAAAAAGTAGTGAAGAAGTAAAAATAACCCATGTTAAATAAATGATAAATATTTTAATCGGAAAACATGCAAAGTAGGTCAGGCAAATCCTCCATCATCTTCATAGTGACGGGTCTCTATTGTCCCTGCACAGGTGGCAGCATTCGTGGAAAAACACATCGCCACCTGACGATTACGTTCAAACATCTCGAGACTAAGTTACGCATCTGGGTATTTTAATGACACTGTATACAAGAGCTGAGCTAAATTACCAACAGAGGGATAATACTCCTATTGAGAATGTCTACAAACAAAAAGAAAATGTGGTTTAAGCGTGGTTTGTATTTGCATTTCTAATAACCGCGTCAGCCGCATCTGTCATCAGTTTTCACATTCCAGCCCTATCTCCGACAATATTTTGGAACGTGGCACATCGCAAGCGCACGACGACGCAGGCTGAAGTTTTCTTTGTCGAGGCATCGAGGCTGACGGCGTACACATAGAAGAAGACGGTAACGCACAGTGGGTTGCTTTCCGGTGCATTCGATTAGATAGGAATACTGACGTTTCCTATCACCCCTCCACAATGCTGTCACAGATCTGCGTGCCCTGTGCTGGGTCTTTGTCATTCACATGTGTGCACCGAAACGCGTAAGAACCCGGTATGATAAGAAATCGGGGTTCTCCCATGAACATATGGCAATGTGTAGCTCTCAGTCCCCGATTCCAATCAAACAAGTCGTCTCATTTTACCATAAAGGATTAATTTGGAGAGCCTGTAACCACCCGGTTAATTTAATGAATATGGACGAACATTGTTTAATAGCCCCATTGGAGTTAACATGGCTCTCCATCCAGATACAGACAACAACACTACTACCAACCAATCCGCTCTCTCTCTGTCTCCGCCGCGGAAATGACCGACCAACCAGCATTCTGAGTACGTTTAGTGATAAAGCTCGGAGAACCAATTAACTGTTTGTCTGGAGCTGCTAGGGAAAAGACTAGCCAATCAGCCGTGTGTCTGGGCTTCACGTATTTGCTGCCTGACCAATGAGCTGTCTGTCTGGCTGCACCGAGGGGGTGAGCGTCTGCCGAGGCCCAATCAGTGGTTTAGTGCTGCCTGCCGGTGCCGGGGACTGGTGGTGAGGAGCCGCTGCAGCGCGTTAGGACCGGACCGTGAACCCGGAGACGGTACACACCGAGGCGAAAGGAGACACAGGTAAGTCCGAGGATGTGCGCGAGGCCTGGCTCCGGCGGGAGATGTTTTGAAATGGCAGCGGCGGGATTCACGTCGCGGCAGGACAGCTAGTTGTTTAGTCGTTTTGCTACCGGTGGATATGCTGATAGACAATAGAGCGGCTTTGCTTTGCTATTTATTGATGCAGGCTGACATATTGGCGACCAGCAGCCGTCGCCTCGAACTGTTAATTTCCATTTAAAGGTCTGGGTCGCAGCAGAAACATTAATGGATATGTAAATCCCAGCCGATTGTTTGTGTTTTGATAATAACCGGACTGTTAACGGAGATGTTGTGATTTCATTGTGATGGAAACGTTGTGCGGTATGCCTCCAATCCGTTTCATTGTTTGATCCGGAGTCTCTAGGGGTTAACTCAAGACTGGAGAAAGACCCAGGGTCCTCCAAATACTTGTTAATGCTCATTTAAAGAGCAACGGGATGAGATGAGATGTTCGAAGGCTTTTACGGAAGCAAAGTTGGATGGAGTGGCGGGTTTAAACGCTCCAGGATGAGGCCGGGGGTGCTGATGGCTCTCAGTAATTAGGAAGAAAAATTCGAAATGCATCAGCCATTTACGTAGAGACTCAACTGGCTCCATATGCACCTAAATGGCTGCCCGGCGCCTGACAGCATAACCAACATTTTACTGGAAGGGCCAGGCTTTATTCAGCTGCTGATTGTTTCTTGAGAGGCGGATTAACGGAGGTAGATGCCTAGGTGACGCCGGAGAACAAACGGTAATCAATATTTAATGTGTGCTGCCTATTATTCTGCAGTATACAGGAGCTCATTTTGCGTCTGTTGACCATAATTGGTTTCTGTGCTGCACTGCTACTCAAGATTTACATGAGTCACATGCAGATGGATCCAGTGCTATCACTGCCTTTGTGATCGCATTGCACAGACTCCTACTAGATTGGAATACAGTGCGTGCAGCCTTTGGAGAGTGGTTAAATGAGGTGAAAAGACGGGATGCATCAAAATTCAGAAAGTTAGATTGTGCCAGTGTTACATAGCCCTGTCGTGAAAGGTTGCAAGACATTCAGAAGAATTCAGTTAAGATCACGTTTTATCATATTTTGTCTTTTACGCCAGCTTTGGATGAGGAACGCATGGGTAATAAAAACATGTATTTGTATTTACTTTTGAGCTTGGCTTGCTATTAAAGCCTGCAGCCCTTACACTTTCCTCAGCAGTGTGTCACTTTTGACCAGCTGTTTGTCGCTGGCTGTGTTTCCTCGTGCTCACTTGACAAATTTTCATGTGAGTGTGGAAATAAAGTAGTTCCCCAGCCTTTGGTTCTGAGATAAAAGTTGGCAGACCTTGATACACTCAGCCCTCCACTCACATAGTGATAGCGGGTCTGTATGAATGAATGGTCCCTGCTGTTAAAGCGTGTGAATGAACTGTAGTATTCTCAATGATGGAGTCCTTCCTCTTCCTATTTCCAGCTTGTCCCCTGGCAGCCCCAGTCGCATACAACTGAAGACTACCATACTGTAAGGACGGCACCTGTAGAGCATTTTATTGTAGTGCCTGATGAATATGCAATCGGTGTAATTAGAGTTTTATGTTTTAAGCTGGTCATAATTGGAAAATTACATATTATGATTCATTTCACTAGTAGTTTCAATCAGGACATTAGGGACACCGGACCTGCTCCCCCCACTGTTAAAGCTCCAAACCACATTTAGACTTTGTTGTTTCCGGGTGTGAAGCCTCAGTACTATTCAGTAAAGTAATGGATTTTTGAGGCCAGCACTGATATTGTGATGCTGACGATCAGACATTAACAAACGATTTATAAGCAATCATTTGATCTGGTAACTAAATCATTTGTGCACAATGCATGCTCAAGGTGGCATTTTACAGTGTCAGTGCATAGCAGACTCTAAAAACTCTTATTGCAGCAATACCTGTATGCCTTTACACCCAGTTAGTGAACATGCAGGTATTTGAAACACAGGTAAACGTGCTCCCGTCACACTTATCCTCTGTTCTGTCAGGAACGCTCCAGAAACAGTAGGAAGCAATATGTTTAATAATCACTAATTCATTCTGTTTCTTATCCCTCTTTCACTCACAATTTGAATATATTAATATTGTATCACAGCATATCTCACAGTCCCAGTAACCTGTCTCCTTCCTTGATTCCTCTTCCTACCTCCTCTTCCCTCAAATCAGGACTAGATCTCTCCTCTCACCGTCTTGCCAGTGTTGCGTCTTGCTCGACACAAGGTACAAACTCACCTGTTGCTGCCTCAGCAGTGTTTCTGGCCATCAACACACCAGTGTCCAGAATATAGCAGCGCACTACAAAAGGTTAAAAAGTCCTGTCACCAGCAGCCCTGGGGTGTTATTACCTTGGGTGTATAATGACTGCTAGATGCTACTGCATGCTTCTACGCCTCAGACCCTCAGCTAGTTTTTCCCAGTGGCCACTCGTGGTATTGCAACGAAAAATCCCCTGAGGTTCAAATAGTGTTTTACCAATAAGCCACAATAGCAAATCAGACGTCTGAGGGACACCTCCCGCTGTAACCGCAGTCGATTATCACTCATTGTTTCATATTTTTATCATCTGCAGGTTTGATTCCTCTCAACGTTTCCAAATCCTAGAAAATCAGGTAGAAAAGTGTTTTTCCCTGAGTGACGTCACAGCTAGTACGAGCACGCTACATGGATTTATTCACTCATTAGCGTTTGTCCTCCAGCCGAACTGTTTTACTGATATTTGCCACACAATGACTGAACCTGTGACACCAGACAAGTTTCTTAACCACTCCCCAGTTTTCTCTGAGAAATCTAACCTTCAGTAGATCCACTGGTACCGATGACTCAAGTTCTGGGAGATGTAGTTTAACCTATTTTACTTTGAACTTTTACAACATTAAACACAGTTTGTTCTTTAACCGTCGCTTAGAAACACGAGTATGCCTCACAGGAACTGCTGTGAGGACGAGGAACCAACCGCACCGGGCGGCAGCAGAGGAGGCCGTGTGCATCGCTGCTTCACTATACGTCAGACAATATAGAACCGTTTTGTATATTTTCAACAAATACATGAATTATTCTTATAATGGCAGCACAGAAATGAACATTTTGCTCTATCTTTCTGTAACGTTGGGTAAAAACACACCTGAATCTAACAACTCACAAAGTCCCGAGCTTTAACACCACTGATGCTGCCTGTTAAATACATCAGCGGGTTCAAGTCCAAGGAACTCCGTCAGAAGTTCGCTGGCACAATGCTCATAAACACCATAGCCACCAGATACAGAGCGCAGTTAGCCCGTTCACATAGCCCAGCTTTGCTGCAAGGCATGAAGCAATCATTGCATGAACTTTGCAAGTGAATATAACATGTATCCTTGTGGTTTATTGCAAATTTGCACATATTGACTAAAGGTTCCAGACGAACAGTTACAAAACGAGCCTGTTTGTGTTAAAATGGGATATATAACACATGTACGTTTAGCTTTTTCTCATGTTGAAGGAAAACAAAGTTGTCAGAGTGGACATCGGGTTAAGGCCTCAACGTTCTTCAAATAGCATGTGGAATCACCTTTACAGTGTCAGAATGTGGCAACCAGACAGTTGCGCTCACTTCACGCAGTCCCCCAGCTGAGTGGAGGTGTGAATCTAGGCCAGGTTGAAACTGTACTGTCAAGCTCTTTTTATTCTTCACACAACTGCTTCTGCCACTTTCCCTGCGAATAGTCCAGTTCAGCAGTCAGTTGAACAGCCATGGCTTTGAGGAACATGCCATGAACATGTGTATGTGTGTGGTTGCAGGTGAGAAAACACTGTATATGAACCCTACGTCCAAAATGTTCCACCAAAGTTTGATTCTTCCCCTGTAGCTGCTGATTAATTAGCCAAACCAATGAACTGGTTCGTCTGTGCTATAGGGGCTGATGTCCTCAAAAGGGTCGCGACAGGGGCACCATGAACAGCAGTGGAGGATCTACAATGCTGGAATAGTGAGGACACTTGGCATAAATGTAGAAAAGGTTTGTTTTCACATGTGTCAGTATTAATGTAATTAATTAATGTCTGTTTGTAAAGTGCCCTGAGATGACTTTTTGTTGTGAATTGGCGCTATATAAATAAAATTGAATTGAATTGAATTAATGTGTCAGTAGCCTGGCACCTGCGGGTGAAGTAGTTCCTCTGTTGTAATCGCTTCACAGTTGTGATTGTGATGTTCTCTGGACAGCCCCAGTTTGCGCTCGTCGTCAGTGCAACTGTGAGACAAAGACGTGAGGCGCGTTTACCTCAAAACATTTGCATCAGACCTTGTGCTGTGCTGGCTGAATGAATTAGGCTGCGGGACACCTTCAGAGCTGTCCCTTCACCTGGGCGGCATGTTGAAGCATGTGCACCTTTTCATCCAGCTCACAGCGGCTGCTGCCTCTTTACTGTATCATGTATATGCTGAAAAAGGAGTGCAGCAAAGTGTCTGTAGGGTACGCAGACCCAGTGCTACCCAATGGGTGGGTCAGAGTTTGTAATGGTGTCAACTAAAACTACAGGAAGCTGTGAGAGATGCATTGCTCCTTAGTGTGTGTGTGACGTAGGGCTTCACAATACTGGAAAAAGCTGACACTGCAGTATGTTTACCCTGTGATATACATTGGCTACCAGCTGACTGGAGAAGCTGCATTTGGAAAGAGTTCTTTGTTCCAGAACGACTGGGGGGGATGTTGCAGGTGAGTGCATCTGCACAGAGAAACAGCATGGGCCTAACCTTAGCACTGCAAGATGTAGTCCGTGGCCAAAGCACTGCGGCCTCATCCACTTGTTGAGGTCGGCAGCTTTCACCATGTTCGCCACATTGTCTCTTGTTGTGGACTTGATGTCTCTGATTGAGCCCCCAAGCAGCCAACACTTGTCTTTTCCCCACGCTGCGTTTCCAGCCGAACCTCTGGGGGGGAAAGCCATTTGCAAACGTCTTTTAGTTGGAAATCCATATTAATAAAGTGTGGAACTGTATGTAGGGCCCTGCTGCTCGGCTGGACCTCAGCTCTGTCGCAGCTGAACAATGTTCTACTTGTGCCACGCATGTCACATACAGCTCTGGGACGGCAACTTGAGAACAATACGTTGGTCACTGTGTAGTGACAGCGGTGGTTTCCCTCTGCAGACTGGGACCTTCCTCATTTGCTGGAGCTCCAGCACAGGTGTCTGAAATAGTCATTTGCTCTTTATGGCTTTCTGATCTGCCTTTGCACACCTGCCATACAGAGTGCCGTGTTGCCTACTTAAACGGCCTAACAAATAAGTCGTGTTGCCTTGTGGTGCGGCAACAATTGCAACGCAACACCGACAAAACCGACTGAAATGTTTCCACGAACATTCGCTCGTTTTGTTCTCGAAACAAATCTTCTTTCACGTGTTTTTCTCCAGTTACTCACTCACTTTCAGGTCGTGGCCAAAGGTTTTGGTGGACATTATGTATTTTAAGTTGCTCATTTACCTGATTTGACATCGCACGTCCGACATGTGACGGCTGCACATGTGCGCTCACCACTGCAGTGCTTAAACAATAGAAGATGCAGCCCTTGGTTCAGCGTTTCTCCCCAACCTTCGTCGTTCCTTTTCCCTGCAGACATTTTGACTTGTCACAGATAAAATAGAACAGGTGCTACTAATAACAATAATGATGGCTTTGCTCTGGTCTCTTTAGCTGCTCCATATGTTCACCAGCCAGTCTGACTGTGCATGTCTGCTGTGTGGCGCCGAGCAGGTAGTGCATAGCGGTTTTTTAGAGCTTGTAGCTTATTTTCAGGTGGAACCACGATGTGTGGGCTGTAGAACCAGAACATCGAGCTAAAAGAGGCTAAAACACTCCACTAAAGCGTGTGATGAGTCTATAAGCTCATCACTACAAGTTACACATTCGTAGTTACTCAACCCTCTGCTGATAGAACAACCTTGAGGTGGAGCGTCTTCTGTCAAACAGTCATCTCTTGTATTCTGATGCACACCCGGATGGAAAAGACTTTCTCTGTTATGTGGAGTTCACATCTGATTGCTTCTGAGGCAGACCTAATGATGGCGTTGCATTAGTAAATATTATAAGGAAAGGTATTGTTTTTATTTATTCACACGCGTTTGTGCGAACAGAAAGCAGATCAGGCCTGCGGGGAGCTGACCCTCAGCACGGGGACAGGAACCTGTCCCGGCGTATTTGAAGGAATTAGTGTTGTTTAAAATAAAGCAGATGGCACGCTGAACTTTTCTCTGCTGCTTTGTTTTGTCTGCCTCAGACTGCAGTGCAATCATTCCCTTACCACCCCACCTTATTACTTATTACCAGCTCATACTACCACGTGACATGATCTGACACCTAAACTGTAGTTCTGACGAGTTCTGACAGGAATTTCAGGATACCTCAGATATCAGTGTTGCTCTAATGGATATGATTTTCAATTTACAATCTAAATATCTCTGTTACACATATTTACAATTCCAAGCAACATATTTATTTCATTTTGACCTGTCAGAGTTGAATTTATGTCTAAAATTCTATTATTTAGAATGATTATTGATCATTTCAGTCACATTTCCACAAGTAAGAGCTGAGTGGTTGAGGTCAGCCATTGACATTGACATCTGAGAATTATAGAAATCAGCTGAGTTTGAAGTCAGTCTGAACCAGCTGTAATTAGCTTACAATGTACTTCACAGATTACAGTAAGAAAGTAAAGTAACTGGCAGATCCCCAACTGTTAGGAGCCTCCTTATCGTAATAACTTCTTTATTCTTATATTCCCATTTTGTCCATAAGTCCACGATGAACATGAAATTACGTAGGAATATATGAATTACATTTTTTTTTTTATCAGACTTTGAAGAGTCATGTTTCGATGTGTCCCTCACGTGACGACCTGCTGTGTCACAACCGTGACCTCAGAAGAGCCCGTACGCATCACTTTATGTGAAACGAGAAATCTGCATAATTAACTCAAAGTTAATTAGAGAACTCGTTTTGGAGTGGGTGTGGGTAATACCTGTTACTTGGCACCAATGCTGTGATGTTTAATGAGCGTGTCTGACACAGCAAAGCGTAAAGGGTGCCAAACTTAGGAAAATGAAAGGCTGGTGGGGGAAATTGCTGTTTATTTGTCTCAAGTCAAGAGAAATGGCCAAGCAGTCAGCGGCAGTGCAGCTGTGACTAATCCAGGCAGCGAATAAGCCGTGTGCAGATCATTGCTGCATTGCTCTGCTGCATTTAGCCAGGTGCTGCACAAGGTCACCCCAGTCAACTTGTCTGGATGCACTCGTCCTAATGCTCACTGTTTACTGAAGGGTACAGCCAGGGTGGGACTCGGAATGAGACGCAGGGCATATCTGCAGCGGTGTGGTGGAAACTTTGCACGTCACAGCCTGAGGAAACATGGATGATCGCTTTGCGAAGGGAGATCTGGAGATTTCGGTTACTATCGTAACACGAAGATGAGATATTGAAGATGCACCGTTTGGTATACAGAGGCTGTGCAGTGGTGGCACGCTGCATGTTACTGTAATCCGCATGCAGTCGTGTTACACATGTAGCACCGAGAAGGAAGAGGCGAAACGAGTTGGAGCCACATATAAACACATACACAGCAGAACCACACGGTACTGTTTGAAATGCATTCTTCATGCAGTGGCACTGGCTTTGACCCCTACACACACACACACACACACACCCTGCACAGGTAATCATGTATGGATGTGTTGAGGAACCATTAGAAATGACGGAGCCTGGCGGGTCTCATGGGCGGAAAAACGCGCTTTTGTAGACAAATTCATGCTCGTTGTTCACAGTTCATTCATACTGTCACATTAATGGAGTCATGCTCCCGAATTAGGAGGTGCACTCAGTGTCAGCGGGAGCGGAAGCTGCAGATTGTTGTGGCTCCTGTGTGCAGTTAACCAGCAGCGTGTTGCTGGCTGAGCTCATTCTCTGATAATCTCATCTAGCTGCTAACATGTGCGCCACCTATGCAGTGTTCAGCAGCCATGCCGTGCACAGCGCATGTTCACAGGCATGTGACGGCCCATGTCATGAAGCTGGTGACAGTTTGTTGCTTACGGAGTTTGAAAGTGTGCATAAAGCATTTTCTCTTTAAACGCAAACATAGTTAGCATGCGTGTCAACATAACAAATGCACTGGAAAACAGGGTTACATTAGGAATGATATTAATAACCATTCATTTGTTTATTCCTTGCCTTGTTCTGACAGCAACCCCTCTTTCAGTCATTAACATGTGGCATGTCAGCTCCACTAAACTGTCTCTTTACTTACTCTTCCCTTCCAATCAGGAGACGCTCTCTCGCTTTGCTGTACATAAGTTTCCTTATGGTTCCCATTACACTGTAGGAACAACAGCATTCTCAGCTACATTTGGAATGCGCCTCGTCACGTTGCATCCCGCCAGAGAAGGGGTGAAAATCAGCCTCCACCTGTTTCCATCACAGCACATCGAGGCTGGAGCAAACGAGAAGCTGTGACTGTTTCAGAGTCATTAAACCCGGGTTTCAGTTGCAGACTGAGCTGCACGCACTGAAGGCAAAAGCCGGGAAATTCATTGTTTTTATGATATTTTTTAGGAAAATTGAGCATTTAGTTTTTCAGTAGCTCTTAAATCAAGCCACCCACCTGTCAGTATGAATCCACCGGTCACACTGGAACCATCTTTTCCTTTGTCCAGTCAGGCTCTGGGCCTTTCTCTACCTCTGCACCCTGGAGTTGGTCAGGAAAATGCGGAACACCATCACACACTAACTTCTCCATGCTGATCTTCTGGCTTTGTTGTCCGGTCTCCGCATTGCGCTTGGTGCCACCTCACATTATCATTAGAACTGGGCGCTGGAACACTGTATCACTAAATGCCATGAAGTTCATTCTTTGGCCTCACCGCACGGTTTGTTTCCATGGCTTTTCACTTACATTACATAGTTATTGTCAATCGATTGTCAGCTAATGAACTAATTATATCCACACTCATCTGCCCCAGTATCAGAACGTCAGATGATGCAGAGGCCTTGTCTTTCAGTGTGTGGTCCACAGCCTGTGCCCGTCTCCCTGCTTCATGACTTTGTTTATCAAATCAGCAGATCACATATCGAGGATCCGTGTCGACTACAAACCTCAGATCAGCATTCACATTCGGTGCTTGCTGCGCTGTAACTGATGGCACCACGTTGAAACCGTACTCCGCGTCTCTACAGGTTGAACGCGGGTTCAGAAAAAGTTGACAAATCACATGCTAAACGCCGCAAAGCCGCTACGGGAGACAGACAGCGAGGAGCCAGCGCATCAAACGATTTACGACTCAAAGTGTGTGTATTCACAAAGACAGAAATATGCAAACGCTCGCATGTCGATACTTGTCTGCTCCACCATCAGTAGATCTGTCAGCGAGAAGAGCGAATCAGCAGAGTTCACCTGCAGCAGCATCAGGACAGCTGCCATTACCCACAGCTCTGCCACAGGGCTGTGGGTAATGTCCCTACCACTGACTAATCACATGTATCTGGAAACCACGATGGGACTCACATCTCAGTCATTGTTATTGTAGTCCAGAGGACGATCAGCGGTTCATGGGCATCCCCAGGCCGCCAGTCTGAATCACGTTGCAGTTCTATGGCAGACCAAGGAGTTATCACATCTTAGATTGTTTTAAATCGTGATATTAAATCGTGATACGATACTCTAAAGTGAACGTAGCCCCTGATGAAACCGGGTACAGCTCAAAGCGGCGATCACGTCTCAAAATGTACTGAAAGAGTCTTAAAGAGCTCTTAAAGGTGTGAACTGTACCTCCAGGGTGGCTGCAGTAACTGTGTAGCAGATGTAGCTTCGGGCATTATTCTGCCATGAAGTGAGTCACGTGTGGGTGTGGCATACCACCAGCCCGCATGAAGCCATTAATGCAAGTTGTAAAATATCGTATGCCAATGTAAAGAGGAGCAGCCGTGAGTGTGCTCCGACAGTCCGCTCATGGAAGCGAAACGTCTCTGAATGTTTCCCCAACAAGCACAATTTACCGACAAACTTATGTAAGTATACACCTCTGCCCACGTCGTCCCTTTTATTTCACCGTTCCGTTTTCCTTCTTCAGTCAGAAATGTGCCGTGGTGAGGCGTGCTGCGGCTAAAAATAACATCTGTAACATTTGTACAACAGCAGCATCCAGCAGTGTTACATTAGCCTCTGAACTGCCGCACATTCACTGTGATGTAACGCTGAATTTGGGCCTTGCTCTGGCTTCGTGTCACTCGGCGGTTGTTGACTGTCAGGGATTACTGTAGCTAATATCACCGCGCTGACGAGTGCTGTGTGTTAACACGTTGTGTGTGTGTGTGTGTGTGTGTGTGTGTGTGTGTGAGCCTCTAATTGTAGTTGATTGTGTTTTGCACGTTTCAGTCCCTGCTGTGTATTGATACTCCTTGCTGGCTGCCACAGTCAGCCCCATTTTAAGACGTCTGTGCTACCTCTGTGCTCCGTTCTGACTAAATGTATCATGTTCCCGCTGCTTTTTTTCCCCTTTTTTCTCTCGTTTGGCTGGTGAAACAGTGTCTGCCCCACCCTGTGGTCTGAAGTTCTGCACTCAGTCTTTTCTTGTCAAAGTGCCAGCTTTTAAAGGAAGAGATTTTCCTCTTTCTGCTCTGAAAACACTGGGGCTGCTGCTCCTCCTCCTCCTCCTCACCTCCCACCCTGGCTCTCTCTCTCTTTCTCTCTCTCTCTCTCCCTCTCTCTCTCGCTGTGTGACGTTTTGACCACTAACGGCCACATATTAAGAGATAATTCCATAGCCTGAGGTTACAAACCGGCTCAGACTGGCTCAAAGCATTTTGACTGTGCTATGTTTAAATTTCAGAAACGCACACCTCTGTTGTCACACAGCGGTGGGTGACAGATTTATGTAAATAGCATTTCTGGATTCGTCTCAGGACACAAAGTAACACCATTTACACTTTTACTGGAGTGTTACTGTTGCTGGCCCGTCATAAAGAGAGCGCTTACACCACCACTTAAACACAAAGCACTGTAGTTTCATTTTATTGTATTGAAATCATTTGATTCCACAGGTTGGCATGCTGTATTTCAGTCAAGTTGTTTTCACTTTGACTAGATTACATCCTGTTGTTGCAGTTTAAACTCCAGACATGTATTGGTGGAGGTAAGTTTCCATCAAGCAGAGCCTGACTGATATATGTAGGTCAGCCATTATAATCAGCCAGTATGCCAGAATGTTAGCTTTCCTGATATGTGCAACATGTAAGAAAGATGCTGGTGGTAATATGATGGTGTCGCTACTTAGTTATATTAGTAGTATTGAACTGAAATGTATTCATAGCGCATTTCTAGGCTTTGACCATTTGACCACAAAGCACTTTACGCTGCATGTCTATTCTATTCTATTCTATTCTATTCTATGGCTGCTGGTCACCATAAAGGAAACTACTCATTCACACACCGATGGAACAGTCATGGGGAACCAATTTAGGGTTTAGTGTCTTGCCCAGGGACACCTCAGCACGCAGCCAGGAGGAGCCAGGGGTTGAACCACCAATCCTCTTGATAGCTGGCTGACTCACTCTACCTCCGAGCCACAGCCACAACCCTATGAATGCCTTTGCATAGTCATAATGATTCTAATCATCAGTTGACAAACCCCCAAGTCATATCTCCTTCACTTCCTGCATACCGACATGATCGTTTGTGGTTCTCTATAACATTAGTTGCAAATATTGCAAACATTCGTGATCCCCAGGGGATGAATCCAACTGCTCCCACCCTTAAAGCGAGAGTTTGGGTTCTTGAACTGAGGTGGGTTGAGGTTCAGCTCTGCAGTCGGTGCATTACCCACAATAGAAGGCAGTGGCACACCCCCAGTTTGAAGAACAAGCGGAAGAGCCGGTGCGTGAATCCGAGCAGCATACGTCAGTGCTGCTGTTTTTCAACCACCTTAAGTGATGAACATCAGCTAGTCTTTGCTGTTCTCTGTGTATCTACGTCTGACGGCGCTTTTCTCTGGCACCACATTTTCTTGACAGCAGAACTTGTGTATTCCCACACATAAGCACAACAGCGCTGGGCACTGTGTCATCTGTCTGGGTCAGAAAGTGCTGATGCAGGATCAGACTGAAATCAGACTTCACTCTCTAAAGATGGTGCGTGCTCGTGTTTTCCCCGCCCGTTCAAACAAAAGGCGTGTCCTGGTCGCCATGTAGATTTCACCAGTTACCCTTGGCTGATATTGATCTCAGACCGCTGTGGCCAGTTGCATTGAATATACACATGAGGGCTTAACACCATGGTGACAACATAACGATCATTTCTCTGAGGAGGCTGATATCAAACCATTACTAAATAAAGCCAGTTACAGTAGCTGCCCTAACCACTCACCTCCGTTGTCTTGTATTGGTTGGCTTTCTATTAACCACTGAAAGTCTGACCCTAACAGCTGATGGGCAGCATAATACAGCGTGCGGCACAGTTGCAGAGGATGCAGGAGTAGAGTAGTCGTAGTCAGGAGTGGGGCTGTCTGACAGTGAGGTAAAAGGCTGACAGCATTCAACATAAGCAAACACGTGGAGTGACGTGGCCTCTCCAAAACGGAGAATCTACTGTGTGGAATAAGGACCTCGTACAACCCCACTTGAGAAAACTCAAACTATCCCTTGAAGTTCCATCCAAGGTGCAGACAACTCTCTCTGAAGGTTGTCTGTCTGTTTAGAGGTAGTTCATCAGCGCTGGGACGTCACAGTGGAGCACAGTGCTGCGACGATAACAGGCTGAGGGGCGGAAAGGGTTCTGAGTGGCTTTAATCTCGCTGATATCTGTCCTTTAAAAAAATAAGGTTTTAGTATTTATTTCATGTACAGTTGGGTTGGTCTACGAGATCTGTAAATCATAACAAATGCCTTGTCAGAGGTTGTAGTTATTTCTGATTAAGCCTGATCAGTGTGACCAAGAGTAAAACAATGAAAAACAGCGTGACGCTGGGGAGGCTGCAACCAGTCGATATGATCATTTGTGCTAACTGAGGGGCTCAAAGCGACTCTTATCAGACTGATCACCAGATGATCCTCAGTGGTTAACACAATAACACACTGATGGTTTGAATAGTTTGCTTGTTGTGGAAACGTTCAGGCGTTAATGGTGTGTTGGTATGAGATGAATCCACAACGTTGTTTCTTTCTCTCACTTCTTTTGCGATGCTCTTTGTCTCCGACTGCACATTCACCCCTCCTCCTTCTCCCCTTTGCCCCCTACCACTGCCCCCCATCCCCTCCCATCAGTACCCTCCACCCTCACACGCACATGCACACCCCCACCCCTCAGGCAACAGCAGAACAGGAATTGATTAGTGGCATGGCTTAAAAATAGACGACTGGTTGTCATAGCAACGCCCACAATGAGCTGTTGTCTAGTTTAATAAAGAGCAGCGTTGTGTCTGAGCGCTAGGTGGAAAATGTGTGTGTTGCCTTACGTGCTGTGTATTCACAGTCAGCAGGTGTAATTATCACACTGCGGTCCTGCTGGATGTGACTTCTGTGTGGAGTCAACGCACCAATCAATTCAGCCAACAACAAAACACCACCAGCATCCCTCTCTCAACTTGCATTGGCTCCGAATCTGCATCCCACCACCATAAAGCCCTGAGCTGCTCCGCACAACCAATTACAACACTGTTGCTATGGGTTTCCATTCTGATTGGCCTCATTAGTGTCAAAAACTGGCCATATGCAAATTTTGGTCATATTCCCAGCAGCCCTGTCATCAACATCACTTACAGGCAGGCAGCCTCTGTGTGTGTGCTGGGGTTGCAACGGTAGGAGGTTTTCACGGCGGTTTACTTGATCAGAAAATATCCCGGTTTCGCGGTGTCATGGTACACGGGGATGGGTTTAACAAACACTCTCACAATTCCACCTAACATCGTGCCCAGACAGGTGTAATTCCATACTCTACTCTCTACGCTAACAGGGCAGGATCACTAAACATACGCACAAATGTATACTTTTGTGTCGCACGAGTGCATCGTACGAGTGCGTACCTGTGATTCTTAACCCGGACGTCAGCATCCAAAGCAAGCGAGCGCCGTCATCACAGAGGCCCGGGCAAAGCAGCTGTACATCTGGACCACGTGATTAGCCTGCTGTGATCCTGCATTGTTTCTGTCCCACATGCAGCTTACTGTAGTTTTTACAGTGTTCCGCTTCAGTCAGGTAATACAGGTCTTTGTTTGGACGGAGAGAGAAGCAGCCTGATAAACAGGTGCTGACACTGAACATCAAGCCACATCCAGCACGGGGTTGGCAGGTTCTCTGTTCACCAACTGCAAATGTGTGCTGCTCTAAATCATAATGGAGCTGTGTGATATTGCCAATTAATGCTTCTATGGAATTATAAAGGAGGACTGAACGCACAAAATAATAAGATAATACTGCATTTGTTCTGCATTCATGTCTGTGTTTCAATCTAATCAATGAAACAAGGATAATAATGGGCCTATGAGTAATTATGCAGATAATGTTAGTCAGTTATTTTTTCGCTTTACTGGTTTCAAATGTCCAGATAGGTCAAACTTGACCCAATCAGTATTTAAGATTAGGAAGATAGCTGAAAATGAAATCTGTCCAGCAGGCTGCTTCCTGTTGGCGCAGGGAGAGGGTTGTTGTTCCCGGACATCTCTCCGTCTACGCTAGCAGTGGCTAAAGAAGCCAGATGCCAGCAGCCTCCGGTGGTGTCCTCAGACTGTTGGTGTGATCACACACGTAGTGTTCACCACGCACAGCGGCCACAAAGCTGCTGCAGCATCAGTGGAATAGAAACACAGGTGGAACTGTCCGTGTGAGCCCCGCGCTGCGCCGCACTGTCCTGCTGTCAGTCTGCTGTTTCTTTGAGAGCGGGATATCAACAAATAATACGTTTGCTGGAATGTTTTCCACAGCCACATGGGTCTGATTTATGGACTGTGTGTACCATGAACGCTCGCCCTCAAATCATGTCAAATCTGGAGCTTGTGCTTGAGAACCATCTTGACTTTGACATCTGCTGTACATCACCGTCTTCATCCTTCACCTGCCGTCTGCTCGGGCCAGCTCTATTCCACCTGTTTGGCGCCTGCTGTCCATCACCGTGCACGTAGATGTAGATCCAGGTGAAGCGGCTACATCGCTGTAACACGGAGCGTCAACCCAAGGCCACTCTCGCTGCTCAAAGCCAAAGGTTCTGACCACAGGGGGCCTCATTAATAGTCCACAGGAGACGTTTGTAATGTGGTTCTCCTCAACCGGTTCACGAGAGAGTCCGGTCCGTGATGTGGTCAACCAATTGATTAAATTGTTAACCTTAATTACCACAATTCTGATAAATCACAATCATTTCTTTTTTCATCTGCTGATGCCTTTGAATGTCCATCACACCTGTCTCATCATACCAACACACTGGAGTGTCTCACTGGTGGCCGCTCTCCCCTGCTCGGCTATCTTTACCCGCCAAGGTTCCTTCTGCTGGAGCAGTTAGCATCTCTTAAACATGAGGGTCGCTTGCAAATGTATATAAAAGCCTGGGTTTATTGGCAGTGAATTGGGCTCCGCTGACGATTAAAATGAGCAATGCCGAAGGAAGAAGGCATCAAAACGTTGCCATGTTCAGCGCAGTGAAAAGGCAGCTTCTGAACGAGCGGCTGCATCGGTGCCGTAAAACACAACAGATCGCCCCACAGTAACTCCAAAGCTATGATATACGCCCCGCCATGCGAGATCCCACAACGTTCACTTCGGTGACAGTGAGACGAGCGCTGGGCTCCCTGCTGTTCACCCTGTGTGACCTCAGCACAAAGGCCTACCACACACACACACACACAGCCCTGAAGCTCAGCACTGCTACAGTTAGCATGACCTACATCCCAGCAGTAACAGCTGATGGCTACCCCTCTGCCGCTCTATATGATACCGACTGTTAACACGGAGGCCTCACACATCTTAGCAGATCTTGCTGGGATTGTCCTCACTGGTGGCCATTTTGTTCCCACCTTACATGAAAACCTCAGCTTAATCTGTAAATGAGTAAGTCTGACCTGTTGGCTAGTGTAGTCACACTGTTTGTTGAACCAGTGAAGCACAGACACAGCTTTAGTTTTTCCTACAGGTGTAGATGTTCTTTCTTTCATTTCAGCCATAACACTGGGGAACAATTTGGAAAAAAAATTCTGTTGAGTTAGATTTTTATGCTGATTAAAACTAAAATTGGCATGCTGATTCCAAAATTGCAGTCAGTTTTTTTTTATAGCACATCAAGTTTTTTCTCCACAGCTTACCCTCCAGATAAGCAAAATTCCACTGATTAGCTGTAGTAGTAGTAGTAGTAGTGTACATATGATGGCTGACTATTGTTGGAGCATCAAACGCGATAGTCCTCAAGTTGAACACTCCAGAAAGAGCTATAAACGTAAATTTTGACCTTAACTACTTGCACACAATTATAATTACAGTAGCCATATCCTTTGTAAAAACATAATACTGTTAAACATTGCAGTCATGCCTGTTTCTTTCATATTTCATTCTATGTCAATATTTGAACATTTTTATAAAACAAGCACACAACAAACACATATCTGTTAAGTACAGTATTTTTCATATGTTTTAAGAAAATGGGGATCCTATAGTTCAAAAACTTGACGTGATAGAGAAAAACGGAGATCAGTTTTGGATTCCGCACCCAAAAATGAGTTAAAAACAGCTGTCAGACCTAACTCAACAAAAATTGTGTTCCCCAGTGTAATCTGTAGGTGATGCGAGACATGATGTCATCACAGTTGGACACAGTACTGAACCGCACAGGACACTGACTAATAATGAAATATCCAAGGCCAGTGACGCAGCTGTCCCTCATTCCCAGGGGCCCCAGGTTCACAGAGAACTGACTGATTTGTGATCAGTCAGCTTTGTTTGGTAATAAAGGAATATGCTCCAATCAAGCACAGTGTCAGTGACATGATAAGAGCCTAACGTAGGTGCTGCTGTATGTGATGTCAGCAAATCCAAGAATGCAACCAAGGATTGAGCTCTGTCAATGCCTCTGACACGTCGACACTTCAGCGCAGTGGATGCATTTCTGCTGATGCTCGAACGTACTGAGATACGCAGCCCTGAGGGTTCAGGGTGTTGTATCGTGTGAGTGTGGCCCGCCATCATTAAAACCTCTTCCTGTGCTTGTGTTGGTGCCGTCACAGCACTCTAAATAATATAAAATATTAGTGTCCATCAGCCCCTCACTCAGTCCAGCCTGCTGGTAACTTTGCAATTGCTGATCTGAACATGGTCTGAATTTGAGGTCTGAAACTGTAACGTCCATTCTTCATAGACCGGACTGTTGATGGTCAGAACGTTTGATAATGAATGAAATCTGCTGCTGATAGGATGCCTGAGTACAGTGCAGCGATGACCCGTGCTGAGACTTTCACAGTTAGCGGGACGCTGGCTTGGATGCGACGTTTCAACGGAGAGCCTGTGGGAGATGGGAGGTGGAGCTGAGAGGGGCGGTGCCATCGGTTACAAACGTACAGTCACTGTAGTTTAAGTTGAATTACACTGTTTTTAAGAAACATTTAACTTTGCTCCTCTGTATGGTGACGTCATGTGACCAAGTGGCTCTGTGTCAATACGCTGGACATTCAGGACACACCAACCCTGCAAACACAGAGGTGCAAAAAGCTTTTCAAGGAAAAGAATAAAGGGTTTTAGGAGGATCATTCACATCCGAAGCTGCCTGAGTAAGCAGGGTAGCTGTACAGCAGTTGTGGTGCATATTTGGGCTTGTTACATATGTTAGCGTGTAATACACACCAGAGGGGGAACCATCCAGGATGCTTCAAACACTACCCGACATGTGTGTGCTCCGTTACTGCGCATTGCTGTATGATGTGAACTGAAGCTGGATAAAGCTTCACTCTATTGTTCTGCTGGTCTCTGATCTGATTCATTATCACCTTAAGGAACCCCACCTAGCAGTAGCCCTGCATGCATAGATTGATACTCCGTGGGCACGTGCTCTGAGCCAGGGCCCTGGAGCCAGTGGAGCCCTTCAGATTAATGAATATCTTGCTCAACTGAGCATCACACATTTCCCATGCATCTGCATATGGAGGCGGCGACCAGGGGTACGTCTGTGTCCAGAGCCTCGCTCGCGATCCTTTGTCCACGCTTACACGATATTGATTTGGGTAACGGGTTCTGCCAGTTGTGTGTCTGCCGCCATTTTGCACCCATCACCACCATTTTAATGATGGTGTGGGATCAATGGCACAAATGGAGGTGGTTGGCGATTTTGCAGCACGCGATCAGTTACTGCTCGTTTGTTGTGTTCAGATGGGGACAGGACGTCGGCGCTGATACATGCAGCTCCTGCACCTCAGTGATAAGCCTGATATCCACCGATAAATCAGACTGATGCTGAATGTAACAGAATGCATCCTTGGTCATGTGCACAAAGCAGAGTCCAAGGAAGAGGAGACGGTGGAATAACAGAAGGCGGGCTGGGAGGAGTGCGGTTGCATCAGCCAAATGAATTGTCATGATGCAGATCATGTGTGAAATGAACAGCAGATTCCTTAGTGCAGTTGCTAATGGCCTTATTGCCATTACACTTAGTCAGCTGACAGCAGGCCTGCGTTGAGCCACGCAGGACAGACCAGGACAGGAAGCGGCTCTCTGCTGTGTGCTCGCAGGAGGAGTCTGAGTGTGACGAAAGGCCGCCGCTTTAATTCTGAGGAGGACATTTTAGTAGCAGCCATCTGATCGACAGCTCCGTGCATAAAGAACATGGTGTGGTGTGTGTGTGTGTGTCTGTGTCTGTGTCTGTGTAGGGGGATGGGAGGAGAGAATTAAGAGTTGGCATTATGTCAGGAGAGAGCTGCCATCTCTGCTCCTTTCTAGTCCCACATACACACACACACACACACACACACTGCCTGCACACAAAGAGCGAGGATAGCGCAAGATGAAGAAAAAATCCCTCCGCTCTCAGTGTATCTTGGCATGGCTGTGTCACTCCTTTATTACCCCCCATATAGACACAGCCCGTGTACACATGCCTTCAGACTCCACATCGCCCCTGATTGGCTGGTGTAACGTGAACAAATGAAGCCCTCGGCTCTGGCTACATTTAAGGGGCCCCTGGAAGTAAGCATGTGTTTATTTTTACAGTGAAAGAGGGGGGAGGAAAGACGGAGGGTTTGAGGAATTGGGGGAGGGTAGAGGAGCTGGGAGGGGTTTCTTTGTGGTACTGTACAGCTGGAGCAGGAGAGGGGGGTTACAAAATCCTGCCTTCTGTTGGAATGCTGCACTGTATGTTAACATCTGGACGCATTCGGCTGGTTTATGGCAGAGGATCACCTCTTTGGTCGTCCACAGTGTGGGAGCACAGTGTAAGGACCATGTCCTCAGATTTGGGATGAAGACGTCTACCTGTCCAACTTTGCCATGGTGCTGGCTTTAAGTAAAGTGTGGTTTTGGCTCTAGGTGGAGCTACGTTCGCCCTCTATCAGCATACACCCTGTCTCCTACTACCTCTCTCTCTCGCCATGTCTCCTTTTTTCTTTTTCCTTTATTGCATTGGTCTGGCACAGTGCCCAAAGCAAGAGGGGTGGGATGGGTGGGAGGTGGTGGGAGGGATTATTGAGGGGGGGTGAGGAGAGAGAGAGGGAGAGCGAGTGTGTGGCTGCAGCTGACTGAAACAGTCATTATATTATGTAAAGGCAGTCGGCGGCGGCAGTGGCTGTAAAGGGGGGGGCGGGTGGGGGCAGTTACTGACGCGCAGCACAACGTCGACCATGATTGGCTCATCAGCGCCATTCTCAGCGGTGCTCTCTGGCTCATTAAAGGTGGAGGCTCGGTCGAGAGGTTGCAGGAGCTGCTTGTGTTTTTCTCTCAGCAAATGGAGGCGACGGCCGGGCTCTGCAGCTGCGTCACAAATTAATTAGAGAAGAAGAAGTGGCAGGGCGGGCCGTATTGTGCGATCATTAAGGCTCCTCCCTGTGTTAAAGAAGCTGCCGTAGATGTGAGGAGGACAACAGAGGAAACACAGAATGAGCAGATTCAAACGGTACCCACTGTACCATGAGACAATGGATGATGGGAAACGATAGAACAAAACCAGCAGGAATAATCTGCTAATAGGAAGCTGATTAAATGATGTCAGAACCAATTAAAGCTCTGTCTGAATTGATTACTGGCAATCTGCAGTTTGACTTTAACTAAAGTACGGGTCCCAGCGTTGTTACGGGTACAGGGGTACAGGAAAGCATTTGAAGGTTCCATCTGTCACGAGGGAGGAGAAGCCTGCATATTTAGTTGCTCACGTTAGGGCAGGCCAGTAACGACAGTATGTGCTGTTCAACAGAAACGTGTCCATCAGTTGAAACTGCAGGAGCTATCCCTTCACACCTCTGCTGCGTATTCCACTGAGGCTGTGTAGCAAATCAGAGCTGGGTTCTCTGAAGTGATTCCATTGCAGAAATGCACCTGCAGGAAAGTGAAAGTGGGTACGTGTGGGACAGGTATGTCCTCAGGTAGACAGCAGTATTGGCTGCATGTCAGAGGCCCAGCACTGAAAAAGGGGTGAGGCAGTTCTTGGGGCCTTCAGGCTACTCATCCTCAACTTCATGGACCTGACCAGCCGCTCTGGCCAACCTCTCCTGAAAGGGCTCTGATTAAGTCCGGGGATGGGGCAGTCCCAGCTGGTGCTGGAGAAGGTGAAAGGAAGCCTCATTCATCTCCACACACCTAACTTCTCTCCCATTTATCCCGCAGACTAATGCTTCGAACGGAGGGCTGGGGGCTGTTGTGTCCCAGCGGGGTGGGGGGGAGTGCAGGCTCCCCTCCAGTGTCACCACTGCAAGAAACATACCCATGCAGATCACCTGGTGGTATCTGAGTTTGTAGCCAGAGAGTTCAGGGTGGTCCACAGACCCCGGGCGCAGATGGCCAAGGCCGGCTTTCTCTCGCTCACGTTGGTGGTGGGAGTTTGTGAGGATGGACCTGGTTAGCAGTCAGCTGTAGGAGAAGGTTGTGTGGAGATGGCTAATACAGCAGTGCCAGGTGAGTTGACTGACACAGCTGGTGCCTGCTGCTCAGTCTCTCTCTTTAAATGCAGTAATGTGTTGCCACACATGAGGCCGCCACATTAGCTCGACATATTTAGTGTTTGTATCATATTGTGTGTGTTTCCACCGAAGTATGTGTGAGCAGAAACAGAAAGGACCCTGCCGGTGAGTGAACTGGTGTGTGTGTGTGTGTGTTGGCGGGGAACTCTGGGTATCAAACTATGATAAAACATGTTTAACTCTGTAACGTTCTGTAGCCTGAGCGCGCAGATTGTCACTAGTGAACTTTGGATTCACGACTGTCAGCTCAGGAAGCGATGTTTGATTTTACAACAGCCTGTCTCGTGTGAAACAAGAAGTGCTGCTGGACGTCAGGGCACCAGAGTGGCCCCGGGGTCTTCACCACTGCCTTGCAGCACTCTTCTATGGTTCAAAGTGTGGGCACAGTTGGGGTGGGGGATCATGCATGATCTGTTACGCAGGTTAGACAAAGGTGATGACAGCAAAAAATCCTACTGTATAGATTTGTTATCTGAACAGTAAAAAGGGAAAACTATCAGTAGCGGTAGTTTATTAACTCATATCCTGAGCAGATAAACCAATTAACTGTTATGGCCCCCTGTATTTTATGGCATATTGCCTGAGAGTCGTGTGATAACAGGTAATAGCAGATAACAGATAATACTTTGCTTATCTTGTTTGATATGAATCCACATTAGTGTTCAATGCAAGGAAGTTTAGAAATACATTGGTTAAGCTGTAGTTCTGAAACGTGCACACTGTAGATACACATGATAGATGTGGAAACACACAGCAGATAGCAATTCTTGGACAGGAGAGCCAAACTTCTTGGGGGAAAGGGGTGATGCACGAGGCCAAACGGTCTGTCTGAGGGTTTGTGTCCTTCAACAACACAAAGATGTCTGGAATGAGGTTTCACAAAGACTCATTGCTTCATGAGTGGAACACTGTTTCCTCTGCAGTAGCATACATAGCGATAAAATTCCAAATATTCCAAACGTTCTGAAATTCACCACACCGCTTGTACTTTGACTTGAGAACTGTGTGATCTATCTTCCTGCTTGCAAAGGCAGATTGGAAAAAGTTGAATATTTGGAAGGGACGGGGGGACCGGCAGCAGACCCCCCCTGCCCCTGATGATGCCTCAGGTGGAGCTCACTCTGGCTAAGAGCACTGACCACTTTGTTGTGGCGCTTTACCTGCTGATTGAGCATCCTTTGGCATTGATCATGGCCGCCATTGTTACAATTCCTACTAGCTAAGCTACGCGTCTGAGGCCTGATACTTAGGTGACCAACGTCCTGTGGTCAGGAAGTGTACAGGGACTGTTTCTGCGTTGTCACTTCCTTATCCAGCCGCAGCTTCTACACCGCTTGCAGCTTCTTGATGAGTTCACCGCTCTGTCAGCACCGTCCCGAAGCCGGTCACATGACTAAGCTAATGTGCTCATAAGACTTGGATCGCTGGTCGTTGTCCTTACAAAAGTCTTTGTTACTGGTTTGAATTGCGTGGTAACAAACAGGCATGAAGGCACACACACACAGGCAGGCAGGCATCAAACGTTTCTCCAATGTATTTGTCACCGTCAAGCACAAAGATCCAGGCTATTCTTAGCCTGCTGTGTTTAACCCACTTCCATCTGAATGAGCTTACCATCAGCTGCTCATATTGTGTGATTATTTATTTATCCCTGTTGCATCCCAGCATTCCACTGCAATGACTCTCAAGTCAGTGGGGTTACATTGGTTGGTTCAAACCCCTAATTTGACTCAGGTGTTGTTGGATATGGAGTTCCCTCTGCTCTGCAACACTGCACACTGCTGGGTTACGGTTGCCATGTGGTCACGTGACCATTCGGCAAGAGCTCAACAAGAAAGGACTTGATGATCTGTAGGAGAAGAGTCTTTAGGATCTTGGTGACCCTCTGACACTCTGGTGCCTTTGTGGGAGAAGGGGTTGACTTCCCGCCCTGTGCTTCCTACCTTTCTCTTGTTTTTGTTAATATTCAGCTCACCTGCAGAGCAACCCCACCCTGAAGACCTGCTCATTTGCAGTTGTAAAAGCACTACCCCTTAAGCTACGTGCTTAGCTAAGCGACAAGCTACAAAGTGTATTTGGGCGTTTGTCTTAAATTTGGTAGTTAGTCGATGTTCGATGTGTCTCTGCTAACCCTTTTGCGCATTCCTCTTCCAGGATGGAGCGGATGTCTGAGGAGGCGCTGAGGCTCAACCTGCTGAAAAGAGGCCTGGAGTCACCCAGCGAGCGAGAGGAGGCACTGGCCAAGCGTCTCAAAATGGAGGGCCACGAGGCCATGGAGCGCCTCAAGATGCTGGCGCTACTTAAACGCAAGGACCTAGCTGATCTAGCAGCCCTGGAGGTGGCTGGGCCCCTGGGAGAAGGGAAGGGCCCTGGGGCCAGCAGTCTCCACCACCAGAGCCTAATGGGTGCTGCGTATGAGGAGAAGCTGAATGGGAGTCTGAGGTTGGGAGGCCACGGCGGCCACGTAGGACCCAGTAAGAACGGGAAGGAGAACATCCTGGATGAGCCTGTGGATATGAGCGCAGGGAGAAGATGGTGAGAATAAAGCTTTTGCTTGGAGCAGACATTTGAAGTCTTCATGAAAGAACAGATGTTACTAATAATATTAAAAACGGCTCTGCCCTATTCAGATGTCCCAGTTAGCCATGACAGTGTAACAGTGAGCCATTGTCAACAACACCTGGAGCCAGGAAGTGAATTCAAACATCATTCATTTGATTGTATCCACCCGAGCTTTTCCTCCTGTCACGCGTCAACATGTGTTCTGTGAAAAAGGCTTATTAATAACCAACACAGAGCTCATCTACCTGAAACAGTGCTAACAAATGGGTGGAGCCTCTGGTGGCGATGAAACCCTGCTGATCTAACTGGCAAATGGGTGTCATGCATCGTGCTGAGCATCCTGACAGTTTGGCATGTTCTCTTCCTTGTGTGTGTGTGTGTGTGTGTGTGTGTGTGTGTGTGTGTGGACAGTCTGTAACCTCCAGCCTGCCCACCCATCCACTGTGTGCTCAAACACAACCATGCTGCTGCACAGTATGCAAACATGCTAATACACAGTTCAGTCACACTGTTATAACTCACTAATTCACTCGTTTTCCATGTGCTATTTGAAGCCAACTGCAGGAAGTTGTGAAGGCTCAGTAGGTACAGTCAGTACTTGGATGCACGACCTTTTAAGTGTTGAATGAATTGAGCATCATATCTGAAATATTATGAATATTGTAAATAACAGTCTGCTGTGCTGCGAACCAGCTTCAGCATAGCCAGGCTTCCTTTGTGGGAGCTGGCTCAATAAAACCCAAAACTCCCACCAGAGGTCCAAAGCATCACAACTACACTTATCAAGTTTCTCTGTTAACCAATCATGTTCCTCCTACCTTAGTCAAGAGGAACACATCATTATAGTTAAGATTAGTGAAGATTAGACAAAACTGATTTCACCAAAAAGCGACATTGTTTTTGTAAATAAGGCAAGAGAAGTTGCATCACCAACTGAGAGCTGAGGCAACACAACTCTGCAGCGTGTGCTACTGTAACTGCATGGCTTGTCCAGTGACATCACTAATATATGACTCAACAGGTTTGCAGGTACAACAACAGGGGCTCGACATGCCCTGCTAACCCTTTAATCTCACTTCACTGTGCACCTCTCAGGCAGGCGCCGGTGGCTTAGAAATTACCGCTGGTAATAAAAAAAAATGCCAAGTCAAGTAAAATGTGACACGTGACTGACAGCTGTTTACACGATGGTGTTTACAGCTCTGCTTTGGAGCTGCTTTAGCTAACATTGCAGAGGCAGTTGGTGCACAGAACTGAATCATGTCCGCTGACCTCCAGCTTGTTGTTCAGTTGATGACATCTGCCAAGCGAACTGCTCACTAACTGTCCTTCCTAATATCAGTCCGTCAGCCAGTTGGCTGAGTATGAAGTACTAAGCTTATTAGTGGCAAAGAGATTCTTGTATTTTGACTAATTCACAGGTGTTAATTAGCTACAAAGTATTGTATTAACCAGTGACAGTTCTCTTCCCAGCCAGTGAGCCTAAACCTTTCACCTTTCACAGCCTGGTAAGACCCCAGGTTCCCCAGTTTACAGTGCTTGCAACACAAAAACAGCAATGACCAAGCAGCTTCCTATTGATGTTAAATATCAAACTGTATGGAGGCATAGAGGGCGGGGTCATAGAACCTGGCATGGCAAAGGTCTGGAACCACCTTCCTGTAGCTGTAGGTCTCCTGAACCAACAAAGACCTCAGTCAGGGAGATGACACAGAAGCCGTTGGTCACTGTAACAAAGCCCACAGGTTGAGCAGAGATGGGAGAACCTGCAGAGAGGACGGTGTCTTTTACACTCCTGAGTAAAAGACACCTGACAGAAAGCATTAATTGAGCAAACTGAAGATGACCTTTCAGATGCCCAGCTCCAGTCTGGCTGAGCCTGAAGAACAGCAGAACCTGCACAAAGCTTGTGGAGACTGAACTGGAAGGGTCTGAATACTTTGAGCTTGTGTCAACAGAAAATGTGTCCAGTGAATGAAAAACCTGTCTGCACTATCCCATTCTGTGGAAATGTCCCGGTGCATATTTAACATTCTCCTGAAATTCAGCCTAACATTGATCCAAACCGAAAGATTATGTACCAAGACATTTATTGTAAGTGATTTGTAGAATTACACACACACTGTACTGTGCTGGTGAGCAAATGTCCTTCATTTATAAATCACAATCATCTCATCCACTCATAGACATGTCCCACCCACTACACTTCCTCAATATAAAATCCTTCATTAATATTGATACACATGCTCTTCCTGTGGAGAGTGGATGTAGTGTTACAAACACAACAAAGATCGACAACAGCTATGATGCAGTCAGTCCAACATGTAGGAGAGTACCTCAAATTAAACATAGTCAGACATAGAGGTGGATGCTGCACACTGTCAGTGCATGATGAAATCATCCACCCAACATCTAAAAACCTGCAGCATACAGGTGTTCTCGCTGTGTGCAGGTGGTGAAGAGATGTAGGTAAGGTGGATGGAGAAGGCAGGACGTGTGTGGCAGCTGCAGAAACATCCCCAGAGCACTGCTCGCGCCTGGTGGCAGCACACTCGTTGTTGACTGAAGCCATCTTGCACAGAAATTATTAGAAGACCACCTCAAATCTCAGTCTGTGAAATACGCACAGGATTAGAAGATTTTGTTTGAAATCAAACTGCACTCAGTTTTTCCAACTCTATGAAGAAATGGGATGCCACATCAGATTTATAACGGACGATGACGATTCCAGCACGTAGATAATGTGGTCGGGGTGAAAAGGAAGCAGGATGTTCCGGGTTAATATCAAGGAAAGACAAGCGGGACTTTCCAGTTACTGCTGCATGACGCACCGAGGCATCCATTATTAGCATTTCAGTGCCACTTTCTACATCTTACCATATCCAGATTGTCCACAGAAAGGGATGTATGCATCTTTCAAGCTCCATTTTGTGCATCTAGAGTGGCGATATTAGCAGCTCTAGTATCTTAAACTAATAAAGCACAGAGAGTCTGTCTGTCTCACTCTGTCGTATATCCTTGAGATGTTTGGAGAACTGTTTACTCAAGCTACTAAACACTTGGCAGATGTGCTGCTGATGACCCAACGGCAGGCAATGTTAAGTTTGTGCAATCTGGACACATTCAGTGTTCATACTTTGAATAAACAAGGGAGCAGCCCTGTGCAGCAGTGGAGTTGGGGCTTCAGAGTAATACGTCTGTCTCTCACTGGAATCAACAATATCACAGATGCATACAACTGTGTATACTGATCACGACAACTGTGTTTCTGCATATGAGGAAGCATTCTTGTCATCTGATTTCTAAAGCTGCATGTGAGCCTGATTCCGGTTCATGAAGCTCATTGTGAAACTGCCACTCCCATAAATTGATGTAGCGATGCCTTAAATCCACCACCGATTGGACCCGTCACTGAGAAGAACAGCAAGGGAGGAAAAAGTGCATTTTCAGCAACATCGATCCATCATCCGTGTTCTCTGACACGTAGAGAACAGTGGATGATACCTGTGGCTGCGGCTATTTATAACGCCCACACCGCTAATTCATCCTTCACACCATCATCACAATAAACGTCAGAAGGATGATCATTGATTAATCAGTAAGGTTCATCTGAAAACAGACTTTATTCAGTGCATTCCATTCATTTGTAAACACCAGTGTGTGCATGTGTGTGTATGTTTTACATCAGGCCCCAGGTGTAATGCTCAGGACCCCAAGAACACTCGGTGCACCTGGTCTGATCAGAGCAGGCACGGTGTGAACAGGCACTGCGCTGATACTGAGAATTCAATTTAAAATCAGGTTGGGTCAGGTTCAGCACTGTTTGCCTGAACAGCATCAGCCTGCAGTGGCCAGTGGGATTCACAGGGTTACTAGCACATCTGAAGAACAGCCTCAGTGCTCCATGTCCAGATTAGGTTTTGAGAAACTGGTGCATGTGATGTTGAACACAAGCGTCACATATTTCAGAAGTTAACGGGACATTTTGTTTCTCCCGTTTTTCCTTGAAGTGAGGCGGACCATGACAGACGAACTCCATCTCCAGATGTCATCATCCTGTCAGACAATGAGGCATCGAGTCCCAGAACAACTCCTCGCCCTGAGGAGCGCCTCCACCAGGCCAACCTGGACATGTTCAAGGTAAGATCATGAAGCATACTACATCTGTGACACATCTGGAAAAGAAAACATCTCATCACAAACGGTCATCACCAAACATGAGCATGTGGATCCAAATCCAACAGTTCCCACTACACACAAGGTCAAATGCTGCCTTTAACTTCTTCACTTCCTTTTATTTAAGAGTGCATTTAATGGGCAGATGGTAGCTCAAGGTGTAAGAAGTGTGTGTCTGTGTGTGTGTGTGTGTGTGTCTGTGTGTGTGTGTTCCAGGGGAAGACTGGAGAGGAGAGGCAGCAGATGATCAAAGCTCTGAGGGAGGAGCTGCGTCTGGAGGAGGCTCGCCTGGTTCTGCTCAAGAAGCTCAGACAGAGTCAGATGCAGAAGGAGAACGTGGTACAGAAGGTCAGAGCTGCTGCTGCTGATACCTCACTTTTATTCACCGGCACAGGTCCACAACCAGCACCTCACCTCACCTCTGAGTGCACTGTTGCATCAGTGGAGTCCTGGAGAATCCAGTGGTGCAGTGTAGTTTAGTTAGTAAGTTCTTTTAAGGCTGAAGTTGGTCTTTTTAGTTTGGATGTCTACAAGAACATGAAACTTGTTTTACCTCCTGTCTCTGTTAGACTTCCTGCAAAGGCCTGTCTCTGATTGGTCAGTTCAGGTCTATGGCTCTGTTAGCTTTTGTGTCTAGCTGCACTCCGCTATAATGAAGATCACAACAGTGTTACTGTGGCATCGCCACCACACATGGTTGGGCAGGAATCTGACCTGCTTTACTCACTGCTGAGCTGAGAATTCAGCATCTTCCAGGTTTGAAGTCTGGATCGCAGACAGCTGGCATCGACCCATCCATGAGCTCGTACCGCAAAGATAAACCAGCACAGGGCCCCTCGAAGTTAAATGCATATGCAGGTTATGCAAAAGGCCCCAGGCCCCACGTCGAGCACATCTGGTACCTTTACCTCCGGTCGCACACAATTTCACTAATGCCCCGTCTTACGTAAGACGGGTCATGAAATACGAACAGCCTGTTGAATCACGTGAGCACAGAGGCTGCACGCAGCAGCCTGACCCGTGGTGCTGTTTCACTGTTTGTGGGTCAGTAGGCACATCAGAATCCACCCTAAATACGTGTTTGTTGGCGCATGCTTTTAAAAGTTAAACAAAGTAGCGATGCTGATTCACCATGAAGAACAACTCAGTCAGAATATAAAACCCTTTGAGATAAAGTGCTGAAATTCCAGGGAGTTGTGCTAAACAGCTGCTGGTTGGTTCAGAGCAGTGAATGCGCGCACCTGCCAAACACATTGAGATGAACACCTTGAGTCTGAAAGTGAGAACTTCAAAGGGAAAATATTCATCACAAGGTACTCGACAACACTTGGAGTTCTCCCTGTAAACACTCAGTAACCTTGGGTTGATTGAAGCAATCATAGCGTGACAGAGTTCAACAAACACAAAGTCAGAAAGTTTGCAGGCGAAATGAAATGGTTTCAAATCATCACGATTTCTGAAGAACGCCGTTTCGTGGCAGGCGCATTTGACCAGTTCTTTAATAGACTGTGTGGGATGTGTGCGTGTCAGTTGGCAAGTCCGTGTATCATGATTAGCTCGGTTAAGAGGTGGCTATGCGCGGCGGTGGGTGGAGCTAGATGGATAAGGAGGTAGAGAAGAAGATCCGTTCAGTGACTGTCGCTGTCTCCAGGTGTGCTGCAGACATGATTTGTATGATGTGGAATAATTTGTCGTTGTGCATGTAACAGCTGGGGCCTTTTGCATTAAATCAACCTTCAGTAAGCAGGTTAGGTTCTTGTGATTCCTCCTGGTTGGTGGTGTTGATGGTGGTAGCATTTATAAGACAGTGGTGATATAGTTGGTAATACCCTTTGGTAAGGTAGCTCCAATCCCTTTGCAGATACACTTGCAACAGGCTGTGTGAACTGGTGGATTAACCTGAGATCAGAAAGTCCAAACACATAAAGTCATTCCTGTGCTTTTACCAGATGATTGTCACACTGTATATGTGGTAGTGTAACATCATCTAAACTATGACGGGGGATCTGTAGTAGAACCTGAGCTGTAAGACACTGGGGCACACATCCATGTTAGCATCACAGAAATCTGATCTGTTGTTTGTACTGCACTGTTAATGTTGTGTCGATGATTGCATGCAGGTCCCTGTGGTCCAGAACGCTGCATCCTCTGTGCAGCCTCCTCCCATCCACAGCTCTGCTGGTCTGGGGAAGCTGCCTGTCAGGCCGGGCCTGCACAACCCTGAGCCCCAGAACCTCCGCACCGCACAGGTAACCGTCTCACCTTCGCACCCCCAGAGTGAGGACATGATCACTACCAGTCTTACTCTTACTGCAAATTCCTAACAGAGGAACAATGGAATCTGAAAGGCATGGGCATTTACCACTCACACATCACAAAGAAATGCTATCCGTTACACTGTGGGAAATGTAGCATCCAATATTTTAGGACCTTGACCCATATTAGCAGCCAAAAGTCAGGATGTTTTCCCATCTGCTGGACATGTCATGAAGCTGGAGCTTGGTTTTGGGAGAGGACTCCATGTTTGTCAGTGTCTTGACTGTTTAATTTGACTGTGTTTGGTCTCGACTCCAGCCCTAAAACCCAACAAAGAGCAGGCACAGCTTCCTTCACAGAGGTGATTATTATCAATCTCTGAGCTCAAGGGTCTCACCATTAAGTTAAGTTAAAGATTGTTTTCAGCTCTGTGTTTGTGTGGATCAAGGTAAAGGTTCAGATTAAAGTGGGATTAAAGACACTGAGAGAATGAATGGGTTGGTAAAAGGTCCAACTCTGTTTAGAAGAGAGCCTCCTCCTCCTCGGAGCCTTTGTTCTTGCATGACGTAGCCTGGCTCCTCCATTACATGTTGAGATGGTATTAAATATTCAGCAGATCTCTGTGGTTATGGATGTGTGAGTGCGCGGGTGTGTGCGTGCCTGCGTGTGTGTCTTATCAACTTGTTTTGTATGGATGGTCGTGTTCTGCCTGGTTTGTTATCAGTTTGCTCACCGAGCAGCTGCTGCCCTCTGCTGCCCGCAGTGAATAATAGCTGCTCAAACACGAGGCTGGGACTGTGTGAATCAAGGCAGAACTCCTGCTTTAATATGGATGCTCACCAAACCTGGCTAATCATCGACATCCCTCCAAACATTAGAAACAACTCTCAGTGTAAAACAATAGAAGTCACCTCTCTGAAACACTTAGAACCTCCATGAAGATCGCAGCACTGACATTACAGTGGGTCCTCTGCTCTGTTCTTTGTACGTGCGTGCAGGAGTTAGCCTGATCTGATTCCTAACACAAGTCTGGATAAGGATCCTTCACATCTGGCTTTGAAGGGATCCTCCACTGGAGTCTGAACAAGACTAAACCTGCAAGTCCAGACTGATTCACAGACAGCAAAGTTTTATGGAATCTCCATTTATTTCCAAATAAAACCTAAAATTGGAATCGGTTTATAATGAAGCTATTTAAATTAGTTCATCTACTAAGCAGGTTAATTGCTATGTTCAGTCCGCATTCACTAACAAGTCAATAGAACAACAACAACAACGTGGTAACGTTGGAATCTTTGTGTTTCCCTCCTGCAGGGTCACACAGTCATCAGGTCAGCAGCCAATTCTAACCTGCCGCCCATGCTGATGTCCCAGCGGGTGATAGCGCCCAATCCTGCCCAGCTGCAGGCCCAGAAGGTCTCCTCCAAGCCTGGGATGTCTCGCTCCAGCACCAGCATGGCCAATCCCGTCAGCTACCAACAGGTACAGGTTCATGAAACTGGTGTTTGATGCGGAGTAAATAAACATGCTTTACAGGACGCCTTACCCAGAGATCTACAGTAACGGCAGTCACATGGTCGTTCCATTTGTCCAAACAGCTGTGGCATATTTTTAAAAACGGTGTTGTTTATTTCATATTTCTCTTTTTTTATTGTATTTCTAACTAAAGAGCCACCAGTGCCTCATCAGTTATGTCATAAAATGTATTCTCAAAAAGTGAAGACTGTCCGAGGCGGACCAGAGAGTCCATTTAGATAGACCTGAGAAGATTAAGAACCAATCCAAAACCAGTCAAACTCCGCACCCAAACGGGGAGAGAGAGGACCAGCACCGGCAGCAGCTGGATGCTCCAGCAAGATCGGAGCTGACACAGTGTCTGCTTGGAATTAGCTTGGATCCACACGCTGACACACAGACACTTAACCTCGACCTGACATGGTTCCCAGACCGAGTCTCACTTATTAGGAGCGAAATGGGCTCCTGGAAGCTTCCTATCTAACTATCCTACAGTCCAACAAGCCCAATGTGGCTTAAACATCCTCAATTCAGCAGCCCTACAGTGAGGAGCTTCAAGAGTCATTAAGAAGCACTAAAAAATGAATGAGTGTGATGTATAATTGCTAAGACGTACAGGAGCTCGGGACTTTGGTGGGAACCTAGAAGCAAAATGTTCTCCTGACCTGACTTCAGATATTAGAAAGACTTTGCTGAACGATGTGTGTCTCCCTGCAGGCGAGCCAGCAGGTGGCAGCTTCCCAGCGCTCAGGCTCCAGTGCCATGTACATGAACCTCGCCCACATGCAGGCGGCGGCAGCAGCAGGGGCCAGCGGGGTGGCGGGTGGCCTGGGCGGAGCTTCAGCCGTCAGCCCATCTACCCTGTCCGGCTCAGCCAGTGGGGGGGTGAGCTCCATGGCCGACCAGGCCAGCAGCCAGGCGGCGGCCAAGCTCGCCCTGAGGAAGCAACTGGAGAAAACCCTGCTGGAGATCCCTCCACCCAAACCCCCCGCCCCGCTCCTTCACTTCCTGCCCTCTGCTGCCAACAGCGAGTTCATCTACATGGTGGGCCTGGAGGAGGTGGTGCAGAGTGTGCTCGACAGTCAGGGTAAGCAGTTGACCCTCAGAGAGGATAAACATTACTGCGTCACTTCAGATCAGTTTCCTGTAGTTTAAGGAAGAGCTGTGAGATCTTATTTCTGGATAAAGTGACTGAGTTCAGGTTAAAGCTACTGTTTTTGACTTTAATCAAAATGTAAAGCTAAACCTCACTGACTGTGGAAGTGCAGTCTAAAGGGCAGCTGCAGTGTCAGTATCTGGTCTACAGAAGGAGGTGATCCCAGCACACAGACTCTGAACAGCGTCACGTTGTCACTGCCGCTGTAAGCACCACTGTCTTCTCTGTAGGTAAACTCAGAGGAACGTTGGCCCGCATGGAGCCTTTCTTCTGCGCCCAGTGCAGAACCGACTTCACCCCCCACTGGAAGCAAGAGAAGAGCGGGCGAATCCTTTGTGAGCAGTGCATGACGTCCAATCAGAAGAAGGCTCTGAAAGCGGAGCACACCAACAGGCTGAAGAACGCCTTTGTGAAAGCCCTGCAGCAGGAGCAGGTCGGCGCCACTGTCCCTCTGCACTATGTTTGCTGTATTCTGTCTACTCCTATCTGTGCTTTCCCACCTTTGAAGGATCTTTTTAATTACAGCGAACCTTCTGATATGCATAGTTATATAACAACGTGCAACACATCCTTGTTTGAGAGCATTTGGCAGTATAACAAAAACAAGATAAACACATTAAGATGATAGCTCAGTGGTCAGACAGGGGGTGTCAGTGTGCATGTGTGTGAACTGACTGATCGGTGCGAGTTCCTAAATATGCATGTACCTCCATGACAGGAGATTGAACAGAGGCTGCAGCAGCAGGCGGCCATCTCCCCCAGCTCAGCCCCGACGGGCCCCAACGCCTCCAAGACTGACACCATGATCCGGCATCACGCCCTCCGCCAGGTACGCATGCTTTCACTCCTGTTTGTCCGTATATCAGAGCACCAGCGTCTCTTCTCAGAGCACCTTGACACACTGGGGGGATCGGGGCTCCACTTGTCCCCACTGAACCCAATTCATAAATTCATTTCTGCTCACGCTAGCTTCTCTGTCATCTCCTGCTGTGCGTTTGACTGCGAGCGGCTCTCAGCTGCAGCACAAAGAGGGGCCAGCAGAGCAGAAACAGTGGACCAGGTGACGTGACTTATAACTGCAGTAAAGAGCAGAAAACAGTTTAACAGAATCTCAGCGTGCTTGTTAAGCTAATAGCGCATTGTTAGGAACGGTTGATGTATCGCCGTAGGAGCAAAAGCCCGTGCAGTGATTTTCCTTTTTTCACGCACAACAGAACAAGTGGACACACTGCCTGTGTGAGCGCCACTGTGGCATTTAAACCAGTGTCTTTACGGCTCCATGCAGTGGAGTGCCCACTCATTTCAGGCATTCAATTGAGTAAATCCTAGCATAATCATAGCAGAAACCCTGAGTCAATCATTCAGTCATGTTAATAACTTCGTAAGAACATCACGTGAAGGTATTTGTATTATTTAATTTGTCTCTACTGCGAAAAGACAAACACACAGCTGTTGTGAAGCAGCAGACGCTGAAACCAGAGCTGCTGCCTGCTGTTGCTGTGGTGTACACATAAATGAAATGGATGTTAGTGGATAAGCACACCCAGAGAAAGCAGAGAACAGAAACATGAGCCTCCCTCCAGGATGAAGGGCTTTATTCTCTTTATTGCAATTTTCTGTAAAAGTTAAATTTCGTATTTCTTTAAATTAAGAAAACATCTGTTTATTTTCTTGGTGAAATACCTGACATTTATGGCCATAATGGCAAAAACACTGCTCAGACTGCTACTGCAGAGCGACAGCAGCCTCGTGGCTCAAACACTTCCTGTGTGAACAGCACATGCGTGCGCGGCAGCGTTCAGGCGAGGCAGAGCTCACACGACGCGCGCAGGCAGAGCGTTGCAGGCGTGAACTCTTCATCACGGCGCTCGGCACCTTTTGAGAAATACTTCTCTGTTCATGATGAACTCAGGATGTGAAAACATGAACTCTGCTCTTCATTATGCAGCGCTACTACAGTGATGTTTGCATCAGTTAATATTGCTCTTTTCCATTTTATTGATTGTTGAGTTTTCATTTTTACAGCTTAACTATGTTATTTTGTGCTGTAGCAAATCTCTGGTGTTTGTACTCAATAACTGTTATACTCCAGTAACCACCACAGTGTAATGTGTCCTCTGTGAGCCAGCGACGCTAAGGCTAATGGGATACATGTCCTGTCCTCAGGCTCCCCAGCCCCAGGCCTCCCTGCAGCGAGGTCTGTCCAACTCGGCGCGAGGTGTCCTGTCCAACTTCGCCCAGGCCTCCCAGCTGTCAGTGGCCAGCAGCCTCATGGGAATGACTAGTGCCAAGCACTGTGGCAGCGGCGGAGGCAGCAGCAGTAGCAGCAATAGACTGCAGCATGACAGCCGTCGCCAGATCTACAACATCCCAGGTACCTACTGCGCAGCACAGTGTGTGCTCCCGTGCCTTATTCATGCCGTGGTCACCGGGGGATACCCCAGTCAAGTGAACCCTCCTGATCTGAGTCCACCTACACCAACATGCCACAACATTAAAATCATCTGCCCAGCTGTCAGCTCTGGCCAGTGAGGCACCAACTCCACAAGGGGTCCTGTGGTGTCTGGCACTGAGACGTACACAGCACACGCTTTAAGTCTAGTAAGTAATGACGCGAAGCCTCTGTGAATCGGGCTTGTTGCTGCAGCGCTTCCCGCAGATGGTGGAGTGGGTAAAGATCTGAAGGATTTGGAAGTTAACACTTGAAAGCTAGGTTTCTGTCGCAACAGAAGCATCTGCTCCACCGTGGTTTGTTTATTTTTACCACTCGTGCAGAAATGAGTGTACACATCACTTCTGCTTCAGATCGTGAAAACGTGTGATCGGTCAGAGCAAGGGTCAAAGCAGCCCCTCCTTCCTCTCCCCTGCACTCCATCCAATCAGAAATCAGTATTTTCACGTCAGGAACATAATTCAGTTTGTACACAGAATCATATTGTTTCCACTGAGATATTGAGTTGTATGAAAAGCGTTTACGTGCTCGTACATCCTTCAGACAGGAAGGGCCACACCCTGGGAGCTCATCAGACTGCTTGCTCTCACATAGCATGATACTGAGCACACCCAGAGACCACGGTTACATGTTGACACTGAATAATCCAAAGCACCCCGTGATGTAATGCCATGGGCCGTTTTAACTCTGAAGCCCGAGGTGGCGGTAAACACACACACCTAACAGGATGTTCTTGTGTCTGTCTCGTCCCCACAGGGTTAAATATTGCCTATCTGAACCCAGCGGCAGTTGGGGCCCATAAGAGCTCCAGCTTAGCAGACCGGCAGAGAGAGTATCTGTTGGACATGATCCCACCTCGATCCATATCGCAGTCCATCACCGGACAGAAATGAGCCCCGGCCAGCCCTCCTGCCCCTCCGAAGCCACCTCCATCCTACCCCCACCCCCACGCCCCTGCCCCATACTGAAGCACTCCCAGATCAACCTCCCACCCTCCCCTCCCCCTCCCCGCCCCCACCCGCCTCACCCCCACCGCCAGCATGCAGTGCCTGTCATTGTGCCTATGCACTCCAACCCATGAAAACCCACCAAGTCGGACAAAGACACTAAACTGTCAGTGCATCTCAAATGTTATTATACTAAGAATCTTCTTCGTCAGCGTTGTTTAACGATTATAATTCCCATTATTATCGCTGTTGGTAGTACTATTATTATTCACAACTACGTTTTCTTCTTCAGATTCTCATTATGCTTTTTTCTTTTATAATGTTTGATCCATTTTTTGTTTCTGCTGTCTCTCCTTTTACTCTGAGGACAGACGGTGAATATTGTAGGGCCAATTTAGGCAACAATCATATAGGATTTTACTCTCCACTGAGTTATAAAGCTTAGATGTGACTTGCTAGTGACAGAAGATCAACAGGGTGCATTCTGGTTGCTATGCAACATAAAGTTTGAAGTTTGGAGCTTTGTAAAAGTGTTAGCTCGCTAACGTGAAGTAAAGTGGAAAAATACAGTAAGGACAAAAAGAGACAATGTTAGCGTTCAAACTGCTCTGATAAGCTCTGGAGGGAAAGGATAGAAGAGCCCACTCTAAATGGGCCGAGAATTATTAGTGAGTGGGCGTGTGTATCTATCTCATCGGACCCGGGCCAGTTTCAGGCAGCTGTTTCACCTGACCCTCTGACCCGGAGTTCAGGGGGCAGAGGGAGGTGCCCTGCTGCCGTCTGGCTCGTTACAGGAAGTGGCGGACGGAGGTGCAGACGACATGTGTACAAAAAAAAAGAAAATCGAAGCGATCAAAAGAGTTTGGAAAACTTTTCCTGGCCAGTCTCGGCTCCCTGCATAATCAGAAAACCTAAGGTTCTTCATTTCAGGCGCCAGGCTCACGTTACAGGTTTTCAGATGGATGTATGTGGGCGTACAGTGAAAATACGCACCAATCCAGGACTGACAGATGCAGCAGCTTCCCAGCTGCACCTTCAGCGGACCAGCAACCCGACACAGACTCCAGCCTTGGGCAGGCGATGGTGTCTGCAGTCCCCACCAGTATTCACAGGAGGAAGATGATCTTCTCAGAGAGAAGCAAGCTGATTGTCCCTTCTGGTTCCATCTCATCTCCTCACTACCCCTACCCTGACCCTCATGTACCCCTCAATACCTTCGGTTAACCAGTATGCACAGACTGAACCCTTTTACCCAGCAGCTATTCTTGGCATCACATGTTCTTTGAGAAAATGAAAAGAACTCAAATCTGAAGGTGGAAACACACTTTGTGCGTCCAAACCACAGATGATGTACCTGTACCTTTCTTGTAATATTTGGGTTTTTAGATTCTTTTATGATTATGCCCCCCCTACCCCCAATTTCCCTTATTTCTGGTTTATTTCTTTTTATTTTTCGTTTGTTTTTTCTTGTCTCCTAATGAGCAGTGAAAGTACCTGAGAGGTGTTAGCCCCTGGAGACGATAATAATCAACATAGCTAAAAACAGAAACTATTAAAATATCTGTATGGATTATGTATAGATACCTAGCTTCAGAGGGAAAAAAAAGATGTGGATTATGTCTTTTGTGGGAGAGACACAGATCAATCATTGTGTGCGCGCTCTGCACACAGGTTACTTACCTCACTCAGAGGAGCACTTTGCGCCTTTCCAATTGGAAACCCATTTTTTTTTTAAACAGAGGAAGAATGTTACAATAAGAGAGAGGCTACGGTCTGGATGCTGGCTGATGGCCGACCCGGAGGCAGGGTCGGGGATTGGGGACTGCATCAGTGGAGTGCGTTTCAGTGGGCGATAAAGCTCGCAGGGTGTGTTGACCTCAAACCCCTGGTGCTGTGTGCTGAGTTAAATACCCAAACCTGCGTTCAAGCTGCTGCCGCTACGCCGCCACTACGCCGCTGCGCCACTGCTGCTGCTGCTGCCTGAGCAGATGTCCCAGCATCAGTGCAGGGATCCCATTGGCTCCACTGTCTGGGAAAACCCAGCAACATAAAAGTTCATTTAAGTAAAGCTGGTCTCCTCTTCAACGCAGAGCCACCAAACAAGCCTGCGACGTATTTACAGGACTAGGGTCTTTGGGCCTATAAAACAAATCCATCATCAGAGCTGACTGGATCCACTGTGGAACCGACACAGTGGAATACTAACCTAACTGTGTCACATCCACCCTGACCGGGCCAAACAAGAGCCCTGGGTTTTCTCTGACAGGTGACCAAACTGTGTTGAGGAGCAGGCAGGTTGGCAGTTAAACACACCTCAGCTACAGTCCTGAAGAACTTCAGTGCAGCGGTTGTGATGAACAAACTGCAAGCGCAACTCTAAAAAGCAGGAGGAGTTCCGATCGAGAGGTGTGTTCATGTCGGTAGCGGCCGTCGGTCACCCACACTGGCTCTCCGCTGGGTTCCTCGGGAGCGGTGTGTTTCCCGTTTGCAGTAGCTCAGGCATTTCAAGCAGTGTTCAGTCAGTGTGCAGTATTATTCTGAGGACTCACCAGAAAAAGAACTGAAGGCTGGGGAGTCAGTGGGTTTTGAAATGGGTGACACACACGCACAGCGCTCAGAGCCAGCTGTTCAACTTACATTTCAGTGTGATTAGTGGGAGTATTAATTGAAGAGGGGAGAGCCTCAGCTTTACAGCCAGAATCTTAGATCAGCCGCCACCACTTAACCTGTCAAATCGTATAATGCCAAGACTGTTACAGTGACTCAGTTTAGAATAACTCCTATGGAAGGGCTGCTCCATGTCGGTGGTGCACAGAAACATAGAGAGCGTCCACGTTGTATGGTGTGAAAGCAGCACAGGTTCATCACGGATGTAGAAACACCACAGGGCTGCAGGTGGCCCTGTAGCGCTCTCGGCAGCAGGATTGGATTCCTTCAGTTGTCAGGCCACAGCTGAGTGTCTGTGAGTGGAACGGTCACCTGTGTGTGTGTGTGTGTGGATAGTAACCGTCCTGGTTACTTTCGTTCACTGTGGGCCTAACTTCACTCTGAATCCAACTCGTGTTCCAAAGTTTGACTCAAATAGTGCTTACGTTAGCATCCTCTCTGTGGCACTGCCCGCTGGCTGTGGGCTCATTCTGGCTGAAGCTTTTCTGCTGAACGGTGACGCACATTACAGGATGAAGCTTCAGAAGCTGCAGCAGCAGTTAGGCGCTCTGTGAAAGTAGCATTTTGGGGGGAAGAAGCAAACTTTTTTCCATTTTTCTGAGAATAGAATGGTGAAAGACATGAAAGCACTTCTTATTGGAACTGTTGATTGGAACACACCTGCTGTCTGTAACAGGGGCCAGGAGTAATGCTAATTTGTTTAAATGGTCAGCTGCTAATAAGCTAAGCTTGCTAAGATAGGGATTCATCTCTGATCCATTTTGCATCAAGTGTTATTTTACTGCAGGGCTCCTGTCGTCTGTTCCAGTCTGCCTGCACAGCGTGGGAACGTGGCGCTGGGCTTCGTGCCCTCCTAAATTAAGGTGTGTAGGCACCGTCCTGTCGCCGGTGAAACCTAAACACTCTGTTTTACATGGAAACAGTCATTCTAACACGAGGTTAATGCTTTGTTTTGCTGTTGGGCTCTGTTGTTGACTGATGAAACGTGCATTTGGGCAACCCGTCTGGCGAGGTCTGAGAAAGGCCCGGCAGTTTCTCTCCTGAGGCTCCTGGAGCTGAGACCGCTTCAGTCGAACTGAGCCTGATTACCCTCACTGTTACTACACTGATGCTGAGCGACACCTCTAGACTGTTTTCAGGCATCTGATTCTGTCACCATGACGATAACTACCATCCAGCTGTCCATCTGCGGTGTCACTGCGCAGCCTCTGCATGTGCATTAGTTAGCGTGGCGTCGCCGCACTCTCCGTCCGTGCTCGGATGACCTGTTCGAGGAATCGAGTCCACGCCCGTCGCCCGCGCCATAATATTGTCAGAAACCATCCTGGTGAAGTGGAAAACTTGGGGCAGACTATGAAACTACCCTAGGAATGAATTCAGAGATGTAAACTTCAAGTTTTACGCTTGGGAAAAGCTTATACTTTTGTTTATTATATAAAAAACATCAGAATCAGTTTTCGCTCTGGTGGAACGGTTGGAATTGGACGTAGAGATCTATTTTCATGCGTTTTTAATGTCTGGGGTAATTTTTTACAGCCACTCATGATTTGGTTCGAGTAACGTTTCGGTCATGCGTCTCCTTTTGCTGCTGACTGAAGTTAAAAGAAAAAAGGCTCCTGTCTCTCGCTGACCTGCAGAAGCATTCACCTCTTTGTATTTGGACTGCAGATTTTTTCATTATTTCGTTTTGTGATCACTGTGTATTGTGTAACAAATGTGCAAAATGTTTGGGATTCCCCCCCGCCCCGCCCCCTCCCCTCTGCTTCTTGAAGTGCTCTCCCTGGATGCAAACACGTGTAGACTAGTTAGGTTGCAGGGAAAGAGCTCGATGGTTCGAACAGGCGGTCTGATGCCGCTGCAGTTTCATCACTTGTTTTTAGTTCAATCATGAAATATCCCTCACACTCCCTTCCAAGTGTTTCCCGAACTTGCTCCAGATAAGCGCTTTGAATGTTCGGCTGTGTGTTGGAGTACATGGGCGGAACTGAGGTTAGATCGAGCTATTAGCTTTGCTCTCATTACATGACTGGTGTTTCCCATGCTCACTACAAATCATGAATATGCAGACAGATCCTTGAAACTGGACTTCAGGTGCTGAATCGGTTACTGCGTTCACAGTGTGTAGTGTAACTTTGAGAGTCGTGATATGGCTGCTCTGAAGACACTTCACTCAGAGTTTAACCGTCACGCGTCTCTCTGAACTGGAGTGTCTGTGACCCGTGCGAAATTGCTGACAGGAGGAAGTGAGATAACAACTTTGTCATTATGGTGAACCGTGCTTTAAGCCCAGCATCCCAATGGAAACAACTGGAGCATAAACCTTAAAATGTATAGAAAGCAGAAGTCGTGTTCATGGGCGCAGTCATGTGTTCATGGTTTTGTAGTAGATGTGCTTAAACACACAAATACTGTTCTGATGCTAAAGCCCGAGTTCCCGAGGTCCTGACGTCCAGGTCTGTGCTGTCTGAATGGCTTCCTCTAAGGAGAGCCTACTGGCTACTAATGCGTTCTGGACACAAACTAGTCCGTTGCGTACATCCATGTATAATCTCTCCCCCCAGTGAAACCCTGATCTGACCTTAGCAGGTTTTGTTTGGAAGGATGCCGTAGCTGCTGTTGGACCTGAGAAGAGCTGACCCTGAATCAGTGATCCCTTTCCCTGCAGCAGCATACAACGCGTATGCTCCTCTACTCTTTGGCTTTATCTTCTATTAGTTTTCGCTGATGCAGGGAAACATTTAATTGCAAAATCAGTTTTCTCAATTGTTTTGTTGACCTGTAGAAGCATTTCTTTTTGCATAATATTGACAATGTTAAAATAAATATCTTAGGAGAGAGAAGCAGAAACCTGACCCAGCCCGAACTCGGCGGAGACTAAGTGATAGAGATCCATTTTGTTTTGCTTACATCAATCCTGACCTTTTGCACATACTTGATATTTAACAGTCTTCAAAAAAGTAAAAGAAAATAATGCTGTTTGAATACTGCCAGTTGATTGACAATTATGCATTGATTGAAAAAATAAGCTAATTTTGGAGGAAATAACTTTGTAATATTTATCTCTTGCAAGCTATGTTTAATAAAGGTTAAAACAATTTGCTTCCAAAGTGTGACTAAATTAACCTTTTGTGACGGACAGGAAGACTGACTGAGTTTCCAAATCCTGCAAACTCCATTCTTACTCTGCTGTTCAGACTTGAGCTGAAGTCAGGAATACCCAGGAATACCCCACCCTGCGTGCGTCGCATGCTGCACAGAAGTAATAACTGAGTATGTTACAACAAAACATATGATATGATATAATGGATACGTGAGCATCTCACTTCCATGACGCCTCAGTTGTCTGGAAGACCATGCTGTAGTAGGCGGGGATGTTTACAGTGTTGATATGACTCACCCGACAGTTAAAAGGCAGGGGTCGGTGGAATCATTGAACCTCCAAGATGGATCCCCTGCGCCAGAATCAGAATCACGTCAAGTTGCCTGATTTAATTAATATGCTTTTCTGTTTTTTGTTTCATTTCTCCTAAAAACTCATTCAAGCTGCCTGTCCTTCTATAGAAAAGTTAATAAGAAAAGCAAGCCCGGCGTTGTCCTGGTAATCTTTCCTGTAGTCTTCACTTGAGTCAGTTTAAACTTGAGCATTGATGCAAATACTTTCTACAAGGATTAATAAAGTACTATTCTATTCTAATCTAAAACCCCAAACAACTGGACAATAAGATCAATAAAGACCATTTTAGTTACAGATTTCAAATGAACACGTTTCTAAAACTGAACTGTCACCATCCAGATGTGATGAAACCGGGGGCCCTGGTAGTTTGGTGAAACCTGCACCTCTCTGTCAGGCTCGGGGAGACTCCTCAGCTTGTGGCCTCGGGGGGCATAGGATGCTGAGGGGGTGTCGAGTGTTTCAGTGACTGCAGGCTGAGCGCTCTGCTGATTTGAGCTACTGCTGAGCCTGTTTGCAACAATGGAGCTGTGCTGCATCTCCAGAATCCCACTATGTGACTGTGAAGAAGAGAGAGGAATAGCAGCATTACATTTACAATAATTATTACTTCATGTAGGCAATGTTTTGGAATGTCGAGATTGAACTACTTTGGGCCCGAGCAAACACAACAAGGCAAACATTAAAATAACACTGAAACTAGGTTCATCCATGAATTGATTAAATGATTTACAGTGCTATTGAAAATCAATTGACTCCACTTTTGGCCAAAATCCATTCAAATTATTGGCCAGATCACGCAACACATATTTCTTGTTCACTCACCTGATGTTTTGCCCTGTCCCCCAACACAACAAGCTTCATATGGGCATTTTAACAAACCATCTCATGCATTGTATTATACAGTACTCACCTGTGGGGGTGACCAGAATAATACATCCCCATGTACACACTATTTTTCCTTAGTGAACAACTTGAAAATAAAATATAAAGCTGAGTATTGAAGTTCATTATTGAGCTTGGTAACAGTGTGTAGATCCTACAGCAACCACTTGGAGGTGTGGGGATCATCCATGCATGACAGAGCTGTGCTGCCGGTGGTTTCCTCCTACTGACTGTTGGACATGCAGCCCTCTGTGCACAGAGCAGGTCACCCTGCTTTGGTCTTCACATTTTGATATTTAATATGTTTCCTTTATCAGAAAATTCAATTCAATTCAATTCAATTTTATTTATATAGCGCCAATTCACAACCAAAGTCATCTCAGGGCACTTTACAAACAGAGGTCAAGACCACAGAGAGAGAATACAACATGTCTGAACCCAGAGATACAGATTGTACATAAGATGAAACTGGCAGATAAATCCAGATCAACAGAGTCTAACTATGGCTGCTGTTAGCAGTACAATATAGAATAATGATAATAAATGGCAGCAGAGGACACGGGGCAGGTCGGTTGAGCCACAGATCAGATTTTCAGCTCTGGAGCCACAGGTATCTGTAGAGAGGTACAGAGAGAGAGACCAGAGAGAAACAAGCACAGCACTGGGAGAGAGGACACAAGTTAATGGTTAATCTGCGATGGTTTACGAATGAGAGAGAGGGAGGGAGACGTGTGGAGACGATCATGGAATCCCCAGCAGCCTCGGCCTATAGCAGCATAACTAAGGGATGGCATGAAGGGGTAGTTTAGACCATGGGTGTAGTTGGCATGGTAACTGGAACTAGCTGTAAGCTTTGTCGAACAAGAAGGTTTTAAGCTTTACTTTTTAAAAGTAGAGAGGGTGTCTGCCTCTCGGACCCAGACAGCAGCTGGTTCCAGGAAGAGGAGCCACAAGGCAAGGCTCGGCCTCCCCACATTCTACTTTTGGAAATTCTGGAACCTGACAAACCTGCACTCTGGGAAGCGAGAAGCGATCTGTTAAGTAATAGGGACTTAGCATCACCCAACTCCCAACAGCACCTAATACATTTTAAAGATACAGACCAGGGTTTAACTGAAGCTGAAGCTTGAAGCTGAGAATTTCTCTTAAGACTGCAGCTGCATTGACAAGATGAAACACATGACCAGCACCCTGCATCCTGCAGGAGCTTCAAGAGATATACTCTTGGCGGCTGAACCACACTTGTTTGGACCCTTGAAACTGCGTCACATTCGAACAGACTGCATCTTCTTCTTCTCAGCATTTGGCAGGGAGACTACCTACAGTCGGTGTCTCTCTGATAATGCTGTTTCAAAGGCCAAGAAGTTATTCGATCTCTTTTAGCTTCTATGCCGCGTGCCATTACAACAGAGGAGTGGCAGCCTAACTACTAATCAATACCATATAGATTATCTTGTTGATAATACTGCAGCTACACTGCACACAGCACTGAATTTATTATAGCTATAAAACAGAATAAAAGCATCAAGCAAAAGGCTAGCTCCCTGGTTTGACACACAGTTACGCACTTTAAGACAGTCTGCACGAAAATTAGAGAGGAAGTGGCGATCCACTATTATTGAAAGAATTTTCACTTTCCTGGAAAGATAGTATTATAACATACAAATCAGCCCTGCGTAAGGCAAGAGCTGCTATTATTCCAAATTAATAGAAATAAGATAACCCCAGGTTTCTGTTCCGGTACTTTGTAGCCAGGCGACCGAGAGTCACAGCTCTGTTGGGGCAACTATTCCCTCAGCTCTCAGTAGCAATAGATTTATGAATTTTCTTTTACTAGTAAAATCAAAGATATTAAGGAAAGAATTCATCACGCACTCTCTTCAACTGTTAGAGATCCATGTGTGTCATCTGCAGCAGCCCCTGAAATGTCTGCAGGCCCTAAGTTATCTCTGGACCACTTACTGCTTCCATAGATCTCCCTTTAGACATCTCAAGCGATCATTAGGTCAAACCCTCAACCTGTCTTTTGGACCCCATCAACTCATCTTCTAAAGATGTTTTCCCCTAGTTGGCTCTTTTATAGTAGACCAGATCATCTGTGGTATTTAACAGGTTACATATTTTAGGCTTTTTAAAGGTTGCATCAAACCTCTACTCAAAGCCTTCACCGACCCTGGTGTTTGGTACTATAGACCAATAATCTAGCCTCCTTTATTTCTAAATCCTTGAAAGACTAGTGTGATCAGTTATGTGATCACCTGCAGAGAACAGTTTATTTAGAGCATTTCAGTCAGAGTTTAGAATAAACCACAACACAAAACAGCATTGGTTAGGTTAGCAACGACCTCCTAATAGCTTCTGTTAATGGCGCAATCGCCATACTTGTCCTGCTAGACCTCAGTGCTGCATTGACACCATCGATCCGTTATCCTACTACAAGACTAGAACATGTCATTGGCGACCAAAGACAGCACTAAGCTGGTTTAAAATCCTTATCTATCTGACAGATTCCAGTTTGTCCGCGTTAATAATGACTTCGTCCGTTACACACAATGGTTAATCTATGGAGTTCAGGTTACTAAAACGGATGCATTATTGTTTACTCCTTTATGCTCCCCTTAGAGCAATATTGACCAAGGAAGCACAACATAGAATTTCCCACTGCTCACAGACGATACACAGCTTCATATTTATCTATGAAACCAGAAGAAACAGATCAATTAGTCAGACTTCAAAGACATGTCACAGCAGACATTAAAAGAGCATAGATGACTTATAATTTTCTGCTCCCTAAATACAGACAAAACTGGAGTGATTTTGAACTTGGGGCTCGGCAACACCTCGAGAGACAGGTTATCTGACCTGCGCCCGAGTCGCTTTTGGATGGTGTTGCCTGGCTTTCCAGTTCTACTGTGAGAACGCAAAGTCATGTTGACCAGGATATGTCTGTCAGTCCCATATTAGGCAGGTCACTAGGACTGCCTTCTTTCCTGTATAACACTGGCCTAAGATTGAGGGCTATCCTGTCCAAAAATGATGCGAAAAAGCTGGTCCGCATTTTGACCTCAAGGCTGGACAGCCAATTCCTTGTTGTCAGGGTTGTCCGACTAAGCTCCGCTGCAGGCCTCCAGCTCATCAAAACCGCTGCTGCGAGGGTTCTGGTAGAATTAGCGAGAGATCATATTTCTCGTCTTCCTTCTCTTCATTGGCTCCTGTAAAGGTCAAGACCGAATTTTTAAGAGTCCTTCTTCTTACCTACAAGGGCCCTTAATGGCCAAGCTCCATTGTACCTCAATGAGATGCTAGAGTCCCTATCAGCCCAACAGATCACTTGGCTCCCCAGGTGCAGGTTTGCTTGTGGTTCTGAATCTCCAAAAGTAGAATGGGAGGCCGAGCCCCAGCGCTATCAGGCTCTCTCTTGTGGAACCAGCTGCCAGTCTGGGTCCGAGGAGCAGACACCCTCTCTACTTTTAAAGTAAAACTTAAAACCTTCTTGTTCGACAAAGCCTACAGCTAGCTCTAGTTACCATCTGAACTACACCATCCATGCCATCCCCTAGTTATGCTGCTATAGGCCGAGGCTGCTGGGGGCGTCCTCGATCATCTCCACACTCCTCCTACACTCCTGTCTCCTTAAACTCCATTAGCTCTGTGTCCTCTCTCCCCTAATAGTGCTGTGCTTGTTTCTCTCACCGTCTCTCTCTCTCTGTACCTCTCTACAGATACCTGTGGCTCCAGAGCTGAACATGTCTGACCTGTGGCTCCCACCGACCTGCCCCGTGTCCTCTGCTGCCTATTGCTGTCATTATTCTATATTGTTCCCCCCCCAACCGGTCAAGACAGATGTGTCCACCTAGAAACCAGGATCTGTCAGGTTTCTGCTACCTGTTAAAGGAAGTTTTTTCCTTGCCACTGTTGCCAAGTGCTTGCTCATGGTGGAACTGTTGGGTGTAACTAACAGTAATGAGTGTGGTCTAGACCTGCTCTGTTTGTAAAAAGTGCCCTGAGATGACTTTTGTTGTGAATTGAGCTATATAAATAAAATTGAATTGAATTGAATCTTTCATGTGTGCATCAGCTCACCAACTCATTCTTTCCTCTAGTGTTTACCTACACTGCTCCCTACAAGTCCATGCAAAGAACAACTCCATAACACTTTTCCAGTAGCTCCGAGATCAGGCATCAAATGTAAAAAGTAGGTCATCTCATGTTTTATCTGAGGTGTGTGCGCTCTTGGTCAACATGTGGCCTCAGTTTTGACTTTTTGCCTTCCCCATATGTTACATGTGACGTAGCCACAGCACAGCTCTCTATTTGATGACTTTACATGGTTCCATGAAAACAGTCTGACTATCCTTAACTATGTGGATGTAGTCGCTTCATATAAATAACGTAGTGAGGCCAGTAAATCTGTCATGGACTGCAGCAGGTCTACGCAGTGCTCAGCCCTCTGCTGACGCGGGACAGACAGATAGAGCCAAGGACAATAATGCCCTTTGTTTGTTAATATCATCACAGAAAGAAAACAATGTGGCTGCTGTTTGTTATGATAATGCTGATATTATTTCTGAACGTGGTTACTTTTGAACTGGCTGTATATGGGCCATGAAGATTGAATCATGTGACCAGTGACTCTAACAGTGACCACTGTCAACCAGCACTCTGGCTTACACAACTCTCAGAGGTGGTTTTCATCTGATTCTGTGAGAGACAGGAAGACAGCGTGATTCTCGCAGTGGTCGTGGCTCCTGTCACAATTCTTTACTTCTGTTTTTCCTTTTCAAATGTCTGATGTGTAGACCACCGGACCACGGTTTAAGGGTACATTTCAGTGAATCCGGGCGCGAGACACAGCACTTGTACGAGGCTGACATTAAATCAGAATCTGTTCATCGCCTTTGTTTTCACTGCGATAGAATACCAACTGATACTTTACACCCCCCCAAGCCCCCCCCCCCAAGGAGCATGCTCTGTTGCTTTTGTGCTGTGTCAACATGTTGATGAAGTCTCCAGCCTCCGTGCACTGTACAGACATGCAAAAACTCAAACAGCTGCACCTCTGTCTTTACAAGTACAGGACAAAAACACATTACATAATGCAAAGGGTGTCACATGACCTGTGAAATGTGGCTGTAAACAGCTTGTCTGATGGCGGCACTGTTGTTCTGGTACAATGTGTGACAGTGGGCAGGGCCTACAGCTCTGGAACAGTGTAAAACGTGCGAAACATGACATCGTCTGCCTCAAGGACAACTACACACCAGCTGGAGACATCATACACAGAGAGACGTGCGTGCAAAACAGGTTCTGCAGGAGCGTAAACCTGCGTATGGCTGTAGCTGTATTACATAACTCACCTCAGCGTCAGCCTAAAAAGCATTTTTAAGAAATGCCTAAAATTGCATTTACACAACAGCTGCAACACAACACCAGCACTACTGCACCTGTCTCATCTGTCTGCCTCTTGCTTGTTCGGATACTCTGCTACACGTTGGATGGTGCTAAATAATAGTTCTATTTTAGTTCCTCTTCTAATTGGCTTCACTGTTTGTTTACCACAAAGAGACTCCTCAGGACCCAGAGACAGACACTTGCACTCGCTGCCCAATCAGGTGGGCCAAAGCCCCTGCAGACAGATGGACAGACATCTACTTATAATAGTTATAAAAGTGAAATAAGAACAAATGATAAATTGTAGCAGCAGGTGTAAAAGCAGCCATCACTATGCACCTTCGCTGATATTGACCTGTTTTATCAGAATAGCCTCCATTTCCCATAGCAAGTTAAATCGAAACGCTAATCACTGCCCATAAATGTTAATCACTGCTAATAAACAGCCCGGTGTTTGCTCAGAGGGAGGAGCTGCGAAGTTTAGTTCAGGTAGAGGTCATCCTGTCCTCGTTGGCGAGACTTGTTTTGCAGTTGGTTTGCTGAAGGAACAGCCAGACATTCCACACTCCCTCATCCTGTTTACTCCTTCCCCTCTCTGACTCGCTCTCAGAGGCCCTTACATGCACGCAGACAAGCAAGTGCACATAACCAAGATCTGCAAAGTCTTAAAGGGATGGGTTTCTATGAGGAATCCATCCTTAGTCTGTGTGTTATCTGCATTATCAGCAGCTTATGTGGCAGTTAGCATGCCCCCAGTTTGGAGAAGTTGTGAGAGTAACTGTGGCAGGAAGCAAAGCAATGCACTGCTGTGGACGGCATCAGCCACTTAATGCATTTTAGGAACATGAACTTAAATGACACCATGTTTACAGCATGTCTGTGGAGCACGTTCCATCCTGTGTGCCATGTTTGGATATGTTTGCATGAGGCGAAGCTTTAGCTGCATGGAAAAGATGTTTCGTGGACACATATAAGAACATAAGGGTGACTTTATTTTCTGAAAATCCCACTGTAAATGCAAAAGTGAAAGTAGGCCCAGCAACAGCGAGCTGAAAGTCCCTTGGTCTGGCGCCAGCTACAGAGGCAGCACTTGAAAACGCAGATTTCCCCACAAGATCCTGACACGCCCTGTCCGCATGCCCCACGCATGAACACCGACTTCAGCCAATCACAGAACGCATGGCAGTGGAATTTAAGCCAATCAGCGCTCTGCAGATTTCGTCTCCTCATGAGGAGGTGAGCTGTTTTTTGTTGATGGCTGTAACAGCAGGGAGAAAAAGAAGTGGGAAAACCTGTAAAACATCCGACAAGCACCGATGATGGGATAGTGTTCACACAGAAAGGGAATTTCATATCTCATGTCATTGTTCTCGTCATATGTTTGTTCATTTGTTCTCTCTTCCCTTCACTCTGCTCTCTGTTTTACACCTCCAGGCCCACACTAACCTGTGGGAGGCATTATACAGTAAAGAGGACGCATAGTGCCTAAACACACGACCACTATTCTACATGAACTCCACCAGAGCCCTGCTCTTGTGGCCCACGCTTACATACATGGTATAACCTGTACGTCTGGATAGTGACATAAGAGCTTTAAAAAAAAACCCATCCAGCTCAGATAAAACCCAGATTTTTTTTATTGACAGGCAACTTGTCTAAAACAGGACACGGGACAATTACACTAAAATAACTAAGGCGTGGGAGTTACAGAAAGCAGAAGTGGTATTTTGTGCCAGTGTTCTGCGTGCCCTGCGGGAAATTCCTGACATTAATTACAGTTCATCAGTACATCATTATATCAAGTGTGCCATTTGATCCTAACATTAAAGGCATTAACATTAAAACGTCTCAGCTTGGACGAACTCTGTTCAGAAGCTTTTGAATTAGAGGAACGTGAACTTTACTCGGCAGGACAGAAGCTGGCTGGATAATGGGAACTGAAACACTGTGAAGCCTGATCAGCTGAAATTCAGGATGTCTTGGACTCCACTTGCATTTCAACAGTTCTCTTTTATGGGCTCCCCATCTTAATGGAAGTGTATTATGAAATCACTGGGGTGGGGTGGCTATAACTGTTTTACATTTACATTTACACCATCTCTATTTTGTTACTTTAAAAATAAATAAAGAGACTAAATAAAGTGCATGCTAGGAATATGCTGTTCCACTTCCACTGGCTGAATCCATGTCTTAATCTAATAACTTCTGAGATAGCTCTAAAGGCAGGAATGAGAAATCTTAGCCATGAGAAATATATCCATTTACTCATAGGTCTTCTTCAGTTATCTATAATATCTAGGATGCCATGATACAAATGGATGCTGTTTTGAATAATATTAATCAACATTACTCTAGTCTTTCTGCTGGGTTATGGTGTGTATCAGATAGAAGCTTTGTATCATGGTTACCACAGGCTCATGACCGGACTTGCTGTAAAAGCACACTCAACATTTGTGTGGTGAATCGCAGCCCCCGCTGACGGAACAAACCTAGGGAGGGTGAGGAAATACAGGCCTGAAGGGAACAGGCGTAGACAATGTGTGTGTGTGTGTGTGTGTATGAACATGCAGCTCTTGAATGCTAGCCCTCGTGAACAACTCCGTCTGCCAAATTGGAAATGAGTGATTCACGCTCTCAGCCAATCACGGGCTGTTTCTGAAGACAGGGTTAGGCATGCACCAAGCTGGTTTCATGACATACAGTAATGATGTTGTTGCGCACACACTTAAGCATTAACACGGGAGTGTGTTGTGTCATGCTCATTTAAATGTTACCAGAAATGAATCATAAGGAAATCAAGAAGTTTATCCCTGTTGAATGTGAGTAAATGCTCTGTATGAGCTCTGAGGCAGCCAGGTTCACACATTATGTAGGAATGAAGACAAAACTTTGAACATATTTCATACATAAAATGTTATTTGGTGCATTTTTGTGGAAATTGAAGTTATTACCACATTGTCATAAATGATTCCAGGGCATGATTTCTAGTGGGGACACATGCCGTTGTCACTGAGAGACTAATTTCACAGAGAGTAACTAACAGAGAGCTACATCACGTGGTGCATCCACAACCAACTGAAGCTCAGTAGCAACAGATCCTTGAGCATGTGGTGGACTACGTTGCTTCAGACATGGAAGCATTGCTGCACAGAAGCTTCACATTCAACAACATGAATGCTTCACACACGTCTTTAACCCAGCTGCAGAGGATCTCCACAGCCAGCAGTGTTGAGGTGGATATACTGAGAGGTGTTACCACTCCATTAACCGACCAAAGCTCAAATACAGTTCTACTCCTCTACTCCTCCTCCTTCTTTCTGTTCCTGAATAATGGTTGTGAAAGTGTTTTTGCAGAACATTATGATGTCACACTGAATTTGACCTTTGACCTTTTGGACCCAGAATGTCATGAATTCATTATTTTATCCTGTCTGACATCTGTGTGACGGTTTGTCATGAGAAGCACATGAACTTCACATGAACAGGTCACAGATACCTGGACGTTTGACCCAACGCCACCAAACTCTCACACTTCAGCTGAAAGGACATTTGGACGAACATTCAATACCTTACTTGGCTGTTGGGTTCGATATGTCTCCTAACAAGCAGCTGTCAGGAGTAAGAACTTGAAGAAAGCTGCTGGAATCGTGGCCGCTACTTGTGACAAGTTCCATGTTGTCTTCAGTGCTAATGCTGTTGGCTAGAGTCAGTGATTTTATTGGACACGCCATCGATGTGATGTGTGTGAGACGGAAAATGCAGCGTGAAAAATGCTGAATCATTGATAACGAAACGAGAGTTTCATGAAAAACAGATCCACTCTTGCTTCATCTGCAGGTAAAGTAATCTGTCTGTGTTCACAGGTGAATATGTTGCTCAGCCAGTCAGGCAGGTAGGGTAAACGCTTTGTTAAGACCAGTCACAAGTCATAGCTCACGGCTTTTTCTTTGCAGCCCTCCTGCAAACGCTGACTCCTACATTGAAACTCTTTTGTCAAAATTTGGGAAAACCCTGATAAACAAGGTTCAGGCACTAATACATATCCACTCAAATCATAAAAACAAACATTCAATGTCAGTTATGTAACATTGTTTTGTACAACAGCAATGTGTCATAGGTAATGGAAAGCTGCAGGGGTCAGCTTCTCTTCCATGTCTGTCCTTCCTAGAAAGCAGATGGACAGTGGACATGTGTGTGGTATTTTCCATGCACATGTCAATCAAACACACTGAGTGTTCCCTTCGCCACCTGCTCGACATCACTGCACACTCCCCTTCAGCTGCCTCCCACTGTTGTTGATTATACACCAACTAATATGGACATATGGAAGGAGATCACATTTAGCTGGACATTCATTATTACGAAGGTATGTTTGTTCTACATGGCAAAAGTACTCATGAGCTACAACTGAAAGCGCCACAAAGTGTGATCCTCCCAACCCCCTGACACAGGACAGCACACAACATAACAAGGTCAAGATCCTTCACCGGCCTCCCACACTGTGTTAAGACACCCAACAAGGCCGGGAAGTAACATTAAACTGCATAAAAATGTGCGTATGGCTGCAGTATGCGGCATTTTAGCTACGCAGCAGATTATATTTTGTTAAGCCATGGGAAGCCACGTAACCAGGGGAGAGGAGGGAGGACGATGGAGAAACATGCGAATATGAACTCCACAGAAGGAGAGAATGAGTCGAGCGTAACAGGTGGGTGGCTGAATTATCATCAATATCCAGAGTTTGCTTTCTACAAAACACTAATTCTTTATTGGTTACTGCGCCTACTGTACAGTAGGTATTGATTAAACAAACAGCATACTGACATTTTACTATTCTTATAACCTGACCATATAAGGAGCTGGCATGTGGGCTTCATGTTATGCTGATTTAAATTTGTATTTTATCCTGGGATTCATCAGGACTGTGCTCGGTAAACAGAGGTCTCTGAGGAGCATTAATATCCAGAATGACATTTCTCCTGGCCTCATCGCAGCACTCCAGCATAAAGCAGTGAAGAAACACGGTCAGAGCAAAAGCCCCTGTCGCAGAGTGACTCAGAGATAAGCACTTCCCTTATCTGTTGCTCTCAGCAGTTCCCAGACGTCAGCAGCACAGAGCGGAGAACAAACTTTGAAAGAGGGGAAAACGAGCGCAGGGCTGTGGCTGCATGCCTCACAAGGCCAACAATGGCTGCATTCAGTCAGCAGCTATTCCACAGACTCCAAATGATTCTATCTGAACTGCTCCTGTGTCTTGGCAACATGCTGTACTCTCTTTCTCTGGCATTCGGGAATTTGGTTTCCCCCACAATGAAAGCGTCTGAGGACAAGACACTTCCTAAATATACAGCAATCCTCAGGACTGACAGTAGATTACAACACAGCAGGTCAAACACTGGTTGAGGATACAACATAATAATATTCCCCACAGTGAGGACACTCTACATGCTGCTCTTCCTGTAGTGAGGGCTCCACCAGATCTTTGATGAGGTGACAAAAGATCTGAAACCAGCTTCACAAAGGTAAAAGCAGACACGCTGGATGTTTTAAACATTTCTTTAATAAAAAAGTCAACCCATAGGGTTTCATACAAAAATACTTTCTATGCATTGCAAACATACATCCTCACAAATCAGTCTTAACAGCGATTTTCTTTGTGCCCTGAAAGAACAAAGTAAGTGAATGACCACTGTCGTGACCTCACCGTGAAATGTTGTCTAGGACAACAGCAGATGACGGGTAACAGATATATAAGGTGCGTTCAAAGGCATTGTTTACATTGTATGGATCGTGTTTGGCACTTGTGTGTCAAGGAATTACAGCCGATCACTGGTGTTTGGAAATCAAACGTGAGGTTGAAGATTAATGCTTTACCTTTAAGAAAGCACTCTTCACATCACGACACTGTACAAATGAAACGGGAAGAGAAACTCTCGTGGGCAGTGGTAAGGCAAAATGCATCAATCAAAAAGTGCAATGTAAAGAAATAAACCACATTTTTCCAAACACTGACACAAAAGAAAACAATATGTATGCTTGAATGATGTTCTATCAGCGTAGAGGAAGCGCATTCTACATGCTAAAATTCTCAACTGCAACCAATCCTGATAAATCACAGCAACACAAACTGACTAAATAACAACAGGATGGATCCTCTTGTGAAATCCCTTATTAATACAGGGTTTGACTGGAATGACAAAGCATCATGAGAAAAAGACAAACTCCCACACAGCAAAGATGTCACAACAGGCTGGGGTGGACTCGACATGTTTGGCCCCAAATCCGAATTCTAAAGTGGCCGTGAATGAACAGTGAGACCCTGACAATTCTGAGAGTCTGGAAGGGACAGCTTGTTCATATATGTGACACAGCACAGGATCTGTGGTTCGACCACCAGGTCCACGGCCTGGAGAGCACGAGGAGGAAGACTTAGGATCAGCATAGGTGATGAAGCGCAGTGACACAACAGGCAAGCTTCTTTTCTGTTCATCTCCACAGTCCTGGCTTCTCAATCCAGCGCATCTCCTCTGGAGTGTCGAGCAGCTGCTCATTTGTAAGCGCTTTAGATGAATGGTCCCTGAGAGCTGGAGCACAATTTTTGGGTCCGTCCTAGTCTTCAGCAGACTGGCAGCATGCGAGCACTGCAGTTGTACTCCTCCTCGGTCTGGAAAACAGTAGAGTATGTTACAAATCCTGTCTGCAAAGGTAATTTCTAATTAGTTTACATGATAGTGCTGGGCTAAACAATCAGGTCAGACATCTACCTCAGTGTATACCGGAGGTGGTGGGAACTGGAAGGCCGGTACATTCATGAAAATAGGGCTGTCGTCGCCGTCAAAGTCGTCCAGCAGCGGTGTGAGCGGCTGGTCCAAGCGGCAGTCGCGGGTCACGTCACAGTAGCTGGGGGGCTCAGAGGGCATCCTGAGGGACACCCAGCTCTGGGAGGCGTTGCTCACTGAACCCTCCTGGCTGCTCATGCTGTTGGTGCGGCTGCCCAGACCAGCAGTCCCAATAACCAGAGGAAGCTCCAGGATCAGTTTATCACTTCCAGGAATGTGGACGTAAATCTGGCGAAAGGATCATACACCCGCACATTAGCACTGATTTTAAACTTCACACAGCTCAAATCTTTTGCTTGCATGGCTACGGAGCTGAAAGCTTACCATCAAAGCGTACTCCACACGGATGATGTCACAGCCCAGCATGGACGGTTTTATCTTGGGCACCCTGATGGTCTTTCCCTGCCAGGCATCACACATGCCAGAGATGATGTGGTTTCCTCGGACGGACGACAGCTTCTGGCGGAAGACCTTGGTGCGGCCGTTTGCCTGGTAGATGTGCTTGGCGATGATGGCAGCCTTGGGCACCACAATGCGGGAGCAGGTGTTCTCGAACTTTGCATTAATGCAGATGTCCTCGCCTTCGCAGAAGCCCCTGCGGTCAATCTTGACATTCAGTGACACCTGGCCATCAGGGATGAACATGCAGGTGACTTTCTTCTCCTTCATTCCACCTGTAGGAGACTGAAGAGACACAGCAAAGTAAAAATCAACTCTTCATATCAAACCCGAGTCATCAAAGCTGAAAAGCTGATATATTCCCATATGAACACTCCTCTTATTGTTAATAAATGTTAATGAACTCACCAGTAGGTCTGGGGTGTTGACATCCAGAGGTTCCTCCACCTCAAACTGTTTCTTGGTCTCCAGGGGAGTCTGCTGTGGCCTTTCCATTATGGCCTTGACAAAGTAGTGGACATACCCGAACTTCCCCTTATATGATGACACCAGCTGCCTGTAAGGACACGTGAGGAACATTAAAACCAAAACTAATCTGTGCAATACAAGTCAATATAGAGACAATCTGAAGAAATGATCTAGGGTTAATGAACTAATGAAAGCTTACCCTTGCTGCGGGAGCTCAAATCCAAAGTTGTAGGAATATTTGTTGCCAGGCCTCAGGACGACTGATCCATCATTGTCTGGAGAGAGAAAATATGATCTGTCAATTCCTGGCCTAATCATTTATAAATTATGCTTAATTCATACATATTGACAACCAAAATGCCTGGACTAGGCTTTTCTGGTGTTTGTTGTGCGGCTGGATGGTAGTAGCAGCTGTTTGAATCAACATGAGAAACACCAGTGGAATAATTATCCATTCAACTCAAACTGCCTCTCTCTGGCCTGCTCTAACAGGGGAGATCAGAATAGTTTCATTTACTGCTGCACTGCAGCCGATCGTGCCTCAAAGTCAGTGAAATGATTCAATCAAAAGCAGGGAACAGGCGGAGACCATCTTTCATTAGCAAGTCACTGAAGCTGCACTGACAGAAGACTTACACCTTGCTAATTTGTTGCAAAGAGAAGCTGACTGCGGTGATGTGTGCCTACAGCAGCTGATATTCAGATGCAGTAAACGTCCGTACCTGTAGGCTGGCCGTCCAGCCGCAGCACCGCTTCATGTCGCAGGTACTCGGCCTCCTGTCGGCACCGCTGCTTGCCTTTAGCGTACTCCACCTTGGCACAGCCCAGACCCAGAACCTTCATTGCGGACACACGCGTCACATCGTTCACTTCCACTTCAATCCGCCCAGACACAATATCCCCCCCGCAGTAAAAACTCTTCGTGGGGTCCGAGAAGATGATTTGGAAGGTCTTCACTCTTTTCGTCATAGCCACCATGTTTGCCAGATATCCGAAGCGAGATACAAACCCAACTGTGATGTGTTTAAACTCGAAACCTCTCGAGCAAGCTGCTTAAGAGCGCTTGTCTGCTTGAGGAAGCACCAGCTCCCACTTCTTACTGCTGTAAACAAAGGGAGCAGCACAGATCTTATAAGACGGGGCATGGGCAGCCAGAATGTACAGCATGGCTCAGCGCGTGCACATTGCTCTCATTGGTGGAATACTTTTGTTTGTGTCAGCTCTAGCCAATCGGCGCCCGAAGCCGACGCGTGGACACCGCATGGCTGGGAGAATGTCGAGCGTGCTCAGCAGATGTGTGCGCAGGAAGTTGAAGGCGGACACATGAGCTGTACATTTGTAGTAAACACTCGGAAATCAGGGAAAGAGTAGTCTCGACATGAGTAAAGAACTGGATATGACTAACCAGGGAATGAACTGTGTCAGTGTATCGCACGGTGAAACCGACAGTTACAGCGCATCATTTACCGGGATTGGGTAAAAATAGATAGATAGACAAAAAATATGTATATTTATGAGCATATACAAGAAACAAACGTAACACTTTGATACATTACATTTAATTTTAGATATTCTATGACATATATAGTGAACATGAATATATATATATATATAGAAAGAGAGAGAGAGAATAAATATGTATTTAGGTATTTTATGAGTTTATTTGGGATATAACAAACGAAAAAATTGTAGGGACAGAGAAAGAAAGAGAGAAGGGACTGTGAATGTATAATGTGAACTCTTATATTACATCCACATATCTGACTTAATCTTAATCTTAATTTGTAGGTCACAGGGTATCCCAGAACATTTTATGTTGTGATTCTGAATGCTGTTTTTTATTATTTCGTTTTTATGCTGTGAGATGACTGGGGGGTTAGACATCTAAATGTTTTATTAACATATAACTTCAAGACTCTGCCTCATTAAAGAGCTCCAAACCAGGGAGGGATCATCAACATTATTTTTTACTGTGTTCCTTTGCAGAGCCCCTGGTCATACTTTTCATTATAAATGTATCACTTTTCAAATGTGCGAGAAATTCTTAGAAAATGTACATGAACTTCACAATATCTTATTAACTGGACTGTCCCACTTTTGCTTTAATGACAGTTTGAACTTGAGCTAAAATGGACTCCACTCAAGCACAGTTTGACAGTCTTCCAGCAGGCCTGAATCAGTTGCTCCTGTCCTGTCCTTCCATAGAGGGGCACAGGTTCTGCCTGGAAAGAGCTGGAGAGAGGCTACAATGAGCAGAGAGGATGTGCCGTCCATTACATCAGTCTTTAGGTAGCTCTTGAGGAGAGTGAGAGACAGAGGGGCTAAACATCATTTGATCATCATTTGAAGCTCCTTAGAGGGGTTTTAGCAGTTTGCCTTAGGCAGCAAAGAGCCCCTGACATCAGGTGAAAGCTCTGTTATGGGTGAGTCTGCGTGTCAGCTGCCATTTTGTGCAACAATCTAATCTCTGACATCACCAGTAAACACAGAAGTAACCCAGAGGACATGGTGGCAGTGAACAGTAGATATCCACTTGCTCAAGTCACTACCCAATCAGCAGTTTAGGAACAATTGTTATATTTTGACAAAAACAAACAGGAAGTTAGCGAGTGATGTCACAGGGATGAATATTCCTTAAAAGCAGATAATCTGAGCACAGTAGTCCTTTAAAGTGGAACTGTCTCTGGATGATGCAGTGTCCCAAAGTGGGTGAGAGTTCACAGGAGGCAACAATTCGATCTCACACAGTGATGGTGCTGTCCTGCTCCTCTAAAGCATCACTAGCCCTGTGCTACTAATGTGACATCACAACACAGCTAGTAGTGATATAAACCAGTGTCCATTAACTTGATCATGGATGAGTGAGCCAGAAGAAGAAAACTGCTGCTAGCTAGAGCTAAAACTGGATTAGCAGATGCTGGTAAGTATATGCTGCAGGAAGAGTTATGCAGCAAGTGCAGCTTGACACAGCCTGAGCGACACTGCCAAGTCTGCAGCCAAAAGAGCACACATTTCGAACGTGCTAAGCCTGAAGAAGAAAGCCTGGGTCATCCATGAGACTTGATAACCACCGCCATGATACACCATGTCGCTGACTGGGGTTTTAGGTTTTGCAAAGCCAGCACAAACAAAAAAGCCTGGTCGTGCTTTTTATAGTAGAGACCAGTCTCTCTCTGTGTGTCTCAGGTCACAATTCACCTGTTATCTGTTGAGTACAGACAAAAGTCTTTGGTCCAGGGGACATGAACATCAGTCTGTATCTGACTGGCTGAACACACCCATAACAGAATTAAAATATGTTTAGAACAATCAATGTGGGTTTTGACTCCATCACCGTGCTGTAATGATTCAAACTGTGTACTTTACTGTCGACTTTGACAGCTGTTTCCTGTAATGCAGGTCAAATGGCACAGTTTATTTCTGTCAGACTGGCATAGCCCTCTGTTGCTGATGGGAGCTTTAAATAGATGCTGTTTTGGATCTGAGGAGATCGAATTGTTGCCTCCTGTGAACTCTCACCCACTTTGGGACACTGCATCATCCAGAGACAGTTCCACTTTAAAGGACTACTCTGCTCAGATTATCTGCTTTTAAGGAATATTCATCCCTGTGACATCACTCACTAACTTCCTGTTTGTTTTTGTCAAAATATAACAATAAAACAGTAAACAGCATGGATGCACATCACATTGCACATGACATAGGGCTCAAGAGCACATTGCTTGATACTTGGAACTGCAGGGAGTTCTTCTAAAAACAGATGTGATCCTGACATTGTGCACTAAAGATCTGTCTGATGCTGGCTATCTTTAGCAAAATAAGTCCTCATCCCTAACCGTGCATTCAGACACTTGCATTTTAATACCCGCTAAACACAATATTAAGCATGCATTTACTGCTCTTGAAGCTCAGTACTCTGCGGTCAATGCTGATCAGTGCTGGTACCAGCATCTGCAATGAGCTGGTGGTCCGATGCTGTAACAAACTGATTTACCAAGTTCATGGGTGAAGGTGCCCTTCTTCATCAGCCTCCTGGATGTCGGGAATCTGCACAACCTTATTGAAATTTACACCTAAACCATGTGACGACTTTGCTGTTACACTGCCCTTCAAATCTACATTATCTGTTACTTTCCACTTTATTTGATTTGCCCTTTGATCCTGCAGGTGTGAGTCACTTTATCCGTCTTTCAGTGGCACAGGCCATTCCCTGGACAGTCCACTGAATCATTAACACACTTCATTGCAGTCGGGTGTGTGTTTTCAGCCTGACACCTGCCATCTGTCTCCATACTGCTGCTATGGGCTTGTGTGGCATCGCTTTCTTCTTTGTCTTCCATTGACACAGACATGTTTAGGGTTTCCTGTTTGACATAACTAGCACAGATCATTTCCCTGGGTATTTCCGCTAGGAGCCGTGCAACTCGCGGTAAAAGCAGGCGAGCCTCGCGTGACGCTCGCGCCACCTGCCTGGTGAACTATTAAATGCCTGCGATTAGCGGGTAGTGCGATGCGTGGAGCTGTAAAGTCGCACCGTTTCCCACGACACAATCCTACAAATACGGGTCGCATACAGCAGGAGTTCTATGTGTGCTGAGCTGGAGAAGGCCGCAGACCAGGCCGAGCATTATGGCCATATATTTAGATTTTATGAAGTATTTGTGTCATAAAGGAGGGACCTCAGAGGGGTTAAAGTCCCCTGAGGTGAGCAACAGCAAGTTGTCAGTTATGACACCACACCCCATTTTCATTTTCAATGCATCAAATAATTAAAACCACACTTTGCAGAAAAATTCAGAAATCCATTTACTGGTGAAATGCGTCTGTTCTTCCAGTCAATAATTAGAAACAATGACTGTTCAGCTGTAGTATATTTCACTTAATACCTGCCCCATCAGGCAGTGTAAACATTTGGAATGACAGGCAGGTCCTGGTCCTCCCAGTATTTCTCTTCAGGCAGGAAACATGCTGCTCCAGTTGTAAACTTGGCTCTGTGGTGTCCCATCACATCCCCAGGGCCTTTAGGCAGATGTGCATAAAATGTGCTTAATGTTTTAAATCAGCATTCAGGTCTCTAATAACTGAGCAGTTCCAAAATCGCAAAATGAGGCCACAGCCTTTCCAGCAAAATACTCATGACGATTCTAAGGAATAAGTCAACCTGCTGGTCCTCATCTACAGAACTCACAGTCATTGTTATTACTGACACTGCCCTGATCTGTCTGAATATGTCATTTTTGAGATGATGGGCAGTGAACTCCAGTAGCGTCACTCAAATCTCTGCAGTATTTGGATGAGGAAGTGGAAAGAGGAGTGCCGTTTTACAGCACAGGCGGGCAGATGACGATACTGACCTGCAATAAGTCTCCCTATGACAGTAGCCGCACCCTGGGGCGAAAACCTGCTTCTAAATGAAAACCATACAACCAGCCTGAAACCCAACAGGGACTCCAGCATCATGTTCCAGCTGCAACTCAGTTTGGTGCCATCCCCATGCAGCTTCATACCCCACTGGGAACTTTGCAGAAGCAGACTGGTGAGCAATCACCTCTCTTGATTCAAGTTCAATGCTTTCATTAATTCAGTAGTAGTTTAATTGTGAAAGCTGAGCAGATACTTTATGTCCGACTCACCTGCTCTGAGCATACAGACGGTGGAACAGAGCATTAAGCCACACTTCAGTCAGACCATGTGGAATCAAACTGTAGGCCAACACATCTTTACAATATGAGACATGATTTTTAAATTCTGATTTGTTCAGATATTAGAAGAAACAGGTGGGTGGAGTCAGAGTTACTAAAAATTTATTCGTCATCTCGCACAAGGACAAAGCACAGTCACAGTCAGCAGTGATCACACAAAGCCACATTTAACAAACCGATCTTCAGTCTGTTGCTTTGGATTCAAAGTGCTGACGGCTGTGACCCAGCCTGGTCGATGATGGCTGCATCAATCTGCTGCACCTGAAATAAGCAAGCAAAAGATTCAGCCGTTACACTCCAGTGTAATTATATCCACTTCAGGGTACGCCAATTCCCATTTGACAATTATACAGATCGTCACATACGAGGTATTACCAGAAAGTTCTCAGACAGTTTATACTGTTAAAGCAGAATGCGGTGAAGTTACAGTAACGAGCACAAGCAGGGTCTATGGCTTTCACCCAGGGATCAAAGAGCAGTCCAAGCAGTGGAAAAACCCACAGAGTCAGGGAGGGAAGTTGGTGAGAAGGGCATGCTGGTTGTTTTCTTGCCAGCATTTGCAGGGCTGTGTGCTGTGTTAGTTTGTTCCAAGGTCAGACTGTCAGGTGCCATTGCACCAGTTCTCAAAAGGTGCACAAACAACCTAAACTGTGCACTGTTCTGGTTCTCCATGGTACACCGCTTAAAACAGTCTTTTTGGCAGCTACAGCCTAATCATTGTTCCCCATCTGCCCCACTCACATCTACTTCCTCCTCTTCTCCACATCTAAATGCAGACTGCACTGTAGCCACTCTGAGTGGAGGTTCATAGGACATACAGTGCACATTGCAGATGGTGCTTCATGAGGGTTATGCAACACTGGGAGCAGTGCTTCGCTGCACAAGCTGATGACTTTAAAAGGGATGGTAGGCAGATTTACAGCAGTTACAGTTGCTGCTTATTTTAGGGACTGTCAGAACCTTTTGGTGCCACCGTGTGTGACATTTACGGACTGCATTGTAAAAACCTGGCGGAACAGGAAGTGCAGGTGATGTTCCCAGCAGGTCTTCTGAGCAGGCTGCTGCAGAAGCCTACGGGGATGAGTTTTGTTTTCTGGTCAACTCCACAGCAAGTCAGGAACAGAGAATCCTGAAAGCCTTGGTATATGACCAACCCTGAACAGTGAAGGTAAAAAGACATTACTAACTGTGAAAGGCTGCCGATGCTCAGGAAGAGTCTCAAGGATGGCCTCGGGATCCTGAAACAAATTGAATTACTTTCATTTAATCATTCAAACAACCTCGTTCCATATTAGGTCTCTCCAAAAGCTCAGATGTAGTGTTCAATCACTTTGAATAGGGCCAAATCATGACAGAAGCTATCTTAGCCACTCTACACTGTGAGCATGTTCTGCAGCAATATCCCACAAGGCCCATGGCAGTGAACACGTGGGTAAAGCGAAAACCACAGATTTACTGTCTGAGGCATTTCCAACGACAGAGCCTTACCGTTAAAAAGCCCGTCGGGATAGACCTCAGTTACACTCCTCAGCTCTGACAGCTTTCAGCTCACTCACCGTTTACTGCTGACTTCCTGCTGGAGCCTGAGATGAGGAGGCCTTCATATGCTGCGGCATGAACCTGGAGGTAGAATCAGGATTTGAGCATGACGTGTTGTCCATGAACACATGCAGATTATTAGTAAATTATATTCAGTCAACGTGCCGTGTTTGAGCCGTGAGTACAGAACTGCTGTGTACTCTCAGATGTCTGATAACAGACATATGTGAATGAGAACTGTGTGACCCACAGAGAGCAGGAGCAACCTGCTGAATATGTATGCCAGCCATAGGTGGCAGCTAACACCCGCTGAACACACCAACATGGACAAGACATTCTGACACACAAGACGCTTTTAAAGCTGAGACAGATTCAAAGAGTTCACGAGTGTTCCAACAAAAATACCAGGACTCCAAACACAGGCTGCATGGAGACCAACGATGCCAGGTGTTGAGTTTGTCTAGCACTGACTTTTGAACAAACCAGCCGAGGAAGCAGCTGGCTGCAGATACCACACAGTGCATCGTCGAACAACACTGGGAGCGCAGGGAGACAAACCAACTCACCATTGCTCAGGAGGTCGGGAGTCTTGGGGTTCTGCCATCAGAGGGATCTAAAAACAAAAAGTATAAAAAAAACAAAACTGTAAAACCTGAATCCTACTGAGATTTTAAACCAAACCCAACACAAACGAGCTGGGCTCCACTGTCTTCTGGCTATTAAACATTGTGTTCACGCATGTCTCAGTGCCTCCTTCACCACCAGAGGGTGCAATATAACCATTAGTGATGGGTCCAGCAACACTGATGCGTCGGTGCATGTGTTGAGCTTATAGAGCGAAACCCCGTGTTGGTGCGCGTATCGCTTTAAGAAAGAGTCACGTGACCGATACAGATGCTGTTTTGTCTGTCACTGAGGCGCCAAACTGTGTTTATAAGGAAGCACATCTGTCAGCGGGATGCGTCTCTGTCAAAAAGAAAATCGTTGCACTTTTGAATCTGAACTTTTCCTTCAAGCCTTGCTATGGAGCAAGAAAGAAAAAGGTGTCCGCCGTGTGGGACCATTTTGATCTTATATCAGCAAATATTAGTTTGTTTTTATTTCATCCTGTTCCTCTCAGTTTCCACTTGATCTATCAGGATCAAATCCATTTCAAAGTGACTTCAATTACTCACTTTATTTTCTGCAGGTTAAATGTCGCATTTGTTCGACAGATGAAAGCAAAAACACTGGAGAAACTTGTTTTTTTGGATAAAAATTTGTAAAAAAAAAACAAAACCCAAACAAACAAAAAAAACCCTCTCCCTGCCTCACGTTCCATTCACTTTCATTTCAAAGATATTTTACACTTATTAACATAAAATAAATACAATATACAACATAAAATACAATAACAAATATTACTGTGTGTGAGATATATGTATGTATGTATGTATGTCTGTGTATGTGTGTGTGAGTGAATCATTGTGTCAGTGGAGTCTCTCAACTAGGTTGCCTGCAATAATGTTTACGATCCAGCAGGTGTCCGTATTGAGTAACACAGTGACACAGTATCGATACAGTTTGGGCAATGTGCCGCAACGCTTCACGAGGCCTCATCTACCCATCACTAAGAACCATTTTAGGACAAACTATCTTGGTATGAAGGAAGAACAAGTTTGGAGAGAAGTGGGTGAACTGAAGTGTCGTGTGGGTCCAATTTAAGCTGAGGGGAGAAAAACTACTACTACAACAACAAAGAACAATGCTCCGAGGCAGAATTTGAAATCATCTACTGAACTAACATGTATTCCATCCCGAGGCTCCACCCCAGAGAACAGGCAGAAGGATGAATCATGTTGACTGAAACCTTGGGTGTTCCATTCCTTAGGCTGTAACTTATCATGCACCACCTACCGAAATATTGTTGCAGGCCAAGTACACCTCTGGTCCGTCATCTGCTTATGTGGGTCTGGATTGTGAGGGCAGCAGTCATGGGGGAAGTCCAGTCGATCCTTTCACCAGCCGCTTCCACCACCTCGCCTGCAGCACAGGACATGAGTGAGTGTGAGACGCAGATATAAGTCTCAACCAGCTGAAACTTCAGATTCTAGCCTGAGTGTTTTCATGTAAAGCCTGCTTCATCTCAACCAGTCAGGGTTTCTGTGGCTGACAGACGTCTTAATTACCATTACCCATAGTTCAACGCCAACCTCTACATGGTGACAGGATTGACAGCTATGTATACAGTCACTGTAATGCTCACATGTTCTGCAGCAATATCCCACAAGGCCCATGGCAGTGAACGTGTGGGTAAAGCGAAACCGCAGATTTACTGTCTGAGGCATTTCCAACGACAGAGCCTTACCGTTAAAAAGCCCGTCGGGATAGACCTCAGTTACACTCCTCAGCTCTGACAGCTTTCAGCTCACTCACCGTTTACTGCTGACTTCCTGCTGGAGCCTGAGATGAGGAGGCCTTCATATGCTGCGGCAGGAACCTGGAGAACATTGGACAGGAGAGGGTGAGAAACCTCTAGGGAGGAACAGGAGCACACGCTTACTGGTGCAGAGACACTTTCAGTGATGGTTGAAAGTGATGCTATGTGTGTTTCAACAAAAATACCAGGACTCCAAACACAGGCTGCATGGAGACCAACGATGCCAGATGTTGAGTTTGTCTAGCACTGACTTTTGAACAAACCAGCCGAGGAAGCAGCTGGCTGCAGATACCACACAGTGCCATTATTAAGTCTGGTACGTTGCACTGATCAAAGTTGATTCTGGGGGGCTTGTACAAGACGTTAAAGTGACTGTCATTCTAAAAAGGTGTTACCGAAGGAGAACGCAATACCACCGTCATCCTCTGTACTTACTTTGTGCCATTGCACCAGTGCTGAGAGCCAGAACAACAAGGGGACCTGCAGTCAGCAGAGTGAAGGTGAGATTGCCTTTCCACTAACACCAGCACGTTCAGTTGTGAATGCCACATGCAGTTCAGAGAGGCAGCTGTCACTCACGCTTCAGAGCAGTTGAACATATTTAGCCAATCATCATAACAATTAGTCAACAGCAGATGTATAATGGAAATACAACTCACCGAGCTCCTGCAGCACCTGCCACAGACAGAGGACAAGGTTAATGTCACAGCATTTAAAAACATTTACAACTTGATGACTTGAGCAGCTGTTGGTTCTCATCAGTAACACTGCAGCGGTGTCAGCAGCAGTGGGTTGCAAGAGAATTCATTGCTCTGTGCACTGCATGAGCTTCATGGCCCACCGGACAGGACCAGAGTTCACACTGTGCCAACAAACAAACAGCATGCTGGAGCCCTTTCCATTCTGCTTCTTTGACTGACTGAACGTATTACGATGAACACAAATACCAACCTCTTCTCCCAGAGGGGCAACACAAGCAGCAGGACAGCGTCTCAGCGTCATATTCAGCAGTGTGGTCATGTCCTGCAAAAGAAGTTGGTCTTCATGTTGAAAAGTTTCATTTTAAGCCCCTAAAGTGCCTTCAAACTGTAGTTAGAGACGCTTGGCTGAAATTATGGGGTATAAATAATCTTAATCATGGAGTATCTGTCAGCACTGATCAAAACTGAACACTGATCTGTTCTGACAGCCCAGACAGCTTCATGCTGCAGCCTCCTTACAGACATTTCACTGGATTGTACCAGAAGACGACCAGTAGGGTGAGCTGATCAGTAACAATAGTTTGGACAAGCTGCTGCTCACCTATCAAGGACTGAAAGCTCCAGTTAACAGCTTTATATTTCCTACACTGGCGAATGTGTCAGGCCTCATTGTCACCGTTCAGCCACCAACAGTGCAGAGGTGAAAGCAAAACCTGCTATTCTATAGCCACTGCTGTCCTGGGATCAGCCCACTGCACAGGACAAACCCCTAGACTGGACTGCACTATGGCAATGAGGAGATGGATCGAGTGATTTAACGCTTCATGCTCCAACAGAAGTGTGTGTGTCATGTAAGATTCCACACGGATGCACGCCGTAAAATGAGTGAAATGTGAACAGTAGGCGCTGCCATCGCAGCTCACTGACTATAGCTTGATTTAAAATGTACTAATCGAGACAGAAACCTCACATGTTGAATTAACTACAGTGGAGACGGGAACAGATCACAGCTTAGTGTTTCCCTTTACCTTCTTTTAAACCTTACCTAACTTTAGTCCCAACCACAGCCAGCCGGCCTTCTTATCCCGCTCTGCTAACACCATTGAATAAACTCAAAGTCAACTGCTGCTGTTGACTTGGCTCATTATCAGCTGACACACGGGTTTCAACGTAAATAGCACTACTACAGAGGCAGCAGCACCCACAATGCTGCGATTAAATGTTTAAAGGCGCCGTGAGCCACGTTAGCACCAACGCTAGCTGGAAGCTAGCTTACCATGCTCTTACATGACAACGTGGTCCCGAATGTGGCAACGTCACGCTTTATGTGTGAAATACAGTCACTACTTAGCGATCACTTTACCACACATGGGAGCACAAGTGGTGTGCGTACGCCTCTGCGTCCTCTCTGCTGAGACTATGGCAAATAAAGTCATTATTTGTATTCACCTACTATGCGTCTTCTGGGCAAGGAACCGAGCGCGACAGACAGCCGTAGTCAGAGGGATGTGCGCCCTGCCGCAAAACCTTTTATAGGAAGCGTTACGTCAGTTGAACCCGCTTTCCGACAGCGGAAACCTCTACAGCAGAAAGTTGGGAGCGGAGCAAAAGACAGAATCTGACATGACCATCACTTCCATGTCTGCATCTAGCCACAATTTCCCTTCACACACGTTTATACACTGTCATAAAACATACATATACAATATGTACTTTATTTGTATAGCATACCTTTATATCTCTATATAGGTATAGAACCTGTATATCTATTCATATATCTATATACATTAGATTAGATAATGCTTTATTTATCCCACAGTGGGGAAATATATGCAAACACACACGGGTGTCTGTGCAAGACACCCACTTAGTGGATTGGTGGTTAGATCACCGCCTCCTGTGGGGTACATGCCTGAATGTCCTTAGGAGACACTGTGCCCCAATTACCCGATGGCTGCCCCACTGTATGATAGTGAAGGCCCAGCCTTCTTCTCGTGCAGCTGCCGTTAGTATGGGAACGTGTGAATGGTGACATAGTGTAAATCACCTCTAGTGGTCAGAAGACTGCAAAAGCGCTCTATATGTACACATATGTCTATACTTTATACAGCCCATTTGCAGCCATTATGCATCATAGACATATACAACTGATGACAGTGACAGGTGACAGACATTGTTTAGGAATCAGTTAAGAAATGTGATTTCCGCCCTTAGTTGCAGCCACGATGTAGCTTACCTTTTTAGCATTGCTCTTGCTAATTTAAACATTCATGAGTTGCACAATCTCTCAGATTTAGTCTGCGGTCGTCATTTCACTCAAGGGCATTTGAAATTCATACAAGCGACACAAGTGAAATGGCCATCTCCATTTTAATTAAAAGTTATCTGACTTGCTTTGGGTAACGTCATACAAATGCTCTCAAGTACAAGTTAAGAATGCCAGCGCTCCACTGCAGAGTGCTGACAGGTGGAAGATGCAGAGGAGCAAAAAAAAATTAAAATCTTTCCATACATTCTTTTTTTTTTTTTTTTTTTTAAAAACAATGAATTCTGGAAGGTTTACACACCAAACATTTCCAAAATAAGCCAATGACTGAATCCCCAAACAAGCATATGCTAAAACTAATAAAAAACAAAAAGAGAAAATAACAGAAACCCCAACAAACCTAGAGAGGTTAATACTTCTTGACCGTTGACCTGTTTAAAGCCATTCCAGACATCTGTGTTTTATTTGTCATATATAAATAAACACAGACGTCTAACGGCAGCAGGGTTCATTAATATTTAAAAAAGGTCCCTTCACTCAGTCCACATATTTGAGAATTAAAATGGTTTGGAGCAGGTTGAAGCAGAATGCAGTAGCGGCGAAGAGCATTTAGGTGACACCTAAACCTCCTGCAGCTCCAAACCCAAGAGTTCTGGACGGTCAGCACTCATCTAACTTATTAACAGAAATTCTCAGTACATCAACCTGGTGTAAAACGTACTACACTGTGTGTGTGAGTTCAGCTATACAGTTCTGTGGTGACTCTACAAGTGATTCTGCTTCAGAGTCTCTCGGCATCACTCCATACTGTCCGGGTCTGCCTGGGCCATGTAGGCATCCAGTTCGGCATCCAGATGTCCTTTGGTCTTTGACATGTAGGCGTCTAGCTGGTTGTCCAGTTGTTCGCGGGTCACAGCTGGTCGACCAACACCTCGGCCCCGCCCGCGGCCTCGACCGCCACGACCAGCAAAACCCCCACGACCTCGCAGTCCACCACGACCTGTCCACACAGAGCACAGCAGCATTCATTAGAACGGCACTGATATAGATTCAACAACCCGACTCAATGTGCTGAGTCGGTTTCATTTTTGTCCACTTATGATAATTCAGTGAAAGTGAAAAGCAAGTCTTAACACTCAAATCATTAACATGGCACATCGTCACCCCCTGACCTCTGACTAGTCCCCCTCGCGGTGCTCCTCGGACCAGAGCTCCTCCTCTGCCAGGAGCTCCACCACGGTGGCGCCCTCCTCTGCGCATTGCCAGGCGGCCAGCTGAGCCACGTCCTCGCATGGGCATGCCAGTAGCGACCCGCTTCCCTGTTCAACACAAAGTTAATTCACTTAATGTAAACTTAGGACTCAAAGATCTATTGCCACGTGAATCCAAGTGGAAGGCTGAGGACACACACCTCGCAGTGACAGCGCACCCCGCATTGAACCTCCTCTGGCTCGTCCTCTAAGGCCTCCCTTGGTCATCCCCCGCATTCCTCCCCTGCCTCCAGCAGGTCCTCCACGCATCAGAGGCCCGACAGGCCGGCCCAGCCTGGCCTGGATGTTGCTCTTCCCCAGACGCTGCTTCAGGCTCTGGCAAGTCATTCATGGCAGCAATTAAGACCAAATAATTCATTCAGAGGCATCTGAGCTGAAGTCCTCATGCAGACAGCGGTAAAAAGGTACTTGGCGTTTGTCTCAGGCTGCACTCAACAACACCGCCCTGATTCTGCCAATCATAAATGCAAGAGCACATTCCTGCAGGATCACCTCATAATGTGGGTGATGCATTCACTATCACTGCGATAACTGTCCACAGGTGTGTTATCTGTCAGAGTATTAAAACAGCTGCACTGTGGTTTTGGTGTCTGATGAGCCTTTAAATGCATTCATCTTTTGCTCCAGCCGGTCTTCCTGAGTCATGTGTGCACCTTTAATAACACATCCCCACCAACGCAGCCCTTTGCTGTTATAGGTCTGAAGCCCCACTAACTCAGTGATGCTGTAGAGATATTTGCATTACTTAAAGTGCTCAACAATGATATACCGGGCCCTTCTTGGACACGCCTCTCCTGAGTTCCAGCTTAATGTGAAAGTAAAAATGCTAATTTTCCCCTTAACGTTGTACTGGTCGTCAATGAACTGTCAGTAAAATGTTTTAGCTTTATGTTACTAAAGGATCGCTACCTACTGGTGCAGGGTATATGACAGGACTTCAATCAGCTTTTTGCTAAAAAAAAAATAAATAAATAAATAATGCTACTCAGCATTTTCCCTGTGAATATCAAACATAATGATAAATGCATGTTATAGTACCTCACAGTAGGACATGTTGCTTGGTGTGTGCAGGACTTTCATTGATTCCTGGTTAACGAAACATGATCTGATATGAACTCTACTACAAGCAGATTTAAATTTGGCTGGGAACTGTTTAGAGAGGTTACCAACAGGAACCTCTGGCAGGTACTGATCCATGTCCATGGCTGGGCTATCGGGTAGCGTGGCAAGATGGTGACTTACAAAAAGGAACACACGCAGTCATAACTGTGCTGTCATATGTCCTGGAACAGCAGAGACTGTCTGAAGACACTGTGATGACACCTTGTCTATGAACAGATGTACGCCAATTTTAGAGACACTTTGATTTAAAGGGTTTAATCGGGTTACCCACAAGACCCAACCTTAGCATTACTGAGAATTCGCGGCTTAGACAAACTCAGTGTGTCCATGTAATGATCATCTCTATCACTATATGTTTATGCAATTACAGTATTGCTGCAGGTCAAACTACAGTTTACAAGATGGCTGCGCAACATAAAAAGGTTGCCTGACCCGCAGCGTGTCTGATCGGTGCCCTCACCTGCTTGTGATTCAGAGCAGCTTGCACTGAGGGCCGGTTCTCCATCTGCTGGGCCAGCCGGCGATTGCGGGCACTGGCCAAATGCTGTTGTTGCATGGTGGCTCGAATGCTTACCGCAGTGGGCTGCTTGTTCTTCAGCATGTTAGTGAAGCTTTAGAGGTGGGAGGGAAAAAGAGGGAGGAAGTAAAAGAAGGGGACAGGGGATATATAGGAGGAGGAGGAGGAGGAAGCAGGATTCCACATCAAGTCATTTCTCATATCATGGGTGCAGCCACTCAGACTGTGGTGGCTCTCGTCATGTAAGACTTATCTTCCACTTGCTGGCACTCATTTTCTCTCTCAATCATATGACAACCCAGAATGATTTAAAAGTATATTTAGCACGTGTTCACACAAGCACAAATAGAGAGAGGCACACCTAGGAAGAAAAGAGAGTCCAGAGAGCGAGACAGACTGAGGGACAGAAGCAGAGAGAGGGTGCCAGAGGAAGAGCACAATTTGCCACTTACGGACCTCCAGCTGACTGGCTGGGCTGTCGTCATGCTGCAGCAGCAGAGGCCCTGGGCATGAGGGAGTGCTTGGCCACCCAGCCACTTACAGCATGGACCGTGACTTGTGGTCATACCACCAAGTGACTTGGAGCAGGGAGGGAGAGATGGGAGGGGGAAGGGGAGCTCTTTGTCACGTCCAAGCTAGGACTGGGTACCGTCTTTGACAGATTTGGAGAGAAGAGGAGAAAGACAATGAGAGGACTGTAAAAAGGAGCATGTGCTTTGCTTTCAGTGGTTTGAGAGAGAAAACTCAGAGGCAGAGAGGGTGAAGAGCAGCCCCATCACCCTGGGTTAAGCCGTCCTCTCCCCTTCAAAGGTTGTATACTTGACGTATACTTGATGTAAGTTACAGGGAGCAGGAGTGCCATGGCATTTTTAGGACAGTGGTCTGGTCCAGCATAGGCTTACCAAGGATTACCAAGTACGACCACTATCCTCTCCCCTTGTCTACATGTGTGCACTGCTCACACAAAGTATTCGCCTCTAGCGACCCCCCCCCCATCTGTTCCGTGTTACAGACGCATTTAGCTCAGCTTGTGGGTCGATAACCGCTGACGGGGCCAACAAAGTTGAGTGAGCAGTGCACACATTGGGGACAGTCAGAATAGCATCCATATCGGGTCCGGTCCCCAACAGTAGCCTTCCGTAGGGAGCACTAGAACCTTCACAAGCCAAGGCTGGCCCTTTCATCTGGTGTCTAACTGCTGACAGGGTGCGTGGCGCCTCACCGCTCATTCAGGGACACCTTGGTGGTGCTTTTCAGGACAACTTTTTGGGAGGAGGCTGCACTCATTTTGACTTCACTTGCAGGCTCCTGGAAACAGGACAGAGCAGAAGATAAAAGGTCAGCCAGCGGTCATAAATAGGACAGTAGGCAGAATTGAGACTGCAACGACATCAACATTTGACCCAACATCACATTGTGTTAACTATTTTATTCATTCTATGCTGAATCTAAAGCTCAATTGTTCCTGATGGTTTGTTTTACATTCAGTTTGGTTTTGAGTTGGCAAAACATCCAGATGTCAGTCTCTCTTCAGGCCTCTTAAAGTAAAGAACGTCTTGAAAACTCATCAAGTAGCATAACACCGTTCCGCCTTCACAGACAACAACAGCTGGTTACAGACACATTTGGTTATACACATTTGGTTAGTGGCAAATGGTGTGAGCGAACCCCCAGCTGGCTTGGGTGCCGTTAGGGCGTTAAATCCCGACCCTATGCTGCAATCACGATTGATTAAGAAGTTATCTTATCTAATAGTCTTACGAACGAAGCGTGGCTGCGATTTATGACTATTTCTGTGTGTTATTCGGCAGTTCCGATTCCGTTTGGGGTTAAACGTGTTGCCTGTCCTCCCTGAACAATCCCTGCACACCGCCGCAGCTGCCTCTTCGTTCGGCACTCACAACAAGAAAGCCTCGATGGGATTAGGCTTGATGTATTCCGTTACTGCATTGACTATCGATTTACCAAAAGTCTGGATGTAATTATTAATGTTTATTATAAGATAAAATGAAATTAAACGTATACAATAATCATATTCAGCAGGTTTGACTTACAGTGAGCGTTGCGTCCGTCGAGAGAGGCCTTACAGCCAGCTAGAGTTAGCTTTAGCAGCTAGCTGGTACCAGCACAGGGAGGCCGTGTAGGATGTCCGTGTCTTCGTCAGTTTAAACACAGCCTACAATAAGCTAGCGTCAGATTAATGCTGAAAAAGTCTAATTAGAAGTCTAATTAAGAGTTTCCTGCCAGGGTGGACAGAAAATGCCAGAGACACGGTTTGGCAGTGCGTCTCCCTCAAAATGGTGCTGCTACTTGTACTGCCTACTTTCGGGAAGAAAATGGAGAAGTTCCTCTGACTCGAACGTCACAATGACGTAGCTTCCTGTCTGGCTGTGTTGTTGATGCACTAAAATGGCTGCTGCGGCGCTAGTGGAGACTTCTTCGGGCAAAGATGCTATTGCCGAGGGGCTGCTCGACCTCCTGAAACCAGCCATCCAGCAGCTTGACCTGCATGTACACTCCGTCAGGTAAACCCGCGCCTTCGTCGAATCCGCGTTTGAATGAATCGGTTAGCATAGCTAACGCTGCTAGCGCTGACTCTGAGAGTCCCTTGACTCTCTCGTGACTGGTCAGGATGTGTCGGGTGTGTTTTGTGTTCAGCTGACCTGAAACACTGACCCTGTCATTTTGTGGAATGGTTTTTATTGCGTCCTTAAATCATCTGTTCTTCATCTGAATTAATGCCGTTGTTTTATTCATTGCAGAGAAAGCCAGGTTGAATTAAGAGAACATATAGACAATCTGGCCACAGGTAATTTCCTGTACGATGCCTCTTAAATGACTGACATCTTTGTTTTGTAATATATACACCATTTAGATGTTCTCTAAGTCCTGATTTGGTCTCATGTCTTGTAATGTTCTCTGCAGAGTTATGCAGGATCAATGAACATCAGAAGGTGGCTCTGGACCTGGACCCCTATGTAAAGAAGCTGCTTAATGCAAGACGCAGAGTAGTGCTGGTGAACAACATACTGCAGAATGCTCAGGTCAGTATGTCTGGTCTGGTGTCAGACATGTCACCTTGTTGTTTTCTGCACTCTGCTCTTGCACCTTTAACACACAGCCTGTGTATGAGTCTCTTGCATCTGCCCCTCTTGGCTTGTGCGTTCCAGGTACAACTGGTGAGCAGATTCAAACCTCAGCTGATCACTGAGAAATGATACTGCCTCCAAAGAGTCAGACTCACTCTACTGCGTGTAAAGCCCCATGCATTTAACAATGGATGCATAGGCCTACTTATCACACTATCGTCCACCAAGATGGAGCAGAACGTCCCCCATTTCTCAACAAGTACATGAAGCACTTCATAAAACTTCAGAAAACTGTGTACGATTGTAACGCCTAGTACTACTAGATATACTGAAGTACTGCTATTATATTACTACTATATTAGCAGTGCTACCACTGCCACCCTTGATACCACTTTACTGCTACAACTGTTAGTCTCACCAGCATGATTACCAATCGGTGAAGGTGAAAACCATAGAAACACAGCATTATGGTTTGAGTTTGAGTGTGTCTGGTTGTCTTTACTTCCCCTCTTTGTTTTTTCCCGCCTGTTTTCCTCGTCATTTGTGTCTTAATGGTTAATTTCTTTCCCCTGTTTATCTGTGATCTTCTTCCCTAGTGCATTTAGTCTGTCTGCCCCACGCTGTGCGCTTGTTTGTTGCTCGCTCGTTGTTTCTGGCCTTAAGTTTAGAATTTGTGTCCAACCTGTGGTTTTCCTCTTCCCTTTACACTCAAGCTAACAAACAGCAAAACAGTAGATGCAACAAAATAACCTAAATATTGTGTCCTCAGGAACGTCTGAGGCGGCTCAACCACAACGTGGCAAAGGAGACGGCGCGAAGAAAGACCATGCTGGAGGCTTCAGGGGTATTTACCACCCGCTCACCCAGTAAACCCTGAGACACCTGATCCTGGTCTGTACAGCAAACACTGTGAACTGTCCTGGCCAAGACAGACTCTTCAATACAGAAAACTGGAACACGAGGTGGACAGGTCTTTGACATCTAGTTAGTTGTTTATCTAATGACATGCCAATGTCCTACAGTGCTTTGTCTGATGAATCATAATAAAAACCCTGCTATCTGCTTCACTGTAGACAGCTGCAAATAGGTTATTGTCTAGTCCTAAAAATGACACTTACCTATGCAACGCCATTGGATCATGCATACATTACATACAAACACCAACAGGTAATGACATTTATTTGTAGTGTCCTGTCTTCTGATCATGTGAATGAGTAACAATTAATATTTCACGTTTCTGCAGAAAATATAAATAATTCTGTTCATGAGCTAAATGTAAAATGAAGTCTGGGACTGTAAGTCAACATGCAGAAAAGACGATAATAGTTTTTCTGAGTCATCTTTGGAAAAGAATAGATGCTTGTTTCACTGCTGAAAGCTTTGTACTAACACACTTGCTTTGGGAAATGGCTGTGTAGTGAGCGCCATGGTGTGAGTGTTTTCACTTCTTTAACGGTTGGTGCCCCAACGTTTTTATTAAGAGTATGATACATCCATGAGTGCACCAGGAGTGTGTGTGTGTGTCTGACCACCATGCACTAGGATTGCTATCTGTGCAGCTGCACCATTTCATGGCCCATTTCTGTAAGTTTAACCCTTGATTATTGTGCCCTTGAAAGAACATGCACGGTACACGGTTTTAAATTTTAGAAATTAATCTAATTATCTGAAGTGATTAAATCTTGTTTACAGTCTTCCCCAGGGTCGGGTAACAGTGAGCCTGCAGCAGGTTTCAGTTAAACTAACACTTAAACTTGATCTGTTGCTGCTTTAAGTTAAACCATTTCTATGGAACGTTCAAATTAAAACTTGGGCAAACTAGTTTTGTGGCAGGTTCAAGTTAAACCTTGGTTAAACTGGATCTGCAGATGGTTCAGAGGACAAGTTCAAGCTGAACCTCAGACACTGACTACTACAGGATGGTAGATGATAACTATAGTAAACAGCAGCTAGTTTAGACTAAACCACAGGTGCAGTTTATACCTTATCTTCTGAGGACACAGCAAGTTCATGTGACTTGACCCAGACAACGCAAGTTAAAATCTGTCTTTAAACCACAGCGAAGGTAGTGACAGATACATCCCTTAAGAATTCATCTGGCTCATATGATCTCATTCATTAAAAGGCACAGGCATATTTGTATTACACTCAGCTGTGATTTCGAGCTTTGCTAATGGGTGTGATTGCATTATTTATAAAACTCAGTTAAAATAAACGTGTTGTAGTGATGCAGCAAATAAAGCATGGTATAAAACTGATTTTACATTAGATGATGAAAGTGAATTGGGAATGTTACGTTGTTATGCAACATAATGCCAACATAATATCTGTCATTTTAATTTTTTTGTATATTAATTGCTTTATAAAAAAAATACCATATTCTCATTTTCTTGAGCTTATGCATTATTTTTTGGCTATTACTCTTGTCAGCACGAATTGTACTGATGTATTTAAGGTGAAGTCTGTGATACTGATAGCAGTCCACAACATCGAGGAGTCGGAATGCAAAACTGATGCTGAAGCTGATGACTTGCTTGCAGTGGATGGAGCTGGAGATGAGGAATGTGGGATTTGCTCAGCAAAGTTCATGGCAATCTGACTTGTAAAGACTTATTTCACGGTGCAGTATTACCTGTTAGTTCCCAAGAATTTCTACAATATTCAGGAAACACCGAGTAAGTTCTTAAACTGTGACTTCAGTTAGTTGTGTTGAGTTCACAGAGCTTTGTGTAGACCCTGTAAATACTTTATAAATGCTTAATTTATTTTTCCAATGCACATCCTCAGTACATGTGGAATTGTATGTTTGCCTTTAGAGTCTACAGGCAAACATACAACAGCCTACAGTGTAGACAGTACATTTTTCCATGTTTAGGTGCCCTGCTGTGGCCTGACTAAAAGTGCCTACTTTAGGTTACTCTGGTTTAGCATTGTATTGGACCAGTACCAATGGAATACTGTCCCTGTTGTATAATTATCAACAAATTGAAGAGATATTTATGCATATAAATAATAAGGAAATCACGACTAAGAAATAAAACGTTACCATGTGCTCTTGATATTGTTATTATGAGGTGTACTTGTCTGTGAAGTTTTGAAAATGTCTACCAAAATCTTTTGCCTGGTGACCCCAAAAGGAAAGTGTTACTTAAAGGCACTTTATACTGACAGTTGTGGTACAGGGTTCACCAAATCTCTTGGAATCCATAGCCATACTATATTGTATTACAGTCTTGTTGACTTGGGAATGCTTGGGACCCCACATGGCCCAATGAGTTCTTCAGCAAAGCCCACTGACATATGAGTATTTTCAATTATTGTGGAACCCCCCTTTCCTCTTCAAAATCACATTAAGTTACTCACTATTAGATTACAGGATGGGAGGAAACTGCTGTGCAAAACTAAATTTAAATCTTGTAGAATTGAACTCATGCTACATTAGTCACATAAAGCTAGCATTGAGCATTAGAGGTCAGAAACGTTAGAGAAACCTTGTATCAGTGGATAAAACACCGAATCGGTAATTAGTTATCTTAAACATCTTGACTCTGTCCATGAGAGTCGAATGTTGCTCAAATAACAGTTGTAGTGTATCTGTGTGTGTGTGTGTGTGTGAGTGAGAGAGAGAGAGAGAGAGAGTGACGGGGGGCGGGCGGGGGGGACTCTAATCTCAGCGGCGCCACCTTAAAAAAACAGTCTCGCAGACCTGTCAATCTAGACAAACCAGACAGACCTTGGCTCGCGGCCCTGCTGTGAGAGCCGCTATGTGATTGGCCGAAAGCTATAGCCACTGTGAGTCCTGACCCCCTATTGGCTGCAGCATGTCGAGACACTGACGCGCACGACGTCTCCCCTCTATTGTTATTGTGGCGTGCGCGAGGGGAACGGACAGGATGCACGAGGAGACAGTGAGGCTGATAAAAGGATAAAGCAACAGAGAAACATCAAGCTAGCGTTGTACAGCATTTGAGAAATAAACACCAGCCTCTTATTTTACAGGAATTCACAAAAATACGCGTGTAAACAGAGAAATACACAGGACTAATACAAAGAGGTATAAACACAAGTACCTGTTCTGGTCAACACATACAACACGTAGAGCTATCTAAGTACAACACTTAAGGCAACTGTCGGATAGCTCAGCGACCTTTCTGTCCAAGTCCTTCTCTCCACTCCGGCTGATGTGTAAGTAGAACCAATTCGTCTCAATCTTTTCCGTTTCTCTGTCTCTCGCCAGTACAAACAGTCCAAATAACCGAGAGTATGAGGGAGAAGTCAGTCATTAGCTTGCTGAATTGTTGCTCACTGTAACCTGCTTTTCTGCTGTCTCGGTCCGTCACTGTTACTGTTCTTACTGGCCGACCATGTACTCTGTATTCTGCCTTTGCGACTCCAATTGCTCATATTTTATACGTCCTTCTCTTCGTAAAACTTCAAGCTGTCATATAAAATTAATCCCGCGTTTTGGAAATTGATTTTGCGTTTGAATATATGTGTGTGTTTGTGTGTGTTGCCTGTTATATGAGCTGGTTGTTGAAAATGTTGAGACGGCGGACTTCGTGACGCATGTTAACCAATATGGGATGGCAGTGAAGTGAATAAATGGCCTGGGAGCTGCTCAGGTTGTGTCAGGCAGATGATGCAGGTAACATCAATATGGCTCGATTTCCTGAGAAATCACGTTGATGGAAGTTTTCCATTTGAAGTGTGTGCCCTCCGGGTATCTAATTGCTTCTAAACGCTGGGGCCTGTATGTTGAACAGTATGTTTAAGGGGCGACATGGACGGAAGGTGTGGTGTGGCGTGTGGTTGTGTGGGTCAGGAGATGTATGTAGCAACAGTTACCTGTGACTGTCAGCATACAGGCTGTTTGTATGCCGCATGAATTATTACGCTGCTATGAATGACCATGTTGCAAGACATGTTACATGGGGTTCAAGCATGATTCAAATTACCATGCTGCTCGCACCGTGCTGGATGCTTGGTTCCAAGTGTCAGTTGTAACATTGAAACTAATTAGAGCAAGCTAAAATGTTCGAATATGCAGATGCAGAGTTGCATGTATGATACATGTGTGTTAGACTGTAATCCCCCGAAGTGCATTTAAGTACATTTATTCACGTACTGTAAAGAGTTTTGAAGTAAATTGACTTGAGCATTGTCTATTTTATTCTAAATGATACTTTAAATGATACGGATTAAGAGTCAGTACTCTAATACTCACGTTTAAGAAGCTGAATTTCAGAAGAAAATTGGGAAATTTTGCTCAAAAGTGATCTTAAGTGACTCCAGTAACTAATTGATTTTCAAGAATTGCAGAATTCTTTTGTCTTCAACACTTATTTGGCAAATGGACTAATAGTGTGTGCTGTGGTTAGTTAATTTAGTCATTAAGATTTGGCATTCAAAACAGAAGATGCATCACATGACAGCTTCTCATCGGAAGAAGAGAGAAAACAGATTGTTAGCACGAGCTAACAGAGCTAACAGAGTCAGTGGAGTGGGTGGATTATTACTTTTCCAATGTTTTTTTTAGCACCTGCTCCTTTCTGCCACCAAAACAGTTGAAACTATCATAAATCTCAGCTGTTCACTTATGTCAGTGCAACAGCACAACTGGCCTTTACACGATACCCTGTTTGGCTGCAGATGATTAGTTTTTGGGAAAGTAGAACATGTTTCTTACAGTTAATTACAATTATCTTTGGTGTTACAGAATTTTCTATTCATAATGCCTTAAGTCTCCTCTCCTATAATGTCTCTGATATAACTGCAGTGCAAGTCAGCATCATATATTCAAACAAACTGCTGTGCACAGAAGAGTCTGCAGCAAGCTGCCTCAGATGTAGATTCCTATAAAGCTAGCGATAAAGGAAGTTTCACAGTGCAACTTTCTGCTGTAACTTTGGGTTAGACTCAGAGACAAGTGCTGGGATTTCAGATTTCTCCAAGTTTCCACCACCTATAGATTCACAATCACTGTATTTATGATAAAAGGCCAGGCTTAAATAGATGGGACTTTTCTTTTGACTTGCTCCTTACATGTTCAGGCCTCAACAAAAATAAAAGCCATTGTGCATAACAAGTACTGTTTCTTTCACTATTCTGCCTCAATGTTGCTGTTAGTGCTGAAGTTCATTTAGTTGAAGAGACAACCCATCAATTTTACACTTAAAGTTAGGTTTGCTTCTCAGTCCTGCTCAGACTGTGAATACAGTTTTTGTGCCTTCATGTTTCCTTTTCTTAGTGAATGCTAGGGTCAACATTTTGAATGATGGACTCTTACTTGTAATCGATTATTACAGTTTTATTAAAAATGTAACCTAAGGCAGTGATTTTCCTCTAGCACTGATTATCTCTGCTTACTGTTAGGTTTACAAACTTCATGTTGATCTGCTAACTGTTAGTCTTCCTGCTCTACCAACAGGGACTGATTCAGAGCTGGGCCATCATGATGCCGCTGAACTTTCTGGTCACTCATTGGTTGACCAACTTAATACCAGGTAAGCAAAACAGCAAACATGTTTGATGGCGATGTTTGATGTTTGAGCTGGCTCTCACTGACTGTAATCCTGTCAAATTACCAAAACTAATAGCAAGTTGGCTGAAGTGCCTTATACACCTACACAGTGAGCCTTAGTCTGAGTGGGCTGAACTACTTAAACTGTCCTGGCACGTAGCCCTGTCAGGGTTAAACATGGCTGTGACATGGCTTACTGTGGTTTGGAACTGTTGGTTTCTGTAATATCTATAGAGAACTCTGATATAAGATAAGATATTGCTCTGGATTCATAGGCAGCTCAATTAGTTCACATCCATTGACGGTTTGTATATTAGAACCCATAAACAATAGAGTCCAACAGAAAATGATTTCAGAGAGGCAGAGATCTCCGGTTGCCCTTATGGCAGCACATATAGTGAAATTTTGAAGTGCAGTGAAAAAAGACTGTCTTTGTGGATTGTGCACCGGTTTTGCACCAGTTGGACTATAACTTCATACAACGGCAGTATTTTAATTTATTTTTTCAGTGTAATATGCTGGAAAAAACAGTTTACCAAAGGATATCAGGGAACACAAATGCCAATACCAATGTTTAACCAATTTGTCTGTGATAGTACTTCTCTTATATCAGCTGGTGATGCATTAGGTTGCCCAATACTAAACATTTACTAAGACATAAGAGAGGGGGCAGGAATATGTTTCAACATAAAAGGCTGGATGAATGGATGGGCAGGTTGATGGACAGGCTATGAAAAGCTGAAACAACAATGTTACCCTCAGCTACCTCAGCAGATGGCATTGTCACATGTCATGGAATATTTCCATTTGAGCATTTCGAGGATGTCAGGCTTGGCTTAAAAACATTAGACTGAAAGTTTAGGTGACTCTTCATTTTCAAGTTGGCAGACCATGTGCGACTGAAATTTGAAAATGAAACTGAAAGCAGGACCTTCAAATTTAAATTTGTCTTGAGTAGGTTACCAGCGCAACCACTCTGCTGCTCTGGTCTCTGGCCAAGACTGCCACAGCTATCTTGCACAAGCAATATGGACTTGTTCATTACTGAGTTGCTTTATACCTGCTGCAGTGTAAAGACACAGTACAGATAAAACAGAATATGTTATTTATCTCCATTTACCATCCAGCTTACTTAAGATACATCATCTCTTTGGGCTTTGTTTGAATGCCGGTCTACTTCAACGTCTTATGACAGCTGGCAACCTTGAAAGACAGCAAAGCATTGTGACCAAGTCAGACCTCCACATGGTATAAATCAGCTTCCTGCTTGACTGTCTGAGCACCCATGCCATCAGATTTACTGTGGCTTTTGTCCCAGTGTTATCCAGGTGCAGATGTGCCACAAACACAAATGCTGTATTCACAGGCTGGGTTGCTGCTGCAGCATCATCTGTGTTTGCAGAATGTGTCCAAGTGTCTTAGTGCATTGGGTCGACATGTAAGCAGGGCTCATTAGATTAGTAGTAGATCGGTAATTGCAGTAAGAATGGTAATAAACATGTTTAAGTAAGTTGAACCAGTAGTAGTTTTCTGACCTGCGCCATGAGCTCTGCCTCACTTACAGTTGTGTCTGCAGGTTCAGGACCAGGTGAACCAAGTGAATCTGGCCTGTATTTGAACCACTATCCTGTCTGACACCTACACTAACCTCACCTACCTCTACAGGTGGACAAGGTCAGGCGAGGAGGGTTGTTAGCTGCTGTCACCAAATTGAAGCAAGCTAACATCAAAACAAAGGCCACACAAAAAAATAGATTGCCTTTGCTGATTTTCTTTCATAACACATTTCTGTTGGGCATATGTTATAAAACACGGTGGGCAGTAGAAGGCGATGAATCGTCCAAGACAAGCTGAAGGTTATTTAAAGTAAGTAAGGAGGTCCAAAGCAAAGTGTTTTTTGGGAATTAGAAACACTCTTAACAGTGTGTGTGTGTGTGTGTGTGTGTTTTGTGTGTGTGTGTGTGTGTGTGTGTGTGTGTGTGTGTGTGTGTGTGTGAATTAGATCATAATATAAAAAATAATAGTTTACTGAAGCTTTCCATTCTCATTGTCCCCTTAGCATATAGCAACATGTAGATGGATTTGTGTATATTGGCTGATATTTGCCTGTCACAGACATTTCTATCATATGAGTGCATATGTTCCTGTTATTTTATGTTATGCAGAAAAATACTTACGGTAATACACAAACCTGCTAAGCTATATTAAGAATATTTAAATGATATCTATGTTTTATTTGTTAAAGGAAGCAGCCTTCTGAGAACCTTTGCATAGTGCTATTTTCATTTCACCTCAAAAATGAATTTTGTCTGCCTTCATATTGATGATTGCCGTGAATCAGAAGGTGCTGCCAATGTTTAAGATACATGACGAAACTTAACAGTTAGACTACGTACAGCCCTGTGACAGCTCTTATTGGCCAAGCTAATGTGCTGTGCTTCTGTAAAGTAGTGTCAGTGGATGAGAGTTAGCCCATAGCAACATGAAACATGTCTACAGGTTTATTCCTGTTGAAGAGCCAATGAAGTATTGGCTTTTAAAGGTTTCAGTGCAGTTGTAGTAGTGACGGGTTGGACTTGTCATCATCTACAATATTTGAGTTATCTTTACTTCACATTTGTACATTTTTCAAAACATTCAAAGTATTGATTACAGTTACATCAAAGAGCAGTATGAGCTGAGCAGAGCAGATAATATGTGTTTATAAGTACAACAAGCCCTCCTGTTGTGTCCTGTGGCAGCAGCATCATGTCGGTGAACCCTCCCAGCAGCAATGACGCCTGCCTCAGCATCGTCCACAGCCTCATGTGTCACCGGCAGGGTGGAGAGAACGAGGGCTTCGCCAAGCGGGCCATCGAGAGCCTAGTGAAGAAGCTGAAGGAGAAGAAGGACGAGCTGGACTCACTCATCACTGCCATCACCACCAATGGTGTCCACCCCAGCAAGTGCGTCACCATCCAGAGGACACTGGATGGACGGCTGCAGGTCAGTCAGCTTCCAACGTGCGAGGTTACTTTCAGCTTTCAGACAAATATAGCCCCTCAGTTTTCACTGCTACTCTGCTTGTGCTACTTTTAGATACAGTACATTTCCATTCTTTTATAGTTGTAGTTTTTTCTTGAATTTGGGATGAACATGGTACCATTTTATTTTAACTGATTAATTTAATTAATTTGTTTTGATTTAATATTCAGGTGACCCCATGATGTAAGGCATGTGTCTTATATTTCATAATATATCCAGCAGGTGGCAGCATTCCATCAATCACGTGTAGTATGCAGGTATTTAAGGTGACAGTGCAAATGAACCAAAATGCCAGACAGCCAACAAGAACATTCAACCATATCACAGCCCGTGAAAACATGGACGGGGAAACAATGAAGTGGTCACATGGTTCAGTTATTCCTCAGTAAATGAGTTAGTTCAAAGTTAATATGTGTTGACTTTTGTCTTTCTATGCAGTCTACAAATCTGCATCCATCTCACTTCCACTGCCGCTCCACACACGTTATGCAAATATCCAAGTCGCCCTCATTTAGAGAAGAAACAAACCAGCAGCCACTTCACAGGTTTATTAAAATCAGTCTGCAGAGAAAACAGATGGAGCTGGGGTGAAGAAGCTTTAAAGACTTGAAAAAAGGTTAAAGACCTGACAGAGGGTGCAGGAACTGTTGTGATGATGCTATGTTCTCCCCTCAGGTGGCAGGGAGGAAAGGTTTCCCTCATGTGATTTATGCACGGCTGTGGCGCTGGCCTGACCTCCACAAAAATGAGCTCAAGCACGTCAAGTTCTGCCAGTACGCCTTTGACCTGAAGTATGACAATGTGTGTGTCAACCCCTACCACTATGAGCGGGTGGTGTCCCCAGGCATTGGTAGGTCAGCCTCCGTAGGACTTTCACAATGTTGGTGCCAAAAGTGTCATTTTATCAAATAATGGTGCACAGTTCAACAAACCAGATACCATGATGCTTCATTTCAAGTCTTCATTCATGTTCTTTCTGTCTTCTTTGGCAGTTGGTCTCAGCCTTCAAAACACTGGTGAGTTCAATTCAGTTCAATTGTTCAATTTGTGTAGCTCCAAATCACCACACAGGTCTTTACAAACATAACGGGTCTAGACCAAACTCATTATTAATTACATTGGGTGTAATTAGTTCCACCATGAGCAAGCACTTGGCGACAAAGAAACCTTGGGCAGATCCTGGATCAGGGTGGACGCCCATCTTGACCAGAGAGAGACAGAGGTGGAGAGAGAGAGAATACAGCAGCACAGTTCCACACGAGGATGGAAGGATATATAAATTTACAGTAATGAGGGTTTGTTAACACAATAGTGTCCTTACTATGGCTACTATCATCAGCATAATAACAACAACAATATTAATAATAGTTATAATAATAATAATAATAATAAATGGAAGCAGTGGACAGGTCAGTGGAGGTAGGACTGCAGATCAAATGTGCAGCTCCGGGGTTCCATTGTACAGCATCATATCATGCATGAAATGGTACTGCACACTTGTATAGTGCATGACACATGGTGGTTCCTTGTCTGGATGAAACCACATAGTGACATTGTTTCTATGTTTGTACAGTATAAGTATATTATATAGCATTCTATAGTTGCATTGTATTGATTATCATTAGGATTTGCAGCTTTCTTGTATTTCTTGTATTTTAGGTCTCTGGTGGCATGTATAATAAACACAATGCTGCAGGACTGATGGCTGAATATGTTTAAAAACGATTAAAACAACATGTCTCACTCCGATGACACAGTCCAGGAGTTTTGTCTTCAGATGCAACACGCTGCTGTGATTCTTAAATTTGCCCTGCCCTCCTTCTGCCTCCTGCAGCAGCACCAGGTGGGTTAATCAAAGAGGAATACATCCATGACTGTATACAGATGGACCTCCCACCTGGCATGCCTCTGTCTGACCACCAAGCAGCCCTGAAACTGCCTCCTCCAGACCACTACGGGCAGCCTTTGCCTCCCCCACAGCTGTCCTCTGAGCCCCACGAGCCCCATGGACCTGTCTCCAGATACACAAACCTGCCTGTCACACCTAAAGGTCTGCTCTCATTGTCCCATGTTTGCATTAGTTGCTGAAAGGTTTCTACGAACTTATTATGAAGTTTCGGTGCTACAGATGAATTTACTATGCTTATGCTTTACTGTGACAGGTAACAGATGGATTAGTTGTGTGAGCTGTGAGAAGCTTTTACCTTAAGGGGAAGATAAAAGCCTTTAGGATTCAGTCAGACAGGCTTGAGCTGAAAACCGCTGACAGCAGCAGCTATGTAATTACAAACTGAAATCAAGTTCAAATGGGTTGTTCGTCTGTTCTCCTTCCAGTGTCCGTCTCTGGTGCCATGCTACCGCTGCAGGGTGGCCACGGTGACGGCCGTCTCCAAACTGCGTCCCCGCAGGCTCAAGTTATGACTCCAACACCACGACCTCCAACCCCAACCCAACCCCCTCCTCAGCAGCAAGCTGCCCAGCAAACCTCCCAGCCACCCCACCCACAGCAGCCCTGCATACCTCCGTCTCACTCACATGGACAGAACGGATACAGCAGCAATAAACACTCTCAGAGTCAGGCTGCCTTCCACAGTGAGTTCACACTTACACTCACACATAGGTTTGATCTGTATGTTGTTTTCCAGGTGATGGGAAACTACTAGCTACAGCTACTGCCTAATAATGTATGATAGTTCATAGTGAAAAAGAACTCTTGTGCTGTTGTGCTTCTGTTCATCTTATTCCACTGAACACAAGTTCAAGTTTAAGTTCACTTAAATTTGGCACAAACGTCCATTCTGAGGAAAGGGATTCTGCTTTGATGGTCAAAGGTCAGTGTTAGTGTGACCTCATGAAACATGCTTTTGTTTTGAAAGATTGAAAACAAACTCTCAGTTGGCCTGAAGAATGAACTCGTTAGTGTTTGGTGTCAGTATTCAGGGTGACATCATGTTATTGAAGGTGATATATGAGGATGACCATATTCCTCATTGGGCCAAATGCTGAATTGCTTACACTTGTGAAACTGTGCTGATGTGGTGATCTCTGTTCTCTGTGTGAAGCATTCACCTTTTAGAGTTACCTTACAGTAACAACCACACTTAAGCATTTGCAGTCCACCACCAGCTCATTGGTTTTGCTGAAGCTCGAGCTTAAGGTGATTGTTGTTGCACCCTGTGACAAAGTTATCTATTAGTTCCTCTCTAATTGCCATTAAAACTAGCCATCAAGTGAAAACATCATGTTTCTCATTATAAATTATTCACTGGGAGCATACGTACGTAGTGCTCATTTCCATCTTGAGAAAAAAAAAGTTGATATCTAATTATTATTATTATTATTTTAATTATTATTATTATTATTAAACTCATTCAAAGTCTTCTCTACATATATTTTGTGAGTCTGGACAAACATGGATATGAAGTATTACTTGAGTGGTGCAGGCGTACAACTGTGTGATGCTAATTTTAGTTCATGTGCAAATGCAGAATTCAGATAAATGAACAGTTGCTGCCAGTGCAGCAGTCTGATAACCATTCATCAAACCACAACAATGAATCTCAGCCTGTCCACAATTCACCAGAAGACAAGACAAAATTCAGATAATTACACCAAAATGAGCAACAGTCAGTAAAACAGCTGTGGGCACTGCAGCCGGTGCAGTAAGTGTTATTAGTGTAATTAGGTAAAATGAAACCGCAGGACACAACAACAGATTGAACCATCACACCACACTGAGCTGTATGAACAATGCAAACATCGCCACTGATACAGCTCACAAACAGATATGAACATACCACTACGTTTCTAGGCAACACAGTGGTTGTTGACATGTCACTGTGCACGGTGAGAAGCACGACACAATGCTCTCCAATCTGTGGAGCAGTCCCACCAGGCCGAATCAATGGGACTCTTAGTTTCTGTCTCCCCCATGTGTATCTCTTCCTCCCTGCTGTAGGTCTTTAGGTGTGTTTGGACCTGAGTCTTAGAACACTTGACCCCACTGTAGAGGCCCTCTCTTATAACTGATTCAGTGACTAAGTCAGCGACAGTGGGTCACATTTCCCTGGCTAGGTGCTTAGCTAACGTTATTGTCATCCAGTAAATTATGCAGGTGCTTGTTAAATAAGTCTGGTTGCCGCTGGCAGACACAACAGACCATTACCTCCTCCTCTTTGTTACAGTGCATCAGGTCAAGTTCATCTCTGCAACTGTTTACTTGTACAGTGCAGTTCTTCTTTGTGCTTTCCCTGGCAGCCAAGTGCCATGGAAAGCACAAAGAAGAACTGCACATTGCCTCCACTGTTCATCTGAGGTAAATTGTTGAGAGCCGTTTTCTATTCTGCACATTACTTTTATTTACTCACTGGTCAGTCAAGGCATGCTGAGTCGGATGTTTCATGGGGAAAAATGCAATCGTTTCAAATTGGTTTCATATACTCCTCGCAGCTCACACATTGGCCCCACAGAAAGTTGTTTGGTGTTTTCGTTCTGACCCCCAGGTTTGAATGAGAATGATCTCATTTACACCTCAAAAGGTCAAGAAACATTATGAACTGTTGGTGACGCTGATCAATCTTTACTTGTATTTCAGCAGTCTGGACAGGCAGCAACACGGCTTCCTATGCTCCCATAGGACCCCAGCAGAATGGTCGTAGTCACCAACAACCCCCCCTCCATCACCCCAATCACCATCACTGTAAGATTTACTTCAAAACCTTCTAAACAAAAGAAGTTTGCATGTTATCCACTTTAATTTTGTGCTTGCCAGAAGAAACAACTGTGTTCTTACTGCTTCTTTTAAAGTGTCTCGTTACTGAAGATCTCCATAGTACCATATGCTGTCTATGAATTGTGGGGTGGCTGTGGTTTAAATAGGTACCTTCTCTTTGTTGAGTTGATGATATTTGTTCCAGGGACTAATTTGGTGAGAAATCTGATTAACCTATAGCACAAAGCCTCAAAGCTCAAAGCCTTTGTGTAACTCCAACACAAAAGATCCATGAGAAGCTTCCAAATTCTGAACCTTTTTAAAGGCCTACATGTATTAGAGAGGCTTCCTTTATTCTAAAGATTCACTGGTTTGCCGTTGGCAATAACATCAATGTCCTAATGTGAAGCTAGGACCCCCGACCTCAAATATCCACGAGGTTCAGCCAGTAAAATACTGCCTTGTTGTTTTTTTCTGCGGACTAATCCTTTAAAACCTCTGCCTTCCAGGGTCTCAGCACCATGGCTCAACCTCCTTCCCTCCTTCTGTGTCCAATCATCCAGGTTAGAGATGATTCCACTGCCACAAGTGATCTTCACGTCACATCAAGATGTTTAACTGTTGGCTGATAATGTTTCCATTGACTTCCAGTATTTTTGGAGTGGCACTGGAACTATAGCTCCCTATTTTTAGAAGAAAGGCTCATCTGTGTTTAGAACTGTGATGCTTTGTTCAGGACCAGTCTGTCACAGAGTTGATTCTGTTCTCATTGCAGGACCAGAGTTTTGGTGCTCTATCTCCTACTTTGAAATGGACGTTCAGGTGGGTGAGATGTTCAAGGTGCCCTCCAGCTGTCCTGTGGTGACTGTGGACGGTTACGTTGACCCATCAGGAGGCGATCGATTCTGCCTCGGCCAGCTGAGTAACGTCCACCGCACAGATGCCAGTGAGAGAGCCAGGTACATAGAATCGCTCATTAAATCATTTGTTTACTTACCTTAAACAGAATAACTGCCACTTAAACAGCAGAATAAAGCATCACCAAAGCAGACTGTAGATGTATTAGCAATATGAGGTGCCATAAAATGTTCTACAGCGGTTTCTGTTCTAAACAAAAGCCACTGTTTCAGCTTGGTTTAACCTAATACTTTCCCTGTGTGTTGCAGGTTACACATAGGTAAAGGCGTGCAGCTGGAGTGTCGCGGTGAGGGCGATGTGTGGATGCGCTGTATGAGCGACCATGCTGTGTTTGTACAGAGCTACTACCTCGACAGGGAGGCAGGCAGAGCACCGGGTGATGCTGTGCACAAGATCTACCCCGGAGCCTACATCAAGGTCTGCTTCCAGCTCACCGTGTACATGTCTGTGTGTTCGCTGGAGAACAGTAGTGATCATACAGGCCAAACACACAAGTCACAGTTCATTTTTAAAATGAGTTATTGCTAGCTGTTGTAAAGTGTTCATAAACAATGATTGGTATCATGTGTCTTCAGACAGCTTGTCCAGCAGTGGTACTGTGCTCAGGTTGTAATGTAAGGCGCTTGTGTCTTGGTCAGGTGTTCGACCTGCGGCAGTGCCACAGACAGATGCAGCAACAGGCAGCGACAGCTCAGGCTGCAGCTGCTGCACAGGCGGCGGCCGTGGCGGGGAACATTCCCGGGCCGGGCAGCGTTGGAGGCATAGCACCTGCAGTCAGTAAGTGTTGTAAACCCTTTATTCATTTGACAATGCAAATGCAAATTTCACAGTGAAATGTTTACAGTTGAATTTACTGTTAGTGCCGCCATGTGCAATCCACAGTGTGCATGGGAGGGACATTGGGAATTTGGAACACAGTTGCAATGAGAAGGAGAAAACAAGTGCAAAAGCTTCCTAAACCACGAAGAGAGTATTTGCTAAAAGCATAAATGTGTAACATAACTCAGTTCTACAATTATATATATACCTGTAATGATAGAGTATGGATGGTTGAACAAACTCTGCATTTATTTTTTATTTGCACGTCAGTTTAACCAAATAATGATGACACAGCGCTCTGATAGTGAGCACCATGGGATATTGTCACTTCTCATTTCACTCCCTTGTTCACTGACAGGTCTGTCTGCAGCAGCGGGGATTGGCGTGGATGACCTGAGACGACTGTGTATCCTGCGGCTCAGCTTCGTAAAGGGGTGGGGGCCAGACTATCCCCGGCAGAGCATCAAACACACGCCCTGCTGGGTGGAGGTTCACTTGCACCGCGCTCTGCAGCTTCTGGATGAGGTGTTGCACACTATGCCTTTGACAGACCCAGGGCCCGCTAACTGAGGACCAAGACCATGTTCAAATTTCAAATTGGATTCGGTGAATGTGCACACACAGGCACATTCTTGGATATTTTTGCTTCAGGCCAAATATGCTAACTCATTGACACACAGAGCATTTCAATCAAAACGCACAGAAAACATTAATGACCAATAAAACATGAAGCTTGTAACAATCAGTGCACACATTACACTGCCTTACAGACATGCACACACATGCAAACACACACACACACACACACACACACACACACACACACACACTGTAACCAAAAGGTCTGTAGCCACAGACAGAAAAGTGCTGATGTCTTTTGGATTTTTCTATCGCTTTACTCTCTCTAATCTGAAGTCAAACACAAGGGAGTCTCTGAAGGTTAGGATGTTGAGTTTGTACTCTAACCAACTTTTCTCTGTCCTAAAGACATTTGAATGCACTGCAGTAATCCAGGGATGTGTCACAGAAATCCACTTCTCTATATGCAATTTGGATTTCTGCGAATTCTAGGTGCATTCTACACATTCTGTCACAGAACACACGCAGACACGTTAAAAGCATGTCTGACTCAGCTGCAGCTGAACACAAGTTACCCAGGAGTTTAAAACTAAACTTTCATACAAGCAGTGTTACACTTCTCTTCACGTCTTATCAACCACAGAACTGATGTAGAAGTACGGATTAAGAAAACCAGTGTTGTCATCTCTATGCTTGTACTGTCCTTGTCACTGTATATTGATCTGAACTCAAACTGTTAATTGCTGGTTACATTGAAAGCTGGTGGGCCCTCAGCTGTAACGCTCAGCTCAAGCTATATTATTTTTGTACCAAAAGACAAAAAGCCAAAAACAGTTAGCTTTAAAGTAGTGTTGTTGTTCTCCGTAATGAAACAGTGCTACCTTGTATGTAACCAAATGGTTGGTGTGAATCACCAAAGCCAGAATACCTCATACCTGCCGTGCAAAGTTCCAGTTGAGTTTTCCACCTTAACCACACACACTTTGTTCATCACCTGTGAGGGAAACCAAAACCACCTGGGAGTGCTTACAGTGAAACCCTCTGATCAGGATTACGACACTCTTCTTATTAAGCTTTGTATTTATTTGGATTCAGAATGGACCACGCTGTAATGTGTACGGGCAGTCCTGGTTGACCGATGTGTGTTACATTAGAACATCAGACTCTACAGGTTTACAGTAAAAACAGGATTATAGTAACTTCTGGTGGCTGATGGAAAGCAACCATCTGCTACTTCACAGACAGAAACCTGACTGCTTATTGCGTCAGACCAAACCTTAGACCCCAACCTGTGCACGTGACACCAGTGCCTTTCTGGTCTGCCTCTGGTCGCTCACAGTTTATTTTAACTCTGGGTTGTTGTCTCCAGTATCTGCAGCTCCGAACGATTTAAACCTGCTCAGTCTGGGCAGGGGACCGTGGCTTTGTGTCTCCACATTTCTGTGTCACCATTTGAAATGACGATGTAGTCAATCAGCAGAGCCGGTGTATTTATGATGTCTCATCTCTTTGGCTCTGTTCAGGCCTCTGTGATCAGAGAATGTGGATTCGGTACCGTAGTCACAAAGTGTCTTATCTTACCATGGTTAGTGCAAAAAACATCAGACATCATGTTCTCTTGATTAGAACAAGTGTCAGGAGACATTAAAGAATAGTGAAGAATGGATGTGGATATTTAAAACACCTAAAATACCTCCTGAGCTGCCACATATAGATTATGTATATACATATACACAAGAGTTCTAAGATGCTGTAATCATACTTCCTGCCCAGACTGTCCATGAAATAAATTTGGCTGTGACTCCAAAGAAAGAGGTGGAGGGCAGAATCCAAAGTCTTCATTCTCCATTACAATGAATTCAGAACCAATAAGAAGCTTCAGCTGTGTGAGTGAGTTAGATAACCTAACCTGCGTCTTTGTGTTCCCACAGACGGCGCTGTTGTTTAGCATTCTGTCATCTTCAGCTCAACCAAATGTGTTTTTGTTTGGTTGCATGACTTTGGCTTTGGTCCCCTGTTTCGGCTATTAGGAAGAAATCGCTTAGACAGTGTGGAGAGGCGGAGTATAACCATATTGTACAGGAGAGAACAGAGAAAAGGTATCCATTGAATCCAAAAACCCAGCACTTGCTGCACTCCAGTCAGATCGCTGCCATCACTGCATGTGTGTACAAGCCTGCAGTTTGGCAGTGCTTCACACTGAAGGGGAACAGACGCCAGAGTTCAGATAAACTGCTCCATGCTCACAAAGGCTCGGTGTGAACTTGCTTTTAGATACATGTAGGTGGAGCGTCATGTCACACTGAGACATGACTAAATAAATGGGTACAGTATAACCAAATGTCAAAAGGTACAGTCTCTGGAGAAATGGACCTGTGCTATACTGGGACTGTTGTCTAATCTAGATCCACGTGTGGATAAACGTACCAGTGAGCTAGTCTGTGGACCCAGGCTTCATGAGATGGGAGGTGAGGTTTGAATCTGAGAAACGTTTGTCATCTGATTCAGCTGCTTTACGAGGATTTCCCATAAACATATGCATATTTATGATTTGTGCCTTTTGTTGTCAACAGTAGATGCACCAACACTGGAATGTAAGACGGACACAAGCCTGTCTTTCTACACATGATTAATGTTGCACATTCTATTTTACTTTTCAGCTGTTCTAAACCTTTTATGGTATTCTGTAGTTCCCTCAGGTATCTGTGTAGCTCATTGAGGATATTACAATGTGTCAAACTGCTTTATATAGATAGAAAAACTATTAACAGAGCACTCATCATACCTGAGTAGTATTATTTATTGCCTTAGTCTTGTGAGTGTACAATATGAACGAGTATGCTTGGCACTATTTTAATCTTAGCATGAACAACACAAATAGATGTCATATTTATGTATTCTCCTCTGCCCATATTCAGGGAAGTACCAGTGTTCAAGTAGACCTTCTCAGATAATGAGTGAACTCTTCTTTATCAGAGGATTATTATGCTGACCTACAATCACACCACATCACATCACCATCACGTTTCTGGATATGCTTTGCGGCTAGCGCCTGTACGTTGCCACTGTCTGTTGCCACTGTTGATGTAAAATTGCAGACGAAATCTAGACAATTAAAACCAGGCTTCAGCCTCATTGTGTCATTGTTGTTTATATCTTCAGTTTTTAATTGTAATGTGTAGTTTCACTCAGCAGTTTGAATTGGTGATGTTGGGGGGAGCCGCAGAGCTCCTCATCCTACTGCTGCTTGAGGACCATTCCACATTTGGGCTACTTGAAGAGGTTTTATGATAACTTCATTACTCATCCATTACATTCATTCATTACTCATTGTTATGGACACTTTATTCTTGCCTGTAGGAAGGTCACATTGTTGTATGTCCAGGTGAACTACAGTACACTGGGTAAAAGAAAGGCTGGATTACACTGGCAATGAATTGACTGATTAATTAATCGGAAAAATGTACCAACTGAACGTTTTCTCTGACATGAATCCTACGTGCACGGATCACAGTAAGGGCATAAAGAGCAAGAGTCTCACAGGGGAAACATGGGGGGCAGAAGAAGAGGATCGACTGGGATTCTTCTTGCACGTTTCGTCGCAGTGTGCTGGTTAAAGACAAATCCTGTTTTACACGTTATAAAAAAAGAAACTACAATTTCTAAAACGAGTTTGGTTTAACAATGAAAATATATGATTAGTTATTTTTAGATTTAACACTGTAATGAAGAGAAACATTGCAGCTCATATTGAAACCTCTGATAATCTGTCATTTCAGTCTGCTTTTAATGTGCATTTTGTTACGTGTTCAATCAGCAACAGAAGAATTAATACACCATCATATAAAACATGTTTATTCTGACAGTTAAACAATATTGAAATATGTACTAAAGAATTGAATTTGGCTACTTTAGAAAATTGTTATTTTAATTTTGTAGTTATTTTATTGTAAAGATGTGCTGCTCTTGTAATGTTGACTGTATATTAAAATAAAATGAATAAATGGCATTGTCATATTTATGAAAGCTTTAATGGTCAAGTAATACAGTCAGTTGGTAATTGAATCACTTTCAGAGAGCTGTGTCAAACATGACACACTGCTGAGTGGAAGCATGTCCCCCTCACTTTTCTGTTTTTGTCACCTGGGTTGGGCCAAGCTTTATTTGTGGGGTTGATGTAAATGTACATAAGTGCACCATTCTGTATTTACATAAAAATTATTATTATACATCATATGCTTTTAGAGGCAGAAACACAGAACTGAAAATCTAATGCCCTTGTGTTTCCTCACCTCTGAAACCAAACCTTTAAATCTGTCACAAACAAACATGCACATACTGGGTGTTAGGGTGACTGCAGATCGCTTTAGAGGGAAAGGAATAAAACAGATACCTAATGATTATATTTCCATTAAAGAAGAAGATGTTATTAAACATCAGATATTGAAATCTAAAGTTGGCATATACATGCAGGGGCTGGAACTTGCAGTTCTCTGATAGATGGACCCTACCTCCACATGCTGACTTTACCTTGCTGTGCATTCTGTAGGTTATGCAAGTCAGAAGTCCTCAATCAGGGTTTGGTAATGAAACAGAGAAAAACAAACAATAATGTGGCCTGTTTTCACCAGCAGGACTCTGGTAGTGCTGCAGTGATATAGAAAGGCCACATGGAAATACAAAATAAACACATACACTTCCTCCTACACTCCTACAACATGTTGTCGGTGTGTGGGATGCTAAAAGGATGGAGGAGATGCCGGCTCTCCCTCTAGATGGATGATGAGGTGGTGCACCCACAGTACAGGACCTGCCCCTGAGAGGAAGTCTGGAGTGGTTCATGACTTTATCATGGCATCACATGTGACAGCTGTGGGGAAGCAGTGACACAGTGAGACAAAAGCATCTACTGGAAAAGGTTAAAGGTCAAACACAAGCCTCCTCCTTTCTCTGAATAGCTCCTCAAGATGTGGTTGAAAGCTTGACCTGAGACCCAGCAGGCAGTGCGTCCTGGCTCCTACAGGCAGTTACTAACGTTACATCACAAGGTTTCTTGGTAATTACAGAGTTTTCACCTACTTTGCCGCAAGCTGTTACTCGCCCTGCAGGTGGCGGTAGTGCTCCTTAGAGCTGTCTCAACTGCGCAACTGTAAACACGTCGAAGAAGTTAAACGGATTCGGAAACGAGTCATATCTGTGAGGAGGAAAGCAAAGTCAGAAATGGACGGTTAGCTCCACAGTTCCTCTCTCAACTCAGCAAACTTTGTTTTAACACACAGGCTCCACCTCAGCACAGTGATATCTAGCTGCTAACCAGCAGCTCCTGTCTGACGCAAACAGCTAGCCGCTTCAACGCTAATCCGCTCAAGAGCCCCTCACTACAACAAGCTACACCACCGAGCCAGCATGGACTCCTGGATTCGGTTTAACGCTCAGAGCCAAGCCAAGGAGAGAGTCATTAGGTAATGTTATGAATTTTAGTTAACAATAACGAGAACTTTCCAAATATGAAGTGTTTATGTCAGCTAAGTTCACTACCTAGCGTTAGCTCATTACTACCTTCGCTAACGTTAGGTTCATGTCAACTAATCAAACGGCGGTTAACTGGTCATAACTGCTAACATTACAGAGATAATCGCCTTACCTACTGTTTGATAAGTTGCTTCAGTGTGTGTGTGTGTGTGTGTGTGTGTGTGTGTGTGTGTGTGTGTGTGTGTGTGTGTGTGTGTGTAAGAGCGTAAGAGCACTGACAGTTCCAACTTTGCTTATGTGAAACCTGCTCTTCCTGTCCGTGCCCTGACGCTATGGGTGAACTTGGATCATACGGATGTTGCCCTCATCCTTTGACTTAGGCTTGACCACAACATTCAGAGGGTGTGGTGTGTGTTACCATGGAAACCTGTCCCGCCAGTTAGCTCGATGGGGATTATTATTAAAGCATTTCGTTTCATAAAGAGATTTTAATCAGTCTGACAGTTATTATGGAAACGGATCCGTTCAGATAAGCCTGGTCCCGGTTAGGCTGGTGCTCTGCTGTAGCTGCAGCCCAACCTGACCCAGTGTCACATGGGCTGCACATACCTGGGATTTAAGCTCATACCTTTTCAGACTGGGGATCTGCACACACAGACACACAGAGGAACCTACAAAACTGATGAACCACAACTCCCTGCCAAAAGTTCTCTTTTGTTACATGTTCAGCTTGTGGCTGCAAACACCACATTTCTGTCATTTGATATGGTAACAGTTGCTCAACCAGGCTTGACTCTGCTCTGAGCTGGCTTTATGAAGCAGTTTAATCCTGGTCCAGACCTGTCACAGTAAGACCGGCTTTTCTGAGCCTCTGATGAATCAACTGTCTGATCAGGTCTCAGGCTTAGCTTTAGCTCAGGCCGAACCAGTGATGCAATCCCCCTCACACCCACAGCACTCCCTCTGTACTGATGGACTGTAAACAGAAGTCAGACTTAAATCAAAGTTATGAATAGCTAAACCCATGACTAGTGAAATAGTGAATAGAGCATTTTCACAATTTGCAGTCAGTTTAAATGGCACATTTATTTTGTATGTATGAAACAGAAGCCACAGAATAATAATGTTAGGCAAATTATTTCTTTTTATTATCTATACAAAGATTCAGTCTTTGCATGTATGATTATAATGTGAATGCTGAAGCAGACACAGCCACAGAGGAGATCCAGTAAGTCTATTACTATTTTACTATTCTTGTATTCTGGTTCTGACTCATTGTTCTACCTCTGTGTTCCTGACATGCCCTTTGATCAGCTTCATGAGCATCTTTGTTCTCCACTCACAGGGCTGCTCAGTACGCCTGCACCCTGCTGGGCTACACTCTGCATAAGGGCGGGGCAGCGGCCGAGCTTCACAGAACCGTCAGTCAGCTGGAAGCACACATGAGCCTGTCCAGAAAGTGTGAGTGAAGCAGCCGCATTGAGTTCTTTTCCAGCCGCCACAGCTGAAGGGTTGTGGCTGATGTGCGTTTGTGCTCCACAGTGCTGCGCCTGGGAAACTCTGTGGAGGCTCTGGAGGCTGCGAAGAGGGCCATACACCTTTCTGATGGCGTGCTGAGGCTCTGCGTGACCATCAGCCACCTCAACAGAGCCATGTACTTTGCCTGTGACAACCTCCTGTGGGCTGGGAAAACAGGCCTCATCTCAGACCTGGACCAGCAGAAATGGAGTCAGAGATCTTTCAGGTCAGTATAATGTAGAACAGATAATATACATACATACATATATATAACATACATTTTCCCTGGACTTACACATCAACATAAGTTTGATAGCGTTTCCTTCCTCAGATCAAACACGCAGGAACATGTGAACTCTTAGAACTGATCTGACCTCGTACTAACCTGACCTCGTACTAACCTCTGTGAGTTCAAACCTGAGTTGCAGCAGCATGGTTATGGAAGTGCCTGGTGTGACCCTCAGCTGCCTGTACAATTATACTAATTAAAAATCTACATTTGCACCTGTCAGCATTGACTTTGCATGAATGTTATAGTTTCCTGCCAGAAGACTTTCACCCTCTCCAGGTCCATACAGCAGAATCTGTCCAGTTTAACTAAAGGGGTAATTCGGGTGTTTTACAGGGAGGTTGTATGATCCATAGTCAGTGTATTACCCTCTGCAGCACAGTGGGTGGTGGTCAGCACAGCCCCAGTTTGGAGAAGCAGCAGGAGCACTGATGTAGGAAGCAGAGCAGTGTGCTGCTGTGGGCGGGGTCAGCAGCAGAGTGTATTCAGTGCTGTTTCATTACTGACACACAGCCCCCTGCTTTCATACCAACTGTGTGGTTGACACCTGCAGGTACTACCTCTTCACGCTGATCCTCAACCTGACTCGGGATGTGTACGAGCTCCGCCTCCTCATCGAGTGTGAAGAGCGCCACAGGGCCGCCAAATCTCCGCTCTCACCCTACCCCGGCTCCGCCCTGCCTGCTGACAACTTGTCGTCCCCCTCCTCACCTGCTGCTCCAGCCGCTGTCGCATTACCCATCATGTTGGCATGGCTACGCAGACAGGTCCACCTGCTGGTGACAGTGCTACATAGCAACCCGCCACTGCTGCTGGACCTGCTAAAGAATATTTGCGATATCTTCATCCCACTGGACCGGCTGAGGATTTACCCAACAGGGCCAGGTTTTGTTGGGGCCTGCGGCCTCACCTCCTCCATCCTCTCCATCCTCACCATAGTCCACCCCTGGCTCAAACTGAAGCCATGAACCCAGATGTGTTGGAAGAGTCCATGTGAGGAGCCCTGTGGCCGGCTCGGATCGGACTATAACAGGGTTAACATTTAGCGAAGCCAGCAGCTGCTGTTGCACTGTGAGATAGCGGCAGAGCATTCAGATCCTTTAATACCCCCCCCAGAATAAGTGACAGGTTACACCCACAAGGACGAGCTAAACAGAAGCGCAGTGATGCTGCTCAGAGCCCACTCCTCTCTGCATTGTCTGTCGTTCTGCATGCAGCAACCTCTCCCAGTACCCTGAAATCTCATTTACTGAGCAACTCCTACAGGAAGTGTGCCACAGTCAACAGGTAGGTGCTTTTCTCAGTGGGACAAATTAAAACTTACCTCCCCAACATCAGTCACCTTCCAGCAAAGTCAGTGACTGTGCTGCCGCAAAGCACAGACGTCCACTAAACCTAAACCCTGGTGGGCTGGCTGTCAGCAGCACACAGCTCACAGCTCACATGTGCTTGTATTGGTTTCTCCTGTGGTGTGTTTCACAGAACAGGCTAACGTTTGCTAACACCCACCCTCCCCACGGCTGACAACAGTGACGTCCAACTTGGTCCAGTAAAACATGTTTTGCACCTGCTTGGCGTCACTGTTTACACCCACAAACTTTGTATTTTCAGTTCTTATGTTACACGTTTTTGGAGTATGTCCATTCTTTTTAACTGATAATCTGGAATATTATGAGTGTCGCCGCCTATACTTTGCTTAGCATTTTGATTTGACAGTCATCAACACAGCAGCTCTACAGCCAAGACACTGTGTTAGCCGCTAGCGGAACCATTCCTGTCCACAGATCACGTGGGATGGGGACTCTGAGTCCAGTGTGTTTCAGTCAAATTCACACACAACTGCAGATTTTCTGTGCTGTTACTGCATAAAAAGGCAGATTCTGTTGCAGTGTGTTGCTGCCTGTAATAAAAAGCATGTGTGTGGCTAGACCGTTAATCTGTCAGCTTTGCTCACCAACATCTGCTTTATTTTGCCACAAATGGGACTGGAGCTACGTAATAAACAAAAAAGTTTTAATTTAGGATGTTGTTTACTGTTACAAACACGCTGTAAAAACCAAGGCAAAATAACAACATAATAAAAACAGACAAATGCAGCCGGTGCTCCTTCTGAACACATCAGGGGAGCCGTGCCTGTCAGGTGGAATGTTGGTCCTCCTGGTGTTTCTGTTCAGGTAGCACTTCACACTGTGGGCCGGCTGAAGGACTCATTCAGTAAGCTTAACAAAATCCTCTGTGGAGAGAGCAGAACAAGTGTGTTAGGTTATCGCTACGGCCCGATCAGTGTCAGCGCTCTGACTTCTGACAGTCACTAGCACTGTGATGTTAGGCGAAGCACAGAACCATTAAAGGTGAACAGACAAGGATGAGCGACGAGGAGAAAACATGAGTCATCGTGTAACTGTATGAAGCTGTCTGCCAAAAACAAGTCCGCTGAATGATTGGCAGTTATCTCCAACTGACCTGGAGGACGTTCCAGTCAGGTGGGGTCTATTAAGTGCCTTGGTTATGAAATTTAAGCAGGTGTTTGTGTTGTCATGGTAACATATGTTGCACAGTGCCGTCCCATTCAGATTCACTTTATTTTGGGACCTTGTACTTGTTTCCATATTCTAGAAACAAAATGATTAAAAAAAAGAGTAATCCCCCCCCCACAAGTGTCACCATGTTTATTGTTTACATCAATGCAAACAGAGCTCCACTACCACACACAGTACATAGGGACGTATGTAAACAATTGTACCTCTGACCTAAATGTGTGGGCTCATTGCTTACTGCTCAGCCACAGACAAACCATCTGAAAGACTCAACCATCAACAAAGGGATGTGTTGTGTTTCCTGGAGTTCTGATAACACTGATCTGAGAACAACAGATCTATTCCATGTATATAACTGATGAAGACGTTGGTGGGTGGACAGTTTCTATCATAACAGATGCATCTCTGAGGGAAAAGCTCAAACTATCACTTTGCAAAAACCACAGACATGCTTCCACCTTGCTGAGTCATGGGATGGGCTTTCTGTAAAGTCCCTCATCCGCTACACTCCTGTGTGTGTGCTGGTAGAATGTAGGTCTGCTCCAACCTGAACACATCTTCACTCCTGGGTCTCCATGCTCTCATCCTCTCCATCTCCCCCCTCCTCCAGGGCTTCATCTTCCTCCTCCTTCCTCTCGGGGGGTTTCTCGTAGGCCTTCTCTGACGGAGTGACGATCACACCATCCCACGTAGACATCTCTGTTGCCAGGTCTGCAACAGTAACCCCAACAGTTTTATTCTTTGATCACACCTATCTATTGATATATTGAGATATATATATATATATAAATCTACACACACACACACACATTGTAGCAATGAGTTCTCTGTCCTACTGTTATTATGAAGAATGAGATTATCTTACAGCTGGCGTCTCCTTCAAGGCCAAGGATCTTCCTGTAACCTCCATGTGAGAGCACCCTCACCAGTGTCTGAGCTGTGAAACACACCATGTCCTGCAGAGACACACACAAACTGAACATTAAACAAACAGCCGGTGTGATGTTGGCTGGAACAGGTGTGTGTGGGATCAGTTTCCAGTGTGCCACAGCTTCCCTCGTCATTGCTAACTGAAGCTGGGTGTCTTGGCTTAAGGCCTGCAGCAACCTGACAGCACCAGACCTACCTGCTGTTCCAGAGTCATAACCGTGTGCACTCTGAAGTTTCCACTCTCACAGGGGTCCGTGATGCCCACAGAGCCAGGCAGAAAGAGACCAGCAGCCAGCATCTGCAGGCAGCGCCTTTAAAACACAAACAGAGTCCGACACAAAGACTGGAGCCAATGTCCCCTCTCTACTGACATCAGAATGGAAACAGTGTTGAGTGGGGACCCACCTGTAGGCTATGTTCAGGGATAGAGGCTGCCTGGACGGGTTGTTCATCACTGCAGAGTGGCCCTGGAACAGAACACACACCAGCCCATCAACACTCACCCAGACTATTCAAGCCTAGAGGTGTTTATGCAAATGTCAAGACTTTGGGATTTTGGTCTTACCAGCAAATCCAGGATCCAGGGAGTGAGGGGTTCAAAGCCAGGGAAACGCAGCCTCAGGTCCTTCAGCAGGCGGATCAGCACTTTGACCCTGAGGATGATCAGCATCAAAGGGACAAGAGACAAGAATCCAGTTAGATCACTAGGCTGTGCATGATCCTTGCCCGGTACAGAAAAAGAGCAGGACTTGCATGAGTGAAAAGATTTCCTCACGTTGACTGAGAGGCGTTCTCCTCAAACCAGCGGGCGTGGCGGATGGCAGCAAGGGCACTCTGGAGCACCTTGATGTCCACTGCAGAAACACAAAGGAACTGAGCATCCCTGCCCGGCTTTTCCCCACGGACAGATTTTAAATACAGACAACTCAGATTTTCAGGAAGTGTGGTCACATCCGGCAGGAGAGGACAGGCTATGTTATTTACTGTGAATGTGTCCTGGATTTGGGACGAATTCACCTTTTTTAAAAATACATTTCATCTCCAGAATCTGAACAATCTGTGACTCAAGTGTGGTAGCTATGGATGCTAAACAGACTGTGCTTATACAGAGTGCCACACTGCTCTGCCCTCAGCACAGACCGTACACTGATGACAGTAAATGAGAGATCACTGAGCCTTAACAGAGAGAGAGTGGGTGACTGTGTGTGTCGTGGACGTGTGTAAGCTCATACAGTGCAGCTCAGGGTCCAGCTTGCGGAGGTTGGGAGGGACAGTAGTGATGAGGATCTTGACAGTAGCATCGGCTGAACTGATCTCAAAGCCTGTCTCATTGGTCAGCATGGACAGTACTGAAAGCAGCAGGTACACAGAGAACTCCATATGAGCAACGTGACACTTACTTATTTAGTGACACTTGAAGCTTTAATGAAACACACACCCGTCCCCGAACGTGTTACCTTCGCTGGGGTCCAGGGTACGAAGAGTCTCCACTACTTTGTTGCCGAGAGCAGCAACTGCCTCCACTGTAACAGAGCAACAATCATCTTAACATTACATGGATTAAAACACACCTGAGTACAGCCTCCCCTCCACAATCACCAGGAGCCATATACTGTTTCGTTAGCCTGCCTTCTGACCAAGCCACACAGGCTGCTTAACATGCACTAACAAGGAGGGAAGGGCGTTGGCGTTCATAATAAATAACTCAAACGATAGATCAATAGACACATAATTACAGTTTGCATTGCCACCGACACCCTGCTGTTTTTCAGCAGATGACATGACTGATCACTCACACGTAGGAAGGATTTTCAGGATAACAACCAGGTCAGCCACGTTGTGTCCGGTTGTCATGGTGCCCTTCTTGTAAGAGCCCACCTGACGCACCTCTTCAATTTGCTACGACGAGACAGAGTTACGCCATTATTAACATGCAATGGACTAATGCTATGCACCTGCCCAGTATTCATAGCTGCTATCTATTCATGGATTTGAGATATCTCAGCTTAGTCTGCACTTTAGGTAATCAGTGTATTTAGTACAGACCTGTCTGTGCATCCAGGGAACAGTTCAGTTCTGTGGTTTGTCACATGCAGGATTATGCAAGTGCAATGTGTAGTGACGTGGTACAACTCAGAGGTATAACCATGTGCACATCACTGTGTCATTCCGGGTTTTACTCACCACTTCAAAGTTGCCAGGAGCGACAATCAGGTTGTCGATGACATTGTTGATCTTTGTGACCAGGGACAAGATGGAGGACTGGACAGACAGGAAGAGACAAACAGGACTGCTGTCAGTGAGCATAAACAACACGCTGCACAGCCAAAACCAAACAAAGACTGGTAGCGTTGCCCCCTCGTCAGTGTGGACCAACCTGCTCTGCTGATGTGGGGCTCAGGTCCTGGTTTCTCTTCAGGAGACACTCACTAAAAGCCGTCTCATCGGGTGCAGGCTTCACTCTGGGGAAGGCCATCTCACACTTGTGACAAACAACAGTCTGCTTCAGTACACACAGTATTGATCAGTATTTGGTCTGCTGTGCCACCGCAACCTACCCACACCAGTAAGAGGTGCCATCAAACATGTCTGCTCCTGTAATCAGTAGAAACGTGCCCGTCTGGAATGTGTTTGTGTTTGCCTTCCTCTTTAGAGTAGTCACCTTGGGCAGCGCTACACCTCTCCCAACACTCTCAAAACCTGAGTGTGATGAAGGTGTTGGTTTGGTCCGATTAGAGGTTCATGGTGACAGTGGACACAGGCCAGATTGCTGACTGACAGGTGTGCACAGATTTGTGGCACAGCTCTAATTGTTTTTATCATTTCCTTGTTTTATCTAAAACATTCCCAACTCTGACCCAAACTTATAAATGCAACTTTCCCAGCCTTGTAAACTCTTACACCACAAGACAGCCGTGATATCATTTTATTTACTCACCACATAAAAATCAAACGGGATGTGTGGGACAAATGGCCGGTACCTAAACAGGAACGAGGGAAAGATAAACAGAATATCTGCTCATTTAACATGGCTGTGAGGATTTCATATCAACGATACAGAGTGAACAACAGGTAATGTTATTGTCAATGCCATGTGAAGTGTGACAGTTCACTTTGAAAATAAAAGGACATACTGAGGTCACTAACACACCAAACACTGACTTCTGCTGCTTGGTTTTAACTCAGGTTCAGGTGGGTGCACATATGAGGTGTCTTTGGGTGAAACCTGTTGTGTTTAGGCACCGTGCACAAAACAGTATGCAGGGTCAGGTTAGACAAGAAGCCATCCAGATGTTAGTGGATACAAGCGGTCAGCGGCTCAACTCACCCCTGGACCAGTCCTCCTCGGGACCCGAAGCGGCCTCCCCGGCCCCTGCCGCGGTCCCCTCTGCACACAAACACAACACAATGGAGCTGCTGACAGACATTTGCTTATGAAGTGTAATGATACCCGGTATATGCTCTGTTGTAATCAAACATTACTGTTAACGTCATCTCGCAAACCCAACATACTCAACAGCTACGCTCCCATAGACCCCACTGTGTATTCATTCATTCACTCACTCACTCGGCTACTTAGCTCAGTGCTGTTAGCTAGCATTAGCCACCGGACAGTGGAGAAATGACCAACACAGATAAAGGTACGCATTCCTCCGCAGGTCGGTCATTATGCCATCAATACGCTTCATGGAGACTACACGCTATCAAGACTGAAGAACTGGCTAATGAACTCGCTGCCAGGCTAACAGATTAGCTAGCAGCCAGCGATCAGACAATGCACACAGCTGGTTTATGTTACGCTAACACGTCTCTCTTCTAACCCAACAACTAGACGCTGCAAACAACATCAGCAGTGAAACACAAAGGAATTCGATGTTAATGCTGTAGTGAAATATAATCACCTCATTACGTACGACGTTTTGATTATTTAATGTGGAAATCCAAGGAGAACTAATCACCGTTCCGCGACAGACACGGCGTTTGCGGCCGGGGCTGCTTCTGCTTTAGCTTTCGTTTTAATAGCAGTCTGTAAACTGGCTTCTGAAGCTTTAGCGCCACCCAGCGGGCGGGAGGGTGAAGGAACAGGCTGGGATCAGGAATGAGGGAAAACACATTCTGTTCGTCCTGTTACTCTGATCTTTTTAAGATTAAGATTGAACACCTCCAATATTCATAGTGCAGTACTATATTTTTGATCGTTTGGTATTAATTGCCTTTGTTCATCATGCCTGTTGCAATGGGGACACACATTATTATTAACATTATTTTTTACTTATTTATTTATTTTTATCTGTGCAATTTATTCACATGAGCCCTAATGGTAGGCTGTTGTCACTCGGCAACACCACACAACTTGATCAAATGCACTTTGAGCGTTCCAGTGTTGCCAGCAGAAGGCAGTGTGGCACTTTGCTCCTCACATGCACTCTCTACCAGCTGACCGCGGACTGACCCATCCTCTGTCTGCTGAGCGAAGCTGCATGGATCACAAACATTTGCCACCCGTCTCAGTCTTTCTCCTGCTTGTACAGGACTCTTATCTGTGGGTCCTCAGTCTAAGACCTGTAACACAATCTGTAAGAAACTGACCATTTCACTTACAACGTGTATATTGTCCAGTGGGTACTTGCTTGTTCTATGGAGCGTTTGATTTATGTCTCATTCTCAGATAGGTAATAACCTTCTCTTCATGCTCTTCTGCCATCAGCAATATATTACATCCTGGGACACCGACTGACTCCAGAGAACTATATAAAGACCAGGGACTATATATTTATACAATTGCAGTCCAAGACACCTGAGAGAAGACAGAAAAACAAGATGCAAGATGCATTAGTTCAGTTTCATATGACAGCAGTCCTTGTTCAAGGATTAGAATGGAGATTACAGATAGCCCTTACCTTAGGGACTTTGGCAAGTTGGGCTAAATCTGTGAGCCAAAGTTGTACCTTACTAGCCTGAGTTGTTGTAATAGGGTGCATGGAGATTCTAGGTAACATACCATTGTGGTGTGCCTTTGTGAGTGGTGATAATGTTGCTAGTTGAAGTGCAAGAGGGTATTTACTTGAAACCAGTCCCGGAGATGTGGAAATGCACCAGTGATGCAGCCACTGGGAGCAAAATTCACAAGCTTTTGGGGAATTTACCCATGAGGCTTTGGGGCTTTGTAGAGGGTTTAGAACAATATTCATTGTGAAAATAAAATCATTAGACTTTTGATCACGGTTTGTACCGTGGAGGACCTTGGCAGAAGAATTACCATTTACCAACAGCAAGAACCATACAGATAGAAGTCCTGTGTAACCCCTTACCCTAGATCACTGTGTTCCAGAAATCCACAATTACTCTGTGTTCGCCAAAAGTAGAATGAGAGGCAGCACTGCAGCTACCAAGCTCCTGTGGAACAAGTTCCCAGTCTGGGTTCGGGGGACAGACACCCTGTCCATGTTTAGGGGTAGTCTTAAAACCTTCCTCTTTGATAAAGCTTATAGTTCAGCCCAGGTGAGCTCAGCTGAGCCCTGAACCAGCCCTTAACTATGCTGGTAGATGCACTGAGCCTCCATCTGTACTCCTCCTTATCCTGTTAATGTATGTTACTAACCCGACATCTCTCTCCTGAAGTTTGGTGCTTTCTCGTCTCTCTCCTCTCTCTTCCTGTAGCGTCCTGCAGGTATTCTGGAGCTGTGGATCAGACCACAAACTGCTCCCCCAGTCCTGCTCAACACCAATGTGATACAATGTTTTATTATTATTATTATTATTATTATTATTATGATGATGATTATTATTATTACTTCATCTGATACTTCATCCTTATGTAGAACTTGCACTATGTTGCTGGGTGCGCTCTGTCTTTCAACCCCAACCAGTCAAGGCAAATCGATGCCCACCCAGGTGAGAAGTTGAAAACTTGTATGTAGGTACTTGAACTCACGAAGATGGGCAGGTGGTGGAAAAAGAATCATGAGGGTTGAAATGTGTGTGTGTGTGTGCACGCACGCGTGTGTAGCTATGGCACATTCATGTGGTCACATTAGCATTGTATTTGGTTACACCCCGCATTGTTTGGTTGCCTTTTTCACAGTGCCATTGTGTTTGTTCCATTCTGCCTGCTACTGTGCTGACAATACAGCAGCCATTAACCTTCCTATCAACTGCTCTGATTAAACGTTGCTTCTTAAGCTTGGAAGAAAGAGTGGTATGTTATCAGCACAGTGTAGCCACTGATAAGCTGCTTAACTGCTAAAAGAGTAAAGAGCAAAATTGTCAGTGTTACCTGCCCAGTTCTGTGGTACCACAAAACCATTTAAACAATGCTTACAATTAGACAATAAGTTCCTGGCAGATATGTGTTAGCATGCTAGCGTCACGAATCCTTGTAAAAACCTGCTGAATGCATCATCATCAAATATTTACATTCTTTAAAGCAGGATGTAACTTTTCACTACACCTACACCTACATTTACATTAATCATTGCCACACTGACAATTTCCTATCAGCAGACAAAGGTGGCAAACGGTAATGGTAGAGGGAAGAAACTATGCAAATCAGAAAAGTGACACGCTGTTTAAGTGAGCAAACAAGTTCATCATCCTCCAATCGCAGCGAACAGAAAGTAACACGGCAACCTGAAAATAAATAAAGCATTTTGTTGCTTAAAGGCTGGACAGTAATGTAATATAATCATGTATAAAATCATTTTTTATATATATACATAATTATTGTTTTCAAATCTAGACAGTAACAAGAGTAAGAGGACTCAAGAGACTGTGTTTAAAAAGTTTAAATCTGAGAAGGCTTTACTCTGACAACTGATGAACAGGAGAAGATTAGCTTTTTGATGATGATCATGATGATGAGCAGATGTTAATGGACAAATAAACACAGTTTAATGACTGGATATGCAGAGAATTTGTCCTGATTGTGATGATAGGGTGGCAGGACTGACAGATGGCTTTTGATGAAATATATTTATATTGACAGAATTTCCCTGGTGAGAAACAAAAGTCATCAGAGTCAGATGACTTTAAGTGCTTTATTACAAGATTAGCGCACAAACAGCGTCACACTCAAAGCTGTTCAGCTGAGAACAGTGTAGAGACATCTGACAGTTCATCCAGCGTAGAGCAAGATTTTATTCAACAGCTGTCATGTAAAGCTCAGGTGTTTGCTGAGTGATGATGATCGTGTTCTTCCCAAAGGGTGGAGACTGCTGTCCATGTTTGACTGTACAGTTAAGAGCAGACATCTCCTTCATGCTTGACTTATATGTTGACATGTTTTTTAGGTGGAAGACATATTTTATTTTGAAATTCTGTTGGAATGCATGCATCCATCAGTGGGAGATGAGAAGTAGTCCTGTGTGTTCCTCACTGCACGATTTCAGTTCACTTCACTGCTTACCAGGGTCCACAATGATAAAACACTTTAATATGCCAATGCAGCTTTTGCATTAGTTGTTCTATTTTTCAGTATTTATCGTTGGGACATCTGTTGATTACTGATCAAACCTAGCCTAGCAACAAGAAGAAAAGCTGCCTTGGTATTTCATTTGTATGATGAAAATGAAAATGAGTTTGGAGAAGAGGTTGTCTTTGATATTGTATGTGCCTTGGTTGCGTCTGGCAATGTATATAGTTTGTGTATAAAAATTAATTAAACCATTCAAACACCACTGTTCTTTTACTCATATTTCAGATGGGTTTAATTGGATTTTTTCAGCATTTAATATACAATTGAAAATATTTGAATTGTGTAAAAAACATAGTAAAGTCCAGGCATATTGAATTTATGTGATTAATGCTCCAAAAATCATACACAGAAACATTATTACAGAAAAACAAGTCAGCTATTCATCATTGGTGTGTACTGAATAATTGCTATACAGATAAATAATGTTACCACATTCTGTATTGGTATATACAATATATATGTACTGAATATCTAATATTAACATCAGCATTCTAAACTAAAACTAAAAAAATGAAATAATGTGTAATAAATAACATTTCTTGATATCTGGGAATCCATGCTGTACACTGCCCATGCTGCTCTCACTCTGCCTCTGCCTGCTGCAGCATGGCTGAAAGGAAAAGCACAGATCAGAGTCAGTGGCAACGGGGACACCGGACATGATCTGCATTCAGGCTTGTGATCAGCTCTGATTGGGACCTTAGGCAGAAAGAGCCATGTTCAAATGTGATGAAGAGCATTCAAATAACAGTGAAATCAGTCTTTCTCATGGAAATCAAATCAAATCAAAATACCACAGAAGCATCATGTGCAAGTTTGACCTGCATCTTCTGTTTGTATGACAAAACCGACATGTTTTTAATAATGTTATTTCAATATAATGTGACTTGAACTTAGATGAAAGCCAATCAGTCAGCTGAGGCGTGCGAGGGTGGACTGCATGAATGGAGTTCTAACATTTATCATACATTCATTGGAAAGGATGCCTTTGTCTGAATGAGGAGCTTTGTTCAATATAGTCATGCATTCATACAGGAGCACACAAAGCACAGCCTCCGTACACTGTCAGGCAGCACCCCAGTGCAAGTGTCAAACAAACGAATGAGTAAGCCGTGATCAAGAGCTAATGTTGAAAGAGTGGGAGAGGTCAGTGACACTTCACTCCCTCTGCGTTACAGCGTGGCATTAGATAACTATCAGTTACAAAACATAAAGTCCAAATTCAGCTGTGTTTGTTTGTTCAGTCATTTATTATGAAGTTACCATAGATAAAACTGCCTGTATCACCAACATGTCAGCTCTTGTGTTGGCAGTGGTGACAATGCATATCTGAAATAATGCACTGAGCTTCCAAGAGTGAAACAGTGGAGCAGGTAGGAGCATTTTCTAAAGTCACTGAAGAGAATGAAACACTTCAGCTTATCTGAAAAAGTAAAAAGCACCAAATAAGCAGATTAGCTAAACATGCATTTAACCTGGTGGTGCATGTATCAGTCATGTAGTCTTCACCTCTAAGTAACACTTCAGCTTAAACTGAAACACGTAAAAATAAATTTACCATATCTTTTTGCTAACAGACTTCATACACTCTGGAAAAACTGACTTTGAAAGCATCAAAATATATGTATGTATAAATATGTGTACATAAGAGCAAACAGCCTACTGAGCCTCTCCTGGGTCTCCCAGCAGAGTTAATTATAGAACCTGAGCACAGGATGTGACTCATTCATGAGTGTTTATCAGTTAGATTACAGAACAAATGGTAACATTAATCAAAATTCAATTTGATTGTTAAGAGGATAACCTAGTGCAAACATCACACCAGAGCTGTGATACAGTGGCTTTCAGAGAAATGTGGAACCTGTTGCTCAGAGAGCAGCTGCAGTAATTCAACAGTCCGTTAGCACTGATCACAAGTTTGACCATTCCCTGCTCAATACAATGTACTTGGACAAATTCAGTAGGTTACCTGTTGCTCAGTGACTCTCATTCATTCCAGGGAATCTCAAGGATTCACTGCGTAGAACCCTGTCCTGTTCTTCTTGGGTGTGTCCCCCTGTTGAAAAACACAGAAGGATCAAATTCAAGCATGAAATCTTGCTCTTAATCAGCTTATCAGATCACTGTTACATGTAAAGATATAAACTGTGTATTTTTGTATCTAACTGATACATACATGTGTATGTATACATGAGATCAATATCGATACTGCACATGTCTCTGTAGTTTTGCAGTGCTTACAATAATGACTGGGGTAGATACTGGTTCCTGTGCCGCAGGGGTTTGAGGCGTGTACGCTGGCAGAGGGGCACTGGGGGGTTGCTTCCTTTGAGTGTAATATGGATCCTCAGTGGTGTCCATGTGGCCACTTTGTGTTTTCGTACAACACCATCGAACCAACTGAAACAGCGGAGCATTACAACACAGTTCAGAGAGTATAAAGTACATAAGAAGCTTGCTGCAGTTCAGTTCCACCTACACAGTTGTGGCCTTTTCAGGCAAGGTCAAAAGACTGAACCTTTAATGAATCTCCCAGTCCTGCAGCTGGTGTCATGTTACTGGTGTAGTTTAGTTTACTGTATTGATTATACTATGATGATAGCCCCAACCTTCATAGTGTTATCAGCAATACCCCATAATTAGTGTTATGTAATGTAACGCCCTGCCCCCACACACCTAAATGTTATGCAGCCATTTTTAATGTAAAGACTGGTTTTGAATGAGCTTGATACAGAGTTCTTCTGTTACTGTAGCACACAATATAAAAATTATTCAAAAATTGATTTAATATAACTTACCATCATGATAAAGATGATTATGAGCAGCAATAAGATTGCGGCAACTAATACTAAGAGGGCAATACCCCAGCCGGGTACCCCACCACTACTCCCACTGCTGCTGCCGCTGCCACCTGGTGTCACAGGGTCACTGGGCGCTCCAGTTGAAACATTAGTAGAATCTGTCTGTTTGTCATGTGGATTGGTAGTTGTCTTGACGCTCACTGTGGATTTTATCCTTCCATCTGTTGTTGTGGAAATGTCAGTATGGTTCCCATGACTTGTCTTGGTGGTGGAAACAATTATGTTGTCGTCAGAGGTGGAGTTTGTTTTGTTCGATGATGTTGTTGGATCGTTGGTTTTTGTATTAATAAGTGTGACTGATGGAGTTGTGGTTGCAGTGCTCTTTGAAGGTGTTAGAATTGTGGTAGTTGTATTTGTTGTTGTAGTAGTAGGTGTTGTAGTTGTACTAGTAGCAGGTGATGTAGTTGTTGTGGTAGTAGTAGGTGAAGTGGTCGTTGTGGTGGTAGTAGGTGATGTAGTTGTGGTAGTAGTAGGTGATGTAGTTGTTGTCGTGGTATGAGGTGATGTAGTTGTTGTGGTGGTAGTAGGTGATGTAGTTGTGGTAGTAGTAGGTGTTGAAATTGTTGTGGTGGTAGTAGTTGTTGTAGTTGTTGTGGTGGTAGTAGGTGATGTAGTTGTTGTGGTGGTAGTAGGTGATGTAGTTGTTGTGGTAGTAGTAGGTGTTGTGGTTGTTGTGGTGGTAGAAGGTGATGTAGTTGTTGTCGTGGTATGAGGTGATGTAGTTGTTGTGGTGGTAGTAGGTGATGTAGTTGTGGTAGTAGTAGGTGTTGAAATTGTTGTGGTGGTAGTAGGTGATGTAGTTGTGGTAGTAGTAGGTGTTGTGGTTGTTGTGGTGGTAGTAGGTGATGTAGTTGTGGTAGTAGTAGGTGATGTATTTGTTGTCGTGGTAGTAGGTGATGTAGTTGTTGTGGTGGTAATAGGTGATGTAGTTGTGGTAGTAGTAGGTGTTGAAATTGTTGTGGTGGTAGTAGGTGATGTAGTTGTTGTGGTAGTAGTAGGTGTTGTGGTTGTTGTGGTGGTAGTAGGTGATGTAGTTGTGGTAGTAGTAGGTGCTGAAATTGTTGTGGTGGTAGTAGGTGTTGTTGTAGTGGTTGTGGGTGCTGTTGTTGTGGTGGTTGTCGTTGTGGTTGCAGTGGTTGTCGGCTTTGTGGTTGTAGTTGGAGGATCTTTGGTGGTGGTGGTTGTAGCAGGGGCCGGGAGCGGAGCAAATAGTGTTTTGTCAACTAAAGAACAAACACATATGTGTGGTTACACGTTTGGAATGTCACCATGTACGTTACATCACAGAGGAGGAACAACTGGAATGCTAAAGTAAAGCTTAAAACCTTCTTGTTCGACAAAGCTTACAGCTAGTTCTAGTGACCATGTGAACTACACCCATAGTCTAAACTACCCCTCCATGCCATCCCTTAGTTATGCTGCTATAGGCCGAGGCTGCTGGGGGACGTCCCATGATCGTCTCCACACTCCTCCTCTCCCCTCTCTCTCCTCAAACTTATTTAAACCATCACAGATTAACCATTAACTCTGTGTCCTCTCTCCCCTAGTGCTGTGCTTGTTTCTCTCTGGTCTCTCTCTCTGTACCTCTCTACAGATACCTGTGGCTCCAGAGCTGAACATCTGATCTGTGGCTCCACCGACCTGCCCTGTGTCCTCTGCTGCCATTTGCTGTCATTATTCTATATTGTACTTCTCTCTCTCTCTCTCTCGCTTTCCCCCCAACCGGTCAAGGCAGATGGCCGTCCACCTAGAGCCAGGATCTGCCCAAGGTTTCTGCCTGTTAAAAGGAAGTTTTTCCTTGCCACTGTCTCCAAGTGCTTGCTCATGGTGGAACTGTTGGGTGTAATTAATAGTAATGAGTGTGGTCTAGACCCGCTCTGTCTGTAAAGTGCCCTGAGATGACTTTGGTTGTGAATTGGCGCTATATAAATAAAACTGAATTGAATTGAATTACACAAAATGAGCTCTTACTGGTTGTGAAGTCCTCATTAAGTTGGAGAGTTTTGGGTTCCACGTTGTTGGCATTGCGGATAAAGTATATCCAGACGATGGCCCGATTGATAGAGAAGGTGTTGAAGACTACAGTTGCATTTGCAATCACTGATCCAGAGCTGTGAAAGAGCAAAGCAATGTAAAGAAGTCATATACAACTACATCATGTGTAATCTGCTACAAGACTACCATAGACCACTTAAACTCTCTTGTAGACAACCACACCTGCTTTAATGTCCCTGCATGTGTAATAGTTCTTCTAAAAAATATGAAATTACTGAATGCTGAAGTATTAATAAGTGTAAAGTAGCTGTGTAACAGAGACTGAAATACTGTAGTTACATTTCCTCAGAAAACCATATACACAGTGTTTTCTCTCTGTGTTCCTCATTGGTCAGAAGAGATTCTGTTGTTCAACAACATGACATGACATGGCAACACTGAGGCCCATGACATTCTGGATTCTGCTTATCCTCCAGGATATAGAGATCAATGATACCGATACCGATAATACCTGAAAGTCATTGCCGCAACACCTCCATAGAAAGTATTTGTTGGACATATACTGCTGTCAGCGCAGTTATAGATTTTTTCAAGCTGCAAAACAAAAACACCAATCAGTCAAGACAGTCTTTGAAATACAGAGAATAAACAGTGACAACTGGGAACATGTAGTGTTATTCAGTCTCCTCTCACAGACTGAAGACTGGCACGTTGCAGGTGGTTGCAAGTTTCAACGATTGCAGCAGGATGCTCTATGGAAAAAAGAAAGCTGCTGCGGGAATGCTAGGCAATGCTCTGCTGGGAACGCTTGGGTCCCGGTGCTCAAGTGGATCTTACTTTGACATGCACCACCTAAACTGATGGCAGGTGCCTCTGTCAACAGGATAATGTGCCCTGCCGCACTGCAGAAACTGCTCAGGAGCAGTTTGAGGAGCATGACAAAGAGTTCAAATATCCCAGATTTCGATTAAATCCAGAAACTATGTGAGGTGACTGAACAGGTCCAATCCATGGAGGCCTCCCATCACAACTTACAGGAATGCATGTAAATCTATAGTTGCCTATTGTGCATATAATAAATGGTTACACTGGGTTGAGATCCTTAACAGAAGGTAAATATCATCATGTCACTGTAGCACAGTCTAAATGCTGTTAAAGTCTGTTGAAATACATATACTGCACTGAATACATCACATATTTTAGTGGGATTTAAAGAAGAGGCAGTGTATATAGTTCAGGTCAAAACATACTTTCGCACACTCCTCTTCTTGCCAATGACGACCACACTACAACAGTAAATTTAACGTAACTGTAGAACAAGTTGCATAATGAGAAAAATGTGGTGCAGAATATCACAGGACTGTGCAGCGAGGCTTGGACCTTGCACCCAGGCATGTGCCGCAAGTTTAGAATTGTTACTAAACTTACTGCACAACTTAAGGCAATTTTGATTTATAAGCATTTATGTAAAATTCACTATAAGACAGAGGTTTAAAAACTGGCTTCCAGTGCTCATTTTGATGCAGACTGCTCAAAACCTGTTGTGAATAAGATATGAAAAAATAAAATATGGAAAGTTTCATCCACACCCACAGCATCCAGCGAAAATAGATTTTAGTTAGAAGTTAGATTTTTCATTGTCTGAGTTGTGTGGATTTTGATCCCATCTGTTTTGGAACTGTTACTGTTCATATTCTAAAGAAACAAGAGGAAGAAGAACAATTACAGATACAGCTGCTTCACCACTTGGACACCAGTTCAGAAATAAAACTAATCTTTGAAGATCTATGTTGAAGTGAAATCCCTGTGTGCAGTGTGCTCCTGCCTGATATCATTCTCCTTAATACAGCACTGGTGGTACTCATACTCATCATCTACTGTTATTCATCTTACCAGTTCGCTGACTTCTTGAAACAAGGTCTGATATTGCTCGGACGCCGGGTTGAGCAGTACATTGCTGAACACTCTGTTGGTGATCTCCATTGGCAGGTAGAAGGCCGTCTGTGGAGTAGAGCTGAGTTGCTCTACACTGAGAAAGTCATGCAGGCGAAGAGACTGAACAGTCAGAAGCCCTACAGGTTTCAGTGTGACATATCATTGTTAACTTGAGAGAGGAACACGTACTAGAACATCACTCACATATTGATGCTTCCATTCTGATTTGTCACATCAAAGCCCCGGACGTAACCCTGCACCCACCAAACTGCCCGACTGCGTATTAATCATGTAAAATGTGGAAATGAAAAACAGAGACTGATGTATGATATTCTTATATGTGGCATGTATGACATGGAGATAGCTGCAGATGGTCTTTTAAAATCATAATCATATTCCAACATATTCCAAAATATAAGGGAGCCAACATCAATATATCAGCTGCCCCTGTCTGTACATTTAACATATTGCACTTATTTAAGTCTTTGAGAATGCAGCTGTTGATCTTTTGTGGACCTTTATGACTGTTGTAAAAGCAACTTGCAAGGTCAATAATGAGCTATTAATGTGAACCTTTCAGTCAAATGGTCTTCAAAGTATTTCATGTTCTCAGAGAAATAGAAAATTGAACATGTGCAACTGAATGGGAACAATTTACAATAATCCCATTAGTTGAGGAACATTATTAAATGTTATTGAAAGCTGTAGATCATCCACTATATGGATCATGTGATCAGATTGTGTTAAAATAGGGCCTATTCACACACATGATTCATACCTGCATGTTTATATTGCCACAAAGACCTTGGCATTTAAAATCATTTGTCTTTGAGCATGTTTATTCAGTCAGTTAATATTCACATGATATTAATATCAGCAGCCACGCTTTAAGCCACAGTGTTCTCCCCACTTTTCCAGACAGCTAATGCGAGAGCTTTCCTTACCTGAAATAACCACAGACACTGAACACAGCCACCTCAACTGTGCCATGGTGAATCCAATCCAGAGGATAGTCCAATACTGCTCTGATGATCTTTGCCTAATTACATAAATGGTGTTTTAGTCTCGTATGTCAAGGCTTTTATTCAGTGGGGATAAGAATGGGCAGGGATTAGAGGCTGGTCCAGGAATGAATCATATCTTTGCTTCATTAATGATCCTGGGATTCAGACTTAAAGCCATATCTGGCTCGCATGCACTTTACAAAATTTAGAGTTTACTTTGGCAAGAAAAAATAACCAAGAGAGTTTCATTTAGTTTGCGTTGGCATCTCTGGGTTGCAGAGAGTAACTTACCATCAGTATCTAATCTTAAATGATCTTTATTTATGAAATTTATGGTAGGAGCTTGATGTGTAAGCCATTGTCGGGGTTAATTGTCAAACTAAAAGCCTTGGGAGAATTGTAAGCTCTTGTCTGAAATCATATTTACTGAACCACCAGACCCATACTCTCTGAGGTTAATCAGAATTACACCCACAGCTGTCTTTTTGTCTGTAGCAATATTGTTTATCTGGTACTGCTGCTCCCATTGCTTAACACGGAAGAGATGAATAGAAACACTCTGCTGTTAAACATCAGGCAATTTTGCTGTTTAGCACCACAGTAAACATTTTATTTAATGAACTCTACTGTAACCACTGGTACAGAACACTCCCTAGAACCAAAGAAGATCATTTTAGCTCCCTCTTTGTTTGGACAAGTCAGTATCTATGCTTAACTCAACAGTGGCAGTTATATGATTAAAAGGAGAAATTGTAAGTGCAATTAATTTGAATACAATCACAGAACAGTCTTAGTGTTGGACTAATGTTTTTCAAAACATGATCCTTGACTGGTCATATATTCTTTGTCAAAATAGATCTTAATGATATTTCTGAAATGTTTATAGATTAATACCTAACTTTCTCATGTCATATTAGGGGCAGTCACTGGTGGCGAAAGTAATAGAGGCAATAGAAACAATGAAAGGTTGGTTGAGGTGAAGCTCATTTTAAACTATTTTTAGTAGGACTGCAATGCAACAAATTATATTTATTATGGATTCATCTACTCTTTATCTTCCTCATTAAGTGATTGTTTATTGTTCTTGAAGATGATGTTAAAGATGAACAGTCTGTATATTCAGCAGGGCCTTAGCTGTATAGACTGAAAAGAGAAAGCACCAAACTTCAGGAGAGAGATGTCAGGTTAGTAACAGTACAGTACAGATGGAGAGGGAGAGAACTATAGCTTTATCAAGCAGGAAGGTTTTAAGAACACTCTTAAACATGGGCAGGGTCCCTGTCCAGTGAACCCAGACTGGGAGCTGGTTCCACAGGAGAGGATCTCTGGTAGCTGCAGCTCTGCCTCTCATTCTACTTTTGGAACAACAAGTGACTCTGCACAGTGCACACTCAGGGCACAGTGATCTGGAGAGGTAATATTAAGTGCTCATTCTGACAACACTGGTTCAGCAGCTGCAGCGGCAAAGAGAGTGCTGCAGTGTTAGCTCACATCTTTGCCGCGCTGATAGCAACAGCTGATCTGTAGGAATTACAGGGTAAAGCCTCAGAGGAAGACAAGCTCTCTGGAGGAAAACACAGGTCTATGACAAAGATAGAGCGTGGGATGGACCTAATCACAACAACAGATGCCACAGAGTGCACATTCACCATGATGAGCTCTCTGACTGTGTAGAAGAGTCAAATGTGGCCTTTAAAAATTCAGTAGAGGGGAGCAGAGCTCACACTGTGAGTCCCTGCATGATGACAGTGTAACTGTGCTGACTGTGACTCCCCTTTCCAAGCTGTGGAGCAGGACTTTTGCCTCCCCCTTCTGGCAGTGTGAGTAATTACATGACACCACTGGTGCATCCATGCTCCAGGGTGCTCAAAGTAGCCTACGCTTCGGCTACGGTGCCCCCCTTTGCTTTGGCATATCAATCTTTGATGCAACACAACCAATGAGCCAGTGTGGAAATGTCTCACCAGGCACCTGAATGAAATACAGTGATTTATCTGTCTACGATAGACTCAATCAACATTGTGTGGAGCCTTTTGGTTCTGCACAGCTGCTCAGAAAAGCCGTTTGCTGTTCCCTGAGTCTGTGCCACAGAAGTTACATGAAGACAAAAATGAAAGGCTTCTACAGCAAGTCAGCACTGCACCACACCACACCGACTGATGAGAATGATGATTGTTCTTTTGTCAGTAACTTTATTTTTTACTGTGATTAAAATGTTTATACATTCATTTACAGTTAGTCATGCCACTCTGTGGTTTCCACCAACAATCAGTGCAGGAAGACAGTGTCCGACACATATCTTAATAAGAAAATCACCCGGGTGGGGGCACAATAGACTTTATTAACATCATGAGTCCCAACTGCTTCCATGAGCAGAAACATGAGCAGCTATAAGGATTACACACACAGAAGCAGTTTCAGACATGTCTTTCTTAAAGTTATAGCAAATCTCCATAATGTTCCAGGAGCTGCAGGGCTGCTGGTGTGACTTCATGGCTGAGCATATTTCTGTGCAATATACAATTGTTAAATCTCATGACAACACACTGGAAGAAAGAGAATTCAGTAAATGGATGACGGACAGCTCGGTCATGTCTAACGAAGGAGAGCAGGCTCACAATGAAGTTGTCTGAGTTCAGGTTTGACTCTGATACAGATGCTTCCTGTTTAACTGGTGAGTGTTTAACATTAGTGCTTTTGACTGCTTCATTTATAGATTACCCTTTATTTTGTCTATTGTCAAGTGGTGACCACGTCAATCCATTCATCCTCCAGAACATATCCAGGAGGTGGACCACAAGTCCTTCACCTCAACCACCTGCTTCGGCACTTCTGTTGTCAAGGCAGGATGTCAAAGGATCGCAGGTACAGGAAGGATATATACTCTCTTCAGCTGGGGAGGGTCCTGGGGACATTCTAATAACATACCCAAATCTCCTGAAGTGGCTCTTTTCAGTGTGAAGGAGAAACTTTCCACACTGAGCTCCACACCTCATCAGTCCACACGGTTTGATTCTTTCAGTTTTTGCCAAAATCAAATAAACATAGGCGAGTCTTGGACTCTTAACTTCTATACATTAAATACTTATCATACGTAGCGATCATAAATATCTATTTGCAACTAGCTTCCTGAGCTGTTATTGGCATTGAGTATAATTTTGAATGTTTGGATTTTAGTTATTGGTTTATTGATATTTTTATATTCTGAGCTTTTATCAATATTTTATTTATTTATATTGCCTCTCTTTAAATTGTTCTCTTTCAAGTGTTTTACTGCAGCTGCTGCACAACAGTTTCCCACCTTAGAATTAAAGTCATCTTCATGTAAATCAAGTCTGACAATACTGCCCCTATTACACACTGAGATGTTCTCATGGTTATTGTGGCGACTTGATGTTTATGAGAGATATATTTTTGTCCCTAATGAGGACTTTTTTTTATTTGGCAACACGTGCACTGTGTCACTCTGTGGAACAATAAACACTAAAGAGGAAACCAAAGGTAATAACAGGGCGACTGGAGTTAAAGTGGGTAAATAGCAGGCTGGGAAGGTTGAATAAAGATATAGATGTTATTAGGATTTTATAATAGGATAAGGTGTTTTTGGAGGTCACCGCCAAGTCAGAATATCTTGGCCTCTGCTGCCTCCCAAGGTTTTGGAGTACTTCTTTAAGTTTCCTCTTCAGATGGACGGTGGACGGTGATACTCTTTCATCAGTTATTACTGGAATGGTTTAAAGACACATTTAACTTAACATAAAGCCTATAAAAAAGTAGCTGCATAACCAAACCACAACAATAAAATCTTGTTTCAACAGTAAAATGTGTTTCAGACAAGAGAGTTTAAAAATAGTACCAGGTTACATACTGACTCTGCTTTCATCCTAATATATGCATAATATGCACACACCATTAGTGAAGTGAATACATCCTATATACTCTAGTAGTGACCAAGATCATTGCTTTCCCATATTTTTATATCTCTGACTATATTTATTTTAGTGCTCTGAATATCTGGAGAATAAATAAGCATTACCAATAACACTGATCAACATCATGACCACAACTGGAGGTCCAACAGTGCAAACACTGATGCTGTGTTCATGTCATGCCAGTGAAGGGCCAGGGTGACAAGCTCATGTTTACATGTAAAACTTGTTTGGACATTCAAATGTGTTTTAATTAAGTCTTAACTGTCACCTTGGACAGCTGCCACCCACAGATCTGTTGTCACTCTGTCACCTGAGATCAAACGTGAGTCCTTTAGCTAAATGGGTCCTAACACTGGTGACCTCCAGGACTGACCATCTGACAGGGATAGGTTCGCCAATTGACCTCCATCTGACATGACATGACACCACAGGAAGCAGTGTGTGTGTTTTAGATCAAGGCTCTGTGGTCGCAGCTTCTATTGGCTCCACCTGGGGTTCAGTGGGTGGTGTGGAAATGTCCTCCACCTGCTCTGAATCTGGCTCAGTCACAACCACCGCCACCTGTTGACACACAAATAGCAGAGCGTGAACATGGTTTGCAGAAAACACCAACATATTGAACGTGAGGAGTTGTGGTCAAACAGATTGCTTCTCTGATTCATTTACAAGCACCATCTCACTGGCTTCTCCCAAAAGGAAATCTTTAATAAACCCAAAAAAGCTTCATTAATCTAAAGAATGGGAAGTTAATTCACAAAGTCAATTAACCCTGACTAACAGGACCTATTTCTTTTGGAAATAAGAAAAGATACATTACGTTTTCATAGTTGACAAAAGAATATTTTAATATATTTTATCTCTGCTATGTTTTTAGCATGTATTTAAACCCTCCTGGGTTTCGACTCTTTACTGCATCTAACTGACAGACCAGGCTTGATCCACTCTGGTGGACCTTGGTTACAACTTTTGGATGTTGCAGCCTTTACCGGCTTCAGTCATTCATTAATTTGTTAATTGTTGTTTGCGATATCCTTTAGATTTACAGGCTTAAAGAACAGGTTATGTGGGGGTGTATAAACTATTACAGTCACATGAGTGGAGAGCTTCTAACAGCCTTCAGATCAGACTGAATTCATTCACTGACTATTAATTTTTACTTTTTCTGAAGGACGGTGCCCAGAGGTGAATTCATTGCAAGTTAAATTTAATTTTATGCAATTTAATATAAATACCAATAAGTCCAGTTTAACTGATTAGATGGACCCTAAATAAAATCATTCAATTAGCACTCACCTGCCCCAAAGCAGTTAATCAGAAAACATTTTCTTGATCTGTAGAGCAGCTCTATTAAGCCCAAAAGTGCACATTAACTTGGGATACATTCTACTGACGTCATCAGTTTAATGGTTTGCCAGCTTGAGTTAAGACTGATCATGGCAACAAACTGTTACATTATGAAACCTGATATTTTATTGTAATGTTGTGCTATAACAATTATATTTTTTCAGATTTATGCCAAAATTGTGTAAATCGTATGTAGTATGCTGTTGTTAGGTGTTACGCTTGCCATTGTTGTGCATTAGGGTCATGTAAAGGCAGCTGGTGATTCAGTTAGGGGTCACCTGGCTGGGCAGAGGCAGCATCTTGCACTTATATAAAAACCAGGTCTTGGGCTTGTGTTTGTCATACCTGTGATGGCTCAGCTGCAGCTGGAGCAACTTGAACTGCCTGCATGGCTGGAACAGGTGGGGGGCGAGTCTGTGGATAGACAGGTCTCTGGCTGGGAGCCTGCAGGACAACCACAAACAATCTTTAAGCATTTTACCAGTATGCCTGACAGAAAATCCTAACGGTTATTACCAAGCTATTGCTTAATCCACATAATATTTCAATATAATATAACATATCATGACATATTACCACCTGCCTAATGTAACTTTCCAAGTATCCAGACCAGTTATTGAAATGACCTTGATCACATTATATCACCTGGTTCACCTCAAAATCTCCTGAACTGCCGCCAGACACACTACTGTCCCTGTAGAGGATCACCTGATGAGGGGAGCTCACCTGGGTTCCACCAGCAGCCAGGACACTGAGTCCAAACAGCATAGTAGTGATACAGATCAGCAGCTCGAGCACCAAGAAGATCACCAGCGTCCCCAGGATCCCATCAATCAAGAGCTAGAAATCCAAGAGCACGTGATGAGAAAATGAAACACTAGGTAAATCAAAACAATGTGTTTCTTGAAGTGATATTGGTTACTCCACAGCCACATTGGTGACTCATGGAAAAAAGGATTATCTAAATTCTCAGGACATCTTTTAGTTAGTCAGTTAAAGACATATGGTCTTCTACATGCACTCCACAAGAAAACATAACACAGCCGATCTGACCAAAGAATTATTTGTAACAGTAGTCAGTCACTTACTTTACACTTTTGCTCGATCAGCCCGGTGCATTTCCTGAAACAATGTTGCTGCAGTGGACAGTAAAGACAAAGAAACATGGAGTCTGCTTTCTCATAACATGTCGTGTCAACTATTCATGTGATTCTGCTCAGGGAAATGCACAGTCATTCATAAAAGGCTTTGTGTATCATACATAGCCTACCTTCACAACAAAAGTTGCCTTTTCGGTCAGGATAGAGCCTCCAAGTGCCAAGGTACCACAGTTCAGATCGTTTGCACCTACTCACAGTTCTAGCTAGGAACCGCAGACACTCTGGAGGACTGTAGAGCAACCGCTCAAATGTGTCGCCCTGGCAACATATGGCCCAAGAAACTAACACAGAATAGTCAGTTCAACCTTAATGCTTTTAACCAGAATCCAGATCTGCCATACAAAACATCATGTTGGACAGAATGCTCTCTCTGAACATTCCCATCTTCCTAAACCAGAGATTCTGCTATTAATGTCTGTCTCGTGTTGCAAGACAGTTTTGTTCTGTTGTCTGTGGCTTCAGAGTATTTTGAGATGCAGATTTCTGATAGCTGAACGGACACTGTGCCATTCCTTTGTCAGACTCTCCACTCGACTCAACTGTTCCCTGCAGCTTGATGCAGCTAATGTCAAAAATAGACCAGGCATGCTCTCAGCAGAGCAGAGCTGCTTGTGGACGCTTCAGAAAAACTGCTGGGATGGGCCTTTTGGAACACCATACATTGGGTACAACGGCTGTGATCAGCCCTGGCGGTTGCCCCAGAGCTGGAACACAATGCAGGAGTACCCATGGAATCACCCTGTAAAAGACCCTCTCATGATCTGTGCAACAACTTTCACTGAATCTTCTAAAAATAGCGCTACCATTTTTCAAGAGATCTGATTGGTCAGTAGACAATGTTTTATATTAACTGAATTGTTGCCTCCTGCTCATGAGCAAATAAGGTTTGTAGCTCAAATGACCACGATCATGTCTCCCAGTAAGAAGAGAACCGCCATTACAGTCCTGAAAACCCAGTTTTAAACCATTCAGTTACCTTCCTAACCCCAAATCCTACTTCATACCGGTAGTACATGCATACGGATTTTCTCTACATACAAGCAGGTATTTATAAAAGAAGAATGTGGCCTGGGAACTTAAGCATTTCTTAATATTACTTAACTTAAAATTCCACTAGTAGACTTGAATTCCAGACTTTGAGTCCAAAATTAGATCCAAAAATAGAATTTTGCAGTGCACCAATCAAAGGTATTGCTTGCTATGTGTCGCACAACTTCTCAATAACCCTTTCAAAATACTTCAGATTAGGATTTAAACTGCTCTCACAGTTAGTGTTAGAGATAAGCCTGTGATAGCGGGGAAATGGCTATAGTCGTGACAGATTAACACCATGACATTAATATTGCACCAAGCTCTGCACTGCACATCTTTAGGCCAGGGCCTCAGATACCCAAACCCCTCTCTGTCGGTGGCCAGTCCTATCCCTTGCTCCTTTTGTCCTGGCCAATTCCCTGCTCCTCACATCAAGATAGCAGACTGTTCCCAAACCAGGGCTGCACCAGCCTCCGACAGTAACTGTTCCCAAACCAGGGATGCGGTATCCTCCATCAGTGACTATTCCCGAACCAGGGCTATCACCGCATTCCTTGTCAGTCCCTGATAGAGGAGCGGACACAAACCTTTCCTCCCCTCTCACCCCTGTTCTGAAGTGAAATCTGCCAGATGCAACACGGATCACATGTTTCATGAGGGCACAGAAGAGCAGACTATGATGCACTGAGCTCCTCTCCATCTGTGCTCCTCCTTATCCCGTTAATGTATGTTACTAACCCGACATCTCTCTCTTGAAGTTTGGTGCTTTCTCATCTCTCTCCTCTCTCTTCCTGTAGCTTCCTGCAGGTATTCTGGAGCTGTAGAGTCTGGATCTGTGATCGCAGACCACAGACTGCCCCCTCAGTCCTACCCAAAACCAACTGCTACAATTCATTGTTGTTATTATTTTTCATTATTATGAATACTATTAGTGTTTATAATACCTGGCTGTAGGCCTAGAGTCAGGCTCTGTTCGAGGCTTCTGCCACTTAATGAAAGGTTTTCTTTGAGGCAGAAGACAGAGATCAATATATATCAAAAAGGATTCAGCTTCTTCTCATAAGACTGATAAATTAATGATAACATTGGTTTTGCTTTCCTGTCTTTAAGGGTGGTGCCTCAGCTTTAACCAGGGCATAATAAAATGTAATACATAGTTATTATGCTACAATAGCCACTTCTTTACTGTATGAATAATAACTAAGACCGGAGCTCTTCTTATGTTTGGAAGTATACAGCATTTCTGTCCTGCAAACATTGTTTCAGTCTTGCACCAGGCAAGACTCATATTTTCTAAACGTAAACAATGCAGAGAGCAAATGCAACAGACTAATAACTTTGGGCCCAATATGGAATGCTCTGGCAGTGAATTTGTGATGTTGTTGAGGCCGGTCAGTGTCAATCACAACAACTGTCCCAGCTCATCTTGACAATGTAATTCAGTGATGTGCTCTGGATGTAAGTCCTAATTAGGCTGTAATATAACCTGCCACAGAGCCAGAGAACTGCAAACCATCTTACAGCTGCTGGACATGTCTGTTCTGTTGGCCACAGATAGAGCTCATACAGTGAGCTGGCCTAGCTAGGTTTTGAGGACATTACCACGGCATGTAGCTCCAGTCTGCGGCAGTGTTCACAGTGGTAAGAGTCCTGGCGATACGGAAGGTGTTTGGACATCAGACCCAGGGCAGCAGTGGCAAAAGCAGCACTGATCAGGTGAAGCACCAGGACACATTTCACCTGCAAATGACAGCAGTAGCACTTATGAACAGTAATCACAGAAGACCCTACCATGTAATGGTACAACTCAGATGAGAGGGGTTGTTTTGCACCAACACATGAAGGCCTCCTGCTTCATGTTGGATGTACATGGGTCTGAGTCATCAGCACGGCCAGTGTGGCTGTAATGCTGGTGTCTGTGGAGACTGTGGTAACCAGACTGAAAAGGTGGATCTCACTGAAAATAATAGTTTGCTACCAACCAGCTCAACTACTGTTGTCATGACAATTATCTGTAGAGTGTCAGTTCAACACTGAGATCCAGCAGTCTCCATACAAGCTAATATTATACACCTGCAACTGCTGACAGATACCTGAGATATCTGAGTAGTTTGGCTTTTACTTAGTCAGTTCTGTCTGTGTACAACAAAAACTTACAGTTTGTACCTCATAGATTTATCTATCTTAAGTTTTAATTGGTCATATCATTAACTTAACAATAACAGTTAGTTTATGATATGTTATTATTTGGTATCAGTCTATTTTAGGGACACTAAAGTCTGATAAAGTGCAGTAGCAGCTGGAATATTAATAACACATGAGTATCAGGATCAGCAGGACCACTGTGAACCATTACTGTCGAGTTATCACAGTGAAACTCAAGGTTACAGTGAGTAGAGTGGATTGTTCTTGAATTGGTCTAATTGTGTGTGTTCAGCAGTGATCAGTATCACCATAGAGATGGTCCAGACTCTAACGCTGAGCTCTGCTTTGATTCGGACTCACCCAAAACAGAGTAGGTTTCCTCCCACTGTGGACCAACACTGAACCAGACAATGTCACCTGGAGGGGAGGAAAATATAATTTATGTTTTTTAATATGAAATACAGAAGCTATGAAAGTATGATGGGATCAGACTGAATCTACTCATTGTTAAACAAAACCTTCCATTCGGTGGATTGTGACTGACCTGTATGACAACAATCAGGAAGAGGGCCACATCTCCTGTAAAGTGGACCTCATGGATCTGGAGCACAGATGCACTCAGACAAAGAATCAAAGCCCCAATAACGATCTGGATGGCCTGGAGGAGGAGCGGTTGTGAGGGTTGGGTTGGAGAGCAGGTAGAAAAGGAGGTCAGCAAATTAAGTCTTATAAATGTTAAAAATGGCAAACTGTCAGAAAATGTATGCTAGGATTAAATACTGGGAAATATAAACTAGCCCTTTAAATCTTAATCCCAGAACCAATATTCCTGGACTCCTTGAACACAGGAGGTTATTAGTATAACCTCAAAAAGTAACTACATCAGCTTACTTTGTGTGGGATGATATGTGCACGTATATATGATTATGAATCAGTGGTCCACAGGGTGTGTTGTATGTGTTTGGTTCTGCTCACCCCCAGGGTCTTGGGTTCCATCTTTAGGTGAGACTGCAGTTGGCCTGGGGAGAGGTTCCCCACTACAGGTACTGGGTCTTTGTCATTAACAGCCATCCTGCTGCTGACAGAGAAATGACAGGTCTCAGTACAGAAGTCCCTACCATCATCAGACATTAACTGTAGTGTATCCTATGGTGTACATGTTTGTCCTTATGTGCCACAGGCTTTACTTTAACACAGCAGTCTATTCAGTTAAGGGGAATTCTTCAACCAGGACCCTCCTTTCCATTGTTTTAGTATCCTGAGGACAACTGGGAACATTTTGGACATTGGTCCAGTATTGAGCAAGTCTGAAAATACACTAGGGTTCTACGATGAGCATGCACAGGTAATGTACAGGCCAACACAATAAGTTTAGCTAACATGACTGCAATGTACTAAAAGCCAGTTTCAGTAGCTGGGGATTGGATCACCAAGGGCCCCAGTAACCCTCCAGGCAGGGTGCACTCGTCCTCATCATAGGTCTTTTGGAATAGCACTTGGTCTGGCCCCTCACCTCGGACCAGTTTGCCCTGGGAGACCCTACCAGGGTCTAGTCATCACTCACACACAGATACACACAAAGGATTTGTGTGTGGATGTTCATTCAGAGGCTGCTGTTCCCCCTCCCCTCTGCAGCTCCCTCTCAGAGAAAGTAGGAGTAAGACAGCTATTCCTTTAATACAAAAACACTGAAATTACCTATATTTCCCTCGGGATTAATAAAGTATCTATCTATCTTTCTCTATCTAAATGTATTTGATGTTACTATTATCTACTGTGTATATAACTACACATGTATCTACCTCCTGGATAGCTGTATCTCTTTTTTTAAAGAAAGAAACTATAATGAAACAAAAGAATTAGGACAAGATGGATTAAAAGAAGGAGTGAGGTTTCCTGCCTCTGACGCTGAACAACACCGCCCTTTTCTACAGAGGACTACTAAAACAAGAGGAAGCCCAGTTGAGCTCTCCTCTCCTGACTCTTCCTCTCTTTACTCTGGATCCTCTGCCGGAGGGTGTGGAGCTGCTGGAGACCAACGTGTGTCCAATATCCATATCATTTTTTATTTTAATTTGTATTCATATTTATTTGTTCATATGTTTAGTAATTAGAGCTTGTATTGAAGTCAGTAGCAGTAAACCTTTTATTTATAAAAAACTGTGAGGGATTTCCACATGTTATTAGACTGGGCATTTAGACAAACCATTTGCTGATGGAGACTGGATGCATTTGGAAGCTCCGTTACTTTGTCAGAATGTGTTCATGTGTTTAAGAGAACAATGACAAACATTTGGAAGCGAAACGTTTCAATAACAGGCTCTGTTGCAGAGACTGAGACGTGATACTCCACAGTCTCCCACTGTGGGGCTTTCATGACTCCATTTTAGCTCCAGGTAGATGTCAGGGTGCTAGTGATGTCATGTCATGCTTGTGGATCATTGTGGAACAAAACTGTGAACTCGTGACCCCAGGTCCTTTTGGTGTATAGCCTGCACATTGTCCCTAGGCTAACTGTAGACACTTCACTGAGTGGCTGTTCAGGACCTGAAGCCACCAGGAGGCTTTTAAGAGGCAAACCTCTGATCATTCTGTTAAGTCTGTTTAGTCTTCATTACAGTCAATCATTATGTGTTGCATGACTTTAAATGATTCTTATAATTAGTCTCTTTTACATTTTACATCATTGACCATTTTCAATATTTTCAATCTCATGGATTTCTGTTCAGGCCGAGGTCTGAAACCTGACTCAAATCCAACATGCAATAACATGAGTCAGCAAATCCAGACTTCTTTTACTTATGCGGAGGTGGTACATGTTAGAAATGTCAGCCGACATCCAGACTGCCGCAGACGCTACACGGGGTCTGAACAGTCATTTCGGGTGGCTCTTCATAGAAACAAAGAACAGTCTAGTATTTAACAGAGATGGCACAGCAGTCCGGTGGTCCGCAGCAGACATCGAGGATGGGACCGCAGTGGCTTTTGGCGCATCTCCAAGAACCGCCACAGTCGCAGCGTGCAGTCCCGTGCAGGACTCCTGCACATCTCTTGGAAACCCCTCCTCACCACCACCACCGCCCCCGACCTCGAACGACCCACAGCCGTAGCTTCCCATCCTGTGAGTGATGCACCAACTAAGAGTGTTGATGCTGAGTGAAGACCGCAGCTTCGCCTCCTCAGCACCGCTTTCAATGACACTGCGTCCTGTCCCAGGTTACCTGTCCTACTGCCTCCTGCGGGCCAAAACGCGATGAATAGATGAACTTACCTCATTTTCCAGCAGCTCGCTGTCTCCTCTCTCTTCCTCTGCTCAGTGAAGGTGCACAGCTGAGTGTGATGTCAGTGTCGTGAGGCTGCTCCGCAGACTGCAGCAGGGTGTGTTCAGGGGCTGGATTTCACTGCAGCACGGAGGAATCTGCAAAGACTTGCTGTGTGATGCAGTTCACATGCACGACTGCAGACAGGGGTGCCCGCCGCAGGCTGAGCGTTCCTGCTCGCCCCCTCCCGTTCCGTAAAACTGTGCCTTTATAAAAGAATAACACCGCTAAGCTAAAACTATATCTGTTTTCCAGTACACTCATACAAGAACTGGTGTTTCTGGGTCCCCAAATAATTATATCATTTAAGTGTGAAAATATAAATAAAAATATAATTTTACGCCACTCCCCCCAATGGTGAGAAGTCCTGAGCAGCCACTTAGTTATTAGAAGTAAAATATGGGCACACTCAGCACAGAAATGAAACCTTGTAGGGGTGAATATCAGGTAATATTGCAAAACTGAAAAAGAAAAAACTTTGAATGCTTTCTGCAAACATTTTTATGTTGTTCTTCAGAGCCGCAGAGCTTTGCACAGTCTCTCCAAGTTTTAAGTGTTCCAGTTCTCCTGGTGGCTCTTCCTTCTAAACAGTGATCTGAAAACTTGTGGCATATGTAAAAAGTTTTGAAAAGTTGAAACCTGAGTTTGGAAGGGGAGCATCTTTATTTTGAAAGCTTTGCAGATGTACATTTGTTCATAACACGGACTGTCCTTTTGAAACTGAATTTACACCCACTGCTCGCCCATGTGCCACGTGGTGGTCAACTTCTGGGTCACGTGATCTCTGGCAGCGTTGGCCGTGCAACTCCTAAAATGCGTCCCTACCTCAACAATATTCTGTGACCTTGATGGGGAAGAGTCACAGGTCGTGGAAAGTAGTTAGTGTAAGAGTTAGTGTCAGTTAGTTAATAATAATAAATTGTGTCACTTGTTGGTGTTGGACAGGCCTGAGGGGGCAGTTTGTGGTCTGCGATCACAGAACCAGACTCCACAGCTCCAGAATACCCACAGGAAGCTACAGCTCCCAGTTATGTTTTGGAGCTAAACTCTTGAAAACTGAATGAACTGATCTGAGGGAGTTGTTAGGTCGTACTCATACTTACTGACTCGTGATTCCAGTGAGATCTGTCTTTTTCACTGAGCTCTCCCTGCTGACCCAACAGCCAGCTGTTCTTCTATGTTGTTGTGACAGCTGTGTTCAGTGCTGTCCTGCAACTCAATGCGATCCTTTCACAGAATACAACCGAAACGAGACTGAAGCGGATGATGATGATAGGCTGTTCTATCTGAGGGAGGCATCTGAGCGAGGAATTTTCACACAAATGAAGTGAACCTTGGTGCTACGGCATTGGTGCACTCCACCATGGCAACATGCCCACCCACAGCACACTGAGCATGAACCAAAATGGCTACTTACTGGCTCTGGCTTCCTGTGACCTATTCTTCTTCTTCCCTTGAAGAAAGGACCGAGGCTTAAAGGTCACTGTTTTGACCACGTCCATGGGAACCTGTGTGAGCTGCAGATGGTGCTTTACTCATTGCAGAACTGACACAGTGTGGAAGAACCGCTGGGAGCTGGGTATTGCTGTACAAGGTGATGACTTTGAGGGGGGTGGCGGCCACATTCCAATCAGGTATGGTTTTGTCTGTAGTTGAAGTCTCAGAACTTTAAAGGAATGTTTCAGCAGAAGAAAAGATGTTTTCCTACAACGCAAAAAACACGTAGTGACAGGGAACTGCACAGAAAACTTACAGTGAGCCAAGTCTAACCAACATTATTCCACATTTGAGTGGATCAGTCTGACCTTTGGGGAAATCCTCATCTACGGTCTCGATGATGATTAGATTAATCAGTCAGTTCATGTCAGTATGCGTTGCATACAGAAGTCACAAGGTCATATCTCCATTACTGCCACTGTTGCTGCTCAGAAACATACAGTAAGAACTTACACACATTAACTAAAAGGCTTTTAACTTAAATTACATGAGTGCTCATGGATAATGCATCCTTTATTAAAACATAATATAGACTAAGTATATATGACTGCAGGGTTTGTTCAGTAAAACAGTTCAATTTCCAGTGTCTCTAAAGGTCACAAGGTTTTCTTCTTCCCATTCACAGCAGCTGCGTGTTACTACACACTTCCTACAGGGCAAAAGCCCTCACCTTGGACCATGCCACCCCAGATAAAGCTGTCTGGATTCGGACACTGACCTGACTGAGCTGTCTTTAATTTAATATCTCACTAGTCATTGTTTTACAGCTCTAAAATGCAGGGTGCTTTTTGACAACAGCGACAGAAAAGCTGTGCTGAAAACATGGCACGTCATTCCATCTTAGATCGACATGCTCGTAAGAACCACACTAGGATTTAACAATGTGAAAATGTACAAATCACATTATACGAGTAGGTAAACGGACAAGGAGACATTTAAAGATCTGCTAACACATTTAAAAAGACTCTTTTCCTTTCTTGTAGATTGTTCGACCTTTTAATTCAGTAACTGTTACTGTACTGCTGGACGTCAACATAAACACTCTGAAATCAACTTGATTCCAAAGACCCACATTTAACGCCATTCATGCAAATACCCAAAAGTGTTGTGTAGTTTGCCTACAAATGGAACTTAGTTACATTTGAATTCGTGTTTGTTGGTTTTAACTCTAATGTTTCAGAACATCAAAACATGAAGATGGTTTTTGAATGAACACAGTACATTCTAAATTGTTGTGTGTATCAATATAAAGAGTTTGGTCTACGCCTGCTCTATATGTAAGGTGCCCTGTGTTAACTTTGGCACTATGCCAATAAAACTGAACTGAATTGTACTGATAATGTGATGTACTGGTTAAATAAGCGTGCACAGTTTCTAATGCCAGTGCAGCACTTTAGTTACAAGCAACATGACAATCGTCAATGTAAAATATCAAATATATGGAAAAATGATCTGCAATGAAAACATGTAAGTTGTCCTGTGCTTCAGACGAACAGTTAGCTTGGATCCAACAGTCTCAAACCGGCACTGATATTACACCCGAGTGGGTTATCTGTTCCAGTGTCAGCCTACGGCGTCTGTTCCACCTCGTCACTCCTCAGAGCAGTGACAGGGGAAGTGAGAATGTGGCCGACCAACCGGATCAGATCAACCCCAGGTTTCCTCTTTTCAGAGCGTTTTAGAAATCATGTGACTCCAGAACGGCCAGCTGTTCAACCTTTCACCTGTTTATTAAAGAGCATGTAAAAACACTGAGTAACAGCACTGTGCCATGTCGGAGTTTACAGCTGCATGTTCACTGATGTGCGGTGTGTATGATGCACAGGAAGTTGGCGAGGGTGGACCGAAGCGTCACATTGACTAAAGCCATGGCACAATCGCATTCTGTGTGAAATACATCTTGCAGACAAATGATAAACGAAATGCAAATGAATGTGTGTAGTCATCCACCACTGACTAACTACGTCACACACATTCCTGGAAACTGTGTGACTTATTAAAACAATGTGGCCATCGACTGTGGGAACTATGTGACTGTGATTCTGTGATTTTTCATGAACATGGACTGGGTCTCCTTAAAATGAAACACTTCATTCGGTTGTGATTTGATTTCATTTATGAAAGAACTAGCTGCTCTGGATCAGTTTGTACCTTTCTGCTATTAATGTTTCTGTGTAGTCGGTGAAAACACACAGAGAACATTCAGAGAATCATGGCTAATGTGTTTACCATCTGGCAACAACAGAGAAGTACCAGCTCTGATGTGTCTTCATTTAAGTACCACAGGGACAGTCTCTCATTCTACGAGGTCCTGACTTGATCAGTCAGGAGGACAGGAGTCCACAGTGTTCATACTGGCTGTGCAAACAGAAGCTCCTACTGGACTGGCTGACCACACTGGTGACTCCGGCACCGGGGATGCCCCCCCTCCCCTTACCACTGGTGTCATCTGTAGCATCTGTTGGGACAGTTCAGATAGGCGTGTTGGGCAAATGTCCATTAGAGCCCGAGAGTGCCCCATTGCAAACTGACCTACTGGCCTGCCCACTGTGCAAGGCTTGTCCATTGCGCTTGCTCAGAAACTGGTTCCCCCTGAGGGCTTCCTGCTCTACAGGGGTCCTTCTGTCAGGGGTTGAGGTGCCTGTTTGTGGAGCTGTTCGGCTGCGACAGCGCTGTCTGATGATGTACAGAAGCATGGTGATAAGCAGGCTGAGGCAGAGCACCAGCAGAACTGACACAATCACCAGCTCCTTCAGATAGCACGGCCCCTGCGCCGACAGCAGGGGCCCCTCGTCCCAGAACGCTGACTCTTTGTTTGCAGATCCCTCTGTCTGCAGGGTCGAGTTTCTGACCAGCTTCCTGGTGGTGACCTGAGTGTCCCTGCTGGACACTGTTGGCTCAGTTGCTGCTTGTCTTGTTGCTGTCCTTTTAGGCCAAGTGCCCAGAGAGGTGTGCAGTCCAGGTCCAGGCTCTGGCTCAGGCTTTGCCACAGTCTGTGTTGTAGGTACAGGGTGGATCTGAGACCATGTGTTGCTGGTCGGAGTTTGAGCCACGGGGCTACTTTTCTGTTTGACATGATAGATGGCCATCGTCTGCTGGTAGCCATTCTCAGTGGAGAGGCAGAGGTAGTGGCCCAGTGTGGTCGGGGTGGCCACAAAACTCAGACTCCCGTCCTCCAGGTGCAGGTACAGGTCTGGAGACAGCCGGCTGTTGGGACGCTCCCACATCTGCTGGGACAGCCGGGATGCTGCAGGACACTGCAGCTGCACCACCTCATTCAGAGACACTGACACCAGCTCACCTGCAGGACATGAGGCTGATATACAGATTATAGCTCAACAAAGCCGACATGACACAGTGTGTGTAACAATGCAGCGATTCTCAGTCCTCCAGCGTAAGCAAAGCATGTCACATGATGATGTAAGAGAAACGTACCTGCAGGCAGCTTGTTTGGACCAAATCTTGCCCTGTGCGTCAGTGAAACACTGTTGCACGCCTCTTCAACATTCCCTCTGTCTATGTCCTGGCCGCTGAAAGGGGGGGGCAACAATAAATGTTTTATTTATTCTCATTTCCTTCCGTTTACAGTCGCCTGCACACAAGTCTCTTCCCTTCTGAAACTTGAAACCGATCACTCATGACAAATACACATCTGCTGCCGTCACATTCTCTCCCCCAGTTAAACAAAAACAGCAAAGAGAAACGCACACAAACACCAAAACTGAAGAATCTACAGCAAGCCCAGCTGCCTCACTTAGCAACTTGTCTCTGTCAAAAATAAAAATTCGATGTTGTTGAGAAACTAATGGAAACAGCTGCTTGAAAACATTTTTTGCTGATGAGCGCTGTCATTTCCATTCCATAAACACGTTTTTCCTAAAATGACAAATGATAACTTAATAGCTCTTACGCAACATGAGACGCTTACAGCACAACAACATCAGATTCCTGTGGTACTCACAGAGTAGTCTGAGCCTTGGAGACCTCCACACAGGCCCTGCTGGCAGGGTCCCAACCACAGAAGGGGTCTCTGGCCAGAACACACTGAGGACAGGTCCAGTAGAAGGAGCAGTTTGCTGTTGGAACCCTCACCACACCCTCTGATGTGCCGACGTACAGCACAGCCTGGGACAAATGAGATCACAACAGCTATTACAGCCGTCTTGGATGATTTTGTATGAGTCTGTTTGAGCTGATGAAGCCATTCGGTTCACAGTTTGAGCCCCATCAATCCGATCAGTGACGAGTCCTTTGGACTGACATCGGATTGATGGAGGTGATCACTCAGAACAACTTTGTACTGATTGGCAGTGATTGTTCCCTCTAAGCCACACATGCACTCATCTGTTATGATGACTCATCTGACCACATCCTTTAATACAAATGTCACTTTGTAGTTCTGCACTGCAACCCTTATCTAACATCCCTGCTCTTGTTGACAGTCTGATCACATCCTATGTCTACGTCCACCTCACCACGCGTACTGCAAAATCATAGATTTATCCATATAAAACTGTCGAACATGCGGTATTTCTAACTGTCGTCCTTTATCTGTGACCTCTACACTTTTCTTCAGTGCACAGCTTATGGCCTTGCATGTGCAAGGAAGGCTCCAGCACAGCAACATAAATATTGAAATGAAATGAAATGAATCCGTTGCTGTTGCACAGTTTTACATCCTGGAATAAGAGGCTATTGATGACCACGCACACCTGCATACCTTGGATATGGAAAGCTTCAGGCTCTTGACAGGCTGAGGCTGCTCAAACACCTGGACCTCCTCTATGATGTGGGCCCCAGTCTGCAGCAGAACTGCTTTGTGTATGTAACCGGACTCTGGAGCAAAGTCAGCGAGAAAACAAGGTCCGTATTTATTAAGCAGACTTACAGGAGATTAAATACTGTACATCATCAGACGTGTGTCAGATCATTAGGCCATCAGTAGAACAGTTAACAGACAACCTATAAAACCTAATTATTATGAATTACTGATCATTAACTCACACATGCCTGACAAGGGAACAGGTAAGTGTTTCTATGGTACATCTCCAGACTTGATCATCAGCTTATAAACCTGCTCACGTTCCTCAGTCGTATTCAAATCCCACCCTCAGACTGACAAATGACAGTAAAACACATTATCTTGATTTCTCCTACAGTGTGACGCAACTGAGAGAGTGTTTTTAAGGTGATAATGCCAAACCGGGAATGAGCTGTGGAACGCCTCTCACACACATGACCCACCTGTAAGCAGGAACAGGACAGTGTAGTCTCTGTTGTTGGCAGCCTGGACTCTCTGGACAGCCACGTGACTGTAGCTGTGCTCAGCAGACACCATGGTGAGACTTCTTCCAACAGGCCGCACGCTGTCGTCAGCCAGAAAGTTCTCTTTGACGAAGCGTAGGGCGTTGTCCGACGCGTTGTGCAGCCCACACTAGCACGAAAAAAGGCAGTTTGACCGTGAAGCAACGTGAACCCGCTATGCTTTAATATAACTGCAGACAGGTAAATGTTAGGCAAATGAAACCACAGTTATTATATGGTTCCAGCAGAGTACAACTCTTGTTTTCATATGTTTGGTTGATCACCTGCATATTATGCAAACTCCAGCATTGCCATAGTATAAATATCAGAGCACAGAGCACAACGTGATGCTCACTCAGCCGCTGTTTAAAAGATACAGCCACACAGGAAACGAACTTCAGGAAGTTGATTCTAGTTTAAATATACAGACACATTTCAACTGATTGATTGGACTGAGCAGTGATGGGTGTTGACAACAGACAGCTTGCGTCACTTTAGTTTTCTCATCTTGAGAAGTTCATCTGACCTGGAGGTGTGTTTCCAACTGTCAGTTCTTGTGACAGCTCGTTTCTTGACCTGTCAGTAATGCCCCCGGTTCTCAGCTATTCTCTTGGTAAATACGGTGTTTTTACTGATAGAAATCAGCAAAAGTATGAAAACAAGGCCCGGTTATAATGAGCTTCACTCTTGGCCAATTTCATTGGTTATGGCTTTGAAAAACTTTGTGAAACTCATGTAAGTTGAAAGTGGAGCGCAGCTTGTTAGAGGCAGCACATCTGCCTGTATGTCCTCTTCCTTTCGAGCACCAATATGCTGCCCTATCCCAGCCTCTTTCTACTGTAGGATTCATTAGATGTAACTGTTTACCTCTCCTGGATTGGCAACCTTCTCTTGAACCCGCGTGCTCCACTGTAATGTGTCCCGGTTCAGGAGCTTGTAATTACCAGAGAAAACTGATTTGATGTCATTCAGGCGGAATGAGCACACTGCTGACCGACCAGAGTTGATGGACCTAGATAAAGGAAAAACAAAACATTGAACACACTGAAGCAGAGCTACAGACAAAATCCCCATGATGCTATTGCACAAAACATCTTGTTTCTAAGATCCCCATGCAGATACATAAGAGTCTACAGAGTAAGAGCAGCATGAGGCGTCCTGCTGCTGATGGACCACCACCTCCTGCCAGTCGTAAGAATGCTAATTAAACATGCTAATCACACGTTTGCATTTCTTTTGTTCTATGTTAACGTCACATTAGCTCACACTTTAGGTTATCAAGGTAATGTCGGGTAATACACATCTCATTCCATGTCCATTTAGCTCACTGACCACTGGGAGGTGAAGATGCCATAAAAGAGCGTGTCATCTGCAGGAGCTCCCTCTGCTGGTGGGAGGGTGTCGATGTCCTGGATCACATTGTAGGGCAGCTCGTTTTCAGCTTGGCACAACAGCTGAGCTTTGGCAAACGTGGTCCAGCGTCGTTGCAGGGTCCGCTGGCCTCCAACGTCACTCTGACACAGGAGAGGAGAAGGGGGCATCAAGCAGCAACACTTCACCGCGACCTGTCGGTAACTACACAGTACGTCAGTTAGGCCAGCGATTGTACAGCAGAATGAGGAGCTCAGGCTACTGCCCGCCCCCATCAGGTGTCTCTGAATTACAAAACCACAGAGCAAACATCGGAAGAAAAGGCTCAGACGATCATGGGTGCCACAAAATGTCTTGAATCACTAGAGTGTGTCACCAAAGAACAAACAGCTGTTGTTTTACCCTTACCATGCAGATCTGAGAAACACGGGAGACGATGAACTTGTCGATGAAGTCGTACTCTCTGCCCACTTCACTGAAGAAGAAGTAGATTTTCTCCTCGTCAGGAACGAAAGCGGAGCTGATGAAGGTCGGATCTACAGCAGACAGACGGCACGAATGACATGAATCATAAAGGAGATACAGCTTTTCACCATGCTTGTGTCTGTGACCCTGTGAGTCCATGCATGAACCCCTAGTGTCCATTTACTGTGAGTGTGCCACAGATAAGCCCAGTTATGGATATTAGAGATGATAACAGATAAGTCCTATGACAATCATGAGTGCTGTTGGCTTCACTGACAGTCAGACATGTCTTCATCAACGGTGGTACATTACAGCAGTGTCAGTTTGCTCAGTGTATATCTGTAAATCTGTGCATATCATCCACGTATAACTGTTAAAAACCTGTTTCATTATTAATAGTATATCATAAAATAATCATTTTGACGACACACTCACCCTCCAGCCATCCTAACGTGTCATCAAGCTTGAGGTCGACGCGCCTGCCCTCGCTGAGGTGGCGGGAGATGACTGGCCGGTTGCCCCTGTAGTCTGCCACTGTCCCAGTGTAAAGCTCTCCATCTGAGAAACATTTTCATTGGTCGATTTCATACTGAACACTTAATTATGACATTCTTATCAGTTTTAATTCTAATTTTAGTTTAGCGACTCATACTGGATCAATTATCAGATCAGATGATAATGAACTATGGTCAGTACACTTGGATCTTGTGGAAAGATCATGTTGTAGTTTAGAGATATCAGAGAAACCCTGCCACTGAGCTGCACCCTGAGCCTGCAGCCCCAGCCCTGACAGCGTACTGAGCCTCCTCCTCAGGAAATCAGAGCCCAGCTCCATGCAGGTTGTATGAATAAAGTGAAAGAGGCAAAGGCTCAGTGTAAACCGGCCATCTGTGTTTACTCACGAGAAGCATGAGGAGGCTGCCTGCTGAGATGGGGTCTGCACCCGCACCATCGGAGTAAAACTCAAGACCTGTCCGTTATGCTCAGCGTGAACTATGTGTTTTTAGTGGATGTTCATCTGACTGTACACATTTCACAGTTCATCACCCTTGCTAAGCAGTATGAGGTACACAGTAATACAAGAGTACATGGGTATCATATGAAGTGTATGTTAGGCAGGGCTGGGCATTTCAAACAGACACCTATGTTATGAGTTAATCTTATGGACCATGTTATGTCTTGACTTAAAGAACTTAAAGATAAAGCAGGTAGGAGACGACAGCCTGTACTGGGACACAGCTCAGACCCTTTTACCCTAACTTGCCTCGGCTGATGCTGCATTCCAGCAGCTGTGGCATCGCCGCCTTACCTACGATGATAGCAGTATTACGCTGGTAGGGGTCGTAGGGACAGCGACCTCTTCCTTCATCAGGCTTGGGGCTCATTGTGAACGTCTCTGTGTTCTGCCAATAAAAAGGAAAAAGTCGAGCTGGAATCGAACCAACCATCACCTTAAATCTGATCTGCTGCTTTTTAAAAAACATCTCTGCATATTGGATTTTATTTTATTTGCAGTGAACAAACTTACAATGTAGGTGCAGCGTGGACTGAAGGCAAACGTTCCGCAGGCGTAGATGTGGGTGGAGTTCAAAAACTGCAGCACGCGGATGAAATTGGGACAGTCGGCCTGGAAAAACAACATCAGGTTAGAAGTTTGGGTTAAACCTGATGGTGCAGCGAGCAGTGTGTGTCTACACCAGGACCTTTGGATTCAGTACTAATATTTACAGAACAGAGATATGCAAGAGGCACATAGGGATTGTTATAGCGGCGATAACCAACACTCACATGAAATCAAAGATTAAGAGACACTGTGCTCACACTGTGTTCTTTAACCTTTGAAATGAGTGTGACTATAGCGGACAGCAACTGTGCGTTTCCTCTGCTCAGTGAAGGAAATGCTACTGGCAGCCATGTCTCGTTTGGTCAGTGTCCTGAGTCAGGAGAACATTTTGAACTTTGGAGCGTGACCAGCGAGCGGTGATTGCACATCTGTACAGATGGACTACTTGCCATTTTCTTGCCTTTCATAGAACACTGTTCAAGGTCTTTCTCTGAAGGGCTCCAGTCCAGCTGAAAGAAGAGATAAGAGTCACACTCAGAGAGCAGCATCAAAACCACGACATACATGTCATACATGTCACAACACACCCATATGCATCAAATCTGAGGAAACACAGATCCTTTCCTATGCAAACAGGACAGTGGGATCTGCATTGGTTTTGGATTGGGGGAGGTATCACTTTAGAAGACCCTGGCAGTTTAATGTAGTTCTTGACTTTCTGCTCAGTTAGACAGCGAACATGCATGGAAGTCCCTCCGAGTCACATGAACTGTGACCTAACAAATGAAAAAGGTTCGATATGTATTCGATATGTGTTCGATATGTCCTACAGGGTTATCCAGCCACACTGGAGTTTAGTTTAGCATTGTGGTCGTGATGACTCTGTTGATTTACGATGGTCCTGCAGCTCCATCAGTGAACACTCCCCCACCTTGTTTCTCAGTGTGATGGCATCCTCGTGTCCAACATCCAGTGCGAGCACACCATCCCGGGCTCCTACATACAGCGTGTCTCCAGCCTCACTCAGCAGCAGCGTGGTGGTGTTGCTGACGTCATGGCTACTGAAGAGGGTGAGACGTCTCCCGGGACTACCTGTTGTTTAAAGCAGTTAGCACTGGGATTAGGATTTTCATTTCAGTTAGCACAGACAATTAAAAGCATCCAGATGTGAGCAAGATGAAATGTGCTGATCAGCACAGGGACTGTTCAGATGTCAGCAGGGAAAACAAAACAAGTTATGAGCCGTTAAGTCTTTACTCACCCAGTGGGAAGGAGACTCTGGGAGTCAGTCTTGTCAGACTTGGGCTTAGAAAACCCAGCAAGACCACAGTGAGGGACAGCAGGCTGGGATTCTCCATGACAACAGGAGTGAGGGAGTCTGACCTTGATTACATTTAAGGTCAGAGGGTGAGTGCTGGGTCTGATGGTCATCCAGAGTGTCAAGGACTTGTTAGGAGGTGTGACGATCCTAACTGAGGCCACATAGTCCGGTCTCCACAGCTGATCATCACGGAATCTGAGTGAGACAGACAGACAGACAGGTGTAGGTTCTAATCAGCAGCAAAATATTGGAAATACACAGGTGAACTGTATACACACACACACACACACACACACACACCAATCGAGTAATATTGGGGTTACCCAGTGCGACCTGGCTCAAGGATACTTCACAAAGCTGCCCCATTATCCCCGAGTAAAAGGTCATAATCCTCATCATGTGTCAGATCAAAACAAACTAATTCACGCACCTTCCACCTAACTCTACCCTTCAGAACCCAAATGACACGCATTTCTACTGATGTTGTTTAAACTCTGTGACTCTGAGACCATCAAAAACAAATGAAGGGAGCTCAGCCCAACATGTCAATCAAAACAATAAGAGAAGGAGATGAAGTAAGGGCAGCTACAGCAAATGGGATAAACAAAAACTATGTAGCAATCAGGACACAACAGAGCTTTCAGCTGCTTTATACATCTGCAACACTGAAACCACTGACAGATGATGTGACTAACCCTGATCATCTCATTACTAAGACACACGATCGCAGCCAGTGAACAGTCCATTCCTGATGTTAATGTGTAGAAAGCCTGATAAATGGGTGAGCTGAGGGACCTGGACAGCTGACGAGGGCCAAGTTGTGATGGCTAGACAACTTAGTCAGAGTATCCCTAAAACAGCTAGTCTTGCTCCTTAACAGTGGCACAAGCAGACAGCTAGTTAACAGTGGCACCAGCAGACAGTAAGACCAGCAGACAGCTAGTTAACCGAGACACTAACATACAGCTAGTTAACAGAGACACCAGCAGACAGCTAGTTAACAGTGACATCAGCAGACAGTAAGACCAGCATACAGCTAGTTAATAGAGACACCAGCAGACAGCTAGTTAACAATGAGACCAGCAGACAGCTAGTTAACAGTGACATCGGGGAACTAGTTAACAGTGACATCAGCAGGGAACTAGTTAACAGTGACATCAGCAGGCAGTTAGTTAACAGGTTGTTGTCGGTAAAGTTTGATGAACACGTGGTAGCCTGAGTTGAGCGGTCAGCTCCAGTGTGGCTGCTAACAGTAACAGCGCAGTACAGTCCATTGTTATCGCAGCTCCGCCGCGCTGACCTGACGCAGAGAGCGCTGCAGGACCCTGTTGCTTCACCCTCACGTTGATCGTAGCGTTACATTTTCGTAGCGTTGTTCTTGCTGTGCAAGTGGACGCCGTAAACCGAGACAAAACAAGACCCAAAGCGCTCATCAGACTGGTGAAGAGAATGTGGGAGTTACAGTCATCTTACATCTCCGCTGCTGGGTCCTTTAACGCGTCCCTGCCGCCGCTCCTCTTCCACCGCTCTGAAGAAAAACCGCTGTTTACTGCCCAGCTGTCCGTGCAGCCGTGAAAACTGGACGGGGGAAACGTGAGCGGGTGAGGGAAAACGCTGACCGCGGTTGTGGCTACACTATAACAACAAAGCCTAAGTGCCTCCTCCCATCTGGAGGTCCAGCAGGTCCCAGCCTCCACCTACAGGGCAGCTGCACACACTGCAGCCGTCTGAACAGCAGCGCCAGCATCAGTGCCGCCCAGGCCCGGAGCAAGTCAGTGCGTGTCTGCTGCGCTACAGTGGCTGCACAGTGACCAGGAAAACAGAAGGGATCAGCGTCACATATTAACACGAAACGCTTATTCTAATAAGTGTTTAAGTTATAACATGATATTTTCACTTGAGTAACATGGCTTCAAACGTATTACATTAAAATGAAATAATATTACATTTAAATATTTTTCTTGGTATGATATTTATCTTTTTGTAACATGAAACATCTCACGCTATAAAATAAGAACTTACTGTTAAAACATTATTGAAACGGCTCACTTCATAACGTGACAACTTATACTGTTAGACTGTAAAACACAGCGTGAAACTGTGTGTGGAAATTGGAACAGGCTATTTCCTGTTTTATTTTGAAGAGCGCGTTGTGCCTTCTATACGTACTTCCTGTCCTGTTCTCACCTGTGTAGTTGGCTCATTTGTTTCACCTGTGTGTGTTACCCTCCCCTCCCTGGTGTATATGTGATTCCTTTTGTTCCTTGCCGGTTTTTCACCAGACACTGTGCTTTGTGTTTCAGCCAGTTTCCCTTTTGCTTCTTGTTTTTCACGGTGTGTTTGGATTTTATGCTTTTCTTGGACTTTGCATGATTTATGGATTTAATTCCACCTGGAATTTGTTTTGCCAATTTTGGACTGAGTTCTGGTTTTGACCTGCTCGCTCCAACATCCGTAAACCTTTAGCTTTGTGTTTTTCATTTAAACCCATGAACCGTCAGTGCTCTCCGTCCGCTGTCTGCATGTGGGTCCAGCCATGAAATGTAAAGTTATAATCTCAGGGCAGTTTTCATATAGAGCAGGTCTAGACTGTACTTTTTATATTAAATACACAAACCCAACAATTTGGTTAACAGCCTCGTGCTTAATTTGATGATGTCGGTAAAATAGATTTTAATTTGGCCAAAACATTTGGCTCATCTAAAATTGTGGGGTTACACATCCAACACATCCAACACTGTGGGCTGTGGATGCAAACACTCAGGGATGGCTCATGAGTTGAAGTCAAAAGTGACTGAATACAGAGCAGACACATGAAAACTGGACTCACAGCAGTACACATTTGGCCTTTCTGATAGTTTGATAATTCAAGTTTTTATACAGAGATTCAAATTTATCGGTTGTTCAAAATCATCTTGTTAAATATCTTAACTTTAACCTAGTGACATGACTTTTTTATGAATTACTCAAACTATGACACATCTGAAAAGAGTGAATTGTTGAAAATCAGTTTACTGTCAATGGTGCAGTGAAGACACAGGTAGTTGTGACTGTTGTGTGTAAATGTTTTGGTGACCCTAACCCTGTCAACACTGAAGTATTTATCTTGTATGTAGGTAAATACATGTTTTTAAATGATGCCTTCACCCTCTGAGTGCATTGGAATGGCAATGTAGCACAATAACTTTGGTAGTGAAAATGACAAGTGAGTGATTACATAGTCAGTGTCAGTCAGTGTCTCTGAACTGAATAAAGAATTGAAACAGCAAAGTGATTTTTGATTTGCTCCTCCATAGTTAGTCCCGCTCAGTGTGTGAGAGTTCTCTGTGGCTGTCGCACAGCCTGTCAAGTCTGAGCAACATTTCTGATATCACTGTAATTGTCTTGGAAATCCTGCATTTGACACTACGGTTATGGAGGTAGCTTCACTGAAAGATGCAATCCAATTACATTATAGGAAGTGCAACATCTGTGTTTGTCCCTTCGAGGAAACCAAATGTCAGGATAGAGCTGAGGCTGAGGCTCTGCCACAAAGCGTTTGGACATTGTCTGTAATAACATGTCTGTAACCTAGCATTTGCAACCTCATCAACTTTATAAGTGGCACAAGTGCAATGCCAAATTATAGGACTACTCCTTATAGAAGGAGCCTTTGTTCTGTGTATCAGTAATGGATAATAAACAAGTAAACCTGCAGGTTTGTCTCTCTAACCCCAGGATTCAGCATCTTCTTCCAACTTCATTTTACGTGGACATAAATACTCAGATCTCAGGATCTCAAAATCTGTCCTAACATATCAGCCGAACAACACATTTAAGTGCACATTCAAATATCTGCAATACCAAGCTGGCACACATCACACAGCAAGAAAAGTGTTTTAAAAGATGGAAATGGTACGTCCAAGATTTGAAACCATTTGGCCTACAGTGTGTCGTTTATGTATCTACCTGTTGCGTATCTTGTTTTCCTTGATCTCCGTCTTGATATTTTGCTTGAGGATCTCCTGAAGTGTGGCTCCACCGTCTGTCTCCCACCAGGTTATCTCATCTGCTCAAACTCCTCCAGATACAAACCAACTATTAATGCAGAATTGGTCAAACTATATCGCCATGCTCAGCAACTTTATGCAGACAGAGGATTTTGCTCGAAGAGGCGGTCCATTCTTGGTTCTTCGTAAAGCCACCTCTGTTTATTCTCCAACCAGCTTCATCTTTCTTATGTTGATGGAAAAGTCTGTTTTGCTTGTTGTCACATCACCACGGATTAGAAATTCGCAAAAATTCAGGTACCAAGGTTATGTTTAAAATATGTCGTGTAAAATTAGACTCCCACAGAATTAGTCATAGACTGGCTCCATTGTGGGTGCAGCAGGGAAATGAGTGGGTAAGATGGCTAATGAGGAGAAAAGAAGATTGGAGGGGATTAGCAGTGACCTGGAAACAGCCATGTGGTAACAGGCTGCACGCCTCACAGTGTCAGACATGAAGCTGCTGGTACACAGGTTGATGTTGAGCGATAGCGTGAGATGTATGATTTCTGTCATCTGCCTGATGCTGGCTATATGAGACCATCAACCAGCAAAATGTGGCAGTGACATGACTAACAGGTTTCAGAGGGTGATGTAATCAACCTCTGAGGGAGGGAGGTTTTCAGACAAAGTATGACTTAACAGTTATCTCTGTCAGACTACAACCATTTATATGCAATTTAGTATGTGCAGCAACTGCTGAACATGCATGTGTGTGTCTGTGTGTGTGTATTGTTGGCATGTGCATGTTTCTGTATGTTCATTAAAGTAATTGTCAAGGTGAGCTGTGGACTTTTCTTTTAGTTTATGGTAATCCAAAACATGAGAACCCAGTTCAGCTCAGACCAGAGGCTCACTGATGAGTATGATGTGTCTGAATTCCCTAATGTGAAAGAGCTGGGTTCATGGAGATGCAGAGGAACCATCTGTCATCCCTGACTGCTGTCCCTGAATCTCACACACATAGACCATACTTACTGTTTGACACTTTCTGTACCCACAGTAAAACTGTGGGTAATTCAGACTTTTTGCACCTAAAACAGAGGCCCAAACACTCACTGGTTATCTATAATACCCCTTAGATAAATATGACCTGTTTGACACAATAAGTTCATGAAATAAGGACATAAAAGTTCAAAACATTAGAGCATCTTAACTGGGGTCAAGTTGGGTAAATATGTATACATATATGGGCAATAATACTTGCACTTTTGTTTAGTATTGTTGTGTGCAAAATAATATAATTTTAGCAAAATGATAGGGGTCTGAGGAGAGCCACTGTAATCTTTACTTTGAGGGTCTATCTTGTAGAGGGACTGTGCGCCAAAAATGTTAAATCCTTCATTTAAGTTAATACTGTACTGATGTGGCACATACTCTGATTTATGTTTAAACAAAAACCCACAGGCAGGCTAGCCTTCTCTGAAGCTGGTCTTCCCACTTCAGCTCCGGTGAGTGAATCATTGCTGGTTGATTTAAACAAATCAATACCAGTCCACAGAAATGTCAGACCAGACACCAGAATTAAAAACCATAATGTGCCAACTACATATAGTCATTGGGTATAGGTAATGCATATAATATATAAACACTGTATATACACTCACTAGCAAGGACTACATCAAAACACAACACATTTAAAGGTATTACTAAATGAGAAGATGGTGAATAAATTCTTGTTCCTTTTTCAATGCTGCTGTTTTAATGGGAACGTTCAGTGTAGAAGCACCCGTCACACCTGTAACAACCAACCATCAAAACCTCCAGTTATTTAAAATGACTGGCCACTCTTTTTTTATATTAACTGATACACATGGGAGGACCAATGGTGCCATTCATGGTATGAAGTACTATTTCAAGGTAGAAAGATAAGTAGGGTACGTGGCAGAAGGCTGGAAACTGATGCCACTAAAGTAAGCTTTAGTAGAATGTGTTTTGAGAGGCATGGCAGGTGGACTAGGTTATCCAAAATGAGTTATACACCCTTTGTGCAAGCTGCTCAGGAGGGGGAAGACATTACGTTGGTTAATGAGCTCAGTCAGAGCCTCTGTGACTGAACAACACTGTTCAAAATCAGTGATATCATTTGATTGTTGATGCTATATGAACCCAAACCACATAATCCAAACAGTTAGCAGGCATGATTGATTCAGTTTTCTTTGTGTCGTGCCAAATCATAACAGAGGAAAAGTAAGATGTTTGTTCTCACCCATTGTTTCACCCTCCTGACAGGAAGTCAGTGATGACACTCTTGTATCTTGAGAGTCTCTGATTTTGTGGATCCACTGAAGTGTCAGTCTCAAGAACATCCTTTTTGCCATTGAGGCAATATTTGTGGCTGTGTACTTGTGAAGAGCTGCCAGCTGACGCACTGCACAGGACACTGGTTTCCATCTTCTCCTTGCAGTAAGAGTAAGAGTGAAATCTTGACATTGCAAAACAGATTCCTGACTTAAACACCTTTTCAAGTCTTTAAAAGCATGATCACTTCCTTGACTCTACTTAATCCCAACTGGGATAGGTTTGGGAGTCATGTCAGTGAGTACAGCAGAGGTAGGGAATGAGTCAGTGATACCAGCCTTCTAACCCCAAGAATGACCGCAGTCATTGGGGCAGTTGCCTCAAACTTTCCTAACTGAGGATAAATGCCTCCATCTCCAGTCATGTAGGAAAGGAAGCTGCTGGCATGCTAGATGAGTTGAAAGACATCTGCAAGATGTTGCACATGTTGCTGAGGTTACTGTAGGGCCACATTAAGAGAAGGCTCAAGATTCCTGCCAACACCTCCTCCTTATTTCTAATAATATTCTCAACTGGAAAATTAACTTGTTGTTCCTCTTTTGTCACATTGTATTGTGCTGGTATTTTACAAGTGGGAGCATGTCTTGGCTCTCAGGGGTACATTTGCTTGAGCACAAGTCAGCCCTGCTTTGGTAAACTAGCCTTTATTAACTTGGCATTGAACTCCCTCCTGGTGCAGACTGTTGATACTGATTTGTTTTGTCTTACAGAAGTTTGGACTTTGGATTTCCCAAGGAGCGATATGATCTCTTTTCCTCAAGTCAGTTTAATACAGTACACTGCACGTGAGTGTGTCTGAAGCTAATGTGTTGAGGATGAACTTCATTTTCTTTGAGTTTGCAGCAAGAAATTGCATGGCATGCATGTCTTGATATCCTTAAACCAGGCTTGAGTTTAGCTTTCTGATTGGTTGATTATCCACACAGTTGTGACCAGAATCAGTACAGGGGTGGGTCTCCCGTTCACCTGTTATCCTGGGTCCCATGGGAGCTTCAAGGCTTGTAGCACATTGTTTGGCTGTTTGGTTGTGATGATGGCTTTTCTTGCTGAGTGTGGCATTCAAAGTCCTTCAGAGTCTGTGCTATGGCAGTGCTTGAAGGATCAGCTTCAGAGCTTCGGAGGACTGTGTATTATGATTATTATGAAATTAAAATTCTGGAATTAAAGTCAAAACTTCAACATCCAAAGGAGATGTTGCAACTAAAGCAGCCAGCTGGTTTTTAGATAAAGTATGACAGGAGGTAGAACTGACAGATGGAGCTGATCAATGAATGGGAGGCTGAGCCTTTAGCTCTCAGGCTCCTCTCCTGTGGAACCAGCTGTCAGTTTGGGTCCGAGAGACAGACTCCCTCTCTACTTTTAAAGTAAAGCTTAAAACCTTCTTGTTCGACAAAGCTTACAGCTAGTTCTAGTTACCATACCAACTACACCCTTAGTCAAAATTACCCTTTCATGCCACCCCTTAGTTATGCTGCTATAGGCCGAGGCTGCTGGGGGACATCCCATGATCGTCTCCACACTTCTCTCCTCTCTCCCTCCTTAAACTCATTTAAACCATCGCAGATTAACCATTAACTCTGTGTCCTCTCTCCCCTAGTGCTGTGCTTGTTTCTCTCTGGTCTCTCTCTCTCTGTACCTCTCTACAGATACCTGTGGCTCCAGAGCTGAACATCTGATCTGTGGCTCCACCGACCTGCCCCCTGTCCTCTGCTGCCACTTATTATCATTATTCTATAATGTACTGCAAATAGTTGCCATAGTTGTTGTTCTACCATTCTGTTAGTTTTCATGTAAAGTTATCTACTCCTGCGACAAGATGTACCTCTCTCTCTATCGCCCCTCCTGTCTCTCTCTCTCTCTCTCTCTCTCCCCCCTACCAGTCAGGGCAGATGGCCGTCCACCTAGAGCCAGGATCTGCCCAAGGTTTCTGCCTGTTAAAAGGAAGTTTTTCCTCGCCACTGTTGCCAAGTGCTTGCTCATGGTGGAACTGTTGGGTGTAATTAATAGTAATGAGTGTGGTCTAGACCTGCTCTGTCTGTAAAGTGCCCTGAGATGACCTTTGTTGTGAATTGGTGCTATATAAATAAAACTGAATTGAACTGAATTGAATCAGTCAGTGGGCTGCAGAGAGCTGGAACTCTGTATTTGATCAGGTTAATAATCTGATTCAGACAGTTTCTTTTCTTTGTTTGTGCGAACTGCAGATGCCACAGGCTGGCCAGATGGTGACTGAACTATATTGTTGCAGTGTGCTGAACTATAGTCTAACTATAGTTGCTCTATTGTTTGCAGTGTGTACTGTACATGATACTCAGTAGGGGCTGAAAACTCTGCAACAAAACTATAACCTAAAATTTGCCACAATGCCTTAAAGTTGGAATCCAGACCTGTCTTTAAAAACTCATATCAATGAATATTTTTTGCTTGATTCAGTTCTCTAGTTGTTTGAGGTCAGTACTGAAATTTCTACTACCTCATACCTTTAAATTGCATTTGCTTGCACAAATACACCTCTAAGACAGTTTACTCAGTGAATGCTGTTTTCAAGGTGGAACAGCCTGCTGGATCTGTCATTTTATAGCATTCTGTGTCATTTTCCAACAAACCTGCATCTAAAATAAAATGCTGGATGTATTAAAACTACATATTTAGTCAAACCCTGGTTGACATAAATTGACAGACAAGGCATGCAAATCAACAAAGTAAACCTAAACTGGAGCAGTCAAGTAGACTGACACAGGTGTTCACAGCCTGCAGTTCTGTGTTGAACTGATGAACTGAGCACTCATAGGCATCCTTCTTTTCATTTGCATTCTTATCTAACCAAATATGGCCTGAGATATGAGCTAAAGCTCTTCTGCGTGGTGAATTTACACTAATCTTCACTTCAACTGCTCTAGAGAACCTAAAACCATGTTGAAACTCTGTGGATTTTGTGTCATCATTCAGCTGGCTTTGACAGCAGGAGCGAATGCTGGTAAGGTTATTACACTTTTAAGAATGCGGTAAAATAAAACGTTACATTTAAAGTAACAGTAGTAATAGCCCTTGCACGCTTGGCTACCAGCTGGTGCCGGATAAACCACACAAAGCCAAAAAACAGTGTTGCAGTGGACAGAAAGATAGTAGAATTAATACTTTATAGGAGAGTTCAATTCAAAAGCACAATGGACTCAAGTCTATTAGTCACATTAACAATGGTAGCATATTCCATGTGAGAAAACGCTGCTGCTTGTAGACAGAAGCGGTTCTTTGCAACTGGGGTGGCCTAGGGGGGCAAAGGTGGATCTGGAGGGTGCTAAATGTGTTGTTAATGTACACACAAATGACACAGAATTTTAAATGCATTAATATTGTATTATTAATATGCTACAAAATAAGTCAATAGGCAACAGGCTAGCATTTGACAATAACAAATAGACAATTTTTCTGAATTCATCTACAAAAGTTAAGGCTATGAAGTAGTGTAATGCTCCAAGCTAACCATGAAACACTCTGCCTCATAGTAATCAATGATGCAGATTGATTGCCTTGTTCTCATGAGATCAGAGATGAAGTGAAAGTGAAGATGAAATGCAATGTCAACAAAAGCAAAGGCTTCTCTTCTGGGAGTAAAATGCGTCTGATCAACAGGTGCAGATATTGTACAGTACCATCTCTAATCTGAATTAAACAAATTGCATGTTCATATCACCTGCACCTGTGACAAACTGTGAGAGGCGTGGACTTGTGCTACACACATCAAGATAAGTGTGGGGTGGCATCTTTAAAACTTTAGACACACCAGAACAGCACTGACCTGGTGAACCAGCAATGCATGAGGCATATTAGAGGAGAACTAATGAATTTGTCATTTCAGATTGGAATACTGAGAGGACTCCATTCATTCCCGTGCTTGGAAAAAGGTGAGATGATAATGCAAGACACTGTTGTTTTATGTGACAAACCTGACATGAGTATTCAGTTGCATAAATATAAAAATATAAATATAAAACTGAGCACATTAAATAGTCATAATAGTAAAAAACTGTCTGCCTGCCTCCCTGTCACTCCTCTCCAACCCCAGTCCTGTTATCCTTATTCCTCCATCACTCAGATGCCCTATCCAGCTACACACCTGTTCTCATCTCCTTCCTCTGTTCCGCAGTTAGTTGGACTTCCCCTGCTCAGGTCCTCACCTGATCTCACTCCCTGCTCATCAACTAACCATTTACATACCAGTCCTCTTCCTCAATTTCTCACCAGATCTTTACATTTAGTTCCCATGTGCTTCATTTTCTTACTTTCTAGTCTCTGGTATCTATTTACCTGTTTACCTGACACCAGAACTCTGGAGACTGTTTTCACCTGCCTTACCTGCCAGTTTGACCCCTTACCTAGTTGACTTTGGATTCTTTCCTGCCCCTTTTGGAATTATTTGCTTGTGTTGCCTGATGTTGGATTGGCCTTGCAGTTTTGACCCTTGCCAGCCTCACTATTCTGCAAGTCTTTTTTATCTTTAGTTTTGCAATAAAACCATTGAGCCGCACCAGCCCAACTCCAAGGGCATGAAGAGCTAACAGGTGATTGGCAACATTGGTCTGTGGCTGGATGGAAGATGGCAGATGGATGTGACAGATCAGGAAATGAGTTTCAAGAGATGAAACTAACTGTGACACTAAAAATGAACCTGCAAATAACTAGTTTTTACCCTAGACATACTACATACAGTTAAATCTATTGTACATTTTATGCACTCTTTCCAAAGCAGCTATGACACCTTCCAACAAAGAACAGGACATAAATAGTGTATAAACCCTTATCTGCACTGTTCACATCAAATGACACTGATGAATCAAATCTTCAAAATCAAAATCAAATCTGTTAAATACAGTCAGTGCGAGTGTTTGATCCACAGGCTCATTCATCCATCACTGATTTTTTTTCAGGCAGTATCTTCAGATGACTCCACCAAGGTTTGACCCACTACACTCTGAAGAGGCTGGAAAGTGGGCAGCTGACTCTTATGGAAACACTATGTCCAACCAAATGAGTGCAATCCATACTGGTGTTGATTTCTGGTTTACAGAACCTCTGAATTTGTCTGTATTAAAGACAAAATGTCAGAGACTCACTAATAGTTGGGATCATGCTATTCATGCACTGTTGCCCATAAATCAGACAGTGCCTGTTTGTGTTAGAGGTACTTGTCTCGTTGAGGAGGTCTTTCCGGTGTATTTAACTAATTCAGACTGCTTTACAGTAGATACAGAAGTTATGTCTGACCAACGACAAATGACCCTTAATGAAGGCAGTACTGAATATAACCACCAGCTTATAGTTATTATGGAAGAGGACCCTGCAGTGATTGAGTCTGCCACTTACCTTTTTGAGAGGGATCCCACTGTGTCAACTTTGCTGAGGTACCAGGAGGGAGTACTGAATGTTCTCAGAGGAAGCAATTTATTTTTTGCTAGAAAGCATGATCTTACACTGGTTGGTCATGGCAGCATTGGCACTAATGGAACAGTAAAGCTAGCTGGCTATGGCCCAGAGGAACTTGCCAGAATTGTGCTTGAAATTAAAAGCCTTGGTCCTCTTGGCACTATCAGCCTCATCAGCTGCAACCTTGGAAATGACGTGCACTTTTTGTGGCACCTGCTGCAGTCTCTTTGGTCTGGTGGAGTGCAAACAAAGCTGCACCTACACAAGTCTTTTGTGTCTGTAAGCTCTGATGGGAAGATGATGACTCAGACTGACAGAATCTGGAGGTCCCATGACACCAGCAAAAGAATAATTGCTGAACTGGACCAAAGAGGTGACTTACTTATGCAAGTGGAACTTGGCTGTGCAGGGCCAGTGTTTCCTGATTATAAAGGAAGTGTTTTGTATCTACAGGCACTGGAGTGGCCAAGTCACCCTCAAATGTTTGTTCCAACAGCGCTGCGCAAAAAGTACCCCTCTATTGACTGCCTGGAGGGACTTACTTGGAGCTTGTTCTTTGAGGAGAGTGAAAGAAGACGAGCTCCTGATTATGTCCCAGATCGCGATCAAAGACACCTAAGAGCAATTTGGCTTACAGAGCCAGGACCAAATGAAGACGACATTGTTTTCAAGCATATTAATAACATTCAGGATCTGCTTGTTGAGATTCGGTACAATGCCAGAGAGGAAGTTGCATCAGACCGTTACTATGTTCTGAATGAATGCATTTACAGAGTAAACGGAAAAAATCTCAGTGTTAGTCTGGCAGGCAAGTTCATGAGCACTGACAATCAAGCTGAAATGAACAATTTCCGTCAGAATTTCAATGTGCAGCAGGGTGACCCCTCCCTAGAGGAGCTGAGACAGAGTCTCAAAGCATCCAAATTCAATGACTTCTGTCGTCAGACTTTCCAGTTCCAGCAGTGTAGCTATAACTGTGAGAGATGGGGTCAATATTTCATGACAGCAGTGTTTTCAGCATCTGTGCGCAATTTTAGAACCTTCTCACTTTTCCTAATGAGCGTCATAGGTTGTGAAGTAGGCCGCTTGCGGGGCACAGAAAGCCCCCTCTGTACAGCCTTTGCTGGAGATGACCACCCCATGCTGACTGAGCAACCGTGGCCACAACATTCTCAACGAGGATTCTATGGCTGCACTGTTGAAAACTATGACCTAGCACCACAGAATAAACAGATTTGGTTAGATCAAGTTGTAGCAAAGGAAAATGCCCTGTACATCAAATCGAAGCAGATGATGAATGCTGTCGACCACGATGAGCAAACAGAGCTGGACATCTTTGGGAGGGTCAAAGTCATGAATAAGTATGCATTCTCATCTTATTTAGAATTCTTTCGAGGTACACCTGAGGGAAGAAAACTTAAGACAGGATGTAGCCTATCTTTCCGTGAAAAGGTAAATCCATAATGCTGATGGAATGTGTGATTATTATAATTAATTTTATTGCGTAATCATTGCATAGTTGGCTCTTGCATTCTCCTGTGTAGAAATGTCTGACACTGATGCTGATATGACACTGCGGTAAAGTGCTGCATAGCATATATGATTTAATAGCTAGATGAGTGGAAATTATCTCAGAGATTTATAATTTAAAACAATAAAACAAAACTGTTGCATCAGGTGAAGTCATGGTGATTCATTTGTTTGTTTATTACAACATTTTTCTTATGGTGTCACACAGATCAGAATACAGAGAATTACTAAACATAAATACATAGAAAATGCAGGATCACAGAGGGAAAAGCATTATTACTAGAAACTTTAAGGGACTATAAATCACACATTTTGAGATAATTCTCTAGATCAAGTCATACATACTAACATTTGAAAAGATTTCAAACTACATTTTTGTCTTTTATTACTGACATGTGGTCAAATTGAGATGATATGTCATATACTTAGAGACACAAACAAAGTTTAATACTTGAATTTCCTGTGTAAACTGCCGTTTCAAAGCTTCTGAGTTAAACTGTCCTTCAACATTTCCAATGATCTGTTCACAACTGTGATGATGCAAGCTCTGAGAGTGCTCTGCCCTCAAATGGTAATTGAGTTAGCAGTTTTTGTTATGCAAAGTTGACTACACTACTTTACTGTATATGAACTACAGTCTTGGCACCTGTGTGGTTAACTAGTGAGATGACATCAATAGACAAGACCATGTCCCCTCCTCTAAAATGGTAAGTGATGCTTTAAATGATTGTTTTTAACTTTCAGCACTTCGATTTGAGAGATCTCAAAATGTACTTGCAAAGCTGTAAGAAGGTTATTCATATTCCTATTGTTTGTGACGCATTTGAAAGAAACATAAATCATCAATACACATGTTAAAAAAAAACACAAGACAGAACTGGAGTGAATTATAAAAAGTGGCTGTGTTAATGACTGTGACTGAATTTGGAAATAACAAATTCCAGATAAGGGTTGGGGCAATGCATGCTAGCTGCTTGTTGGATCATCTAAAAGCACCTGTGGGGTTGAATGTGTGCAATTAGTTTGTACAACTTGTAGCGTGATCACATCTGCATCACCAGTGTATGAATGTGTATCAATGACAGAACGCTGGTTTGAACGCACAGCTAAAGATAAACAAAGTGTCTGGACACATTGGCATCCAGTTATACGGAAGGTGTGGCGGGAGGGGATTTCAGGCACTCTTTGATGATCAAACAAGCACTTTATTTAAGCATACTCATCTGTTCATATGGAGGACATGTTCTTCAGCATAGTATGTTTGAAGCACGCAGTAGCAGTAGACATTTTAATATTTCATTATGCAGTATGTTAAAAATGTTAAAATAAACATACTTCAAATTACTTAATTCATTACCATCAAATGGCTACAGACAAATGTTAAGTGCCAAGTGTGATGCTGCCAAGATTATTTGATTGTAACATCATTCAAATGAGATTCATTAATAAAAAATTCTTAAAAGTATTGCAACATGTAGGATGGAAATGGAATGAACATGTATTTGACTTTTAACTGGGCAGCGTACTGGCAGAAACATAATGTGAAAACCTGTCAGACAGAGATCCAATGTATTTAGAACCTGTAATCTTCTAGTCATAAAAGCGGGAATAGCTTGCAGTGTGCAGAGTAGACTTTGCACCTTTGTATTCTGTCTGACACCTAATGTTCAGAGTGATGTGCATGTCTGTTTAGTTAAGTTTTAGAGCTTGCTGCTGTTTTGAGAGCATGCTCTTCACAGGAGGATACAGCTGCATGATTTGCCCTTCTGGCCGCTGAGGAGGTTATACTGGGTGCCGGCTAAATTCTGGATCAAGTTCCAGAAATGCGAGAAAGAGATGCCCTCGCCGTCACCTACACCCATCTTCCGCAAGATCTCACCCAGTCCCTGATCTGTGCCAATACCCTGTGGGAACACACCAGCACAGCATTCAAACTCGTGTTTGTTATCAAGAACGAAGCAAAAACAGTTCATAGTTCACTGTGGAAATGAAGGTTCTAGCTGCTTACCAACCTTAACTCCTAAAGGAAAGGATCATTCTAATATATTACAAAGTGAGATATGACTGTGGCTCTAAGTCACAAAAATAAGTTGCTCATACTAGAAAGTGTATTTTTAGAACAATGGGTCTTCTGGGAAGCTTCAGGTGTGGATGTGTGTAACTGTGTGGTTGTTGTGAAGGCAAGCTAAGCTCTTTGTGAAACTTCCCTGTACAAGTGGCTGCAACCCTGTCAGTCAGGCTGTAAAGAAGCCATTTGAAACCACCTGCACCTGAAATATTACTCATAACCTCTCAATGTACAGGACATCTAGACTGTGATCAGTGTTTACAGTTGACATTTTGGATTATCATTTTACCATTTCCATTTGTTTTTCACAAGTTCCCATAGTCCAAGGTGATGTCACCAAATGTCTTGTTTTCAAGAAAACGAAACACGGACAAGTCTGCTTTTGTTCTTTGGGAAGTGTGGATTACATTTAGCCAGTGCTGACAACTGGAGAAGTCCTGCAAAGATTGTGCTGCTGATGAGGCACGTCTGGTCCACCTAAGACTATTTGAGCCTCATGCAAATAAGCAATGGAAAGCTCTAGTAAAAATGTATCTTGGCTTGAGCTGTAAATGCCTTGGGTTAACTGCAGTTACAAGTGATTCCAATGGAGACTCAGTTTCATGGTGGAAGAATATATGTTCATCAACGCATCCACAGAAAATGTTCAGTCTACTTCTGCAACATAATTCACTCCTCTGTCCCTTCATGCATCCAAATGGCTGGTTTCAAATGGCTGATTTTCAGTGGGATCTCCTCCCAGTTGAATAAAGTTGGATTTTCCCAACAGTCATCTGAGCCTAGCTCTTATTTATGTGTGTACAAGTCTTCAAAGTATGTGTTTTCTGGTGTGTGATTGAGGCCTGTGTGTTTCTCCTGCAGAGCATGTTTCAGACTGCCTGAGTGTGAGGTGAGGTGCCACACGCAGCTCCTGCAGTCAACAGAAGGCCTTGGCTGAGGGTGAGGCACATGGAGATTAGCAGAGGTTTTACCTTGACCAGATTCGGCAGCTGGGAGGACAGAAGACCTTTGAATTCATCAGTTTTCAGCGTTGGAGCATTGTCAGCTGAAGCGGAGTGGAACTGGGTGACCAGTGTGTTGATGGCCTTTTCCAGGTCTGAATACTGCAGTGGACAGAAGGAAGAAAAGAATAAAAAAAACAATGATAGTAGAAAAACGTAGAACCATCAACCTGAGAGACCAGACAAAACTTGGTTGACAAGCTTGGCAAGTGGCCAGTAGAATTATCCATGCTGCATTACAACTGTACTCCTTAGCGATTATACTAGGTTATGGTGGTAGCAACAGTAATGTAATAACAAAAGGCAAGTGAGATAAAATGAGAATGAAAGTAAATTCAAGTTTTGAATATATTTATATTTCTTCTGATATTTCTGTTGCCCTGCTCTTTAGGTTATGTCCTTTTGTTTTTTCATTCATGTTTCCTGTTTTAATTACTCATCTCTACACCTCTGTCGTTTCAGATTACTTCACTTTCTGTCTGTGCGAAAGTCTGCCCCACCCCAATCACCTGTGTCTAATCAGCCTTCCCTCTATTGAACCTTTAGTATGTCTGTTTCCCTGCCTCTGTCTTTGTCTGCACTGTGTAGCAGCCATTCTAACTCGCATGCTGTTGTGCTTGTGGATTTATTCCATTATTTTTTATTAAACTGCTCCATCTTTGTCTCAGTGGTCTGCATTTGGCTCCTATACCTATTGCATTCCTGCTACGCTGCATGCACAAGTGTGACAAGTTAACTAGCAGACAACAGCCTAAAGCAAAGTACACAGTTAATAACTTGTTAATGCTGTCTGCTAGTGTTTGCTAGCTGGCTAAAATAAAAAAAAAACCCCTGTGTTTCATTTCATATTTAATTTGTTTTACATTAATTTCTGTTTCCACTTTCCACCTTGAATATTCCCAAAATTTTGCAACCCTAAACATTAAGTTCATGTAATTGATGTTTTGGAGCTTTGGATCCTATTTTGCTTTTTGACCAGATGATATTTGTGACCTTTAAGGTAACGTGGAGAGATGCTGTTGCCATTCTCTTCATTTACTAATGCAGTTAATGGGAGGAACGTACAAAGTATTGGAAATATTTAAAGTTGTACTCATTTCAGTTTTTGGTCTCCTACAGACAACGTAACCTAGAAACATGACATATATTCACCCCATAAATTAGATTAAGTATAAAGAGGAAGATGGAAGCTAACAGTTATTACACGTGTCTGTCTGCTGGACAAGTTACAAACACTGGGTTTATCAGAGCTTTTATGCTAAAAACAGCTGCCTGCTGCTGCTGATATGAGCCTTAAGACTGAACCAAAGTTAAAAACCTGCTGTAAAACCAAAACTACGAGCAAACACAGTAAAAAGCTGTGCGGACTGGTGAGAACTGCCAGAGAGTCCGTCACCGCGAGGAACGTCTTCCACATTACATGCAGTCATTTGATCCGTTTGGTGTTTGATGTTGATAAGAGCAGCATTCGAAGTGGTTGTCTCTTGGCCAATAGAACACACTTCAGACTTGCTACAGTTATTCAATGCATGTGGCCCAACTGCTTTGTCAAAACCACACCCTTTCTGACTGATGTACCACAAGCTGCTGCAAGCCCTCTTAATCTCAACAAAAACTATCCCACGCAGAGCACCGACACCGAGACTGTAGACGAGGCATGGTATAGACCCTTCAACCCCTTACCATCAGTATATTCACTATTTATTAAGCTGATATCAGGATTATGTCTTAGAAATACAAGCTCTGTGAGAATATGGTTGAGGCTTTGCTTTAATGGCAGGATATGGTAACGTGCATTTATCTGTGTGGGTGCGTTACCTTTTTAAACATCGTTTTAGTATTTGTTGAAAAGCGTGGTGCCGGATAAGCATTTTATAATTTAGTTTCAGAGAGAACACAAAAACTAACTAAAAACAGAGTGCTTGTTTTTGTTCGAGTGCCTACAACCACACCCAAATCCCCATATCCCTCTATCCAGATTTCTGTCCACATCTGAATTTCTACGTAGCTGTGCTTTGAAACATTGAAACATCAACTGGAGGTGAGAGAAACTTTGGAGGCTGAAGGTGTGACAGACTGAGGTGGTTTCCTCGAATACAGGCTGATCCTGTGAGGACTTCAAAATCAGGGATAGGGCTTGGACAAGGTGTGGAGCAGGGACGGCAGTGGCAGCTACTGAACACGCCATCCACCGTGCCTCCACCATGAATATGATGTTATGATGTTTATTTGCTTCTCATTATTCATGAAGGAAGAACAAGTCACACAATGGAAAGATCCTGGTGTAAAAAGGAAGCCATGTTGCATTGCACAATCGTAAATGCAACTCACACACATACACAGACAGGTGGGCAGGCCCCACCTGGGCCCTAAATTCAAACCGAGATACGCCCCTAATTCAGTTACAGTTTCATATCACGACCACACAAATGGCCTTCTTGTGGTTGCTGTTGGTGTTCTGACAGACGAATGCAGCCGTTCTGCTGTGACACCGTGTGTAGACAGTGTGTCTGGCTGTAGCTCTCAGGATTGACTGCTACAGTTATACTTGTTCTCAGGGAGGGGCAGCTGGCAGCTCGTCTCCACAGCTTCTCCGTAAAAGAAGCGCAGCAAGGCGCTTTCTCGCTGCTCAGCTGAACGCGTCTGATCTCGAGCATTGCGGCCGGGACGCGGAAATGTCTGACCTGAAGAGCACAAACAGTTAAAGTTGTCCGGGACAAAGTTGCTATCCGACTGGATTTTTTCGCTTTGCGTGAGATGGCGCGTGTTGAGCAGGAAACCGTTCCTCACCGACGCGTCCCGCTCTCCCCGCCTCATCGCACTTTAAAAACTGCTCCCAGTTCAAATCCGCGTGTAGATTTATTATAACAAAAAGCAAAATCAGCAGAAAAGTGCGCTTTGTTTCACCCCGTCAAAACTTATCAGAGTTTATAAAGTCTGCATCACAACTCCTGGCGGAGGTGAGTGGAGAGAAGAGCAGAATAGAGGAGAAAAGCTTTATGTGGTCTCTTACCTGAGACATGTCGACTGCGGCTCTGACTGTGGTCACTTCTTCTTCCTGCGTGTCTCTCTGTTGGCTGCTGCTGTGTGTCAGTGGAGCACTGCTTGTCACCAGCTGGCAGCCTTCCTGGATCCTCCCTCAGCAGGAGAGAGAAGGCAGGAGGAGGGAGCTGCGCGCCGAGGCAATACCTTCATCTACCGTATGCATACAGCACCGCACTTTACCTTTAGGTCACACACACACATAATCTTGATGATCATCTGTGCTAATGGCTCGAATAAAAGACCTGATTCTGTATTAATATTGTATCAAGTGGTGCATCTGGACAGCCCAGTGAGATGCAGCTCACACTCCACAGACAACTCATTCCACATCTGGAAACCTTTAGGAAAAGTTGGAAACTGTTGTTTTGCGCAATAACTGCCTGCAAGTTGAGGCTGGTATTCTACTTTTCTTCCAGACTGTCACTGTTAACCTCCTCGCTACCAACGGTTAATATGACACCAAGTTTCCCTGCAAACTTATCCAGGCTTTGTGTGGAGACACTCGGATTGTGGGAAATGCCTTGAAGTTGTGTTCGTGGAAAAGAGTTTTTCTCTAAAAAAGGAGGAAGAGACGGAGGGAGAAGGAAACAGGCACAGCCACATTCTTTCTATCCGGTTTTACTTCAGACAGTCAGTGGGGTGGGTGTAGAAGTGAGGGGGGAGCTCAACCACAGAAATCTATCTAAAGGGGAAAAAATGCAAAGGAATCATCGCAGTTCCAGCGCACAGCAGATCCTGGGCCTGGGTCAAAAGGAGATCTTTTTCCAGGCCGGGATAGATACTGTAAAGAGCAGCTGATGTCCTCTGGGTGAAGGGTGTGTCAGAATATATGATTTCAATGATTTACATAGTCAGAGAGCCACCCACCCACCCCAACCCCTCCTTCTCCTTCAGGTCCTGAATGTATGACTGGGAAGAGTTGATGCCACACCCAGCCAAAGAAGCCACAATGAATTGTTTCAGTATGAGACCATCAACCTTTCCTACTGTTTCATCCCCAGTGTTGCCGAGCTGCCCCCAGATGCTTTGTATTAACACACACGCACAAACATGAACACACATACATGACTAACAAAGGCAGCCCCACACATTAGGCTTTCAGCTAACAGGGAGCATTCCCATGCTGTTACCTAGTGCTATGTACAAATCACTACAAATGATCAGGAAATGAGAAGTTATTTCCAAACGAGCCTTTTAAAATCTGGTTGCTCGCTGTTTTCTGAAATACCAAACATTCACGATAGATGACAGAGTCACTCCACAAGTTCACAAAGGTAGTTTTTCACTTTTCTAAATGTGGGAGTGGGTGGAACTCACAAGAGATGGATTAAAAACACAGTGGGCTAAACATGTGGAGCAGAGACTGACTGCCTTTTAGTCACTTCAGACCCTAATAACACTGGATCCTACGTTTCCCACAGTGATACTTCTACATACATGAATGTATTTATGGATATCCAAAATTAAACTATAGTTACCCAGAATGATTTTTCCTGTCTGAAATTAAAATGTATGTCTAGTAACACGTGGGTTGTATATATGTGAACTGGGAGTTAAATTGTTTAAACGGCCGCCTGAGTCAATCCCACATATGTTCCTTCTTTGTTCCTGTGCCTAGGATTCCACACTGAACTGATTTAAAAGGGACGGACCGAATTATTGTGTTCCTACAGATTCACATATCAATCTGTGCTGAACTGATACCTGACAGCACATGCTGGTCAGAGAGTAAATTCTAGTATGACGAGAAAGAAAGAAAGCAAGACTACGCCCTCCCTGTAGCTGGTTCAGGTCATAGTCCGAACCGAAGCCTTGTGTCTAACCTGAAGACACCTGGTCAAAAACAAAACATGTAAGAGCTAAAGAGTGTGCCATGGTTAATAGCATGTGTGTTATATGTATTTCAAATGTGAAAGGTGACCAACCCTACTGTCATTGGAGAACACAGAGGAAGATCAATCAGGCTGTGATTCGCACACACGGCGATACTAACAGGAGGCATTTATTGTGGGTCTGGCTCATCTTTTCATATCTGGACTGATTAAACACTGAAGATGTCTTCTTAAAAAAGATTTATTGCTCTAGAACAACATCATAACTGACTGCTGGTCGAGTTTAATCCTAAACAACACCCAGCACGTTCAGGCAAACGACGATTCACTCATGATTCATTACACATCTGAGGTAACAAATGACTGTGCTGTGCTCATGTAGTACATCCTGTCAGTTTAGAAACTCAGTGCTCAGCTGAAGGTGAAAACCCTCCAGGTGTTCTTTAAGTTTCTCCCTCACATCTTCTCTCATTTCCACCATCGTAGTGTTGGTAACAGAATGCTGGTCACTATGTTCACCATCGCAGGCAGCTTCAGCTCTGGACAGACCTCCACTGCTCCCTGTCACGAGTCCCATGTCTCCATTAAGATCCACCTCTGACACCAGTATGGTCTGAGCTTCATCAGAGACTCCCTCCATCTTGACAATGTTCTGTAGTCCATCATCAGCTGGGACAGGCACCAGAATGACCTGTCCCTCAGGACCGTCCTGTATCCAGAACAGCTGCTGCTGCAGGTTTGGCTGGCCCGCAGCTTCAGCCTCACCTTCACACACGTCAGAGAGCAGGAGCCTCTGCTGAGAGCCAAGAAACTGCAAACTCTGCTCTCCGTGAATATTAGTCAGAGACACTCCAGCTGGGATCACATGTTGAAGGGCTTGAGTTTGGAGCAGGACTTCAGAATGTGTCACATCTGTGTAACTGGTGTCTTCACTTTTCTCAGGAGATCTTTCCAACCCGGCCACCTGTGTGTCCTTGGTGTTTTCAGCTGTGTCAGCACCTCTCTGAACCCTCGGAGAGTCTTCATGCACTGTAGTCTGGGCATCTTTTCCAGCCTTTGAAACTCTGTGTGCTACCTGACCTCGAACCTGCATCTGTCCTCTTCCACAGTAAAAGCAGCACCCCTTCTCCTCCTCAGACCAGCTGTTGGTGTCTGGGAGAAAGCAACCCCCCAACTCCATCGGATCCACATACCTGTCCTCAAACACAGCTGTGTCCTCAGATTTAGTATCATTCTCACTCTCTTCATGGTTACCGCCTACTTTGCCCCGTCTCTTCTCCCCCACTGGTGTCCACCTCTCCCTGTTTTTACCACCCTCCCGTGATGCAAGTAGAGCCTGCTTCAGTCGTTTATCACGGAGCCTCAGCACGGTGCTCCGCAGGCGGTTCTCTCTCCGTCTGGCTGCATGCAGCTGTCGTAAGGCCTTCTCGAGACAGTCAATAGCCTGGTCATAACGTCTCCTCCACAAAAGGGGGCAGAGCTGGGCATAGCTGTGTTCCTTGGACAGGTAGAAGCCTGGAGGAGGGGGCAGGCGCCTCATGAAACGTGATGGGGAGAGGGGACGAGACTCTGGAAGTGATGAAGAACTTTGTTCTTGCTGTGAGAGCTGCTCCACTTCTGCTGGCCCTTGAGTAGATGTAGGTATGTTTTCATTCTCAGTCTCCTGAGCTGCTGCCACTGACACTGAACCCTGCTCTTTGGCGTCTTCTGAAGCCCCACACTTGGCTTGCTGCTGAATGTTCTCCTGGTCGCCTGAGGGCAGTGAAGTCTTCCTACAGAAACAAACAAAGTGACAAATGTGTGTTCCGTCAGTTTGTTTTCCTTTAAACGATGCAGCACACAGATGCAGCAGGCGAATGACAGATGAAAGAAAAATAAAACCTTTGCACTGGATACATTTTATATCTGTGTTGCTCAGCAAATGCTAACATTTGCTAACATCTTGCATCTTGTTGTGTAATCACTACAGGCCTGCGCCTCCAACATTGTGTGTCATGTGTAAGCAGCCCTACTTCAGTAGGACATGAAGTAAGACTGTTTCAAAGTAAAAAGGATGATGATGTCATCGTTTGTCGCCTGTACATTTTAGCCATGCTGGCAGCACGGCTCGTGGGACAGCACACTGGTCTGCTGTATTGACCATGAGCAGCTGTTTGACTGACAGGTGTCACATCTGGCTCACGTTCTACAGAATGACTTGTCATCACTCTGGGGGGGTCCTCTCACTGTGTATCTCGTGCCATCACCAGGTCAACATTTTATTTGTCCGATACTTTGGTTTATGCCCGAGTATCTGCAAAACAAATCACATTCCCAGCAGCCTCAGCTGTACTTAGCTCAGCGTTTACTGCTAATTAGAACTAATCTTAGATGAAGAACAGAGCAACCATTATTACCTGCTTAACACATTAGCATTTAGTTAAAAACCACTGAGCCTGAGTTCTGCACAGCATGGCTGCAGGCTCTTGGTCCTTTCCCTCTAAAACACACTATTTATAACACTGTAAAAACAAATGATTGAAGGGAAATAGATTGCAGGTTGTTTTTAAAAGTAAAAACCGTAGTCAGTGTAGTGCTGGGAACTGAACAATAGATGACAATGATGACGTAAATGGTTTCAAGTCTTTACATGCTTGTAAAAACAGACAGGTCCTGCAATGATCTCTGTGCTGTCTGCAAGTATAGACGACAAATTAAATGTAATAATGCCTCAGTGTCATTGTACACAAAAGGCTTCTGGGCTGCTTCAAGACCAGGTAGGTGGTAGAGGCGGGAGGCCTGTCACACTGACGCAGCTGATAAGCAAAAAGAATGTGTGACTGTGCATCAGTTGTGTTTACCTGGCGGGAATGTCGGCCTGTTTCTGAAGCCTCCCTGGCCTTTTGTGTTTGGTTGTTGAAAGAGACTCAAACACGGTAGGAAATGCATCTTCCTTGAGTCTTCTGATCCCACTGTGAGGTAAACATTAAAAGACATCTTAATCTTTAATCTCAGTACTTGTAGTTTGCACTCATGACACACTCCTGACTGGGTGTACTGACCTGCACCCTGTCAGTTCAAAACTCTCTGGGGTAAAGTGTTTGGAGCAAAAGTAAACAAAGTCAGTCTGAGGGTCCCACGAGTCCGCACGGTGGGAGTTGGTGATCCAAAGGTTCCTCCGAGTTTCTCCTTTTGGTAATCTGGCCATCGCAGGAACAAATGAACAGCTTTAATGTTGTTGTCACATCTGTTGTTCATTACAACACCATAAAAACCACATGAACGTCTATTTTAATTCCATCTCAGAGATTCATTATATTGACTGCCATATCAGTAGGTTTTGACTTTTCCATCTAAAATTGGTATTGTTCTTACAGCTGTCAGGCCTCTGATTATTCAGCATACATTCAGTATATAATATATAAAACACATCATTCTCAGAGCTGATCAGTAATAGGCGAAAGATGATTGAGTGAATTGTTGCATACATTTTCTAATCTGGATGTGAACGTTCATGGCGGTGCACATGGCCACTGAGTTTTTATTATAATGCTGGTTGCTGGACATGTAGCTCTAGGCCTTAACTATCTGCAGCAATTCAGTGTCAGTACATAGAATGATCATGTAAATAAGCTGGTGGACTCATCATTTCAGCACCAGTTGAAAGTTACAACATCAAAACCACCAGCTACATTTCATTCGAAAACAAAAAGTGAAAGAACCGACACTGCGCGTCACACTGTGCTTACCACAGAAACAGAAACCAAAACATTTTCAGACCCGACAAATGCACACGATCTGATCTTAACACATAAAAAGCTCACTTGTGAAAGGTGATACCAGCATTACGAGTCTCACGATTGTCCCGAGATTTGCAGCCGCCTGCAGAGCAATGTCTTGGCATCTATAAGTGACACAGCAAAGGGAAAGAAGGGGTCAGGTACGTCATCGGACAAGAATCATTCTGGGATCAGCAGCGTGAGCCCAACATCATCATGTCCAAACTTCTCACTTATGTGCACATCAGTGTTCCACAACAGGATATCTTACACTGTAATCCCCCACAAACACACACTGTCATGTCTTTTCAAAGGCTGCAGTAGAAAGCTGCTGCACAGCTCTGTGATGCTGTGAAGCACATTGTGGACATGTGCAAGTTCTCATGAAGAATGAATTGTTTTTGTTCTGGTTGGAGACCATAACTATTTGTTAAGCAGAACTTACACCAGCACTTATTTTGGTCAGTTGTAGATGCACTTATTCATATTTTGCTGTAACACCTTTAATGATCATAGTTGCAAATCAGTGCCAGTTGATAATAATTTAGCTTTTTTACAGTTTATCAATGCTTCCACCACCACCATGCATATATGTGCTGCTGCTGAAGAAGCTACTACTATTACCTACTGTGCAGTGCTTTGAGTAGATAGGCACTATATAAATGCAGACCACTTAGCATTTGTGTTTTGCATTATTTTCATTATCATTTAATATGCTTCTTTCCTTGAACTGATTAAGAACTTGGTCTCAGATCATAATTTCAGAGTTCAAGGCAAAGCCTTACTGGCATATATGTAAGTCAATATGTAATTAACTTACATATATGACAAAAGATACAAGTTTGTTTCAAAATGAAACACTAAAACTAAAAATGGCTGACCTGTGTGTGTGAGGGGATTTAATACATTATGAAACACATATGTGGTGATAATCTGATTCTAAAACCACAATACAGTTCAAGGAGCACCTAAGGGAATGGGAAGTCAGGAGCACAAATAAAATAATCAGCAGACTAACAGTTCTTTAAAAGAGGTATTAGCTGCAGCCTTACAATACATTTGACAGAATTGTTCACTTAATTCTTGTCATGATTAAATTATACATGTACAAATATAAATGTACCTAAAAACATTATTTGCTGTATTTTTGGTAGACACACACAGCTCAAAGCAGAGCCCCTCTCTCTAAGCAGAGCCCCTCTCTCAGCCGTGTACTTTCCATCTCCGTTTCCTGTTTTGAGCCGTTGGTAGTTTTGCAGTGTCACCGCTCGGCGGCGCTGTTGGCTGTTTTGTTTTGTTACAGTTCAGCAATAAAGTTAAAAGGAAAAAACATTGTGTTGACTGTCGGCAGGATGGCGTGATGAATGAAGGCCGAGGGAAACGACACACACGCATACGTCGTGACAGCTCCCGTCCAGCCACTGAGGCGGTGCTGAAGCGGACCGCTGTGGCTCCAGATGATGGAACTCGGAGAATATGTGACTTCTGCTCTGCGTCGTCACAGCTGGGTTTTAAACATCTAGGCTATTAGTGTTCGCGCAGTCTCTTGGAAAAAGTTGAGAGGTACACTTTATTTTTCATGAACATGCAGGCAGCGTTTGCGAAATTGTTTTCCCGCTGCTATTTAGCCACACAACTTTGCTACGTTGAGTTGGGTCATACACAGGCTAGCCCGCGGCTAACGTTAGCTAGAGGCAAAGCCGCTGTAACCGTCACGGACATGGCGGCGACTCCAGTTCCAGCATCGTTTTTACTGCAACTCGACAAACAGTGGAGTAAATGACATTTTGTACACACTAAACATATTACCGCTGCACGGCGGAGTCCGACCTCACGAAGATGGCTGATCTTTTCTTCACTCACCTTCTTCCTCCTTCTCGTCCTCCCCTTTTGTGAATTAACTTTATTTAAACGCACCGCAGGGACAATGTAACGCTCCGTATTACTTACACTTTCAATATGAGAACGCTTTGCATTTTAAGCCAAGCCTATCCGTATATGTTCAACTGCAAGACATAATCGTATTACTAATACTGTTATTAATTGTTATAGCTACCACTGTAAATGCTGTGTGTACAGTATGTATACAAGACTATACACAACAGTATTTATTCTTAACATTTGCACTGTTTGTACCAGTGAAACTATTATTTGAAATTGTATATATTTTTTTTAATTTATGTTGTTGTTTATATGTGTGTAAACAATAGTCTTCTAGTCTTCTTGTACAGAGAACAATGTAAAGCCAGAGTCAAATTCTTTGTTTGTGTGTGCTTATGGCGAAATAAAGCTGATCCCAATTGAGATTCTATAGTTATGCCAAACCATAAAATTTAGTTCTGCTGTAAAACTTGCACAAGTCGTTCGACACCGGCTCCTCCAGTAAAATGTGGGTGTGTCCACTAACGTGAAAGATGTATTACATTAACATGATGTATTGTTGGTTTATTGTGTGTGCAGGTTTCTGGTTTCAGTCTATTTCATACAGTGCATGATTTAGCCTTGACTGGAATCAGCTGTAACTGCTGATGTTCTCTCTCTATTCCCAGTCCTTTGTTAACAAACCACCACTTCCCCTAATCCCACTGTATTTATTGACTCGTGCTGTTCTCAAGGACAACGACAACAACAACAACGATAGGGGCTGACCACTATTGGCCCCTCTGCATTGAATATGTCCCATGCTACCCCAGTCTTCACTGAGATCCTTTGCTGAAGTTAATGCTATGGTGTTTATCTGCTCAGAATTAAGAGTATCTGACATAATGCCAGAATTTCTGTAATATACTGGAATATGTTTCATTTTTCCCTGAATCATTAGTTTGCTGAATGTGAAACATCTGATTGTTAAAGCTGAAAATAAAATGCTATAATAATATAATATAATAATAGTTATAGTGCAATTGGGTAAAAATTGTGTAGAAAATAGGAAGTGGTATTTACAGAGTTCCACATTTCAAAGTAACAATTTGAAATCCCTCCATTAAGTTTACCGTTAATGGTGGTGACCTGTTTCCCTTAGCTGCACTCAGACAAAACTGAAATTACTGTGCGTGGCCCCAAACACCTTCAAAACACATTACCTAAAGACACACTCACTTCAGAAGGAAATGCTCCGGCTTCCTGCACCGCTAACAGGAACGTGGGTGGTATTCTTAAACTGGACATGCCCTTTAACTCCCACAAAAACCAAATTTCTAGAACTGCCTTTCTTTCACTTGTGAAACATCGCAAATAGTCAGGAACATCTTGTCTCAGAATGATGCAGAAAGACTAGTTTATGCTTCTGTGACTTCCAGGCTGGATTACTGACACTCCTAATCATCAGGCTGTTCTAATTAAGTCTCTAAAGACTCCAGCTGATTGAGAGCACTACAGCACGTGACGAGAACTAAGAAAAGAGATCATATCTCTCCTAAATTAGATTCCCTTTACTAGCTCCCTGTAAAATCCAGAACCCAGAATACACATAGACCTAGACTGCTGTGAGACTTCCCATGATGCACTGAGCTCCTCCTCATCCGACAAATGTGTGTTACTAATTTGACATCTCTTTCCTGAAGTTTGGTGCTTTCTCATTTCTCTACCCTCTCTTTTCCTGTGACTTACAATTTGGTCTAGAACTGATCTGAGATAAGCTTTGTTAGCATTTGGAACTCTACAAATAAAATTGAAACTTTCTTGCTTTTTGTTGGGATTCAAACAGAAGATGCATTGTAATTGATTTTAATCATAGTAATGTATTAATCGTTTCTTAAATTTTATTATACATTCATGCTGAATCATTTGCTGCCTTTTAACACACACAGACACACACACTTTTTCTGCTGAGCTTTCCCACTAACCTGCATTGATATCACTCCTACACAGCCAGAATGCTGTTGTGACTCATTTAATGTTCAGCGGAACATAAATCTGTTTGATGAATATCTCAGCCATTCCATGGACCATCTTCAGTCTGTATATGAGTTATCAAAAACAATGATTGTTGACTTTAACCTCTAAAAAAGATTGGTTATTACTTACTAAAGTATAATATTAATATTGTGGCATTATTACAATAATATAGCAGGGTTCATCACTAACAGACTGAATAAAACATGGATGGAGGTGCATCATAAGACAGATATTAAGATATTAACACTGATAATAGTTTTAGTCACATTTTAATTCGATTGACTGTTGACTGCTTTGTTGCTGCTTCTTGTCTAATTCATACTAGAGATGAATCTATTTTGGTACCACTCAGTCATGTGAAGGTATGTTCACTGATGGACCATTGCTGAATGCTTCTTATTAACTGTGGTATGCCTGGTAGAGGAAACTGTTTAAGTCAGCATTTTTCCATCTGTGTAACATATTCCATCACAGTTCACAGACTGTCAGCGTAACCTTTTCTTTGGTTTCAGTCTAACTTTCATCATGATTAAAGGTCAATAAACCGTTTTATCAACGTTTTTGGTTGACAGAATAAACTCTGACTGACACCAAGTTTCTTAGTGACCAGTCTGAGGCGGTGAGCCGTCGCTCTTAAGTCACATTGGTCTTTTGAAATGGATTTGTTATTATTAAGTTGGACAAAATATTCACACGATTGAAATTTTTCTATTTTTATTTAGCATTTCATTTTTTATCATTTTTTTTTACATTTTATATGTGATTCGTTCATTTTTCAGTCATTATCGAGTGAATTAACGTTCTCATTCACCGGAGCATGGCTTTTATTGTGAAATCTGTTCTCATGCGCTCTTACCACAGAATGCTCCTGACTTCCTGTGATTTGGGTAAAACCAGACCCTATTATTTATTTTGGCGACTGTAGTCCAGGCTCCGTCCTCAGGACCTCTCCCAAAGGGGCGGGGCAGTGGGGAACCCACGTGACACATATAAGAAATGACTCCTATGTGCACAGCTCGTTTCTGATTTCTATTGGAAGGAGCAGAGACAGAAGGCGGGCTCTAAATCAGAGCGCATCCCTCAACACAGAGACAGCAGTCTGCTGGTGCTCAGCTGAAGATCTGCAGACCAGTAACAGGAGGAGCACCACAGGATGAGGAGGAGATGAGGACAGTCCATGCCCCCCACAGAGCTCCTGTACGCGGAGTGATGTAGGCTGTGTGCACGGGCTGGGCGCCGGTCGCTCCTCTCTGCCCCTCCGCAGCCGGCTGCTACTCCCTGCCTTCAGAACGGTCCCGAGAAGCTCCAGCAACACAAGCGCCAATGGTTTTCGCTCTTGCAGCTGCACCGGACCCCAGAAAAAGGGCATGGATATATGTAAGTGAGACACCTCTGATGAGGAGGTGAAACCCCTGTGTGTGTGTGCTGTGTGGAATAGTTTGTGTGCAGGACTCTCAGCTGGGATAAAACCCGTGTTTAAAGGAGCTGCTGTGGGACGACCTTTAGACAGGAGTTCCCGAAAGATTCTGATGTTTTTATCTGCATTTTAGAGCCTGGCATCATCACTGGCCACGGTTTAAACTCTTCCCTAACTCAGTCACAGTATTTCTTATTTCCCTGCAGTCGTTTGCCTGCATGGCTAAAGTGGACAGAGTTAATGTTATGCGTCGATGCAATTCAGGGGGCTGCAGGTTATTGGTGCTGGTTGGCCGGTCTGTCACCGTGGACAGGCAGTTTGATGAGGCCGCCACCCTCCCCCACATCGTCTACTTCTGTCTAGCAGACGGCTAGACAGCTCAGCCCCAGCAACACAAACCATTGGGGCGGCACTAAAGACAAATGGCCAAATGCATGGTGATATTTGAAGTTGCAGGAGATCAGGAATTGCATTGTTTGCTATTTGATAAGTGATTCATTATGCAAAGCACGAGAAAACACCTCCAGTAGCTGTTAAATAACCCTTGTTTTGACTTTGCGTCATCGGCCCAGATCATGTCAGAACATATGTTATATATGCAACCATCAGAGCAGCCTTTTAATAATATGCCATGATGTCACTCAGTGGTGGATGATAGCATTTCATTCAGACTCAATGATGCCAAACCGTTAAGTACATAAGACGAGCAGTGAAGTTTCCTCTGACATCATCATAACAGTTGTTTGGAACAATGATTTTAACTGGATGTCACCTTAGACTTTTCAGACATGGGTGTTTGTCATCCGTGTTTTCACGTCCACGCATGCCAGCATCACTCCACAGTGCTGTGTGTTCCCTGTCTTTCAGTGGATGTTGCATTATGAACAGCTTCTGTTCCCCGAACCAGAGGACCAGCAATCATTTGGGCTGTATGATGTTGATCAGCACCAATACAGAATATGTAGATCAGTCTCCACCTTATAAATGCTCCCAATTCCTTATTATTATTATCATTTTTTAAAATATATTATGGTCATAAAAGGCAGTTTAAGGTGTAGATATGCCATTAGTGAAGCGAGCGTAGACAAGGGCTGCTGGCATAACTAAATTAAAAAAAGCAGACAGCCACTCACACTCACACGCCAGGCTCATCAGCAATGCACCAGACTCCTCATTACAGCCGGCTGCTGTCTCAGCTCGCTCCTCCCCAGGGTCAAGGGTCAAAGGTGAAGGCCTGTCAGTCACAGCCAGTGTCTGAGCCTTTGTCTCTCCTCCCCAGCCAAGTCTTTGTTCACATGGGGTCTGACTGCTCCCTGATATTACCAACATCACCGTTTGTTGTTTGTGAACAGCTTTCCACAAGCAAAATAATATACATTTGCTCATGCGTTGTCCATTTAACATAACAATAACAATGTTTATTTCGGTTAGTAGGGTCAGAGGAACAGATTTTATTATTATAATTGTTATTATTGTTATTGTTGTTGTTGTAACACAAACAACAATGGGATATGCAGTGCAACAAATAATAAGAGCATAATGCTAATTTTAACATACCACGATGGTAAAGTGTTAGGATTCAAGATAAAGGAGGAGATGAAAACATGTATCGACAAGATGTTTACCCCTCTATCCCAAACACCACAAACCTCAAAGAAATGGAAGATATTGTGGCCAAACAGCCTTTTGGAGCAGATCTGTGTTGAGCTGAGGTGTGTGAGGCACGGGACACTCAGTCCAGGGAAAAATGACATAGATAATCATTGCAGTTGAGTTGTATATACCCCTTTGCTGCTCCGATGCTGGAAATGAGAAGGAGAATCTCATTGTTCACCAGTAAATGTGGAACGTTCTTACCCATATTTGGGCGGGACAGTGGAAGCATCGCAGAATAGATGTGTGCTACCGCCAGCGAATGAACCCAGGACTCTCTGCGTGTAAGCACTACACTATCGTACCCCAAATATGGAAGCAGCACCTTTCCATCAGTTCATCTCTGGGTATCTTGTTACTGTTCTCTCTCCGAGTAGTTAATAAATATTCACTGAGAACCATAAGGGCTGGATTTTAAAATTGCAGTGGTGGGGGGTTCCTGAGTAATTCCAGTATCAGCCAGGTTCTAATCAAGAAAAAAGTAATTACACCTAAATAAATGGTGAATTCATGTTTTGAAATTATGCTAACAAGACATAGAAATGCTTTAACTGGATAGGAAGTAATGCAAGGGCATGTGCAAGGATGATTCTTGGAGAAGTAAGAGGAGGAGTGCTGGGTTAGGTCATCCTCCTGGCTGAACTTCTGCTGTAGCACCAATGTCTCCCAGGAACCCTGAAGCCACTGCATGAGGTTACTGAGTAATGTGTGAAAATGCATGTTCTCTGATGTTTCTGCCTAATGTCTCTCTCCATCTCCATGTATCTGCAGCTGAACTGGAGTTTGTTCAGATAATAATCATCCTCCTGGTCATGACCTTCATGATAGTCCTTATCATCTGCCTACTCAGCCACTATCGGCTGCCAGCCCTGGCCTTCCTCAGCCGGCTCAGCCACAGCCAGAGGCCCCAGGCCACGCAAATGGTAGGTGATACTAACGCCACAGTGAGTGGGCTTGGTCTGTTTCTCCATAAACAACAAAATATTTGCCAAAATCAAAAATCTGAATGACCTTCATAAAATGGTCGGACTCTCAGGCTCCATGTTCCAAGTATTCAGCTCCTCAAGAATATCATCTGATAATATGAATATCTGGCATCATTTTTCTATAGATTGTTTAGCAATATTTATATACGCTCTATAAATCATTCAAGATGGAGAGCACAGCCTTTGGAGCAATGTGAGGTTCAGTATCTCGCCCGAGGATAGTTCAGACCGGAGGAAGCTGGTGTTGGGTATCCGAGGCAGCTGTGGGTCAGCGGTACAGTGAGAGGTCCTCATGGTAAATGGTCTGCACCTACAGAGGGCTGTTCTAATCTGCTGACCACTCAAAGTGCTTTGCAGAACATATCAGCATTCAGCTTCTCATTAGAATGGAAACTAATATTCACATCCATCAGAGGACTCAAATCTGTCGCTGATGGGTGTGTGAACAATGAGTGGAGGACTTAGATTCCCTCCTTATTTAGCTCTGTATGAACGAGTGAATGCTGAGATGTATCGCAAAGCACTTTGAGTGGTCAGAAGACCGTCAGTGGACGACCCACTCCACTCCAGCCATTTGTAAAACGTTTAACACTGCCTTGCTGTTTGATCAGACTTATTTGCTTAATCATTGGGCTTCTTCAGATGTGGCTGGATGGAAAAGACCTTTAATTCCTAGTTTAGTCCTTAAGTGTCTGTCCTTTGATTCCCTAACTCTTCTCACATATTTGGCTAAAAAGGAGCTGCTCTACCTGAGAGATCCACTCCAGAACCTACAGACCACTTATAACCTGTCTTGATTAACTGTGCCTGCTGATTAAAACAACCTTTGGTCTGCATGTTTGTTCAGGTGATGTGCAGCCATCTAAACAGCAACGTGCCACCCTTCATACAGCAGCAGCAGCAGCTGTGTCGCTTCCAGCCCACCTACCTGCGGCAGGAGATCATCAACCTTCCCCCGATCATCTGCCTGTCAGACGGGGAGGAGCTGCTGCCCTACAAGGGTCCCTGCACCTTGCAACTGCGCCACCCAGAGCAGCAGCTGGAGCTGAGCAGAGCCGCTGTGTGCGCTCCTCCAAACAGGACCATATTTGATATTGACCTCATAGACATTTATGTTCATAGTAAGAGTCTGCAGGCCCCCAGCAGGAACTCTGGAGCCAGTGACGCCAGTGCACGGATGGAGGGCCCTCCACCCTCCTACAGTGAGGCGATGGGGTCTACTCTGGCTCCACCCACAGACAACAGATCAGCATCCGAGAGTGCACAGACAATATTCAGTGCCCGCAGCAGTGAAAGCACAACAAAGGCCTCCACTGATTTAAACAAGAACAGCTGACAGAAGAAACCAGGGAACTGAAATGAACTCACCTGTTCTCATTCCACACTTGGCCGCTCTTCATTTCTGCATGCTGACATTGTGGACATTCTGACTGTTCTGCAAACAGAACTCAGTCCAGTCATTTAAATGTGTTTGATTTTTTGTTTAAATCAAGGCTTATGCACAAACCCCTCTCACATGTAGAGATGAGTTCCGTTATTCAGGCTGCCATCAGTCATGGGAACATGTTGGAGTATGTCACGTTTGCACATCTAAAGCTGCCCAACTTGTTTAACGGCAGAGACTGCTGCTGTCTTTCATGTCCTGATCTTCATGTGGAGAGCGCCTCAGGTGGAAATATGACTTGTTTACTGTGAGTTAGACTGGGAGCCACTTTTCTGTTTCTGTTTGTGTTCAGTCCAGTTTTTTGTCAGAAGAGCCAAACAAAAGTGCACAAGCCTTTTTTATATTGCAACCCATCCATCATTGTTTGTGTTTGTGATATTCTTCTGAAACATCCACACAAAATGATAGAAATCTGTATTTATTTGATGCTGCAGCTTGAGCAAATGTTTTATATTTTATAATTATTTATTATAATTTGTTAATGTTTGAGCAGTCTGAGCTACATGTCAGGGAGCTTTACTGTAATCTCCCAGAGTAGCCTGCTGTAGGACTACATACTCTTATTTGCTGCCACATGCTGCTACCAGTTTTCATATGTCAGCTTTTCCTATTTCATGTGTTTTAAATTGTTATTTTGTAAACATATCTGGAGTAGATCTCATTCTGTATGGTGACATGTGACATGGATATGAGCTCACTGTGCCTCATGGTGACACTGAGTTGGCCAGAGGAAAGCACTTGCACTTGAGAAATCTCCCACCTCTGTTGTGCCTCACTTCCTGTGGTGCTTCTTCAGAAGTCTGACTCTTAACTCTTGATCTGTACAGTGCTGTATATAGTTTGTGATATTATGCACACACCCTTCAGTCAAGTGTTTTTTCTTAAAAACAAGACCCAAAGCAATTATAGCCAACTTTCATTAACATATATCCATATATGTCTGTTATACATCCCTGCTTAGACTGGCAGCAATATGACCACCCAGAAAACTGACAGAATACTATTTTGTATAGCGCATATATAATGTGTCATGGATACATCTCTGCATATGTCGGAGGTTGCTCTTACATAAACATTGTGCCTTACTCTGAACAAATGCAAAAATCTATCTTTCACTTCATCCTTTGACATTGAGTCGACAAAACAAAGGTACAGCATTTTTATATATAATACTGAATACTGACACGTGTCACTTGGCCCACAGAGTTTGAATAAATGTGATTTCTGTGAACTGTTCTGTGAAGCATCATTAGTATTTTTTCTCTCTGCTGCTTTTTAAGATAGCGAGGTGTCAGAAACAGGCTAACATGTTTGAAACCTGCAGGCCAGTTCAACATAGATTGCCAGAGGGAGAGAGAAATGATCCATACGCCATGCACAAAGAAAACGTGTCTTACCATGCAGCATCATCAGCTGCAATTTCATCAATGTGCACAAAATTGCGGTTTTGTTTCAAATCATCATGAAAGAGCTGCAGACCTTTCTCAAAGTAGTAAGACCTGGTCTCACATCCAGCATTTTACAGAAAATGCATTAACAGTTTTAAAACAAAACATTTTAATATCATGAAGATTAAAATAATAAATTTATTGTCTCAACATCAAATGAAACTTTTTAATAATATCGTTTTAGATTATTTGGGCTTTCTTGTGTAGGCTTCAGTACTTTTCTGTGTAATAACCAGAACGGTAAACCTACCAGGTTATTTGCAGAGTTTGACCTTTATTTTGAAGTAAACCGCTCTGGTTCATGAATTACTGCTGGGGCTTTCAGCCTGAAGTCATACGTCATTTCCTGTTTGTTGCACACAACTGATCGCCATCGCTTCTCCCACAACCTCCCACAATGGCTGGTAAATTCAACTCATGATGATGAACTTTCCTTTTAAGATCCGGTGCTTTCATTATTATAGACAGGTTGTCATCTGTTTGTGCTTGTGCATTTGGGAGCAGGTTACTTTGCAGAGATGTGGTCCCGGCTGTCAGCAGTTGCCCTCATAGAGTCATGGCTGCTAGCAGCTGGTCTGCATTTGGGTTCATTCCCCTTGTGTTTCCCTGCTTCTTGTTTCAGATTCACATGTGACATAGAAAGCAGGTGTATTCGTCAGGTCCTGACTCATCACTGTGGCAGTGGACCAAAACATCTTGTTGACTGAGAAGGATATAGCCTGGAGAAGGACTGGCGGAACAGTCCTGGGTTCCTGGTCCTTCTTTCTGGGCTCTTAGATATTGAGGAAGTTCTGTCAGTGATGGCTCTGGTTGGTTGCCTAGAAGCTCCCATGATGCTTGCTCTGCCCTGCCAGAAGAAAGCCAGCCTGCACCCACCGGGCTGTCTGCTATGCACTGCAGTTCCCAGCTCTCCTGTAATATCCATCACCAATGAAGTTCCTGATGCTCTCAATGGTTTTTTTCAGGTTATCTAATACAACGAGTGTCAAGACTGGCACTGTGTGGAAACATTGGTGCAGTCTTCATCCCTCCTTACCAGGGAAATCCACATAAACAAGCGCATGAAAACACACAGACACACACACACACGCACACACACATGCGGTCGAGGTGTCTAATCAGTAGCCAAGTGGTAACCATTGGCAACACAGGTTTAGACCGCAAAGTCGAGGAGCTTTCTGGTAATGCTGAGCAAGCTTCTCTGGTGCTTCAATCAGAGTAAAGATGAATTCTTCATCACAAACTAAACTAAGAGCCTGAGGTATAGTTGGGGGATGATTATGATTTGGGCCAAAATGTAAAAAAACCCCCCAAAAAACCCAACAAAACAAAGAGTCATGTCTCCAGCCACTGATGACCTTTTAATAATAATAATAATAATAATAATAATATAATAATAATAATATATAAATTATAAATCACACCATCCTCCTAACCTTAACCAAGGGCTGCCAGTGCCTAAACGTGTAATTACTATTAGTAAATAATAATATATTTTGGTGATTAAGAAATAAAATTCATTGACAGGGATCATTTTGATGATATTTTCAATATCAACATTTTGGTGACTTGTCATATACATTAATCCACATTTATCAATTATGTTAAAACCATTATTTAGTAGGCAGTATGTGTCCCTCAAAACATAGTTGCTGTTGCAGATTAGTTGTATATAAATGTAACTTCTAAGAGTTAGGGCTGTCCAACATGTCCGCATGTAACATGTGAGGACCTGACATGAGATGTAGAAGGTGTACAGCTGCAGAAACTGTCCTGTGACTGTGATGGAGGATTATATACTATAAAGACAAACGCACCCGTAAAAAGCTTGCACACTTTCTAAGGAAATCACATTTGAATAAATAAATATGCATGCGCATTTCTTATCATAATTTAATGTGTGACTTTTTAAATATCTGCGACAGTTACTTGATTAGATTAGGTGAAACATCTTTCCTTATATGATGTGTGAGAGACAATGTCAGTATCAGTTGATGTATTGTTTAAACTCATAATCCTAACTACATTATAGATAATTATATATTTATATACATATAATTATATATTATAATATAGATTAATACTGGTGACATATGAAATTCACTCACCAGTCAAGGTCCACATGCTGCTCACCTACCAACATCATCATCATCATCAACATCATGAAATACTTCGAACATGCTCTCAAACATAAATGTGTACGTGGGCTTTGGATCTTTTGATAAACTGACAAGATGATTCAAGTCTTTAACTTTTCTTCTTCTAACTCACCTCACTGTAACACCTTCAGGAGAATTTAAGCATTTTGCATTTTGTAAATGGTTTCATACTGGGATGCAGCAAAGAGCCAATAATAGGCTATAGCAAGCATCCACAGACAGCTGAACACTGTGTGCGTGTGTGTGTGTGTGTGTGTGTGTGTGTGTGTGAGGGGGCGGTGATGATTCAGAAGTCAGATTTCTCACAGGAACAGCCACTTCACTAGAAGCAGAAGCACATTGCAGTTGGCCAGTGAGGAAAGGTTTGAGTTTTTTCTCTTCGGCAGGGATCTGAGGGATCCACAGAGAAGTGTACTCTCGTTAATATTGGATGTTTCATTTTCTGACTTGCTGGCTGCTATTTGAATCTGCCATTGTGAGACAATACAGCTGTCACAATGTCCAGAGTTACCAATCTGTCGAAGCTGCGGCAAGAGAGAATGAGAGAGATCAACCTGCGGGTGAGTTGGCACCATGTTCGTACTGATATCAGGCAATGCTGGCTGCTTTCAGTCTTTTAATAGGGCGGTGAAATGGTGTGACCTGATTGATAACAGGAAAAAGTTTAGATGTGCTCTGCGCAGAAATGTCTTTGTTTCTCTGTTTTTGTCACTTCCTACTTTCTATATTACTGAGTCATTCCCTGTTTTTGCACTTGCAGCCATAAAACATTTCCTCTTTACTGCAGGGGCACAGGCCTCTTAGGCCACAGGCGCCGATACAGCTGCAATTGTTGCACACACTTCTAATGTACATATACAGGATAGATCTCTATGTATTTGTGTTTGTAGGTGGTATGTATGTTTGCTTGTACACAGTGTGCTTGCTCACTGGATATTTGACTATAGCAACTGTTGCCATAGAAATGGCAGTGGGTGTGTGTGTAATATTACTGCTTTCTCAGAGTGTTGGAGGCCTCAAAAATGTGTATAGATAAATATGCAAAAGGGAAGTCAGGGTGAGATTTGTTAGAGATCTCTCATCAGTCCTACAGTCGCGATGGGAGGCACCTTCATTTGTAAGTGTGTCACATGACAGGGTCACACAAAAAATATATGGAGACATGCTAACACCAGCCGATTATGTAATCTCTCACCCTTCTCTCTCTCTTTATTCTTCTCTCCCTCACACTTCATCTGTCTTTCATTTCTTGTGGAGTTTGTTTCAAGGACTCCCTCTGCATTATAATAATATTTTCAGACCTGACATCCCACGCTGGAAAATGCAGGATCAGAGATCTGACTTGCCAGGCAGCTGGGACCCTAATTGAATATAACTAAATGCCCCCCCTTGTGATTGTCCAGTGCGTAGGGGGGTAGGGGTTGGGGCTGTCAGCAACAACAAAGGAAAAACATGGGTCCCTACACATTTCAGAACTACTATTTTAAGTCAAGTGCAATGTTAAGCACTTGTGTTAACCTTATGTTTTGATCTATTCATTACTACTAATTGATCTCATTTATTTTCTTGGCTAAGGCTGCACATATATCTAAACACGCTATTTTAATAATAGAAACTCTTTGAAATCTAGATTTGCATTAAATCACCAGGTGCAATCCAAACATCATGGCACTGCTCCCATAACAAGCAAAAACCCTGCCTGTTTGACGTGCACTGTTCTGCTCTGTGAAAGATGTCAAACACCATTCACGATTTGCACTGGGTCACCACCACTGTGTCAAAACAGAGACCCTTCAGCTTGAATTTCATACTGGGGAGAGGAAACAGTTGCAGGTAGCACAATCTGGGGAGTACACTGGGCGAAAAATGACAATTGTGTTATTTTGAGCAAAAAGACATGCATGTTTTCAATGTGCTGTGTGTTGTCATGAAAGAGCGCACAAGTGCCTGCCTGCATTGCTGGAATACCCTCCCTCAGACACCTCAGGATGGTGCAGTTGCTCTCAGCATTGACAGTCAGAACACGCAGCATGAATTTATGCTGCACAACAAACGACAAGCATGTTCTTGGGCTCCTGTCCTGACCTTCTCTGGCCTTGGTGACTGTGCACTCTTCCACTGTGAGGAGTGCTGTTTGTCTCTTGGTCAAAGCTGGAGAACTGCCTGTAGAAATCTTACTAAACACTCAGTTGCACCCAGTTGGGCACTGAGAAGTCTCTTATTTCCTCCATCTTGCATGAGATTCCATTTATTCATGGTCTGCTGTCAGTGTCGCAACCATTTCAGCCGTCTCCACAGTGTCCGTCTGTACTGTGCAGCATTGTCAGTATGTCGGTCATGAAGGCTAAACTTAAATTACCCAGGGTGCTCTGCTGCCTGCCAGGAATATATCTGGGTTACGGGACCATTTTCATCATCACAGCCACTTGCAACTTTCTGCAAAGTGGAACACCTAAAACACAAATGGCAAATGCAAAAGATACAGCAAACACCACAATAACAATATTACACTTTATGATACATTATTATTCAAAACTACAGTGCCACTGAAAAACATACCACAAATGAAGAACTGAGCTTTTTTCAAACCCCTCCTCTGAAGCGCTATTGTCCAGTCACCTGTAACAAAGCACCAGGAGGCCAGTCAAGCTCTGCTACAGCAGGGAGAGGTGTGATGGGGGAGAAAAGCTAGAAGCTACCAAGAGACCAACAGCATCAAAAAGGAACCACTGAAATCTCTGGAAGGTTCTGTCAGTCCTTGCATGACAGCCATCTTCTGTAGTCTGTACATGTTGGGCCCGTGGGGTAGAGTGGCTAAAAGGCTAACCTCTGAACCCATCTAACTTGATCTAAAAGATGCATTTAGTTGCCCCAAACCATGAGGGAAATGTGTCATGGTCTGACAGGAGAAAGGTTGAACTTTTTCTAACAGACTTGTTGCTATAATAAATGCAGCAGATGCTTCTGCAAAGTCTGCAAAGGGAGGAAAAATGGTGTGGAGTGGGGCCTGTGACCCCGGGCCTGATACTTGATTCTGAGATGTGAGACTGCAAAGCAAAGACTGCAAAGACTGCAGAAATGATATGAGGCATCATATGATGAGGTAATGAATCAGTAGCAGGTGGAGACAGATGGATGTTTTCACTTTTTCACACAAACACAACAGGAAACACTGCATTTTCTACATTACAACATTCTCATTTTTCAGTTATTCAGATCTATACATCATAACTCTGTGTTTTGTCTAAAGAAGCAGAACCTTAAATGGTTTCATCTGCAACTGAGAGTCTTAACTCAAGTAGCCAGAGTAGAAACATGTGGGCGTCTCCAAAGGCAGTGGAATAATGTGTCATCTTCTAGGCCACATTTAAAATATGAATCAAAATTATTCTCAGAACTCAACATAGGTTAGCAGCAGCGAGTACATATATACAAATGATGCATTTAAAGTTTGCCAATTTAAATCTGTTCTTGATAGTCTGTCTTTGTGAGAATTGGTATCTTCAATAATCTTTAGGGGTTTCTGCATCCAGGTCGCTCGACAAATATTTAAATTGATCATGGATGTTAGAAATAATCTAGCATGGTAGGTCGAGGCTAGCCCGAAGAGGTTTAAAAAAGGGGGTGTTCAAGTTCCGTTGAAATGTTTCTCTTAATTTCTACGGCAGGTGTGATTTATACTATAAAGTAGATCATTGTTGTTATACATATCCAAAACTCTGTCACTCCCTCCTTTTACCAGGAATCTAAAGTCAAGATCACCTCTGTCACACCAAGGTTTTAAAGATACCTGCAAGGTGGAGTGGTCGATCAAACTAGTGCCTGTCTCTGTGCAGCCTTGCAGCATGTGTTTTACGGATAATATCTATATACTGCTTTTATATTCTTTTTAATCATATGGATTTGTATGTGCACTCAATATGAACTGTAAGCTTTCTCATGCTTATACATGTAACCAACATGAATGCCATATTTCATCATGTTTTCTTCTGCACAGTTCTCTTCCATAATAGATAAATAACCAATGGATTAGTTCCACCTGCTGTTTGTATGACTTAACTGAACATTTGCATATTATTCATGGATAGAAGCTATTTTGTCAGTTTTTTAAAGTTTAGTGCAAATCCTTTGTGCAAAGGTGGGAGAGACACAAACATGTGGGAGGTTTAATATGATGAAGCAGCACAACACAAGTTGGTGGTGTTAGTGTCCTAGACTTAGACTTGACTGCAAAACTGTCCCTGGCACAATGCCACTCCACTGCTACTTTGGCAAACTAAAAGTAAAACCTAGCAACAAATGTGCAGAAATAACAGAATAATGATTAAAATGTAAGCACACTACTTTAATTAAACACTTCTACCCACAGCTGTGTTTATGTTGGCATCAAAAATGGCATTAAATGTGGTCAAAGCTGCAGTGCTATGTGATTTTTTCATAGCTTGTATATTCGCTCCTTTATTTACCTATATACATAAAACCTACAACTAAGAAAAGGTTGCTATTTTCTGCTATTTGAATTCTACCAGTGTAATTTTTCAAACTGCAATACTTTAACATAATTTCCACTTTGGTTCTCGGCCTCGTAAAGCAGCATTTCTCTGAGGAGTAGTCCTCCTGCTTGCTGAAAGTAAGTGGGAGACACTGGAGGTAGGAATATTTATAGGCCCTGAATCTCAGAGTGGATCCTGGTGGTTCTGCAGCACTTGATGTGGCTCAGAGGGGAGAGAGGTGGGCCTGCATGGTGCATGGTGACTGCTTCTGTTCTGACAATGTGGACTGAAATCTTCCCCTGAACTGAGTAAAGGCAGCTTAAAGGGAACAAAATCAGAACAGAGGTTATCTCAGGTATTTAGATTTGTTACATTTCTAGGGTAGTCAGGGCACAGCAGCTTAGCTGAACATAAAAAATGTGTAATTTTAGGGGCAGCAAATAATTCAGCATACATGAACAATAAAGTTTCTAATTCTAAAATAATATCTAATAAATCACAATAAGTCAAATTTCCTCAGTCAATAAAATACTATTTTTATAGCCCAAGTTAATGACAGAGGTTATCTCAGGGCACTTTACATATGGAGCAGGTGTAGACCAAACTATATTAATTACACCCAACAAAAGAGAGAGACAATAGCACTGTGCAGGTTTGACATGAGAATAAAGAGATATATTCAGTAGAAGTAATTATAACAGTAGTGTTAATACTACTGCTAACAATTATAAACTGTATCAGTGGATGCTGAGCAGGACTGGGGGAGCAGTTTGTGGTCTGATCCACAGATCCAGACTCTACAGCTCCAGAATACCTGCAGGAAGCTACAGGAAGAGAGAGGAGAGAGATGAGAAAGTACCAAACTTCAGGAGAGAGATGTCGGGTTAGTAACATACATTAACGGGATAAGGAGGAGCACAGATGGAGAGGAGCTCAGTGCATCATGGGGAGACTCCAACCAGTCTAGGTCTACCAGCATAGTTAAGGCCTGGTTCAGGGCTCAGCTGAGCTCACCTGATTAAGGGCTAACCATTAAGGGTTTTATATGTGAGGAGAAGGATTTTAAACTGTATTTTGAATTTTTGGTGGCCAGTGGGTAGAAGCTGATACAGGAGAGATCTGATTTCTTTTCCTAGCTGCAGCAGATGGGACCCATTCCCATCTCTAATCAGTCCTGCCATCACCAGGTCTTCCCCAACCACATGTCAGCTACAGCTCATTCCATTATCAGCCACACACAATATAAATTGGTTTATTTACTTTGCTCCTTGCTGGCTTGTCTTTATAGCAGGTGTAAAGTGGTCCAGTGGTCCTTTTCCTTGTCTCTCTCTCTCTCCCAGATTTGTTTTCCAGGATCCTGCCTGTTTTTTGTTGACACCTGCTCTTTAATGAATTTGTTTACCTGACTGAACTTTATTTATCTGCTTTTGACCCTAATCTTCTTCATCCTGTCAGCCTCTGGTGCATTTGGAAAGAGTCAGTAAACCAGTGCAGCGCTGCTTCTGGTGTTTGCATTTACATGCTACCTCTTGACTGAGACTGTTTTTCTGCACTCTTGTGAATTTTACAAGAAAAGAATTTTCTACCAATATTATTGTTGCACCACAGTGAGCCTGTATTTAAGGTATGGGAGAGACTCAGCAGGTTCTCATGTCCAAGACATTATAACAGACTACATTATCTGCTTTAATTGTAGGGCATTGTATGATTATGATGGCCATGAGACAGATACACTCATCAAACCTGGTTTCTAGGGTCATGTTAACCAGGCAGAGCAGCAAAACTTGACTTCAGGACTGTTTTAACAGCTAAATTCAACTCCACATTTATGATCAAAGCATCAAGCGATCCCAAAATGTACAATGGATATAGCATCATTTAGTCCTACTGGTCTAAAGTCTGGGTAAACACTGTGAGAAGGGAAATGCTTTTTGTAGGCACACGGCTTTGGCCCATAACCTCTCATCTCCCTCTCTATGTGCTCAATGTGCTCACCTGTGACACCTGTGACCTGAACATCTCTGCACCTGTTACTATGCTTCCCATCCCATCAGTGAATTATAACACTTCTTCAGTTCTTAAGTGATCATATTGTAACAGCAATGGTTGGTGCTGGAATTTAGTAGTTTAGAAAAGCTTCACAGCAATAACGCTGTTTCCATGACCGATAGCTCCATTTTCACTCCTTAGACTTGTGCAACTTTGCAACTAACTTTGATGCTAACAGAGACTTATCTCGCTTAAAACTTCTTAACCACATCTGATGCACTCAGTCGCATCGCAGGTGTACAGGAAGTATTATTCACTTCCTTGTTTCGTTACAGAATAAAGAGAGAGAACGCATGAGGGAGCGAGAGAAGGCAGCGAGGGAGAGGGAGGCACGCTACAGCAACGGTCACCTCTTCACCTCACTGACGGTGTCAGGAACCACACTCTGTACAGCATGCAACAAGAGTATTACTGCAAAGGAGGCACTCAGCTGTCCCAGTATGTATCACTCCCCCTCTGCATATTAGAGCTTAATGACACAAAATAAAACACCAGGCCCTCTCAGGTAAAGCAAAGCCACATACCCACACTCACACATGCACACAAATGAAACACAAAAGTGAAAACTCTCAAATGTGCTATGTGGTCTGTTAAGAAGAAAGACCCAATACCTTCGTGTTCTTCATCTTTATACATATTGTCCTGATTTTTTGCAGCATGCAATGTCACAATCCACAACCGCTGCAGAGACACTTTGCCAAACTGCAACAAAATGAAACAGAGGGTAAGATGCAAACCACACCACAAATCATCACAACTCTCATTATTCAAAGATGTTATTAATATGTTAGTGGTGATGGTGGGAGTAGTAGTAGAACACATTGGCTGGTTGTGCCTCCTCCTTTTACCCAAGCGTCCGCCTCCTGGGATAAAGACTGACGCCAACATTAGTGTCAAAACCTGCAGGCCACTTGAGGTTTCAACGGCAAGTCAGTCCCCATAGACCCCCATGTTAAAGTGTCCAACTTTACAGCAGAAACAAACATGCTTGGTCTGCCTGGGCTACCAAGTTCCCCTCTTCATGACTACTGTACAGGTGGTGAATTTATATATAACCCGCTGACTCACTATGACTCACGGTTTAAATTATACTAAGTTGTAAAGTTATGGATGCCTAAAGAACCTCCGATGACACGCAGAAACATTCGTCACTGTGCCACCTTGTCAGGCAGAAAGAATGCAGTAAATAACCGTGGAAAAGGACTTCAGTGATGAACATGAGAGATGAATGCATGCATTAAACTGTGAGGCTGCTGGCTTCTCTCCTTTATTTCCACAGCAGCAGAAGACAGCCCTAATGCGGAATAACTCAGCTTTGCAGAATGTCGCGCTGCGCACAAAAAGTGAGAACCTTTCTGACACACGCGGACGCACGCACACACACACACACACACAATTTGCTCTCCTTCTCTTCTTGTTATACTCAGTATCCTCAAAATGCCCGTCTTAATAATCACAATTCTTTATGTAGCCCATTTGCTTTATCCTTTTCTAAAACATGCTGTTCTGGTTGACATATTCATCTTCCTCCTTCTATATCTTTCCTTTGCCATGCTCCATCTGCCCATAGGTCCAGGTATGCGTGAGCGTCCAAGTTCAGCCATCTACCCTTCCGACAGCTTCCGACAGTCCCTGCTTGGATCCCGCCGTGGTCGCTCCAGCCTATCCCTGTCCAAGAGTGTTTCCACCAACAACATTGCAGGGTGAGCCTCACTTTCCTTGGCCAGCAGCTACAGTACAATGTAAGACACTTTTCTTTTCCATGGCACAGACAGCTAACCGCCACTGCTTCTGTATTTTACGGTTATGCGGTCCATTCTCTCACAGCGCTGTGTGGTTTGAGATTCTTACTTGATGTATCAGGGATCAGGGATAGCTGTCAATCCTGCACAACTTTCTGTCCCATCAAACCATAAAAGTCTGGACTGGTTCTAATATTGACCTCGAAGTTGGTACAGTACATTCATAGATTCATTTTCACTCCAAGATATATGATAGATCATTATCGTTTATGCACTAACTGACAACTTCTGAGTTGTTCTTCTTGTCCCATGACCTTCAGTGGCTGTAAAGTTCAATGTGTCTTAATGTCTTCATGAAAAAGTTGATCAGTGGCTGCTGCCTGTAGTGTGTCACTCCTTTCTTAACAAGGAGTGACAGATAGCACAGAATACAGACAGCATTCCACTTTGATGAAGGAGCTGTCAATAAACTAGAAGTGCCCGGTAAGAATTCGTGTTACTGGGTGTTGGACACATTTGGACATATTCAGGAAGTCTTGTATTTGTTGTTCATCTAGAACAGGGTGTTAGTATGGAGTACTGGTGTCTGGCCTATGTTTTTACATGACAAATATTCACTGTGTTCATCCCTCTTTCCCACGACTCTATGATTATTCTTGACTGCAGCACTTAATTCCCCCAGCAGATGAAATGTATCCTTTAAACAGGCCATCGATCTGCTGTTAGAAGCAGTCTTTCACTTCTTCTCTTCAGAGAGCAGTGTGGGTGAACTAGTGAGGGTGGCATACTCTTCCCCAGAAAAAGGGATATATAGTACCAGTGAGTGTTTGTCAGGTTGGGAGAGAGCCAGATCTTTGTTTTTTGCTCCACGCCATGAAGATGTTTGCCTCCTGTTGGGTGCTGCTTCCAGAAGAAAGTCTAGCCACTGTTCTCTTTTTGAAGATCACTCAGAGAATACGAGTCTCACTCAGGGCTGGCATATTGCTGTATCATTTTAGCTCTGCTTCAGAATAGTCAGTTGTTGTACTATGGCTAGAGCCAAGGAGAGTTCTTATGATCCATGAGTCAAGCTGTAGATGAATGTGCTTTACTTGTGTTACTTTGAGTTTTCAACCACGAGCAGAACACTCTGATAGGTGCAGTAGCCTTTCTCTGAAATGTGGACTCTCAAAATCACATTCTTGACATAAAGTAGATGGGTTTCAGTATCAGAGATAGTCCCAAGCTGACCAGCATTTCCCTCTCCTGCAGGAGGCCTATTACAGTCAGTCGAACACCACCTCCAAGCTTTTCTTAGGGTGTGCTCTGCCAAACTTTGTTTTCATGGACTTGCCAACAAAGGGGCAGGATAGGGCGGGTCCAGTCACCATGCCCCTAGAGATCACTGCAGCTCTGACTGACGTCCTTTACCAGCTCAGCCTGGAGTCACAGGAATTCTAGTTTCTGTGGGCTGCCACAAGGAAGCATGGTATGATGGTATGAATCTCAAAGAGGGAGAGGCTGTGCACTTCATAAAACGTATGTGCTTGGTTTCCTTTACCCAGGAATAGGTTGGCCAGTGGCAGGAGCTGTGGGTGGAAAGTCCATCGCATCCCTGCATGAACACAAGAGAAGACAAACTCTGACTGACATGAAATAAGTGACATGCTGTATACATATAAGAGTCTATAAGAGTCCACAGCTTAAATCAAAAACTGATTAGTCCCTCATTGGTTCACTAACTAATATTCCACTGAATTTCATTACACCTGTGAATAAATTTTAAAAACCAGTGGTTCTGGGCAGAAAATATAGTTTTTATTTAGTTAAACTGCATTATTTCAGTTAGTTCTGTACCTAATCTCAGTTTTCTCCCTCTATGTGGTCAAAAAGTGAAATCATGAAGCTCACTGAGCTGCTGCTGCTGTGTGTGTTTTTGTTTTTCTAAATTGTAAGGCCAGTATTTGGTACACGTTATTACATGTGCTGTGTATGGATGTGTATTACAGGTCCCTGAATGATGAGTCTCCCCTGGGGCTTCGCAGGATCCTGTCCCAGTCCACAGACTCCCTCAGCTTCAGGACCAGAGCTATGTCAGTGGAGTCTCTCACTGATGATGGTATCAGAACATTCATACATAGATTCGTAGACATTTCTGATAATCATTGTATTCTTGACAATTCCAGTCATGTTTCTGCTCATGTCACAGCTCAGGAACTGCTCTCGTCAAAGGTTCCAATGATCCGTCCACACACCTCCTCACAGCTGAAATGTAGCTATTAGTGGGGTTGGTGAATTTAGGAAGTTATAACCAACATGTGGTGAAAAATGGTAGAGTAAAATGTTTGTGACACAGGAGTAAAATGACTTCAGTAAGTGATAATGAGTGAGGTTGTTTGGCAGACTGAGCTAACTCATTTCATTTAAGATGACTACAGTATATTTGATAATAATATAATAAACTTAGAAGATATAAATAAGTGTTGTAGAAAATGATATAACCAGTATGGTGTGCAGTATAGCTGAAGATCTAGGGTTGCAGTTGAGGCTAAGTGACCAGGATTCAAATCCATGTCCATTTACTTATTCATGAAATATTACAGAGCCTGTGTAGCTCAGATGGTAGAGCATCAGACTTTTAATCTGAGGGTCCAGGGTTCAAGTCCCTGTTCAGGTGATCTTCAGGGGTTTAGGCCTTTAATACAATTTGTTGTTTCTTTATGCAATTTCCCCATTGTGGGACAAATAAAGGTTTTCTTATTCTCATGAAGTTTTCAGTTAACAGTTAAAAGGAAGTGACTGAGATAAACATAGAAATATTACAGTCTTCGTAATCATGCTTAAATAAAAATAGAGTATTATCAGGAAACTGTGTGAAAGTAATGATAATGAATTCAATATTCATAGACCAGCTGCCTTAACAAAAGCATGAGCGCGAGATCCAGTTAACTTTTCACATCTTGGTCGTTCTGCAGCTCGGAGGTAGAGCAGGTAATTCACCCAATTAGCAGACTGGTGGTTCAGTCCCCCACTCCTCTGCGCTGCATGCCAGTGTCCTTGGGCAAGACGCTGAGCCCATATTGCTTCTGGTTGCTTTCCCGTCAGTGTTTGAATGACAAATGAGTGACTTAGTTTCCTCTGTGTCTTTCCCTACGGCATCTGCAATGGGTGAATGCTGTCTTGTAGTGTAAAGCTCTTTGACTCGTCAAAAGACCAGAAAGGCACTATATGAGTACAGTCCATTGATTGAGCTCAAGGCTAATTTTTCTGTCTGATCTTTTATGCTGATGGTTTTCTCTTGTTTAGGAGACATCTACTATACCTCAGTTTTGGAGGAGATGGAATACGAGGGCCAGGACTTTAAAGCTGACTCATGGAGCATGGCAGTAGACAGCAGTTACTTGCAGACACACCGCAAAAACATCATCAAGAGGCAGGACGTCATCTACGGTGACAAGAGCATCAATTTGTCAGCGTAGTTACTGACATTCAAATGCTGAATAGCATCTTTATTAAAGTACCATGAATAGTATTTGTTGTAGCTTGACATAATTAAGACCTAAGTGTTGGAGATGAATTTCCTCTTATTGCATGTACTGTGTGCCTGCAAGAGCCTGCAACATGACGTGGGTATGTGTCCTTCTCAGAGCTGATTCAGACAGAGCTGCACCACATGCGAACGCTGCATATTATGGACAGGGTGTTTCGACAGGGCATGCTGGAGGAACTTCAGCTGGACCCTGCTACTGCGCATGCTATGTTCCCCTGCCTGGATCAGCTGATCAGGATACATTCTCATTTCCTGGCACAACTTCTCCTGCGGCGCAACAGCAGCCTGCAACCTGGATCCAACCGCAACTTCACCATTCACCAGCTGGGAGACATTCTACAAGAGCAGGTGATTGCCACTCATTTGCATACACCCACAAAGTGACGCCCCCTTAGACTGGCACTAAAATTAAAGTGTTTAACTACATAAAAGAGCTTAACCAGTGACAGCTCTCACATTTGAGTACCCACAAACTCAGCCCAAATGGGTTGATCTTTCATAATGTAAAAACGGTAAAAATACAGGTGTTATTTATATATATGGATGAGAGATACCAGGTTCTCTCAACCTGCATATGTGTTCTGTCAGTTCTCAGGCCAGTGTGCAGATGACATGCGGAAGACCTACGCTGAGTTCTGTAGCCGCCACTTGAAGGCTGTCAAGTTGTACAAGGAGCTGCTGGCCAGAGACAAGAGGTTCCAGTGCTTCATACGGGTGAGACAGACAACAAATGAAAAAACACATGATGATGAGGGGAGGGACCCCAGCTTTGAAGATGTTTGGCGAAAACAAAGACATGACAGCCAGGATAATTTCATCTGTGTGTGTCTCTCTGTCTCTGGCCAGCGGGTGACTCGAGGACCTTTGCTACGTTGCCATGGTGTTCAGGAGTGCATCTTGTTGGTGACTCAGCGAATCTCCAAGTATCCTGTCCTTATCCAGCGCATTCTGGACAACACCACTGGTGAGTCACCACAGTCACAGTGGCTTTATTATCAATCCAGTTCTTTTAACACAGGACTATACGATTTCCCTGCCAAATAAAAAATGTGCACTTTGCACATCCACAGAATATTTACAAGTGCGCCTTAATATGACAAAGTGAAACAGGACACAATGGGCCTGAACACTGCAAACATGACAAACAGGGTTTATTCAACTGCTTTTGGCAGTACAGATTGAAAGCATTGACATCTTGGCACCTTGCGCCATAACAATTCACTGATTAGTCTGCACAAACACACAAGCACAATTTAGAAGAGCAAAAATACAACTAATAACGACAAATTAGAAATAAAATCAAAGGAAACTGTTGTCCGACTGTTGTACTTCAGAATTAGCTGTAGTGAAGTGATGGAAGGCCTTCTTATACACTCTAATACACACCACAGTCACCAAATGTGACCATTTCCGCCTTAAATTACTGATGATAGAGTTGAACGCAGATGTCAACTTTGTGACTAAAGCTCCTGCCATCAGTGTCCCTCTGTTAAAGTCACTCTGATCTTTTCCTCTTGCCATCTTGACACAAAATGGGATCCCAAAGTCTAGAGTCAGCTGGTAAGCAAATGTCTTTGGTCCTGATCACTAAAAACATGTGATCACCTAAAAATAGAGGAGTAACCACAGATAGCAAACTTTAAGGATCATCTCTGTGACATCACCAGCATTGTCACAACTCAGTTCCTTCCTGAACTGACTCTGGGACACCCAAGCATGAATTTTTGATGAGGAAAGTTGATATTTGCATGTCCATGGGTCCAAACTCAGCCACTCAGATCCTAACCACACTCGTGTGAAAGCATCTGCATGTATTATGCTTCTCCACTCACTGCACTTCTGTTCGTTTGTCATCTATCTCTATATGAACAACTGGCACCAACAGAAATGTTTCAAAAAATGACCACAAAGGAGATCGTTCTGTCTGCGCATAAGCAGTTCAATGACTGACATAATCAATGGCAAATGGTTCCCAAATAATGAATAATCTTATGATCCGTGTATATTGTTCGTTGCTTTAGGTTCGTGAAGTTCCATATTAATTATTAATTTGTGTCTCTTCCAGATGATGAAGAAGAAGCTTCCTCTGTGGCCAAGGCTCTGTCAATGATACGAGAACTCCTATGTTCCATAGACCAACAGGTACTGAATCATAGTATCATATTGGATGTATGGAGAGTGTTTCACTGGCTTGCAGTGCCAGGTGCGAGGAACACAGCTGTCAGACTGTTTTCCTATTTTAAACATTTCCTGCTGGGTGAAGGGAACTCTGTGAAGTATCTTTGCAGTAATCTATTGCAGCTTCACATCTGAGTCATTAAAAGGTGTTTGCATACTTGGCTCTGCAAACTACATGGACAGCATTTTGTCAGAGGTAAAGGATTTTCATTATCTCTCAAAGTGATGGCTTTAATGTTGAATTTATTTAGCTGGGTGCTATAGCTAAAGTGGCAGAATGAAACATTACATTGTATAACTTTACATTTAGAAATGGTACATCTAAAATCTGAATTTGTTGTCAAACTGTTCTGCAGCCGACCGTGTGCTGTTGGGGTAAATCCGTCTGAGTATTTATCAAAACTGATGTTTCATGTAAACAAACAGAAACTCATAAATTGAAATGACTCTGACACCGAAGAAAAGAAGTTCACTTTCATAAGAGCAGCCAGTGCTTTTCCCCTGTCACTAGCTCCTCCTTGAGGAGTTGTTATGTTACAGCGACTACATATTACATATTACATATTACTACATATACATATTAGAAATTAAGAGTTTTCAGCACAGTCTCAAATAGTTTTATTGTATAATAATCGCATATGTCTGCAAAGCAACAGAGGCCCATCCTATCCTTATGAAGTTCCAGACCCTAACTCCAGTTTTAACTTGTGTGTTTTAATCTAATACGGATTGTCTAAGGTGGTTCTTCTGAACATAAGAACCCTCTTAAACAAAACATTCTTATTATAAATGATTTTATTATTATTAATGCTTCTATGTACATTTTGTTTTTAAGTGAATCATGGTTAAAATCTAGTCAGATTATGACTTTAGCTGAAATAGGATTGGGGTCCTAGTTCTAGCCTTATCCCTGTCAGTATGAACAAATTTCAAATGTAACCTAATATTGCATTAATCCCTCTGCCTTTGAAGAGCTGTTTTAGTGTGGTGGCTCCGTCCTGGACATATTTGCTGTAATTTAACAAATCCTCTAAACCAGCTGCCTCCTCCCTTGACCGCGCTTCCTGAATTTTGTCGTGTTAATTTGTATTCTTAGCGTTGATTTTAAGACAGAGCTTTCGTTCATTAATAATAATATGGGGAAATATGCAAAAACTTCTTTTGAAATGATTTCTGTTTATCAGCATGACACCAGGAGGCTGCGTAATCTAAACTCTTGGTTCTGTTTAGAAGCTGAGCAGCCGAGTTCTGTTCAGTCTGAAGTCATTTCAGAGCCTTCTGGTCAAGACAAAGGCAAGACAAAGTGACAAAACATGGCATGATAAGCTGTGTGAAATGATGCTCAAAACTTAAATTACTGTCACACAGAACACAATGATTTCTTGCAAATGGCATGATACATTTGAAGATAACCTGAATGTACTGTGTCATCAGCGCATTGACATACAGTTTGATGCAAAGTGTCACCAATTAAAGGCCAAAGGACAAAACCCACCAGCAGCTCAAGTTAGACGCTGCAAAGGTACACACTGATTTTTGCAACTGTGAGTCAAATGACTCAGTAATGGAGTAGGTGGAAGAGTTGCGTCTATGGTGACACTTTGCAGCAGATGTTGAGATACAAGATTGGATCCAAAGACATCTCCTGGCAGGGGCAAATCTGACATTTGACAAAACCAAGTCAGTAGCCATAGCAGTGGATACGGCAAACAGGAATACTCATTATACTCAAAACCTCGGCACAGTGGTTAAGTGCCGCAGTTCAAATAAAGGCTTTTGCATTCAAATAGAACAACAAGAGTGTTAACAGTGAAAAGTGTGTAGTGAATCAGAATGAAAAATGTGATGTTTGTGGTGAAGTGGAGCATATTGCCAGAGCTTGCTGTCATAAAAAGCCAAGTATCTGCAAATGTAAAGAGTGAAAAACAGAAGAGTTCATACTACAGCTCACCCAAACTGCAGGAGAGGCAGGGGGGGCAGTAAAAGCACATTTGCACTGAATGAAGCATGAAGTTCAGATTAGAATGCATGAATAGAAGAGTAAACTCATACACTGTGGAGATGAAATGAAATAGAATGAATGGGAATGGTATTCACTTTGAAATAGATAGTAGCTGCTGTCACAGCTATGAGTGAACAGATGTCTGAAGAGATTTGGAAAGCCACAAAAAGACCTTGTGTAAAACCAGTCAAAACCAGCTGGAGAACAAGCTTACAGAGGCAGAGACTCAAGCAGGTTTAAAGTACAAGTACAGTACAGTTACAAGTACAAGTACAGTAGAACAGGAGTTGGAGACCCTGAAAGACCCTGGATAAACAGAATATGATATAAAATGATAGTTGATAAATTCTGTATTCTGTATAATGCTCTCCTTTGGACTTCAAATGCAACGTGACTTTTACTCTGATTGGCAGATGGAGGACATGGAGAAAATACAGCGACTGCAAGAGATACAGGCCAAGCTGGACCCTCGCGCTGAGACCAGGGTTAGGGATGGGGGAGTTTTCAAGCCCTCGGAGTTACTCCGGCGGAGACTCATCCATGAAGGGATCCTTTTTTGGAAAACCCCAGGATCCCGGCTCAAAGGTGCACAACCCTGTGTAAATCTGTTAAATTAGTTATTAGTCATGTCATTAATGCTTTATGGAAACAAAAATGAACTTCACTGAGTTTTGTGTTGTATTTTGTGTGTGTGTAGATATACAGGTCTTACTGATGACAGACATCCTGGTGTTTCTGCAGGAGAAAGACCAGAGGTACATTTTTCCATGTCTGGTAAGTAAATGTGCTCACACACAAACAAAAGCAGGCTAAATGTTAGATCACTGGATCATTAGTTGTACACATGACTGGAAAGACAACTGCTCATGGCGTCTCCTCACTTTTCCAAACAATTCATGGCTGTGTGATCCAGGACAAACCTCCAGTGCTATCCCTTCAGAATCTGATAGTCAGGGATATAGCCAATCAGGAGCGAGGCATGTTCCTCATCAGCGACTCATCCCCTCCAGAAATGTATGAGTTCCATGCTGCCTCTAAGGAAGACAAGAACGTCTGGATACGCCACATCCAACGCACTGTCAGCAAGTGGGTGAATACATATGTACAGTTTTAATGAAAATGATTCAAGGTGCTTTTTAAGAGTGAAATGAGTCATAAAACTGTTCTTAACAAGTTAGCGTGAAATGTTTCACGTTATGGATCATGAACATGAATTCTTCTCCATCACATCACTGGTGACAGGGTTTGTGTGGTTTGTGCTTTTGTGTGATCAGGTGCCCTTCAAGGGAGGAGTTCCCTCTCATAGAGACCGAACACAAGGCCCATCTGAGGAGACTCAAAGGTGAGCAGACAAACATTAAAGACAGGTAAAAGGAACACTTCCATGTGCACTGCTGTATGTCTCATCAACGAGCACGTAGCCCCACTCATTTGAACCTGTTTTGTGTATTTGTGAGTGACAGTGATTTATTCTTTCTGTTTCTATTAATTCTTGTTCCCACTTCAGAGAATATTCATAGCAACATATATAAAACATTATGTTGGCTCTCCCTGTATGTTTTTCTCTCCACAAACATTTCCATCAATTAGCCTGATAAACAGAGTGAATTATGATAGTGAGGTAGCAGTACAATGTTTTGGAACTGTGTCATAAACCATGCCTCATTTAAATCTACAAAGTAGATACCTTGTGCAGTGACACTGATTGAATAAAGGGAGGCTGTATCATCTGTGTGTTGTTGATTAACCGACATCCAGGTGTGAAAATGGACTATGTTGTGTCTCTGTGTAGAAAACAATGGTTGCACACATTATTCCTTATGTGTATGTGAAATCGCATCATGTTTGGTGCATGACTGATTAATCCTCACCCACCACCCACAGCGGACCTTCAGCAGAAGGACCGGGAAATGCTGGAGCTCCTGCAGGAGCGGGTGACCCTATTCTGTGAGCTGGCAGAGCTGACAAGTGGTCAGGAGGGCCTCCAGCCACCGATCACTCGTTACTTGTTCAGGGCAGACACTCCCCAGGCTCCCCGTGCAGAGAAACTGCTACTGGATGCCATAGCTGAGGGTAACACACAACTTTCAGTTGTTACTGAAATCTCTTGTTACTGCACAGAGAGTGCATAATACGCACACTGAACCCCAGTCAGACAGAACACAAGAATCATACTTTACTTGTTAGTTTGTTCATTTTTCCACTGAAAGAGCAATTGGTATTAAAAGTTTGTACCGTGTCAGGTTTGACTGACTCGACAGGACAGGACAACTGAAACCACATTTTCTTCTTAGTTTAAATTTAAGCATTTCAGGTCTGAATAATACAAAATATGCAAGATGGATCCCTTTCTCTTCTTTTAACATGCCTGACATCCTCTCTATCTATCTACTATATTTTTTGATGTGACAGTAATGTTAGAAAACATCTGGTAATGCTTAATTTTCAGTCCACAAGTTTCATGTGAGTAGGGGGTAATTACCAAATAATGTATTTAATAATTAACCTCAGAATTTACCAAAATCTTATTAAAAACCATCTGTACATTTCTTTATTTATATAGTCCACCGTTTTACAACACACAGTATATAATTGATATTTTTTTTTAATTATTTTATTATTTCCAGGAAACATCAAACTAGCTGCTGTTAAACCTCTGCAGATTATGACAGTTTACTACAGGTGTCCACTGATCTGTGGACCATTAGCATTACTAACACACATATCAATATATATACACTGATGGCCAGTTATGTTGCCATGTTGACACACACGATTGAGTGAAACCCAGGTCATCTTCCAGCTGAATAACAACACCCAGTCACTTGTAGGTCTGTAGTTAGTCAGTCTATCACTGCACTGTGTTGCTGTGAACTTTGATTCAATCACTCTCGCTGTCTCATTTACAATAAATAGAAGAGATTACATTTCTGAGTTTTGTGTGTGTGTGTGTGCGTGTGTGTGTTTGTGCATGTGGGTGCATGTGTATTTGTGTTTCCACAGTGGACAGGTTGAGTGAGCTCCTTCTGGGCTCCAGCATGGACATCCCTCTTCCGTGCCATCACAACCACATGGAGGTGGTAGAAACCAGTGAGTCACTGAAGTGTCCAGCCACTCAGCACAGATCTTTAGATTCACACATGCAGAAAACTTAAAATCACAGAATCAGTACGCAAAGCTGCAAGTGACAATAAAACCCCTAAATGATGAAGACATTTATCTCATTTAAGAAAAACACAGAGTGCAGCTCCTAGCCTCAGGTGATTTTTCTTCAACTTCAAGTTTAATGAGGACAAATAATAATTATCCATCTCATATTTGCTTCCTGTAATATAATATTCAGATTTGTATTGTAATAAACGGATTGTGTTTGGGGACTAGTACAGAGTGACTGCTGTGTTTGTGTCTGCACAGGTGATCGGGATCCGCTGGTTAATGGAGACCATGATTTCTTTACAGCGAAGGTGAGCTGGGGGCAAAGATGCATATGTAACAGGTGGGACTGGGTTTTTCTGGGAATGTCTCTGGTATAGGGCCAAATGCTTTCTCAATATCTGCATTTTATCAGCCTTTCACACCAGCTTTGATAAGTCTGACTAGGTTTGTTGGAGGTGGGACTATTTTGAAGTGCTGACCACAGGTTCTAACTATGTGGATTGATAATCGCATTTAAATTGTGGCTTATCATTAGTGATAACCTGATGCGACCTTTAAACTTGGTTACCATAAGGTGGAAGCTCCAAAAAACTCCCTACAGACCCACAATACAATATAGACCATTCAATTGATTTTCTTTGTGTAATGAACAGAAGTGGTCTCAGATCTCAGGACACTTTTCACGTGGATAGATTTAATAATAAAAATATAATAATAATTCACAAGCCTGTAGCACCTCAAAAAATGAGGGGACAGCTGGTGCTACAGGCTTGTGATCATAGATTTAGACTCTACACAAAGAGTTGTCATCGTTTTTGGATACCTCTGCAACGCAACTATGGGAAACAGGTCAGGTGATAATTACAGGGAAAATTATTTCCCATTAATTTCAATTCCATTGTAATTGTATGATTTGTATGTAGCTCCAAATCTCAGAGGTTATCTCAGGGGACTTCACATATAAAACAGTTCTAGACCATTCTCAAGAAAAAAAACCCAGAAGAATACAAGTGTAAAAGATGGACCTGTCTGCAGTCCAGACCTGTCTCCCAGTATGAAAGAGACCATGGATTGTTGATCAGCTGAAGTGGTAAATCAGCCCAGTTGTCAACATACAAACATGCACAGGTAAAAACCAGGAATGCTTATCATTAACATTAAATGGCTCATCTTTGTTCCATATTCAGCTTGTGTTCAGTATTGCACTGCACTATATAGTAAATTGTACTGGACTATACTATTATAGTGTGCATTATGTTATATACATGTTAGATATTGCAGACTCTTGTATCCAACTTACCACAGATACTTGACATAAGACATAATTTGACATAATTTAAGCTACCATGTGCAACAGACTTGGAATGCAGACTAGGCAACGGGGTACATGCACAGATGAATGAGTTAAAAGAGTTAGGTGGGGCTAAAAGCTGGAGGATTGTCACATCATTTCATTCTTGGAATGTACCATTTATATCTTATAGCATTTTTTTTTTACCTTCTGAAGGATTGCATGAGCAGTCAGGACAAGCCAGCGCCCACAGTAAGTAAGGGGCTGAGGGTTTCTTGAATTTTCTGTGTGTGTGTCTTAGATTCAATTCAGTTCAGTTCAATTTTATTTATATAGTGCCAATTCACAACCAAAGTCATCTCAGGGCGCTTTACAAACAGAGCAGGTCTAGACCACACTCATTACTATTAATTACACCCGACAGTTCCACCATGAGCAAGCACTTGGCAACAGTGGCAAGGAAAAACTTCCTTTAACAGGCTGAAACCTTGGGCAGATCCTGGATCAGGGTGAAAGGCCATCTGCCCTGACTGGTTGGGGGGAAAGAGAGAGAGAGAGGGAAACAGGAGGGGAGAGAGAGAGAGAATACAACATATCACAGACAGAGATACAGGTGTACATGAAGATGAAATTGACAGAATCATAGAGAAACAGAGTCCTAACTATGGCTGCTGTTAGCAGTACAATAATGATAATAATAATATAATGATAATGTCAGTGGATGGATGTCAGTAATACGTGTCCTGCCTGTGTTTGACAGGAGATCTATCAGAGGCTGATGAACCTCAGTGTTTATCTTCATGCACTCCAGGTGAGCAGGTTTCTGTACACACTTGAGTCGTACTAACCACCAAATCACGATGACTGTTGTTTTTCCATGCTGATGTCTTTGGCACATTGTATCATGTTACATCCATTGCTTTTATCAGTGTTACTAAACGATCACTGACTGGTATGGTTTAGAGGTAGATCAGAAGACTGTTGGTTCGATCCCCAGCTCTGCCATACTGTATGTTTAAGTGTCCTTGGGCAAGACACTGAACCATGAATGTTCTGTCATTGAAAGGATGAGTGTATGATAGTTAGGCGTGAATGCTGACATGTAGTATGAAGTGCTTTTAGCGGAAGAAAGGCACTATACAAGACTCTACCATTTATATATTTCTTCTTAATCTTGTTCAAATTAACATTCATAATCTATCATGAGCTTTCTAGTCACAATAAAGTTAAAGGTTTTGTGTGTAACATTCAGAAAAGCCTTGTTATTACTGTCGCTGGTGGCTGTTGACTGAACTACAGTCAGCATCTTGTTGCTTACACTTGATGAGAGTGGTCATCATCTTGGGCACCACCAAAAACAGCAATGTGACCTAGACAGGACACATTGCTAAAAAAACAGAATTACTATTTGTACTATCCCTATTTAGACTATTGACTCCATGACACCAACGAGCTTGTCATTTGCAAATCACTCCATCAGTTAAGACCAAGAAGCAACTGACAGCAGGTCCATGCTGTAGTAAATTGGTTCTTCATTCTCTAAATTAGTTTTATTCAATTATATTATAATTTTCAATGTCAATGTCAATTTTCAGAATCTTTGAAACTGGTTTCTCATTTATGTCCTGCAGGGTGCAGTCATCAAACAAGACTCAATATTGGAGCTCCTGCTGCAGCCACAGGACAGTGGGACACCGACTGCTGGAGGAGTATGGCGCCCTCTCTGGAGAGATGGTGGAAATCGGGAAGTCAATGCAGGATCAACCATTGGGGAACTGGCTCTCTTGCAGAGGCAACACAGCCTGCTGCAGGAGGAGCTGCTGAGGCTGCGGGATGCCGAGAACCGGTTCAAGGACAGTGAGAGGGCCCGAGCCAAGCTGGAGCGGCAGGTCCGGCACATGAAGGTCTGCAGTGGAGCTGCACTTGCCTCACAGCTGGGGGAGCATGCTTTCCAAGTAAGGATGTTGTATTAGAAACTTTAGAGACATTTCAATGAATTGTTAAAATTAGATATTCTATCTTTTAATCCTACCTCCTCCTCTAACGGCGCCTAGTAAACACCCACACAGGCCCAGGTTTGCAAAAATGTGTTCCCACAACCAAAACTCAATGAACCATAATGATGTCATTGTAATGTCATTGCAGCCTTTTGTTCTGTTAAACAACTTCTAGCAGAATCATGCAAGAGGAGGAGGAGGAATAAACTGATGTTGATGTTTAAAATGGATGGAACGCTTCACTGGCTGTCACTGGCTCTGTTTTCTTGCTGTTTTAGCCTGCATCTTTGCAGCCGGGACAGGAGGTCTCAACTGGTGCTGGCCTCCCCCGGGCCAGCCAGGAACCTGCCCGACAGCCAGATGGCATCCTGGACAACAGTGATTTAGAGGTAGACATGACATCAGATGATGATGATGGGACAGCATCTGAAAGCTCCAAAGGTCAGATTATATACATCGCATAAAGTGAATGTTAATGCTACATGCTCATAAATTCAGAACATCTAGGGATATTTAGGCACTTATCTACACTGGAGACTACAATCAGGATTAATCAGGTATTCTTTCTCCAGTATCCTGTGCTCTAATTCTGCTCATTTTAGTTCCATTAAAAAAAGTTGAAACTACAGTTTTTTTATATAAACTTATTCAGATAGTATACATGAATGTTTGGGTTTACATTTGTGTTTCTTAAACTTACTTTATTCCGTTTGTTCATGAGACACAAAGGTTTGACGTGACACGTGTTTAAGATATCTTAGAAAGCAAAGTTACACAAGATGCATACTTCCTCCCTGAAAGTGATATGGAAATGGTACCAGGTGTGACATGGTAGGAATGCTGTTGTGAACAAGGTGCCAATCCAGACATGAGACCAATACATTAAACAGCAGCTGATTGTTACTGATCTTGTTCAAACAATACTTCCAGTGTGGTGCTACCTTAAATTCATAAACAAAGCCATGTTTCACACTTAATTACAGTTACTTGCTGTGCTGTGTTGAGATGTGGCATCACTAATTCAGATAACATCCTGTTAACGGTGTATAACTTTATCAAACTTGGTTCTTTATCTAATTTGCAGGATGACAGCAAACTGCAGTCAATGTAAGAAAGGTTGTGGTCATTATTCTTCTTCTTCTTATTATTATTATTGTTGTTGTTGTTGTTGTTGTTGTTGTTGTTGTTGTTACCTTGCAGGTAACCACCTACTCAATGCATATTTAGATATCAGTGACACAAATTTTGCCAGTGGGTTACAGTTTTCATTGTACGCCACATGACATCATAGCAAAATATTGGGTTGTCGAAATGTTTCAGATTATAGAATCACCACTAAAATGCCATATTCTTGTATTATTCAGGGAACAGAGGTCTGAATTTGGACTGTTCTCTCTGTCTCCTATTGTTTTCCAGATCTTCAAGATATTCCAGAGGAAGTCTGATCCTGTTGATCATGTTTCACAGTGCTAATGAGCTTACAGCTATAACCAATCATGGTGTACACTTACTCCAATAATGCACATGCTTTCTGGCCAATATGCCATAAAACACAAAAAATGCACATATCTATCTTTTCTGCAAGTCCTAATCTTTATCTAATTGCTTTGCTTTTGAGTAGATAGCATGTGACAGTGAGTTGTTTTATTTTCGGTTATGCTTTGGATGTTTGGATTTGCTTGATATAATTGCATCATTTGACCAAAGGGGTGTGAAAAATGGATGGTTATTGCTAAAAAATAACTCTATTAAATGATTTGACATTACCTTATTATTAGACTGGATATGTGTTCACTATTGGCATAAAATCTTCAGTTATTTTTACGTTATACAAAAGTAACTGCAACCAAATTCATGTAAGATAAGGGCTCTTTTTTCTCAAAATCAGGGAATTTATATGTAGTTTATACTGAAACCAAACAATAGTCTGAAGAGTTGGTTAAAAATTTTAAAATGGATTTAAAAATTTGCACCTTTTGTAGTTGATACATTGTCTTCTAATCATGCTTGGCTACTTCACCATAAACTGTGGACAACCGTGTCTTCTTGCAGTTTGAAACATAACAACATTGATGTGGCATTTTAAAATACATGCCTTCTTTTAGAAAATTAAAAAAAACTAAAAATGTTCTTCATTAAATACAAGCCACACATGGAAAAAAAGAAGTTTGTCAAGAGAAATCACCAGGACAGGATACTGAACTACCAGAAAAATCAATCGAAAGCAATACCCAATAAAACTGCCCCGCAATAAGTCCTGCTTTCAGAATGCCTCATCATATAATTTTCAGGTTTTCTTGAGATTGTGTTAGAGATGCTGATCTGTAACAAACTATAAAGTATTTATCTGGCTGAAACACTGGCAAAAACTAAACTACTGAAACTCAATGTACCTGTATCTAGGATATTTTTAAGGATTTCTTCTGAAAAAGCTTGTTGAAACTTCTAAATTACTGTGTCAGTCCTATTTTTTTCTTTTGGGCCCTTGCACCCTTGTGCATATAGCCTCTATGCACATATAAACACCAACCAGTTGAAATAGCTATGAATGTTTTGGACACTGGGCATAGAAGTTTCTACTCTGAGCTCCTTGCCCTATCTGTAAGGCTGAGCCCAGCCACCTCGTGGAGGAAACTGAGCTTTTTGCTTACTTGTGAGCAAGACCCTGTGATACTTGAACTCCTTTACTTGGGGCAGCAACACCTCCCTAACCCAGAATGGGCAATCCACCCTATTGGTGAAGATAACCATGGCTTCTGACTTAGAGGTGTTAAATAGACCTGGTCCAATGTTCCACAGCCAGGACAAAAAAACACATTGTTCCTCGTGAATCTGAGGTACAACTCACAGACAATAACAGAAAAGAGTCAAGAGCACTTGTTCCAGGATGGGGCCCCTGTACCCTTCCAAGCAGGGTGCACTGATCCTTGATTTTCTTCCTTGCTATGGGTCTTCTTGAACTGCACTTAGTCTGGCCCCTCATGAAGGATCATTTTGCCTTGGGACACTACCAGGTTGGAAGTACCCCCAACACCACACTACCACACTAAGGTGGCAGTTCACAGAGGAGTTCAGGCCTTTTTTATGTATTAAAAAGAATACTGTGTCTGTGATAGTAGGCAAGGCTAGGTCTTTGTTATCAGCCTAGCTGCTGCAATTGATCAGTAGCATAGAAGAATGGACTAGAGAGGACTGAAGGAATAGTATCCCATGCTTTTGCCTATAGTATAGATTTGATTGGATGTATTAAGGTCTTGATCAGCAGCCCATGAGCAAAAGTGATGTGGCACATGTTCAGTTTGGATGAGAGGGTTGTCTGGATTGTCCCAAATGACACTGTTAGCAATTTAATGGACTGCGAGCCAAAGATCCTTCTGTCCTTCCTTCTTCTCAATTCTTTTAATTTTCTGAACAATTAATTCACTCTGAGTAATAATAATACATTTCTGAATGTTAACTAAGTTAACCACATCACCTTTAAAGCTGGTATGTCACTTTGTTAGGTATGTTTCCCAGTGGTGGTCATGTTGGTCTATTGCAGGTTTAGTGGTTTTTCTACTCAAGCCCTACACTCTGTATAAGGAGTTCTCACTGGTTGGTTATGGTCTCTGTGGTGTAGAAGTGCATAAATATCTCCAGAAAGCCGATCAACCATGGTAAGCTCTGCATTGTTCATGACTCCACATTCATCAGTCATTAGTACCTCTTGTGGGGACATTGTGTAAGCAAAGAGGAATCAAGAAAACATCATATAAGTGAATAAAAACATCCTAGGCATCATCCAAAGCAAAAACATCTGGTGACAGCAAGACAACTTGAATCAGCAGTGTGTGATGTTGCAAATCATCTGAAATGCTGCAAAGTACTCCCTCCCCTTTTGAGTGTACAGTGGGGTATGCTCTTTGGAGGATGGAACAAATGTGTGTGTAAGCTAATAGTATCAAAATGTGATGAAAACAGTCTTAAGCAACTTGGATTTTTATTTAAAGTAATATTCATCTGCACAAGTAACACATCTGCTGTAACTGTTTTGGATTTGACATGATAATGTTCTTACTACATCTTTATCTATATATTGATCTGATCTAATCTAATATAATACAATCAATATCTAATCTAATCTAATATCTTCTGTAATATCTAATCTAATCTCATATTTAATCTAATATCTCATCCATTCAGATTCATTAACTACCAAGATAGTGAAGATAAATGCACACTGGTCAATATAATATTATCCTGAGGATACAGCTTTTCAAGGGAAGTTAAATGTAAATATGTTTAAAAGCGGTTTGAACACCCCTTTGAGTTATGCAAATGTTTCTGTGGCTGCAAAATGATTGTGAATTTTACATTATTAGAATGTTCGAACTGTACATCTACTTCTCTGATATGAATGTATTTTAGAATACAATGTCAGTGACATCTTTCTGAAATCTCATCACTTTTGTTAGCTGAAGAGGCAGATTAGTACAACTGTTGATGGTCTATGTATGAGATACTTTAGAGGATTGTAAGAAATCATATATTCAGCAAATATTGTTTTTGTCAGTGACAGTGTATTTTTAAGACCTATCCTAAAACAAGGACTATACTTCCAATCTGCTGACGCAGCAGGACATTCTTTTGTCATTTAGTGAATTGTATTATTACATAAAATAATAAACACCTAACACAAAATGTATTGAATGTTGTGTGTTTTAGAAGAGGAATTTATGGAGCTAACTTGAGAAACAAGTTAAAGACAGGTGACAATGTCATTGGTGTATTTCTGTTCATTCATTTACAAATGATTGATCCATAAAGATATTCTTATTATTATTATACCTCACAGCAACATTGTCCTGGCTTTTGTTCAGACATAATTAAAATTAGTTCACCTTCAATCTAACAGGCAGAAGCCTTAAACAGAGCCTGGCTCTAGGTGCACCGGGTCTTTATATCCTTAAGGCACACCTTAGCTTGTCATGGTTTTGAGTTTCTGCTGCTTTTGTGTTTTCTGTCTTTGTTTTCTGTACATTTGTGTTTTTCCTGTTGTATTTTGAAAGGTATTTCCTTCGTGTGTCTCTATGTTCTTGTTTCTCAATTAGTTCATTGGTTTCACCTGTGTCCTGTTTGCCTGACTCCCCAGTCTATATATGTTGCGTCACTTGCTTTGTTCTCTGTTGGTTCGTTATGTTTGTGTGGGATTTCATGTGCAAACCTTCTGAGTTTTCCTAGTGTTTTTCCTCGTGTTTCCTCGTATGACTGGATTTCTGTTTTTTGTGATTTTTGCCTGGTTCTGCCTGCCCCTTTTGAATTGGTTTGTTCTGTTTTTTGATTTTTTGATTACCTGGTTTTGACCCTGCCTGCCTCTACCAGCTGTAAGCCTAAGGCCTTTCACCAATAAACTGTTTGCCAATCTCTGCTCCTTGTGTTTGTCTGCATTTGGGCCCTTCTCTTTGAGTTCTCTGTTCCTCTGTGTGGCACAAGACCTGACACAGCTTAGCTACATATTTAGTTTCCTCTTACTTGATTGATGGGTACAATTGTGTATCATATGCATAACAATGAAAGTTCATGAAGTGATTTCTAATAATATTGTCTAAACCCCCTGAATCAAGGGGCTTAGGCTTTTTAAGAATAGGTTTAATTACAGATACTTTGAGGGAGTGTGGTACATAGCCTGGTAAAAAGAGATTGATCTTGTGTTATAAAGGGAAGTGAGTGTAGGACCTCTTTAGGCAGCTTAGGATAGGGTTTGAAGATAGTAAAGAGAGGTGCAGCAGGAATGAACACATGTTGTATTCAGTTCATCATCCAGACTGTGTCTGAGGTGAGGACAAGGTTTCTCTCTGAAACACCCCAGGCCATAACTGGTCCCATAACAAATCTGTTCTGCTATGATGCCGCTTACCTTTTCTGTTCCTTTTCACAGTAAATGTGTGACATAAAATACTGTGATGGTCACATGCACTATACAAACTAATACAAACTAAACACTAATTAAATGACAAATGTTCAATTAATTGATGAAATCAACACAAAGGCCAGCCATGAAAAAAATGAAAAAGAGGACAAGGGAGGAGAAAACAGAAAAAGACAAAGATGGTGAGGCCTACAGCTGGAACATTCAGGTTTCTGGCCACAGCACAACAATCAATCAGAATAAGGAATTCAGAATGTTAACCACATTTCCATTGGTAGGACAGACATGGACATTAATTCATTTGGCTAAGAGAATACAGTGAGACTGAGCACCCACAAGAAGGATATCTGTATCAGGTACGGTGACCCGATGACATGGCCCAACAGATGAGTTTTATGTTTCAATGCAGAAGCCTCAACAGGCTATCTGACGTCAGCAGGGAGACTATTCCAAAGGGAGGGGCTATGACAGGAAGACACCAAGCAGTCAGTCTGTATCTGAGAACTGAGAGCACTCAGTGTTCTTGTTCTGTTTTATAAGCCATTAGTGGTATCTTTTAAAGTACAATAAAGAACATCTCTCAGTTAAAATATGTAAAAATGACTACACCTCTGTTATTTTATTGGGTTATACATTATCCCAGATGTTTCTGACAGTTTTCAAACCTAGAGGAATCTGTCATAAAATGATGACCAAGATAACAGTCAGTGATTGGTTGGTCCACTTGGTCCACTGTCAATGGTCTTGTCATATCCTCTTTTGTCAATTTGCAATATACAATATACAGGACAACATTTTTAAAATGTATAAAAAGTTTCTAGCTGAACTAAAAGGTTTTCAGTTCTGAGCACCCTTTCTTCAGTCCTATTCTTTTATAATTTCTTTGAAATGTTTTAATTTTATCTTGTTTTCCTGATGGCAACGCAACAGCAACCATCTGATTCGTTCTTCAGTTTCTGTGAAGATTAACTGTTTCATATTTAACAATGAACACTAGGCAACTCCTAAAATTATATATAGCCTTGTCTGTGTAATGCCACACTGGAGCCCTGTCACTTTATACAGTATATGAGCACCATTAGTCAGTGCTGGTCGTCCACTATGAAAGCCGTCAGACCCCATAGTGGAAAAGGTCACTGTTCAACACACCAACTCACTAACACACAAAGAGGAACCTTCCATCAACCTCGTCTGATTGTTGGTTTAATGGCAAACAAATGTATTTTCTGGGATCTCATCTGGTCATTCACAACTTCCAAAGTGTACAGTAACAGACTTTAGTCATTCCATTTATTTCTCTCAACGTATCTGCTTGTGTACTTGTGCGCACAGCTGCAGACACAGTCTCTTATTCTAATCCTGTAGACAATGTCAGCCAAAAGATGTTTATTAATAACCAAGTGGGGCCTGCAGAGGGGAATAACTGACATAGTCACCCTGTTGCCCCTGTACCCTGTCCATCCCCAGGAGAAATCCAATTATAGGCATCACAGACCAGGTGATGGAATAGGGTTACAGGATAGGCATTCTCCTCAGTGTCAGTTTGTATTGTGTTTGTTCTACCTCACAATTCTAAACCCATCACCAAGGAAGTTCATATACAATAAAAGCATGAAGTACTTACAACATAAAACATACAACATAAAAGATCCTATTTTTCAGACAAAGCATTTTGTATTTGAAGTCAAAAGCAACATTTAGTGAACAGAAGAATACCCCATGCTGGGAAATGATGACTCAAACCGGAAATACACTAAGAACACTAGCCAGAAGCTCACTCAAAACTGGATTTATCATAGGCAGTATTAAGTTAATATTGTCAGGTGAACAACTGATCAAATGGCCTAAATCTAAAAGAGTCTTATGTCATCTTTAATTTCACTGTTTTGGCACTGTTGGGTAAACCCAGCTATGTTTCAATACTAGCCACATGAACTAACAGAAAGACAAAGACATCACTTCCTGTCTAGCTACTGACCTTTAATCGCTCACTCTTGAAAAATTAAAATGTGTTTGGTGCTATCAATATTTGTATTTCAAAACATGTAAATGTCTAATCTGTCTAAGTTAAGGATGACTAAAATTCTTCACTGTAATTCTTTTTAAACAAGTGAGCTTTCTTACTCACAAGTGTCAGTTCTTATCTATCAATTGAATATATACAGTATATATGAATACTGAACTGTGCCCCCATTCAGTCCTGTTCAGCTGATACATTCAGGTTCAAGAGACAGATGTGGGATCAAGCCACCAATAGTTATGGAGCCTTAATCCTACATCCGTAAACCTAAATAGTGTCAAATGGATCTATATAAATGGATGAATGAATGTATAGATAGATAGATAGATAGATAGATAGATAGTGTGTTTAGTGTGCAGGTTTGCTGTTAATCTAAGTTGTGGCTGTGGAGAATATATGAGGGTGTGGTTGTCAGGGTTGGGGCTTAGAGTGGGAGTGTCTCCTCTTCTGTCATATAAATGGTCTCCTTTTATCCTTGTCAGAGTTTAGCATCTCCACCAGTTTGCCAGTCTCTCAGGTCATCTGTCCTGCACAGGTTTGCTTCCCTTCTATACTCTTTGTGTGTGCCTGCAAAAAGACCAATAAACCTCAGCCAAAATGGAAGCCATCAAAAAGAAGATGCTTATGCTGAAGTTGGACAAGGAAAATGCACTAGACCAGGCTGAACAGGCTGAAGCAGACAAGAAAGCAGCTGAGGAGAGAAGCAAACAGGTGGGTGATGAACAAAGATAGAAAGGACATACTAAAAGCATGTATCATCAGATGAATCTAAGATTAAACCAACGTTCAAATACTTCAATAAAAAATGTGTGAGGCAAAGTGATTCACAGGAAAAGCAGAAAATAATATTAACTATTAAAATAAAAACCAACCTGAACCCAACAGAACCCAAAGCTTGACATGAGAAAAATGGCCTGAACCTGATCCCCAACCTCACAGTGAGAGGGTTATCTTACTATTAATAGAGATATTAATCATGTGTTTGCAATGATTTCATTGTAATATTACCTTTTAAAGAAAGTACTGTGAATACTTCCAACGTCACCAGGAGGATTTAGATAGAAGCATGGGGTGGCCTGAGGTGACTTTTCAACACCCTGGGTGGGTGCCTTTGCAACTGACATTTAGGTGCAATGTTGGGTGTTATACATATTAATACACAGATTTGAGATTTGATACAGGAGGAGGCTACCTGATCCAGTAAGAACAATTCGGACCAGGCCTAACTGATTTCCTAGATCAGGTCTTGAGTACTGGGGATCAAGTGAAGACTTGGTGTAATGCTAACATAACATTAATACCTGCATGCATTTGTAGGTATTACACCACAGTTTACCACAGTTTAAGTCACAGGAACATTAGTTGCTTTACACCCTGGAAAAACTACTGGAATATCTTCACTCACCAACAACTCATGACTCATAACTTCATGGTAATAAAAAATAAAAAAAAAGTTGCTGCTGTTCCTGAATGCAGCATGGCCCAGTAACAAGGAAGCAGCAGCTGCCAGCTATAGATGTTCTGAGTCAGTATACCAAGATACGCTGAACGATTACCAGCAGGACTGGAGATACAGGTTGTAATGTGACCACTTGTAGTAGCATGTCTGCAGAGTCATCTGTGTTCATTTGCACATTGTCACCATGGACTTCAACCTTAAGCAGAACGCAAACATCAAAATCTTTGAGTGTCAAGATTCATGTGGAGGATCCTCACTGGCTAGAGACCAAACAGCAGTCTGAGCAGTGGAAAAGCTGCAGTGTCAAAGAGAGAAGGAGGTGCATCAGATCATGTCATATTGGCTGTTATCTTTTCCGGTGTTCTCCCTTAGATGCCTCAGAACATTTATCTAGAAATCCACACTGATAGTCAGACCCTGAGAGTCTTAAGGCTCTTTCACCGCTAAGACTGCTGTTCGTGTCTCGGTTGTAGATCCCACTCTACTCAACTGTGATAGCATACAGCTTTTTCCCCATCCAGTGCTTGAGGAGTCCTATTAGTAAGGCAGCAGATGGCCAGCAGAAGATGGGTGAAGGTCTAGTCAGATGCTGAGACTATCCAGTGATGTATCTAACCCTAACCCTAACCCTAACTACAAAATTAAATAGACCTAAATGTTTGTTCAAAAGTGTCGATTTAAGAGATGAGGAGAGAAAAAACACAATAAATGTAAATAAACTGATTAAATTAAAGAACAGTAGAGATGAGCCTGACTGGAAAGAGCTGCTGTTCTGACGTTGAATGGTGCAGTCTCTGCTGTGTGGTGCTACAGGGGTGTAGTCACTCCTTAGAGAGTTAGCAGCTCGGTGTTGATTTGTTCTGTTGTTCATGAACAGACAACAGAGAGAAAACCTCATCTGTTCTGACACAACAATTACCTGAGTCCCTGTCAGCAAGAGCAAACAGTCATTATCATGAAGGCAGAGGAGGTGGATTATAAACTCTATATTATGTTAATAGGTGATACTGTTTTATTAAACTTATTATATATATCTCTTATCATCTTACACATTATTTACACATTATTCTGGTACACACTGTTACAGCAGATGGTATGATATTACTCTTTTATATATACTCTCTAGTATTCCTATTACTTTGCTGACTCAAAGAAATGAGATTGCGGCACAGCTGTCTGCACTGTTGGGTAGAGTGTCTTACCATATGACTTACCAATATGTTCTTCAATACTGATTTAACAATGTCTCGAAAGTGACCTGTAAAAAATGAAAATATGAACACTCTCAGCCCTCTGCTTATGATATCCTTTTATTGATTAGAAGTAGGCAGCCAAATATATATCAAGATATGCCACTTTTGCAAGGCCAACTGGTTTGGGTATTCATGGATAGATATAAAACTATTACCTCTGGATGGTGAAGCATCCAGTGTAAGATTTTTGTATAATGGGAGCATCATTAAAGAACAATTCTGCAGTCTTGGTAAAAAATATCTATGGGTGTGTATGGGGTATGTGTCACATCATCAGCCGCAATCATCAGTGTGTTTTTAGGATACGACCTCTGAGGTTTCAGCAGTCTGACTTAGGCCCGGCTCAGTCTAACAGACTAGCAGGAGTTTTAGCTGATTTATCTCTGACCTTAGTCAGCACCAATGTACAGTTTAAAGTGGACACGATGTATTATTAGGAAGTGAATGGAGCACCATTATGGAGCACAATTATTATAGTGTGTGCATGTTTGAGATTAAAACTCTTTTGGCCTGGAATTACCTGGATAACCCAGAGTCAAAGTCTTTTTAGTACAAACAACTGTTTATTTTACAATGAAGTCAAAGGATGAGATCTCTGGTCAGTGTGTACAAGAGCAGTGGCTTAAACATAAATACAGATCATTATTATATTCCAATGCATTTAAATCCTTGTATTAAGCATGAAGACCAATTATCCAATGAAGACATTTGGATGTAATATTCCAAGCCTGCTAACTTTGTCTTCCGTCTCCCACATCAGCATGAAGATGAACTTCTGCAAATGCAAAAGAAGCTCAAGGGGACAGAGGACGAACTTGATAAATACTCTGAGGCTCTGAAGGATGCTCAGGAGAAGCTTGAGGTGGCTGATAAGAAGGCTGCTGATGTAAGTAATACAACAAAGAGCAATACACAGTTATTGAGTTGAATTTACAGTTTATGACATCGTATTATGTTATTCCAAATACAAACACATTCCTTTGTGCCAAGACCAAAGCCAGTCAGTAGTTGGTTGTGGACATTTTCTATTTCTATGATTTCCATCTAGTCAAGAAGAACCACACATGAACCTCTGAATATTACTGATTCTGTGTCTTCTCAAGCTGGCACACACTGTGAGCCCTAAACTGAGACTCTGACAAAAGCCGTGATGCTGTCAGTGTAAACTAAGCCTGGCTGATTCCCTGCTTCTCCCTTGCATTCCATTCTCAACGTGCCCCGCATGGATCCCCACAGCTGTCGGAGGATTCAGAGCCCTATTTTGGCCATGATGTCAGCCGCCCAACCTTGACAGTAAACTTAACAATGGTCCAAGTCCATTTTAGGTACATCATCCATTCCTCTTGGGTTACAGTATCTGCCGGTCTTTAATCTCTATCTACAACCACTCCAACCACAAATAAAACATTTGAATTTTGTACTCATGCTCTTCAGCATACAGCACATGCACAATCAGCTTCTATGACTATGGTTCCTGTGGACCACCAACCATGGGGACAGAACATCATGAGAGCAAGCATCACAGAGCAAGTCAACAAAGTCTACATATAGAAAGTACAGCTGTCCAGGAGCAGCAAGCTCCAAACCTTTAACTAAAACCAACACTGGCTTACATTACTTACATCACTCTCCATCTGTAACAGTGCTGGCACACTACAGGAAGAGACTTGGTGCCACACTGAGTGACAAGCAGGTGATTTCAAAGTCTGTTGCCATGGTAACATAAACGTAAGATAGTTGCATGTCAGTCTCATCAGTCTCACTTTTATCCACAATCAGTGGATAGTGGATGGTCTCAGATGGTTGCTGGTACACTGTTAGACACTGATTTATGAATTTGAACAGATTAAAATATTGTTGTTTTCTCCATATTCACTTAAATTAATATTTGCATTTTACACTTACAATGTGACCAACCTTACCACTCATCTTAATCTTTCTCTAAATGGCAATACCCCAGGAGTTTGAGTAACTATATCATTAGTTTAATAACTTACTCAAAAACTTTTGTTATGCAGTAACAAAATTGCTGTTTGCAGTAATTATTCATAAATAAAACATATTTTATTCTTGCTGTCTATGTACAAAACAATAATATGCAGACTGTATTGTGAAGAGTTATGATAAGAGTTAACACAGTCAACACAGCGTTTGTCACAGACGATGATCAGCTAAGTGTGATATTCAGGCTCAGTCAAACACATTCTGCTGGTTCAGTGAGGACCATGTTTCACATCAGTTACAGTGCATCTGCATCTTCAGAGAAAACATATTTTCTTATTGGATTCAGGAAATGTGTTTTTAATATTAGCTACAATGTTAGGCCAAAAAATTCAGAAAAGCTGTCTGACCTACGCTGTTGCCACAGCTTGTCAGGACACTGGCTTGTCTGAAACACTCTGCAACTTGTTTACCTGCTCCCAGGCTGAGGCAGAGGTGGCTTCCCTGAACAGACGTATCCAGCTTGTGGAGGAGGAGTTGGACCGAGCTCAGGAGAGACTGGCAACAGCTCTGCAGAAGCTGGAGGAAGCTGAGAAGGCGGCTGATGAGAGCGAGAGGTAGCTGTTAATTGCTCTGTGCATGTGATCAGTGTTATAACACAAGTGGGCTGTGCAGTGTTTTACCCTTTTGCCTGTGGCCAGTTCAAAGTCACTGGGATTGTACAGCAGGCTCCAAAGCAGTGTTCCACAGCCTCCCCTGCTTAGAATCTGTTACAACACCCCAACCCATGTGATGTCACAGGAATACACCTGCACACATTAAACCACTGGAGCTAAACAAAAACAAGGAGAATGCCCTGTCCTGATCAGACATGTGCTGAAAACAAATTCATCAGAGTAGAAACATGCTGACTAATGGTATGTCCCATTTCAGGATCATGACAAGAAACTGTGTAAATTGTGTGGTGTTCCGTGGCAAAGAGTGATTGTGTTACGCGGCCAGTACTGATGAATACTGGTGCTAATGTCAGGCCCTGTGTGCAGTGGATAGATTAAATTAAATAAATTAAGGAGATTTACGTTTAAATTGTAGATAAATCCCAAGAACAGACCTTGAGTTATGATTAGATACTTGTTGGGTGATTTCTTAACAATCACCTGATATTTCTGAAAGAACTGTTTTACTGTTAGTTTAAAAGTAAGTCTAGTCTGTAGTTTACAAATATTCTTTTAGAGTATTTGTACCATGCAAGAAATAAGCTACAGTTTGTGTGTGCAGAGGTATGAAGGTGATTGAGAACAGAGCTCTGAAAGATGAAGAGAAGATGGAACTTCAGGAGATTCAACTGAAGGAGGCTAAACACATCGCAGAGGAGGCCGACCGCAAGTATGAGGAGGTGAGTTCTCTCCTGCTGGGCACTGGAGTCTGTTGTGTCACATTATGTCCTGGTGTTGACTGAGAAGATCTTGTGATGCAGCCACTCCAGAAACTGAAAAGATCTATTTCTGAAAGTAATTGTGCTGCTGAAGTAACTGTGTGTTTGTGTATATACATATTATATCATATGTGTGTATATATATCTGTCTTTATAATGCATTTGTTCAGGTGGCTCGTAAGCTGGTGATTGTAGAGGGAGAGCTGGAGCGTACAGAGGAGAGGGCCGAGCTGGCTGAAGCGTGAGTACTATCTATACAGTCTATACTATATACTGTGTGCTCCTCCTGTTGTCCCATGTCATATATACTTTTACAATTATCACTTTATCTTTAAAGAAAGAAGAAAGAGAGAATGACAAAGAATAGAACTTTAAATAACCTCAATGCTGCTCAGATCAAGAGTAATGCTTTTATAGAAATATCTAGATAGAATCTAATACCACGCATAATAAACTGATGGTGGCCATTCTGCATGGTGACAGCTTCTACTTTTAACACTTTGTTACATTTTGATTCTCATACATCTCTACTTTTATTTTCATGCCAATCTCAAATATAATGGAGCATTTTTACATCAAGCTATTACTACTTTTGTTTAATTTAGGGCCCGAGGCACTGCTTCCACTATCTCTTTTTACAATGGACTAATGTAAACATGTTGTACATTTATTGCATCTACCCAATCTTAGATCATCACTACCTTTTTCTCTTTATTTTGCCATGAAATTAAAACTACAATAGTAAATGTGCTGAACTGGAGGAGGAGCTGAAGAATGTCACCAATAACTTGAAGTCTCTGGAGGCCCAGGCGGAAAAGGTAGGGCCAGGCTACAGGACTCAAAGCATCACGACACAATATGATTCTGTCATCTGCATTTATACGAGTGACGTATTCAATACATATAAGTCATGCTCTAAAGAAAGTGACGTTGACAGAGGGGGTGATTATAGGGGCGCAGATGGTATGAAGTTTCTGTCATCCAAGCTTCAGGCATTCACAACTTGAGGCCTGAATGCTTCATCCGTGAGTGTGTCTAGTGGCTCTGTTCCTCTGCGGGGTGGGGGGCTGGGGATTGGGTCCACTTGGCCTTTTCGAAGGGTCACTGCAAATTAATAGTGTGGCACTAATTGTCTGTTGACAGCTAGAGAGGAAACACTGCCCAAAGACAGAAACATGGCATTGATCTCCTAAGAAGTAATTATAAATTATCTAATATTATAACACTTGTTTTTAAAAAAGGGTCTTGCACTTGAATTCTAATTGAAAACTGATTTTCAAAAGATTTGAACAGTTTGAGCGACAAAGTACACCTCAACAGGAGAATTTCATTCCCACCCTTCTGACTGACCAATCCACTTGATTATATGTATGAGACAGTGATAATATCCATTTACCCATAGTAGATTGGGATGCATCAAGAGCTGCAAATTGCAAATAAATCTAATAAATAATAGATACATAGATAAACTGTTGCTCCAAAAATGGGTTTGTACAAAGACAATCCTGTATTTCTTAGAGTAGTTTATTGAGGATCTGTGCAAAAACAGTGCAGCTCAACTCATTCCATTTCATAGATCTTTAAGATCTTTAAGATCTTAATGACGCGAGGTTTAAATGGATATGCAGTGCACTGATGGACTGCCATGCACAGATATTATGGAAATGAATACTTCTCAAAGTGCTGGTGTCAATGGATTTTTCAGAAAGGCCAAACATCAGCACAGGTTGCAGAAGTGCAAATCTGTGTTTAGCTTGATGTGGAGTCATGTTGCCTTCACACACAGAGCTGCATCTGAATAGTGTCGTTTCTCACCGCAGTACTCACAAAAGGAGGACAAGTATGAGGAGGAAATAAAGATCCTGACTGACAAGCTGAAAGAGGTGAGACAGAAGGAACGGTGACCTGTAGATATTATAAACCTCAGTATTTTCAGTATATCCCTGCAACATTCTGTTTATAGTAAGATGTTATTATCATAAGATGTTATCTGGGCAGAAGCTGACTTGTGCTTTGTTGTCTCAGGCTGAGACCCGAGCTGAGTTTGCTGAGAGATCTGTGGCCAAGCTGGAGAAGACTATTGATGATCTTGAAGGTACATTGATTACGCTTTTCACCAATAGTCTGTAGCACATCCTTTAAATACACCTAAACACCTAGTTTCTATTCCAGCAGACTGCCATATAAATACATGGATATATATTTTGTAGTCACTATAAGTGTTTCTGATTTCAACCTCTCTGTTCCTTCCCTCCTTTCCTTTGCAACACACCTCTCCTTGCTCTGTGTGTGAACATACAGATGAGCTTTATGCACAGAAACTCAAGTACAAAGCTATCAGTGAGGAACTGGACCACGCCCTCAATGACATGACCTCTATGTAAGTAGTGACGTGTGTCTGAGAGAACTATGCTCATTGAGCCTGTAATATTCATTTAACCTGAACTTGTTGCTTGCATTGCTGAGTCACGTTAGTGAAAGCAGAATTTAACATGACCTATTCTTCTTGTATTTCCAGCTAAATGGCCATCAGCTCCACCATCCTGTCAGCTCATGGCTTCAGGACGGAGCCCTGCGCTGCTGAACCTGCGTTTCTCTGTCTGTCCTTCTCCCTCCCCCCCTTTATTCTGTCTCACCTATCTTTCCTCATTCCTCAACTGTTGAACTGTTGACCTATGTCTGTGCCTGTTGTTCTTCGTTTATAGCACTTTTACAGTCTGCCGCTCTAGTCATGTATAGCCATTGTTCATCGTATGTTTTCTGTTGAAGGATGTTTTTAGTCTGATTTCACTCTTCACTGTATTTCTGTATCAGCTCTGTTCTGAATCGCTGTTAAACAACAGAGGGGAGAATGCATGAGTTGTGTCTACGGCTGCTTTTGTTACTCTCAAGTTCTCAATATTTACATTTTACAGTTTTAATAGTGGTTTAATGGCAGGTCAGAGTCCTTAGTCCTCACAGACTCTAGCAGAGTTTTTGTGCTATTGTGGATGAATTTTCAGGCCCTTTTTGAAATATTACTATTTAACTTTGTCATAACCTGCAGGTCAGCTCCAGCATATTATTCTGAAGAACTCATCTAATGATGCAATGAGTTCCACTGAGTTCCTGGTGAATTTGCTGGTGATCACAATGTCTGAAATAAGAAACAATAAGAAACTATTCTAGGTGGATTAGTCTTCCAAAGAAGGTGGGGTTAGTGGAGATGGAATTAAAACATTAATACATCAGTATAATTAGTCAGTCACTGGACTTATTCGGATTCAAGAGTGAATTTTGTGGAATCACCTCTCAGTGAGACGCAGTAAAACAGCAGCACAAACTACAGCCTCCAAAATGATTAAAACACCCCTCAAAGAGATTTAAACTATATGCATGAACCTTCATTTATTAGGCCACAGAATATTAGGTTATTGACAGAGAATGCATTAGTTTTAAGTTCTTTCACCATCTAAATCCCCAAACCACCATGCTCTCTCAGGACAAATTGCATCCCATTAGCCCTAACACACACTCTTGAGATTACTAATGCACGCCAATGAATAACAGTAACACAAGACCTGAACTAAAGAAACTGAAATATTAAAATATATAACAATAAACATATTCCCAGACACACAGTTTCCCTTCACTCACACGTTCAAGACACATTACTTAAACTGCGACCTAAGGTTCTGTTACTGACACACACACAAATATGTGGAATATTTAAATGAAGTCCATACAAGTTCTGACCAACCCAGCCACATTTATTTTGTCAAAAGAATAAACATTCACAGCGCAAAATAAAATATTATATCCTTGCAATCAAGGAAAGAGTTTGTGTATGATGCAATATTGTTCAAACATCTGTACCAATGGGCACTTATATTGGTGGAGAGTAGCTGGTGAAGCAGCGACAGTCACCATGTCTTGAGGTCAACATCCAACACGCCAAGCACCACAGCAAGCCAGCAGCCATGCCAGGCCTTGTTGCAGTGATGTCACCTTGTTCACAGACAGGTAACAAGAAGGAAGGATGAAAAGAAACTTAGTCATAAGTTAAATCATTTTCAAGGTATGGCCTCATAAGTAAAACATTAACAACACATGGCTGTAAAATGAGTCAGGTATAACCTGACTGGTGCTGGTCAGGTTATGGAGTTACACATATTATATACATATACCAACACACAGTCAGAGAGTATGTGCAGTATGTGAAGTTTCCATGTCATTATTTAGGGAGGATATCATAAACCCGTGGGGACTGACCCATGAATGCAAACCGGTGATGACACTGGTGGTGTTTACAGGATACAGGATAGCTGGGATGTTGTTTTTGGTGCGGAACTAGTTTCCTTAAAGCTCTGCAGCGGAATGGGGTTGGCGCCACATTGTGGTAAGAGTTTAGACTCGACACAGCAGGTTCAATTCAATTCAGTTCAATTCAGTTTTATTTATATAGCGCCAATTCACAACCAAAGTCATCTCAGGGCACTTTACAAACAGAGCGGGTCTAGACCACACTCATTACTATTAATTACACCTAACAGCTCCACCATGAGCAAGCACTTGGTGACAGTGGCAGGGAGACAGGCAGAAACCTTGGGCAGATCCTGGATCAGGGTGGACAGCCATCTGCCCTGACCAGTTGGGGGGAAAGAGAGAGAGAGAGAGGTAGAGAGAGAGAGAGGTAGAGAGAGAGAGAGAAAATACAACATATCACAGACAGAGATACAGGTGAACATAAAGATGAAACTGACAGAATCGTAGAATCGTAATAATAATAATAAATGGCAGGAGAGGACTCGGGGCAGGTCGGCGGAGCCACAGGTATCTGTAGAGAGGTACAGAGAGAGAGACCAGAGAGAAACAAGCACAGTACTAGGGGAGAGAGGACACAGAGTTAATGACATGTAGACATGGTTTACAGCTGAGAGAGTGGGTTTGAGAGAGAGGAGAGGAGATGTGTGGAGACCATCATGGGATGTCCCCCAGCATCCTCGGCCTATAGCAACATAACTGAGGGGTGGCATGAAGGGGTAGTTTTGACTATGGGTGTAGTTGTCATGGTAACTGGAACTAGCTGTAAGCTTTGTCGAACAAGAAGGTTTTAAGCTTTACTTTAAAAGTAGAGAGGGTGTCTGCCTCTCGGACCCAAACTGGCAGCTGGTTCCACAGGAGAGGAGCCTGATAGCTAAAGGCTCGGCCTCCCATTCTACTTTTGGAAATTCTGGGAACCACAAGCAAACCTGCACTCTGGGAGCAAAGCGATCTGTTGGGGTAATAGGGACTTAGCATCTCATTGATGTACAATGGAGCTTGGCCATTAAGGACCTTGTAGGTAAGAAGAATGACTTTAAAATCTATTCTGGACTTTATAGGGAGCCAATGAAGAGAAGCTAAAACTGGGGAAATATGATCTCTCTTTCTAATTCTCATCAGAACCCTGCTGCAGGCTTCTCAGCGAGCTAGTCAGACAACCTGACAACAAGGAATTACAGTAGTCCAGCCTGGAAGAAACAAATGCATGGACTAGTTTTTCAGTGTCACTTTGGGACAGGATACTCATAATCTTGGCTATGTTGTGCAGGTGAAAGAAGGCAGTCCTAGTGACCTGCCTAATATGGGACTGAAAGGACATGTCCTGGTCAAATGTGACTCCAAGGTTCCTCACAGTTGAACTGGAGGCCAGGGTAATGCCATCCAAAGTGACAGCAAGGTCAGATAATATGTCTCTGAGGTGTTTAGGACCAAACACAATCACCTCAGTTGTGTCTGTGTTTAGGAGTAAAAAATTACAGGTTTTCCAGGCCTTAATATCTGTCAGACATGTCTGAAGTCTGCCAAACTGATCTGTTTCATCTGGACTGATAGATAAATATAGCTGTGCATCCGCATAGCAATATATAGCAATAATAATGTTGCCTAGGGGTAGCATGTATATGGTGATGCTCAAGGGACAGGGGCAATGGTGGTTGCGTTGAAAGAAGTGGAAACACTCTGCTGTAACCATTCAAATTGTCTGTAATGACCTTAGCTGGGAAAGCAAATGTCCTCAGGACACAGCCAGGGATGTGACCAGGTCCAGTAGCTTTACTCACATTCACTGTAACTCTATGGAGTCTTCGTCTCCTCCAGTCCTACTTAAAAGGATCCGTCTCTTTTGTAAACTAGTGTGTAATTAATTCTGGAAAGGCCGGCAGCTGCCGTGAAGGGGGCCAGGAACACCGGCAATCATTCACCAAGAGCAGCTAAAGCTGATGGACCATAAATGTGACGAGAGACAGTCAGAGCACAAACCGCCGTCCCATGTAAGAGCACCAAGTCAATGGTATTAGCACTGCAGTGAGAAGGTCCATGTGTGGAGTGAGTGAAACCAAAAGGACCAGGAAGTGCCACAGAGGCTTTTTAAAGAGTTAATCAGATAAATATTGAGTCAATCAGTTAAAGGGCTGTAATTGGACATCTGGTACTGAGTCCGCCCCGTTTTTATGATTAGTGGTAATAGTGTGGGAACGCGGGGGCAAGCAGGTGGCTCATCACTTGATGCCTCTGGAGTCAAAATATAAATCACGAAATATACTTCTACCTACACTGTTATTAAAAGGTTCTTCATTTCAAAATGAGAACTGTCAAACACATGTCCACACTGACAATGAACTGACCCATTAAAATAGCTTATCTTCAATCTTCTCTTAGTCTTTTCGTTGGTCACTTTGAAAAGTAAATACTGTATATGTTGACAAATCCTCCAAATCAAAGCCACAGCCTATTTACTGCACTACATTAACCCCTAAAACCAAGAACATTAAGATCATGAATCGAGAACACCTCCAAGTTTCATAATGTCCCATCCTTACAAGAACCCAGTCATGAGAAGTTTTAGAGGAAGAAGAAACAGTGACATGGTTGTTGGAGCATGTCATGGCACAACTAGACCTCTTCAAGGCAGCTGGAGTGTGGAGAAATGATCAATACAACAACAACTTTATTACCTGTAAAACAGACAAAAAACCCCTATCCATATCATACAGAGTCCATGTGAGGAAATATATACATATATAGTTGAGCTCTGTTAAAAGTCCTGTTGCAATATAGTTTAAACAGAAAGCAAGGCTGCAATTCATCTTCATTTTCTATATGCAGAGAAGTGATCAGACCCACAGCTATACTGGACTGATCAAAGTTTGAAACACAAGCGTAAAGTTAACATATGGACACTCTTTATATATTGTTTTTGACATAACAGACATGGGCTGCACATGGCGTACTTAACAGATTGTAATATTAAAGTTTTTGTTCTTTATTTTCTGGTCACAGTTGAGATATACAGACTGGAAAAGCAGCGCTGGTGTATGTGGCAGGTTATCACAACCTCCAAGTGTATATTGACCTCTTTACCTTTACCTGAGGGAGGCAGTGTGTGGGTGGGATCATTTCAGTCATGACATCAAATAAAATACTGAAGACGTTTTATATTCTAACTTGAGTAGTTAGAGTGATAAATTCATTTTGAGAACCTGTTTTTCAGTGTAAACGTGCTTATACTTGAAACCGTTTTTTTGCACTTCTGTGACTGTGTAATAGACTTTCTTTTGAACGGTGGAGCAAGAACATATCCTTTCAGTGGTCTTCCGCTGCAGCCAGGGCATCTCTGCTCTGATGAACATCCTGGACTCTACTGCCCTCCTCTGGTCAGCTCTATGAGCTGCTGCTGAGTCTCCGACGCAGAAGAGAAGCAGGCTTGCTTTCAGTGTCCTCTGTGTCGCTTTCACATTGCCTCTGGAGGAAAGGATTACAACAGTTGGATTCCCGTCTGCTCATCATTCTAATCATGTGTACTTTGGGGTCTCATAGACATTTGTACAGTATCTTAAAAAGCTTATAAGTGTAAAAAACTGAAAAACTGTACTTAGCTACTCATACATGTTGCACAGGACTTAAATTAAACAGTGCCAGTGAATGATATTCAGCAGACAGCAAATACAAAACCCCCCTGTGCAGTAAAAGTGAGATTAACTGGGATGATTCATGTGTCAGTCTGGGTCTTTCTCTTTGGTTCCCCTATGGTTGACCATAGGAACATGGTTGTAAAAACATCTCATCCTCTTAAACAAAATATGAGAAATATTTTTAATATATGAAATATAATAAAAGCTAAATCATATAAGCAAATGTTTTGCTATAATTTAAGAAAACATCTTGTTTCCTATTCAGTGTGTGAGTTGAGTGACACAAGGGGTCTCACCTGAAGTGGATCAGGATCCGGGGTGCCTTTGAGCAGTTTTAACTGGACCAGCCGGTTACACATCCACACCATGTTGTAGGACATCTGGTGGGGTTTGGGGTGGGGGTGGGACAAACCACAACACATTAATATTCCTAAGGATCAGACTGTCCATAAAGTGGATAAAATAAGACTACACAGCTTCATGAATTTGTAGGTTCTTGGACTCTAAAGACAGAATTAACAACAGTATAAATGCCAGCCGTGTTTCCTCTCTAGAGTTCCTCACAGAGTTGGCTGTATGCAGTCATTTGTTTCTGACTTCCTGTTTCCCCTCCCTCATTTCCTGTCATCATCCTGTCTGATAAAAGGTATTAAATGTCCAAAATGGATGTAAAACAGTTGTTCTGGCAAACACATCCTGCCTCACCTTCCATTTCCTCCTGGCATTGAACTTCTTAAAGTTCCTCATATTGATTGAGGATCGATTCCTGTTGTCCACCTGTTTGCGTGTGATTGGCTGAAAATGACAACACCATTTGTTTCAGGTTACACACGGTTACATTCGGCAGCATGATGCAGTAAAGAACTAAAGCGGTCTCAAAGGTCTTAAATGATATTAGACTCATATTAACCTTTATCCATGGATGAAGAAGACACTCCTCAGCTGTCAGTCTATCACTGTAATACACAACAAATGTAAAACACTGTGATGACAAGAAACCAAAAGGGAACTAAGTAACACGCAATAATCTTTGCTTGCACCACTGCTGCTGACTAACAGGAGAGAGTGAACAGAAACACTCACTTATAAATTAGACTTTATATTCAGCAGCTTGTTGCGTTCACATTGATAATGGTCATTGCTACATTAAAGCTGACAAAGGATCATCGGCTATATCACAGTATTACTGCAGTGGTGGAGCCCTGTTTTCAGCCTTTTCTGTGTTGCTCTTTTCAACTGAACTGTGAACTGTCATGAATGTCAGTGACATCCTTAGCGCCTCCCTGAGTCAGGCATCCAGGTCCACATCCTTTAGGGGGGCTTGAAGTTTAGCTAATCGGTTCCATCGGCGTATGAGTATAAATAATAAGCTTATTATGTGACCGTCCAAGTTGTTGTTGCTGTCATTACAGTAGAGGTCAACAAATAGTGAATCTTTATTCTGATATAATATCAAAAGCAGGGAGAAGGAAAAGATTATAGCAGATTGTTCAGCTGATATGTGACTGATAAATTATGTATTTTTACAGGCATTGTTTATCGCTCCCATTACTGGTTCTTTCTTCTTCATTACTGAAAAATGGACAGGTTGCTATATGAACCAGATGTTTCACAGTAAAACGAATAATAAATAATGTTAAATAATGTATGAAGAGACAATGTGAAAAGGACTTCAGTCAGGATCGGTCCTTCCTTCTGTCCTTTGTCACCCTCTCTCTGCTGCCTGAAGGAACCGCTGGTAGAGAGGTTGTGAGATCTTAAGATTTGTAGCAAACTAAGAATAATGAGACTACAGAAAGACCTCATTCCCAGTTAACTTCACAAGCATGTGGCTTTGTAAAACATGTAGAGAAGCTGCAGACAAAGCAGGTGGAAACATTGCTTTTCCACATGTTTATACTTGTTGAGAAGCTGGCAACATAGTGATCGTCAACTAGAGTAATGCGAGTTATCTCCTCATTGCTGGCTGCTGAGTGCGTGTTTGGCTCAGATGCTAAGGCACACCCTTGGGGAAAGAGGGAGAGGAAACGAGGACAGGGGGGCGGCAATAAAAGAAACACTGAAAAACACAGATGTACGTCCCGGCCGTGCCTGTAGAGGCTTTGCAGCCACCAGCTACTATTGGAGTCAAGTTGCACTGATTCCAATAATGTGTAAACATCTTCTTTCAAACTAATGAATGTGTCAGCCTCTAGACAGCAGCAGCACAACAGCAGCAATCTTCTGTACACACAAGATACAGGTGTCCTATTTCACTTAGCATAGAAAGGAATTCACCCTCACAGTTCTCAGTGGGGTTGCTCAACCTTGCTATTAGTTAATCCAAGTTGTTCAAGTCCAGCTCATGCTGAAGTGCAGCTTATGTTACACTGTTACCTAAGACAAACCCGGCACCGATTTTACGTACTTTGGATTTTTCACCAAAAGCTTCTGGATGAAGTCTTTTGCCATGGAGCTGGTCCTGCTGAAATACCGTGGATCAAACTCGTAGTTCATGGCAATGATATTCGCAAGAGTCTCTTCATCAGTGTCACCTTGGAATGGTGACAGACCGCTCAACCTGAGGACAGATACGCAGCAAACGTGAGACCACAGAATGTCCTCTTCTCAACCCATCCATACAAATAACGTTTGTGTGACTGCACCTCTGATAACAGCTTCAGATGTAACTCTACTCTCTTAATGGAAAATAAATTAGAAATTTTAGAGCCTTATGGGAAAAGACTGACAAACTAGCTAACTAGGAGTACAGACTGCTGTAGTTCAAGTATTTAACAGTGACAGAGGACAAACATCTAATAATGAGCCTTGGATCATTAAATGTGTGCAACAACTAATTTGATTGCTACAAGTACTAATATACCACGCAAACACTTAGAACTTACAGTATGTAAGTAATGACTCCGATGCTCCTGGAGGAGAGAGAGAAACAGAAGACACAGTCAGTCATGTGGTATGTCTGAAACTTTTCAAAACAAACATTGACAATACAGTGTTTAACAGATGGGAAGGGTGAACATGAAGGTCCAAACATAACATTTCACAAATCACAGCATTTTGCAAAATACACAAAAATGAATAAAATAATCATGTTAAGATAAATGAAATGTGAACTGTGTTTTTCAGAGTTGTTGTGTTTTCTGAAATGTGCTTTCTGAACATTACACAGAAGTGTAACTGCCTGCTCAGTGCAGACGCCTCACAGCTTGCTAATGTCTTTTTTCTCTGCCAAAAGCCACAGAAAGTGGATCCTATGGAGGACACAGAAGGCTGCCACCATATTCCTATGCTGATTACTGATTACTGACCATGACCTTAAAACAGCACAAGCCTTCAGCTGTGCCTGAGACTGTAAACATTGGGTTAAAACAAAGACAAGATCTCAGTGTGACGCAGCTTTATTCTGCTGCTGTTTCAAACGTCAGACTGAGTTCTGAAAACTGAGCGTTTGTGCAGCAAGTAGGACTCAGAACAGGCTCGAACATGTCACCAAAAGAGGAATTCACTCTTTGCGCTATAGAATCCTCACCACATATCTGCTGCTGTGCTCAGTGGTTCACAGTTGATCACCTCAGGGGCTAGAAGGGGGAGAGGGAGGGAGGGAGAGATGGAGAGAGAAAGACAAACTGGTGGTTTACTCTCATGACCACAGAGACCTGTGTCAGTGTCACTGTGGCATACACCGGATTTAAAGGCATAAAGATATCCAGACATGGTTTAAAACATATAAAAATGTGAAAGGCCTTGTTTAATAAGCACAGTAAGAAGTCATATTCAACCCTACCAAAGGATTTCTTTACATTCAGACACTGGACACATTAACATTCCTGCACATTACATGTAAAAGTATCAAATGCTCATAATATGGATAAAATCATCGTCACAATCATGTTGGTAAATACCAGGATGATGACAATTACTCAGTGACCTCTGAAACATCATCCATTTATGAGCAACATCATCTTATCTTGATCATGTTCTTTTCCTCATTTTTGCCAGTCTACGTCACACTGGGTGGCTGCGCAAAGCGGGTGACATTACCTCTTTACCACTACACCCGTCACACCAGTGACTTTGGTCAAAAGCAAGTAACTTTCCACGGTCCAGTTGTTTGCAATCCACACCCCTTTGAAACACTTGCCACTCATTCGAAAGTCTTGTTCTTAGTCCCTCACATGTGGAAAACACCACAGCCTATTGTATTTGTTATAGTGTACCATGCACATGATCCGTTCTTATCAAGTTTAGTACTTAAAACGGATGAAAACATCCGACACTAGATGTCTATCAGAGGTTCCATCTTTAAATCTATACCAAGCCTTTTAGATTTAGCAGGAAGTTCCTATACTAATTTCAGTTCCTCCCAAATTGATCATCTTGTTGATAGTGCTGCAGTATCACGGCAAAAGACAGCTGACTCTATTGCCCCTCTGAACAAAGTAATAAGACAAAGCAAGTGATCACCATGGTATATGCCCCAAACCCGAAAACTAAAGCAAATGTCGCAAAAACCTCAGAGAAAACAGCGATCCACCAATCAGGAAGAATCTCGCCTAGTCTGGCAGGATGGTCTTACAATATACAAGAATGCCCTCCATAAAGCCACAACAGCGAGAACAGATCAGTCAATTAATTAGTTAATAGAGGAAAATGAGATCAACCCCAGGTCTCTTGTCAGCACTGCAGCCAAGCTAATAGAGAGTCATAGCTCTATTGAACCGTGTATTCCTATAGACCTCGGCAGTATCAACTTTATGAGCTTCTTTAATGATATAATTATAAGATTGAGGAAAGATATTTATGATCTTTATTCATACTCACCGATGTACTGTGGGGTCCCACTTGTGCTCCTGTACTCCTCCCCCTGATGAAAATGGTGGGCCAGGCCAAAGTCGATGAGTTTGATAATGGGATGCGGTGACACTTTATCTGACAGCATGATGTTTTCTGGCTGTTCAGGAATAACAATATCCTGTTTAATGATGTTCTGTATTTCGAGACATCAAACTTAAACAGAGAAGTGATACCACTGAGTTTGCTGGTACCTTGAGGTCGAAGTGGGCAATGTTCTTGCTGTGCATGAACCTTAGTCCCTCCAGGATCTGCATCATGAACTCAATGGCCTCACTCTCCAGCAGGTTCTCCTTCTCAGCAATGAAGTCAAACAACTCTCCGCCACTAACGCTGAATTGTCAAACAGAGGTGTGTGTCATACGCAAGTGTCTTGTATTTTGTCACCCCCCTGTACAGTCTATTGAGAGCATAGAAAATACCATAGAGGATAATGCAACAGTAAGGTTCTGGGAAAAAATGTATCTGACTCAGTAAGAACTCTCCTAGGACTCCACACTCCACAGCTGTCACATGGCCAGAGCCCCCCCTGGTCAGTGGTGTCATGGTCTGTGCATGGTGCAGTGCAGGCTGTCTAACCAGGAGATTCATTTTCAACCTATCTAGGGAGTTTGATGTCTTACTGCTAATACAACTGAAGGGCAAAACTATTTAAGCCTTTCTTTGAAGCAGGCTTATATTACAGACAGGCCTTTATTTCCAACTCCCCCTGTTTGATAAGTCTGTGTGGTCAAACTTTAATGCAAAGTTTACTTGTTTTCTGCTCTGCTCCCACTCACCCTGTTAAACTGTGTTACTGCATTAAGCTATTAATACGAATCAACACTTCCTGTATCATTTCAAATTAAAAGCCCTCTAGCATTTCAGTGCATACTGTCACTTCGTTTGTCACCCCCTTTGAGGCGTGTAGTCGCAGCTTTGGCAGCTGCAAAAAAATGTAAACTGCCCTTTTTACAGTGTTTGGTTGGACAGTTCTGGGCTGCTGTAAAGATGGTGTCACTACATTGTATTGCAATGCGTTATTATATTGTTACTACCAATGTATATCAAAGTAAATCAAAGGAAATGTAAATTATACTTAGTTGGCAAGAACATCATATGATACCAGGTGTTTATTCATTGTTGTTTTTTTTCTATCAGCCTTCATTTGTTCTTGTTGACATCACCCTCATTACATATTTGAGACCCGGCTGTCTTTTGACTGCGGGTTTTAATTTTATAAAATTCTTTTAGCGTGTCTAATTCGGGTGCAGCTACAGGGACGGGTGGATTATTGTGATACATTGCAGTACACAGAATGACTTGTAGCAGAAGGCCCTTTTAACTGCAAGTTTATACGTAATATCGTACTGTAGATAACATTTAAGCTAGGAATTCTGCCCTGTAGCAGGTTAGTTCTTAGTGTTGTACACTGGAGGGTTGGTAGCCTGACTTATCAAAAGTGTAATTAATAACACGGTCTTACAAAATATATACTATATATAAAATATATCACATGATGTCTGCATTTGTGAAAGTTCCAGGGTTTACTGACACAACTAAATAGGTTTATGGAATGAGTAACACGTGTGTGCTTTTCCTGCTAACAATTCAAAATGTCTGTTGCGAGAAAGGTTTCTGCCGACACTAGCTTTGACCAAGCTGTGATGACAGATGACATGCAGATACGCACTGAGTCAGGGCTGAAATACGCACTACAAGCACATATGGAAATCAAACACACACACACACACACACACACACACACACACACACACACACACACACACACACACACACACACACACACACATATCCTTCTTGCCCTGTCAACTTACAGCTCCAGAATGAGCACCACCTCAGCTCGGCTCTCAAAAACATCTTTGAGGGTCACAATGTTTGGATGTTGAACAGCCTGGAGGATCACCACCTCCTGCTCCACATGGCTCCTGTCCAGGCCCAGACGACTGCATGCGCTCTTCCGAATCTTCAGGAACTTGCCCGCCCACCAAGTCCCAGTAGCCCGCTCCTGAACCTGCCGGACCTGACCAAAATGCCCACTGGATGGGGCAAGAGCTTTTTAAGTAATGATCAAGTTTGAATTGCAAAAATGTGTTTTGACAATTGGTACATTCTTTCTAAACATATTTATCATCTATACAAAACTGCAGAACTGCAAATGCCCAATTTAAGAAGCCATTCTTTTGACCTGTATGACTGAACATTCTACTACATGACAAAATCAACTGCTGCATTGGCCAAAACCAAAAACAATTAGTTGTTAGTCAACAGGTTTTATCATTTGTCATGACTGAATGTAATTCATCACTGACCCCAGTGCCATGCAAAGCCTCGGCTGTCTGCTGTAACTGCTGCTCTGGCATTGCTGGAGAACCTCACGGATGTGACATGATCGGTGAAACTGTTTTTTGACATTTTAAGACTGAAAGAGGAAGACATGGTCCTCATACATTTATGGTTACCAGCTTTTCTCTGTTTCCTGCTCTGCTCTCTATCCAGGTGCCACACTCCATTGGCCTCCCCTTCAGTGTTAGGGTAATTAAGCCCATCAGCACCTTCTTGCCCATCAGGGCCAGCAATTTAAATACAGTAGAGACCAGCAGACAGTGCCAGCAGGTCAGCTGGCAGCTTCTATCCTGTATGTTTGTGTGTAACAATGCTTATGCTGCAAAATGGATTGTTAGCCTTACTCCATATTATTGAAGGGAGACTGATCATGGTGTATTTTTTCCTGATCAAACACAGAACAAACACAGTAACAAAGTCTTAAATGTCCAAATACTGTTGTCTACTTTGTGGTAAACACAGCTTGATACTGGCGGAGCTTAGCAGCATATATTAGCCACAGCCTCACCTTCCCAGAACCTCCCCGATCTCATAGAAGTCTGACACATTTTCAGGCTTGAACACTGCCATTTTGATTTGCTTCACTTTGATCCCGCTGGTCCTTTGTTAGTCCATGCCAGCTATTTGACAGTCATCTTCAAGTGGCTCACGATCCTCCAGAGGCTCCACACAGCACAGTTGGACCTGAGTATATATAACAGTTGTTAGAAATTACACATTGCATGCCATGTGGTGATCTTTTCATGTATGTTAACAATAAAATAAAATCTATATTTCTTCTTCTCATAACAGGCAAATGACCAACTAACATTTTATGTTATTATTATTTCTTGTTTTGCGCTGCTGTAATAACAAAATTTCCTTCAGGGGATTAATAAAGCACTTCTATTCTATTCTATTCTATTCTATTCAAAGGTTCTTTTAAAACCTCTTATATGATGTTATTAGACCACAGGTCTTTTAATAATGACAGATATCAGGTGAAGGTATCCTGAAGGTACAGATGATGAAATGAATGTTTCTGCACTGAGAGCACTGGTTGCTGTACAAGCTTTAATCATGGCTCATTCCAGGACATGAATTAATTAAATTAACATACATTAATTCAGTCAACATGAATATTCTTTTAAAACCTTTATATTTTAAGTCATTTGCAACTTTTCTTATTTACATTCTTAACCAAAATTAACCAACTTAATGCCAGAATTCCTGAAATAAAAAGGTGTTTTGATAACCACGGTACGTGCCCCACAACTAAAAATGTATCACCTTCTGCCCTTAACAATAATCCTCTTATTATTATCAAGAATGCTATTACTGTGTTCTCTGTCTGACTGTCTCTCTCTTTGTCCATCTAAAATTTGAATTGAAATGAATGACATCATCAGTTTCTACAGAAGCCAAGGTTACATGTCGGTGTAGCACTTCCTGATTTCAGGTTATACTGTGGGGCTGTGAACCTACGGATATTTAATACTGGCTGTTATATCAAAGTATGGTTAATTATTCTCTACCTGAACTAAAGACTGAGGCTCTTTCTTCCAGCATGGCCTTTCTATCTGCCCCACCCACTCCCACACTCATACACTGATAAGACATTTAGGATATGCCAGACGTTTTCTTCTCCAGTCACCCCCTTTGCAAACTTATGAATTTACCAAATTGCACTCCCTCACTGATGACACATCACACATCTGTTATCACACCACTCCTCATCTTAAAAACTATGACATCAGCTATACGTAACCAACTTCCCTCTTAACATCAGACTTCTACTCCTACGTGATACAGCATGAAAGGATGTGGGAAAGGACAACGAAATGTGTTGGTCTATTAGTCCTACACAGTAAAGCTCAGCATCATGTCTACTGCCCAAAAGTTCTGACAACCTCTGGAGAATCTTACACTGGTGCAAAGGTCATGTTCAGCTCTCCAACACTCCTGAGGTAAATGGTCAACACACAGAAGAAGCCTGATGCAACATTTGGCCACGCCTCCGTGTCTTTAATAGCACCCTGGCAGGCTATACGCTTTTACCCAAGACACTTGACCATAATCTAAATCCTCCCTCCCACTCTCAAACTTTTAGAATCGTCTCCTACATTAAATAGGCCAGGGTTAAGTTTACACTGAACATTGACCACCACCAAACTGGTGTACCTGAGAGCTGCTCTATTCTCTTTGTATGGCTCTCAGACAAACTGTTGTGACTTAGGACTTGCTAATAACACAAGTACCTCTTTAATTAATTCAAATGGACTCATATCACAATTATTTAAATATCACAATATTCAAATAATCAAATTAGCTTGGCAAAAGTGAATTCCTGTTACCTGGTGCACCACAAGTATCAGTGCTTGGCCCCCCTCTCTTTACAATATAAACCACCTTCACCTAATTACTCACTTCCATGGATTCTCTTATCATCGCTATACAGATGATGCCCAGCTCTATCCATCTCAGCACAGGTCTTAGCACAGCCTCACTGAGCTGGCACGTTCTGACAATGGAACCACCAAGTTCCATTGCCACACAGTTCAGGTAGTTTGCAACTAATGCAAAGGGAAAACAGCTGGAAGTTCCTGTGATTTGACGCTCTGATGCTCTAACACTGCAGCTTTTCCACTGCTCACACTGCTGTTTGTCCTGGGTTTAACCAGTTATCATACATTACAATACATTAAAGTGCATAACAGGCTGTATGTTTGCTCACAGCAGTTCTAGCTAGTAGCTGCTTCTTTCCTGTTGCTGCGCCACGATGCATTTAAGAACAGCAGCCTGGGCTGAAACCATCTCAATGGCATCTCACTGATATTTTTGAGGCATTTAGTCAGAGGAAATTTGTGGAGAGAGAGAGACAGTGTGTGTGTGTGTGTGTGTGTATATACAGAGAGAGAGAGAGAGAGAGAGAGAGAGAGAGATAACATTAGTGTACACTAAATTAGAGTGATTTCTTGCTTTACATCTTCAGTAATTCGAGGGGTGTGTCTCATTCAGCTCTCTCACTTCCTTATTCTCTAAATTTGAAAACACTGAAAAAAAGCCATATTTTATGTTGACTAAGAACAAACACCTGTGGCACTATGTACAGGTTTCACTGATTGCATTCACACTAACCTAAGGTTTGAACACAAGCCAGAATACCTCCAGATGTGGTCAGACCCCGCCCCCTTCCCATCGTGACACATCTACATCTTGCCTTTCTTGCTTGTCTCTGGGATTATACAAGAGTTTTTGCCAAACCACTGACGCTTGTCTCGAAGGGGCACACAGGCAGCTTCTGGCTTTATGCTTTGTCGTCTACCAGAATAAAAACCACTGTGGATCTGAATTGAATTATCTTGGAGTGTTAGCATTAAGGATGAAAATTCTTAGTTTAAAAGTGACTGAATTTTTCAAACTCCAACTTCAAAGTTCTCAAAATGTTTCCCTTGGTAGATTTCTCTTGGAGAATGCATGTGCACGTGCCACACATCTCTTCTCTCAACACAGTGGATTATACAAATCTGTTCTGTAAAAATTCTGTCGTCAAATCTAAACTGACAGTTTAACACTATTAGTTGTTCAATTATTCGTCACTAACTATTGCAACAAATGGATATTAATCCCTGACTTAAAACAGATCCCAATTAGCTGCATGTCCTCCAGGTTTAGGAACACAGTGTCCTGGAGTGCTGGGAAGTTACTTTTTGATTTAAATCAAACTATGTAACTGGGATCCATTGTTGGAGCTTTGGTTGAATGAGTTCAGCTGAGACATTTACTCTGCACGGTGAATGAAACTCATACAGAACAGGAAGGTATTTGACAAAGTAAACTGCATCAGTGTTTCCCATCAATAGAATCTGTAGATGCAGTCAAAACGAGCAGCCCCTGTAAACTTTCACACTTTCACCTCCTCAAATTTTCCGTCACTCATTCTTTCATTTCTATATTCCTGTTTATCTCCCTTCCTCTTTTTAGCCCACTCTAATCTCCACCTAAACAACACTGCCTTTCTCTGTAAACCTGTTGTATTCTAATAATCCCCTTTCTGTACTTGAACTCAAGCAAACATATACAAGTCCAACCAGTCCCACAGCAGCAGCTTCATTGGTCTTTCACTGTTCACTTGGCTTGGCATGCAGGTTGAGGTCAAGCACACAGTTTCTGGGAGATCTCACAAAATCACTGTTGCATCATTTCTTTATTTTAGTTTCCCACAGTTCTCTAGAATAACCACTGGACTGCCAAATAAGGCATCAGTTTAGATGAACCACAGACAGAATATGCAGATCAATTTCATTGGACGTTATCTCGATCCAAGGTTTAGGGTTTGAGTTTCTGCTGGTACCAAGTCAGACGCAGCACTTAGACTGAGCTAAATGTTGATCTCAGGCTCCTTGTGGCCCCTTGTAGCGCTGTGGGGCTGTTTTATCTGATGTGGTTTGGACATACATGCACACACGAATATCCAGGTGACGCCACTGGGTGTTTGTGCGTGCATGTGTGTTTCAGACAACTCTGCCATTGGTTTTACAGATAACATGCCAAGAAATGCAGATGCACCAACAAATGGGCTACATTCCAGTAAACACAGATGTAAACAATCCTGTTCCTAAATTACATGAAAAAAACAGCTTTTCAAATGTTTGGTGAGTAACACTGGATGTAAACAGTGAGTGGAAATAGTCTTGATGTTTACAGGAAAACTCTGCAGAGCCCTTTTCATAATGCATCACAAACCTGTCTCAAGGGTCTGCCAGTTGGTTCGGAAAGTTACAGATCTGTGATGTCGTAAGACTGGAGCTCATCAATCCATACGCCACGGCCTACTGTCAAACATTCCCTCCAGCAGCATGGGCTCTCTTAAATACAATACACCGCAAATGCTATGTGAGACACGGTAGAATTAAACCTAGGGTAACTGTGGGTGTTGCAGTGTTACCAAAGACAAGTGGACTGTTGTCTGAACTGTATTGTTTTCTGCTTTGGAGGAGTGGAGACTGAGTTTTGAAGCAGTGCATTTCTCACACACAATGGCTGCATTTGATTAGGAGCATTTTGGCTTTTGCATCCAAACACTTCCACAGCCCTACTAACCAGGTCAGATTTATCCTTCGCACTCTGTCTGGTTTCAATAAGGAAACGTTGAAATGGAATGATGATGCATGTGGTCACCGTAAACATGCATTTTGTTTATTATAAAAAAAATCATTTATTTATTAATTTATTTATCATTTTAGTTCTTGTTGGCGTTGGAAACAAGAAACACCAATTTTCACAGCAGACACTAAACGTGAAAACGTGCCAAACGTGCATGTCTAAGTTTTAATAATAAATCCGTCTCTGCTCCGTGTCTGACTCTACCAGCAGCCTTTTTATCTCAGCCTGCCGACACGGTGTTTGTACATCAGCGAGTTTTTTATGAGTGTAATTATAGAAAACTTTCTAATCCCGTGGGTGACACGGTTTTGAATGACAGCTGGCAATCTGGCTTCCAGTGCTTAAGACAAACAAGAGTTGCGGATTCGGTGTGAATGCGGAAAAATACAGTAGTACAGTCTGCACACTGACCACCGCGACAGAGCGAGGCGGCTACAGCAGCAGAGTTGTGGGACAGAACAGAGGCTACGCACCGTCTAGAGCCGCCCGGCGTCTCGGTCGGATGTTCCCATGAACACTGGTCTATCCCAGGGATGCGTCTCTCCTGCGCAGCAGAGGCTGAAGGTGTGTATTGCGCTGTGCGCGCGGCCGACCTCCTTACCGGCCGTTGAGGAATGCGGAAACAACCACATTCACAGTTTGATGTCATGTCCGACTTACCGTAAATACGAGTTTAGCGACCTGGAGAGGCGTTCAATGCACCTTCTGCCGGCCAAGACATTCAAGGACCCACCCCATTTTTCACTTTATCTCAGTAAAAGGACACGCCAAACTGATAAATGATATCAAAATAAAACTTCCGGCTTCAGCGGAAACGTTAAACTGTGAGTGCTGCTAGTTTGTTTTACTCAACATCACGAGAAAAACATACAGATGTTCATCTGAACATGAAAGTTAGAATCGAGCGGTTGCATAGAAAACTATCAGTATGGATCTTTGGGCAGGTTTACATTTGGGTGAATATTGTATATTTCTGTGAGGACGCAGGTGTAAATATTATCTGAGTCAGTGTCATTACAAAAAAATCAAATACGTTCATGTCCAGACTGAAACGAATTGCAAAAAGCTCAAACAGTATAGGTTTGATGTTGGAATACTGATAATATTTATTGATATCTTTTTTGCTTTAGGGTCTCCTCATTGAAGTGTTATATGTCATATTAGATACAATTTACATATTGTTTACTTGGGCCACATGTTCAGGCTCTGTGTGTTTGTGTAAACTGCTCTGGATACAGGTGTAAGCTGTTACAGTTCTGGTTCATCAATAAGTCAAAAGTACTACACAGCCACTGTGAGAGAAACCAATTGTTCGTCCTGTGGTTTGATCAGGGGTTCAAATTCTGTGTTGACATACACATTATGTGTTATTAGATTGTATATAACAGATGCTTGCTGTTTTGGAGTGTGATCTGAATAAACTGAAATGACAATACAGAAGTATAGACTTTAATGCCAACACTGCTGTTAAAGGCACGTGTCACTAAACCTGTTCTGGAAACAGCAGCAGTCAGTGACCAGCAGACCATCCTGTCACACCTGCAGCTGCTAAAAGGCTAAAACACATTTGGATCAGAGGCAAACACGTGATGGACTCAGATAAAGCTGGAGGGGAGTAAAACCACTGGCCTGATGGTAGCGACCGAACTTCAGTGTGTGGAGGCTGCTGGGAGCGTAATGAAATGATGTGACCTTTCTACAGTGTTAGTATATTCAGCAGTACGCCACCACAGTTCTAATCCTGTCCAGGTCGGTCAGCAGCTGTGCAGAGTTTCAGTGCTGAAAGCGACGGCTGTTAGACTGGTGACAACAGTCAAAACAAACTTTTTCAAGCAGGAAGACATTTGTCATGAAACACTAATACACTTTTAAGACTTTCTTTCACCTTGACTGGCACTACACTGATTACTAGTGTGTACTTCACACACTGCAGTTCACATGCATTTGTTTAAAGGTATCACCTAGCTAGTCACCATAAAGCCAGCAACAAGAACTCTGAAAATGAATTCACTGAAAACCTGTTACCAAGATGTAGCAGTCCAGGCATCGGTGGTGTTGTCAATCACAAAAGAATCTAAAACCTGTCTGTCCGTGGAGTTGAAGAATTGAAGAGCTCAAATCAGACACCGCTTTTAAAAAACCCAGCTTGTTTTTATTAATTTATTCTGAAGTTCAGCAACTGGCTACAACTTCAAATCTGAATTCACTTCATTACATACACAATTACAAAAAATACAAAACATGGTACAGTAGTAACTGCAATTGTATTTGTGATGTAATTTGTCACATGAACCCGTTGCAAATCTGAAGGAACGGCCAGCAGCTGGTGGAGCTCATGGTTTGATAATCATGCTGCCTGTCTGATCAAAATGTAATCACCTTGCTTGGTCACTTTACTTGCTTTTCAACTTTCACCCCAATATGGGTTATTAAGCTAGTCAGAGATCCTTTGCCCTTAAAACCCTTTGACTTCCAATCCCACTCCCACCCCACCCCAGCTGTGTTCTCAGTTCTTTTTGGCTTTTGGTGAGTCGTACTTTCTCTTGCTGGAGTACCAGAGGAGCAGGGGGATGCCGATGGAGGGCAGAGTCATCACACCGAATGCAGCCCAGTCCAGCTAGAGAAGGGAGACAGGGGAAAGTGTGAGAGGTGTGAAAGGACAGTCCAAAAAGTAAACATTTCAAATAACAGAGGGGGACTTAAAAAAGATTTTTTTCAGGCTACTCTGTGTGTGTGCATGTGTGTGTGGAGCTGAGCCAACAACGGTATAAGAGGCAGAAAGATCAGACATCAGAGAGGTAGCAAGACCATATTAAAAAATACAGAACAGGAGCCTCAGTGCCAAACTGTGATGCACATGGTGCCATTAAAATGTTTTCAGATGATGGCTGCAGTGTTCTCTGGCATGTGAGGACTTGAGCGTCATGAAATCGTCCCCGGGGTCCGGCTGTCATCACATCAACAATGCTAATGCAATGCGCTGAGGTGGCCGAGGAAAAACATTAGGCACAAACAACCTGAGCTGTGGTGTGATGGCACCTGGAAACTCCATCACGACCATGCACCAGATCAAGGTGCAGCGACAATGCAGTACACCTTGACCCACCCTGCTCCCTGCATTTGGCTGCATGTGACTTCTTTTTCTTCCCCAAAATGAAATTAAAGCTGGACGGTCTCTGCTTTGACACAGAGGACATCCAGCATGCTTTGCAGATGGTCCTTGACACACTTACAAAACGGAACTTCAAGGGTAAGAGTACTTTTAAACCATTGCAGGAGCACTGGGAACAGTGAAGGACTACTGTGAAGGGGATGGTGGCCGAATTTAAACCAGGTCCAGTTTCTTAGTATTTTTTTTTTTAGTCAGCCTTGACCTACAAGCCGAATGAATGTAAAGTCATGTGACTGTGAGGATGTAATACTCACATAGTGTGGGGAGAAGCGTCGGTCAAACTCCCTCTGAGCCAGGATGCCTCCCTGACCGGGGGCGCTGGTGTAGCCAACCTGAGGGAAGGACAGACACTTCAGCTCCACTCACTTCAACAAACTGAACTGTGCTGGAAAATCAACATAATCATCTGTTTTTACCACGACTTGTCCTCCCTCCTGGGCGAGGTAGCTGACAGAAGCAGAGGTGAAGTTAAAGTAACCAGCCTTCAGGGGACGCAACACCACTGTGTGAGAGACATTGCTGGCTCTGAGAGTTCCAAGGTTAAGTCTGACAACTTGAAAAGGATGGAGCATTAAAGCATATTAACCAATTCACATTAATAACAATCTTTTACAGGGATGTTACATCAGCCGACAGACGCCTGAAAGAGTTCTTTCTGTTTATCAATGGAATGGAACTGAAAAGATGCCCTGCTCTGCCGTGTTTATGTTTCAGTGTGTGGAACTGACCAGTTTCAGGCAAACGTCTCCATTCACCTCACTGCCTCTATGAAATGTGAACTGTGTTGTTCTGCTGTCATGTGTGACGGGGAAGTGACTGCTAACACTGGACAAAACCGTGTCACTGCTGAAATACACACATGTGTTTGCTGAACTGTCCTCTAAAGTACCCTGCAGGTGCTGCAGGATGAGAGAATCAATGAGAAGACGTTTAGGTTCAAGGATACGGGGCGATCCTGTCCCATTTGACGTTCAACATTCCTGAAACAATTCCAAAGTCTTCAGGAGGGAAGGAATCATCTGACAGCTCCACCTCCAGAGCAGCACTGTGAGCACAGACAGAAGGAGAACACAGAACATTAGAGAGCTGTAGATGTAACAGGACAGTGTTAAGGAGTAACTGAACCCAGAGACTGTGGCTGTGACAGACATCAGAATGAACCAATCTTATATCCCAGCTCACAGGCCATTATAATTTCCTGCGTGTCAGCAGTTTGAGTCTCACACAGTCAGTTATCAGCTTTGTAGACACTACAGGAGAGTATCTGACAACACTCAGCACAGTCCTGACCTGGAGCCCACATTGTAGATGTTGTACTGCAGGGTGAGGTCTCGGCCCTCCACAGCGTAACGGTTCAGCAAGGACTTCGAGGCCAGCAACCGGGCTCCCTCTTCTCCTGAGCCCAGACCAAGCAGAGCCAGGACCAAAAATGCATGCAGCATCTTCATCATCTGGAGAAAGAACAATGATCCACCACAATGATCCAAACCATAACCCGCTGTTGGAGAGTTGGAGTCCAGATCACACACTCTGTAAGGTCTGAACTATATGGACGCTTCAGTCACTGTTAACGGAAACACCAACCGTGTACAGCTGCTGGAGCATCAGATTGATGTCCGTGATTTTAGAATGCTCTCTTTAAAACAACTCCACGTGAAACAGCTTTACACAATTAGAAGTACACGTCTACAGAAGGAAAACCCCTGAAATAACCGTAAAAACCTCCGATTAGACGAACTCTGACTTGCAGATGTCCGCGGCTAACTGTTAGCTATAAACGTTAGCATCAAAGCAATTTCACACACGCTTTTTTGATAAAACTATCAGCGGTAGTTCTCTCTAAGAGATCCGTAGCTTTAACGAACACGGTGCAAACAATGTTCCACTGTAGCTGCGTGTCAGACCGCTCAACACCGACAGCTAACGATAACGATACAGATGCTTACGTGGACCAAACGGGACGGACCCAGCGAAGCTCTCAGTCACTGAATGAACGGCTCTACGCTGAGGAAGCTAAATCTTACTGTCTACACTTACTGTAAGGAAACAGCCAGTAAAGCTGTTGTACCTCACTCTATAATATTAAGTTATAAAATAAGCGCAGTTTGGACAGATAAAGGAAAAAAGCACATACTGTCACCGTCCGCAGAAGCTCTCCGACTCGCAGGTTCTGAGGAGCTGGACTTGCGCGTGCTCAGACGGTTAAAGCTGCCGTTTGCCTGACGTGGACAGAAGAGCGACTTCCGGAAGTCTCCAGGCAGCGCAGCGCCCCTAGTGTCCTGGAGGCGGGGCTGTTTTTCAATGGACACGTAATCGTAGAATCTGAATAGCTGTTAAGTATTGTACAGTACGGTTTGTGTCCCAGATGAGGATGAGAGTGATGCTGAACAACGCGTGCCTTGTCACATCCAGAGCCCCTTTAAATGCAGTTCATACATCATAGATAGCAGATTTGTTATTTGTGTCAGTCAATGGAGGACAGTTTCATTAAAATCAGCTCCTGCCCTCTATCGACATTTCAATGGATCTCCCAGTCACCTGTCTCATGATCACTTTATTAGTCCATAGGCAACAATTTATACCAACACTCAAGAAAATCTAATATATTTCTAAAAAAGTGTGTCTCTGTAGCTAGTTAATGTTTCAGTAGATAGATAAGGTAATCAGCCCTGAGTGGCAGCTTTGTCTCAGTGATCACTTCATGCGGTCACCCACCACACAGTATTTTTGGTGTATGTCCTCATTTCAGCTGAACTGAAGGCTCAGTTAACCAGTTTAAATACTCAGTGACATAGTGTAGCATACAATATAACATATACAGTATATGTTAGTAGACCATTCATGACAGCATGCCTTACAAGACTTTAGGGTTAATGCAACAGAAAAGGGTCTGTGGTTACTTTACAGTCAGGTATTTACATTTTGAATAAATAATTCCCTGAATGTAAACTTTCAATCCACAATCTTTCTTATTAATGTAGCTAGCATATACTGTATGTACCCAAGGCAAATATGATCACTTGATGTCATCATTGTTATAATCATAATTTACTTTTTATTGGTTTATTTCTTTATGTGTGTGTAAATATCTGTCATTTGTTCATGCAAAGCTTTTTGTCAAATATGCACATTCATGATTCCTTGTGATGATCCATTATTTAAAAATGTAACATATTTTTATTAAAGATTATTAATTGTTTGACTTTCTGCACTTAAATGCGATAATATTGACTAATGACTTTAGAGACGCACAGACAGACACACTGTAAAACACTGATATGTATCCAGATTTGGTGAAAACTTCAAGCAAATTCAAAAATACATAAATCTGTCTTGATAATTTGTATTAAGAATTGCAATGTAAATCATCAAAAGTATAATTATTGTTCTTACTATTGACAATGACAGTTGGGAATAAAAGGTACGTAGAGTATGACCATGCATAAACAAATCCAGTTTCATGGGTTACATGTTGTTGAAGCATTACATGCTGTTGCTATAGGAAATCCTGAAAAAATGAAGTGGGTCCTGATGCTCCAGATTGTAACCTTAATCTAAGTGTCTATATGGGTTCTTCAGATTTTAGAATTCAGTTAAAGGATACTCTTTGCACCAAAACACTGGGTGGCACCTTTTAACATTCCTAAAAATATTACATAAATCAAATCTTATAATTGTTTTTTTTTTTTGTTGCAAACTGATAAATTGTTTGTCCACTAATTTGATTACCATAATGATTTTCAGTAGAGACTGTAAAAACACACATATTCTTATATACCCACTAGGAAAATGTTGCTCAACCTGTTGTTCATAATTCTAAAACAAAGGAAAATAAGAAGGACCTCTCATTACACTGACAGCTCTGAGCATATGTAACATTATCTCTGGTATCATTTGGTGGCCAGAGGCTAGAGGGTTATATGTACACTGCACACATGTAACCATGCATATGTTGTACATTGTTCTCCACTCCATATATATTCAGCAGAGAAATATCCAGATGACTATTCAGCACAAATATAAAGATCGGAGGTTAGGGCCAAGCCTGCCCAAGTGCTTCAGTACCTGTGGATCTACTTCCTTACTCTTACAAAACAGAAACATATTCAGCCACTTGGTGGAGACAAACAACCTTCTTTGTATCCTACAAAAACCCATCGCACTGCTGTGGTCATAAGAGTAAGGCAGAGAGACGTATGGTTGGACCAGTGATTGACCTATCAGAACATTGGCAGTTTGATCCCAGGCTCATCTGGGCTGCATGTCGAGACTTAGTTTGTCTTTGCTGCAGCTGTGACGTGTGAATGGGTGAAAGCTGACCTGCAGTGTAACAGCACTTTGAGTGCTTCTGATACTAGAAAGGTGCCATAGGTACAGGGGGACACTACTGTGATCTACTGTGCACTCTGCAATGGTCATGAATGCACAGTCACAGTTACATTGTTAATGTCATGCTACACTTTGTAATATGTCCAAATGTCACATTGTTGGAGGCTGTTTGGTCAAGAAGCTTTGCATAATCAGATGATACATATTCACGCAATCCTTCTATGATTTTCTCCACAATCATAGAAGGATTGTACAAAGACTCTTTTCATGACTGGGTAACAAGTCTTTAAATGTTGCGTGCAGAAAGTCACATAGGATGTGTAATGTTATAGAAAAATATTCCCTGTTGACAGAGAGGTTTTCACTCTCTCTAATTCCCTAAGAAAGACGCCTACTCTTTTGGTAAAAACTCTGTTGCTTGCATGGGTGGTAATGATAAGCTGGAGCAACTGAGTTTGGGAATAAACTGTCTCTTTTTATAGTTTAAAAATAAAACCTGATAGAGATAGTATGGGTTTACACAGCATTCACGTAAAGCTGACAGCAAAACTGACTGCCTGCCTACAGTGATGCAGCTGTGCAGACGGCTCCTACAGACTCATCAAAGTGATATATTCTCCTGGTGGCGATAGTTTCTCAGTGATTTTTATGGATAAATGGATTATGGTTTATGTTCAGAATGCAATACAATGTCAGTGTAGCAAATACCGCACACTGCCTGGAATTAAGGAGCAGCTGAATTCCCTGAAGCCGGTGCAGGCTGCTGACCAGGTGGGTGTGCATTCAGAAAGCGTCACAGTGGAGGATGTATATAAACCACAGCTGCAGCAGGCAGCTCATTCACCAGGTGTGATTGTGTCGCTGACAGCAGCGCTCAGATCAGTCAGGTGCAGTCATGCTCCGTCCTGCCAGTGGACTCCAAGTCCTCGCGCTCCTGCAGCTGCTGCATCTGCTGCTGCTGCTGAGCAGGTGCAGCTCAGCTGTTCACAACGACGCCACAGAGTCAGGTAATACTCAGCTGGTCCCCGACACCCAAGACGGGCCGGCTGAAGAAGACACGAACCAGGCGAGCAACGGCGGGAGACGGCTGGCTGACGCTGTGGGTAATGGTGAGTCCAAACGGTTACACGCATGACGTTGTGCATTTACAGCATTTTGGGTTTTAAACCTTTCTTAGTAAAATTACTTTTCTTAGGGTTGTGGGAGTTGAGAGTCCGGTTACATGAGGATGCACACAAGCACATAGCCAATATTACATAGCCAATAAATATTGCAACAGTATATTGAAATAGCTCCGCGCTGTTGCCGTTATATTGTTCACAATCAAACAAATTATAATGCTTTTTAATCCTTGGTAAGCAAACAAACAAAGAAATCACAGCATGCTGCTCCACACCTGCCAACACAGAGAACCTGAAGTCAATGTGCTGTTCAGTTCTTACATAACAATATAACATTAACATAAGTGAGTAGGTAATGAACAGGTGAAAATGTTAAATTGATATCAAATCTCTAGAATTAATCAATTACTGTTACAAATTGCTATTAATAACATTTTATAATAACAACTCCTGCAGGCTCTTTACATAGCCACAGTTTAGGGTGTTCTGTAAGTTGCATTGAAGAATGAAGACGGGACAGTTGTTGAATAAATCTGCTGCCAGACTTTACTTATACAACACTTTTCATACAACTGAATGTTGTACAGCTGAATGTTGTATGAAAAGTGCACAAAATATCACAGTAAATTAGTACATCCAAAACACACACACACAAACACACACAGAAAAGCAGTGTGCAGGGGTTGGAGGATGGGTGCAGTATGTTTAGATGTTTCGGTTGTGACTGCTACGCCGGCTCCAGATGAGTGCATGGGTCATGTTCTCCAGATCTCCCTTAGACATTAGTCCTGTTCCTCTGGCTGTATTTCTGAAATGAACAGGGACTAACATGGAACTGATAAGTGCCACTGAGTGATGCTCCTTAAAAATAACTTAACAGATAAAATTAGTAGAGTGAATATGACTGAATATGACTGCTAAAGTTTGGATCAGTCAAACTGACTCAAAATTTAAAGTTTAAAGACCATTACTTTCAAAAAGACATGTGCTTCTCTTCTGGCTTGGGAAAAGGGAACACTCTGCCTCCTTAGCAGTACTGGTATAAACAGATCAGGTTGAAGTGAAGCAAACATCATGTGCCCTATATTCACTCTCCATGTCACAGGCCCAGACCAGAGCCAGGTGGGTTGCAGGGAGCTGAGGTCTACAAAGTACATCTCTGATGGCCAATGTACCAGTGTCAACCCCATTAAGGAGCTGGTGTGTGCTGGAGAGTGTCTGCCAGCCCACCTGCTGCCCAACTGGATCGGGGGTGGGGGTTACACTGGTAGGTACTGGAGCCGCCGCGATGCCCAAGAGTGGCGCTGTGTCATCGACCGAACCAGGACCCAGCGGATTCGGCTGCAGTGCCAGGATGGCAGCTCCAGGACCTACAAGATAACCGTGGTGACCTCCTGCAAGTGCAAGCGTTACACCAGACAGCAGAATGACTCAGGACACAAAGACACATCCACCGTCAGTGGTAAACAGAGGAAAAATCAGAAGAAGGCCGGACCCCCTGAGGACAGAGCTGCGAGGCAACCCGACGAATAAAAACCCTGTAATTACAAAGGAAATCATGACGGTTGGGGATGAATGTTAAGTGTGCAAATAATAACCAAATATTCAAAACACTGGCCATAAAGAATTAGATGTCTGTGAAACAGAAAACTCTTTTCAGATTAGCTTCAAAGAACAGCTTAGTGCTTTTTGTCACTTATTTACTATTTATCAAAAAGCCTGCGTGTTAAGTGCCAATCTGGAATGAAACAATGCTAGTCTAGCTTATCATGAAGACTGGAAGCAATACTGGAAACAGCGAGCCTAGTTCTGTCCAAAGTTAAAACATACCAGTGTGTCAGATTTGTTAATCTGTATACAACAACATATTTATTAAAAGCTTTTTGGGGCGTTGTGTGCTGGAGCTGTGTCTTGACAAATACTCAGCCCATTATAGCGCAGGTTGCCAGATCCGGTCGGTGAGCGCAGGTTTTGGTTTCTTTTCACGGTTTCTTTGCACCAAGCCAACAACATCGTCTCAGGCAGCTGTACGCTGGCACTGTGGCTGCTGTTGCTCATTAACAAATTGTTCCAGAGTGTGTACAGATTTAACAAACAAGATACAACACGTTACATCAGTGAGTTTACAACTGCTTTGTCCTTCTTAGTGAGTCAGGCGAGCAGTTTTCCTTTGCTTCCCATCTCTATGCTAAGCTTAGGCAAGATATACTCACACAAAATTCCTCTTTTATACATACTTTTATTTAAAGGCCACTATGCCCTATTGGTGAAGCAGGCGATGTTAATTTTAAAGCACATTTTTAAAAAAAAAAACATGCCACAGTCAGAGAATTCTGTGGATGGTACGGGTGAAGGACCTGAAAATGTATCTCATATTCAAAAATATAAGATCTGCTCTTGTGGCCAATTCTAACAAATGCATTTATAGATTAACATGCATCTGACAGTGGTCAAGTGCTTTGACGTGACAACACGTTGTAGTTACAAATACATGATGATACAGTACCCCGGACACAGAGTGGGCAATCAGTCATGAGGCTTTATACCAAATGAGCACAGCACTGCTCAGAGGCAGGCCATTACTTAAGAGTTTAATGTAAAATAAATACATGAATAACCATATCCCAATATGCTGACTTCTACAACTAACTTCCAAAGGGAATCTGATATGGCAATGACTTTACCACTTAACTTAGTCAAAAATGGAGGAAGTATTAGTGCCTGTATGTGTATTAGAGGGTTAGGGATACCACATTTTACATGTATTTTTTATTATCTCAATGCTGTCTCCTAAAAATGATGTTCATATTACTAAACTGTTTTCCCAGTACGTGATAGTAGTGGTTTTTGTGGCTGAATTGTATTTTTGAGTGAATGAGCGCAGGAAGTGTGGTTGTGTTGGACAGAGATGCCACGATACGCCATAGATGACATGTAGTTTTGCCATATAGCATCTTTATGCAAAGCTAATAGAAAGCATTCATTCAGTAGATAATTCAAAGACTCAACAGAACTTTGGATGGAAGACATGTAAAACATAATGTTGACATGATTTATAAAAGTTTCAAATGTGAAGTTAGATTCTAATAATAGAGTGATGCTTAGATCGCCTTCAGCATTAATGGAATGTACAATATGTGGGTAAAGTTTTTATGGGGGGTTCTCAGAGTGAATACTATGCTATTTATTTTTGTACCAGAACAGTGGATGTTCTTTTAATATGTATTCTCATTGTTTGAAATAAATGGTTGAAAGAAAATTGTTTGCGAGGCTGTGTTCCTGATATAATGCTGCAGGCATGCCAGACAGGCTCACTGCAAACAGGAACTTACTAACAACAGAGGCATTAGTCAGTGATGAAACTCTTTTCAACAGATGCCGTACTTTGTTTTATTGTGAGGGGATACCTGCACCTCTAGGCTAGTGGTGCTTCTTCCAGCTGCGGCAACATGTTAAGACTCCTTATTGTCTCATGTATCCGACTCCATTCACTGCCTACAGTGAATGGAGTCACCTGCACAGGGTGACAACAGGATGTTTAACTTGTGTTACATGCACAGGGAAAGATTGATGTTCTTTTGTCAATAATATCCTGTGGGTACAGTAAAGGGGCATCAGAGCAATGTAAAGTCTAGGAATGTTGATCAGCAGGTGGAAGAAAACACATTACAGCTGTATTTCAGGCAGCTTTTAAATGCATGAGTAAATATTCCATTAACCCCACAACCCGGTGGCTGTAGTTACAACGTAGCTTCACAAGGAAATACACGTTAACATTAACTGGTGTGAACAGTGATTGTACAGTGAACAGTGTATGGCGGCTTTTTGCTGCTACAGTGGAAGCTGCAGAGTTGTGCTGGAAACTTACATTACACACTCATTTGATTAAATGTTGATATATACTGAGAGGGATTTGTGCAGCTTTAACATTAACACTCTTAATGGAGCCATTGTGGAAGTAAAGCTTTTTTCATACACAAGTATTTTATCACAGAGTAGTAACAGAAGTATTTTATTTTATTACATTTAATTGCAAAACTACATTATTGTAACAATCAAAGATTTTTTTATGATATTAATATGCCTGAGTGAGGGATTTTGTTACTATTTCCATCATGTTTGTTGCCACTGTGGCAAAATATGACCTTCTCTCAGAAATACTCCACGGAGTTCCATCTAAAGATGAGTCACCAAACCTGCATATCACATATCATAACATATCACTCACAGCCAAAGAAGATTTGCTCCTCATAGTGACTGAAATAACTGCACCAGCACTACAAACACTATAATATTAATAACATAGGAACACTAATGTATAACCATGTATAAGCAGAATTGAACTGCATGCTGGGAAATTTCCACTACATCCATCTCCAAAGCTGAATAAAACAATTCAACAATTCCTAGAATGGCACAGCAAGTTGCCAGATCAACAGGTGGTGTCTCAAGACTCACCCATATCCTGCTTCATCATAATACCTTAGCTGTCGCAGCAAATACACAAACATGGCAGCTCCCAATTAGGAACCTTAACAGTAACACAATGTGGAGTTAAGTGTGACTTAAGCAAAGCAAGTTTATTTATAGAGCTCAATTTCAATAACAAAGGATAGGCTTAAAAAATTAACAAGAAATCAAGATCAGGTAGGGTCGTCTACTGCCTGTATTTGAGTAAAAAATCTATTCCCTGAATCAGATACTGACTAAGGTTGGATGAGTGACACTCCCTGCACAACTGTCTGAACTCTGTGACCCTGAGTTCTCCAGCAGTTCAGTTTGTTTCTAACTCAGTCAACATGACAGAGGCTGTCAATTTGCAACACGTTTGGTTCTTTGCTTGTTTCAGGACCATGAAAGTTTCCCTGCAAGCTATAATTACATGTCTATTGATTCACCCCTTAAGCACGGGCTTAATACTTTTCCTGAACAGACTCCACATCCTGCCAAACCCTTGTGTCTTGAACTTTTCTGAATACAACAAGCGCACGTTTCTACCTGCAGTTCACACATAACTGAATATAAGGATTACAGCACAGTCAGTGATACCGCTGGGCTCTTAAAAGTCATGCATTGAACACCGCATGAGAGTGTCAGGAAGCCTTGTCCATCCAGACCAGAACAAGCAGCAATCAATAATGAGATAATACCGTGTCACAGCCACAGCCAGGCTAACAGCCACATTAAACCTCATAAAGCCCCTCTACCTTAAGTGTTAATCTCCCTCTTTCCTATATTATGAATCATATGAGAAGGTCATTGTTTGTATTGTATACATCAAAGAGAGGGTGGAAGCCACATCAGAAGCTGCAGAAATTCATCTTCGGCAAACATGCTAAGTAAAAAGACAAAAATAGAATCATACAAAGGTCCATTCTGTTGAGTGTCCCGAGGCCTGAAGCTGTGAAAGGTGCCTGCTGCTGGATGTCTGTCTACATGTGTGTTCTGCAGTCAATAGCCTCAAGTCAAAGAGTCAAAGAGAGTGTAATCTCTCTGCTGCAGACACACCTGTTTGTCATTCAGGCAGGATGTTAGTGAAGGATGCCCACATAGCCACAACACTCAGAAAACCCTCACCAGACAAAGCCACTCTGTGTTTCACATCCACACAGGGATCGCATGCCTTCCCTCTCTACTAGATCCAAACAGAATGCTCATATAGATTTTAAAGCAGTTCTGAGAAGAAATAGAGACAAAAGGAAGGAAAGTAGAATAAATAGCATCATTTCAACCAGTTTGGGTTTGACTGTTCTCTTTGTACCTGCACAAAAAGTTAACTGGCACACAAATATTGTTTTATAATGCAACTAATTTATTGAATTGTATTGAAATTGTCTCAAAAGCCTTCATCTGTTGTCTGTACTGCATGCATGTTTTATAGACATGTAGCATGGGAGTAATTCCGATGTAGGCACTGACTTTGCAGCGACTCAATAAGCAGTAACACAGATACAGACCTTCAACGCGTTCAACGTTTTAACATCTAACATTTCATATATAGAGATAAACTGAATGTTGGAATGATGCTATTAAGAGTCAACAAAGCATTGACAATGAACTTGGGCTTATCTGTGCTGGTGACTGAAATGTACTCATATTGCACCTATCTAGGCGTCTGACCACTCAAAGCACTTTACACTACAAACATGTCAGTGTCACTCATTCACACCTATTCACACACTGATGATACGGATGCCAACTGCACATCAGAAAGGAAACTTGCTAAATATTCACACAACAATAGCTACAGTATGTCATCTGGAGCAATTTGGGACTCAGCATCTTGCCCAAGGACACTTACAGTCATACAGACAACATACAGTCCAGGAGAACCAACTACAGTTTGTCTGGGACTAATATATAGGATTAATATCAATTATATAAGGTCAGTTGTAAGCATGGTGATAACTATGTGTAGGGACTTTGCATGAGGAAAACAAAACAATGAATACAGCTGATGAAACTCCAGGTCCATTACAGTAACATACGCACAGCCCCTGCAGATAGAAGAACAAAAAAGCTGTGCTGTTTGTTCTCACCTGGTTTCAGGTGACAATACAGAATTCTTGAGGAGTATTTGATAGCCTTGTTGCTTTCTTGATGATCTCATCCTTCTAGGAACCTACAACAGAACCAACTTGCTCTTAAATTACAAGCCAAAGCACTGATAATGCGCACAGGTCTTGTTTAGGGCCTGAATTTGTAAAGTAGCTCAGAGTGTTGCAGTAGGACACAGCGTTGACAGTCTGACCCAGAGGGACAAATTCAGGGTGTACAAGCCCACTAATGTTGGAGAAACAAATGAGCATGCTCCTGGCTCTCAGTCTTGAAGATTGTGGGCTCTTGAACTAACACTTCAGTTAACATCACATTAAGTTCAGACCAGACATTGATATTGATTCAGTGAAACCAAAATGGTAATGCTGCAATCCGCTGCAACAATGTGTGCAGTAAAGTGGAATGACACAGGATTATCCAGTAACTGGGTCTCCTTCCTGTGCTTATTAGAGGCAACCTGGTAGCTGCTGGCATGTTAGCAGTTTACTACTTCCACTCTTTGAAAAACCACTGGTTCCAAAGTTTTGCGCGGTCAAGCCACAAAAGTTTACCAAGAATTTTGCAACAACATTGTTGAGCAACACAGCAAAGGAACAGTTACGGGAGGAGGAAACATCAGTCTGATTTCAACTGACTATGCCCAAAGTTAGGTTTGGAGCTCCAAAGAAACCTGGAAGCTGCTGGATATCAAAGATAAAACAACAGGAAATGCATCCCAGTACCTCTGTCCCCATGCATGATTAGACTTTAGCAGTAAGGAAAGCTCATCACACAGGACAACAGGACAGGACAACAATCAAAACATATCCAAGACAGCTAATCCATTCCAGAGGAGGAAAATAAAGGTGTTGGTTTGTCTCAGTCAGTCACCAGACTTAGGAACAGAACATTTGGGCAAGGAAGTGAGACTGTATTTGTGAAAGAATGGGTCAAAATCATACCTGAACACTGTGACACTGGTTTCTCATTGCAAACAGGGTATTGAATCATTTTCAGTTAGAGTCGTCAACACTTTTACAACATACTCATGCAACTACAACTACAAGTTCCTTGAATCGTGTAGGCATGATGCCCTGTAGGCATGATCCAAGGTAGGCCCCCTCCTGAGCGTCTGGAGCCTATTCAAGATGGTCCAGGAGACACCCTAGCCTCTGCAGGCCAGCCCCCTGTGAAGTGTCTGCTAAAGGGTCCCGCCTGGTGTAAAGGCCTTAAAAGGAAGAAAAACATATGAGCAACACAACTGCCTGGAGCACCCTGGTGCCCGTCCTGTCTGCTTTAGAGGCTGTCTGTGCCCAGGTAGCAGCAATTCTCTACTTCACTATGCTGACCTGTGGCATCTAATCTACCTGCTGATCCCCCTTCTTCTCTTTATTCACCCTACACATGAGCGCACAGACACATGAACACATATCACACACATTTTAATGTCTGAAGTTGCATATCTTGTCTTGATTTCTGCTGTTTTTATTTTATTTTATTGTCCTTGTATTGTCCTGTACTTGTCAGTGCTCACTTTTGTAGTCATTAATCACCACACACTTCTACTCTCAATGAAATGGCAGTTACACGATGAAAAAGTCATTCTTTCAAATAACTCCCATTAAAGTATCGTCTCAACTCAACACCATGGCTTTACAGCTTTTATAGTACCTGAGCATGAGGAGGTTGAAGGACTCCGACCTGTTTCTGATTGGAGAAAATGTATCCCACGTTTGTTCAGTTCCTGCATTAATGGTTCAGAGAGGAGGAATGAGCTGATAGCAGGATCCAGGGATGAGTTTTAATACTCACTCATGCTCTGGAATAAGGTTTTGTGTTGAAATTGAAATTCTTCCCTGAACCCCGTGGTCAGATGAAAGCTGTGTGGATGAGCTCACCAGCATGATGTATGGGTATGTCCATTATCCAAATCATACAGTAGCCAGACAAAGCCTTCTCTCCACCTTCATCCTGCCGCAACTCAAGGTGTCCTCTTTCAAGCCTTTCCCAGGGCTCCCTGACAATGACTTTACTCCAGTTCTCCTTGTGTCTCCTTTGATACCACTGAAAATAAATCCACTCCAAAACTGTCCAGCTCATGTCATTAGACACAGAGGTAGGGAGTGTTTTTTCCCTTTTGCTCTCAATGTGATCTCCAATTACCCCAAAAAGCTGTGTTTGTCACATCACATCATTGAGGAGGAGATATGGATGCGGAGAGGAAGAGAAAAAAAAGAACCTGGGGGTCTCGAAAGAAGTTATTTGATCCCGCCAAGCGTTTGCTAATTTTTACATTTTGGGAACCGGAAATTTGAGATCAAGCCTTTATGCTCCGCTGCAGTCGAGAGTGAGTGTGACACGGTGATGATGGGAGAGGGGATAATAGAGTGGAAACAAGAGGACGGGCCTTAAGTTGTGACTCTATTGACAGTCAGTGTGACAGAAACCATTCTTGCTGCTTGTGCCTATGAACAGAGTGACAGGGGTCACTGCGCTCCCATGAGAGCAAAGCTGTGGAAGACGAGGGAGAAGGGGCTCTGTGGAGTCTACAGTGTAGACAGTCGCAGGATGTTCGTCAGGTGTAAGAAAGTGCAGCTGAGCAGACGCCTCTCTTCATCCTGATAACCCTGTCATACAGTTTAATATCTAGACTGTGAGTTCATTGTAGTTAAGGTTTAAGTAAAGACAAGTAGAAGTCAAGGGAAATGTCTTGATTTGAATAAATTAAAACTAAGGCCTCGAATGGTTGAATTATGTAACCTAATCACTAAAAAGGAGAAAAGATGTGTCTACCACCTAGCATCAACAGCTTGCTCCTAACACAGTTCAGTAAAAGTCAGATTAAGAGTCAGTCTCAGCAGAAGAGAAGGAGGAAGATGCCATCTAGTGGTTTAACAGGCTGAAAATGGAAGAATGCAGAGAAAACTGAGGATGAGGATATCATACACTGCATTATAGCTTTTATTCGCCTGCTTTATCTGTCTCACTCTGCTTTAGCTCATTTTATTATGCTTCTTTACTTTCAGATGTTTTCATCTTTAAGCTTTTTGTGTTTAATGCATAGAGCTTAAGGTTGCCCTGTTGTTGAAATGTGCTATATAATTAGAACTTGCATCCATGTATGTATTGCTTCATTCACTTTAATGGTTATGTGGTCAGTTTCAGTTTTCCTGTTTTTAGACGCTGCATTTTTGCAACATTGCGCTCTCTTCTTGTCCCGTAAGTTGTACTCTTTTAGTCTTTCACTGGTTGCTGGCGTATGTAATGTCTCACCTCTTCTCTTGTTTTAGAGCAGTCGCTTCACACAGCGTATTTCCCAACTGTGCAAATGTCTGTCCTGCCTGGAGTTTCACCTGTGCCTAGTAGGTTTCTCTCCCTAGTGTATTTAATGTTTGTGTTTCCTTCACCTCCCAGTGTGTTCTGGTGTTCAGGTCTCTGCCAGTCTTCAACTTCTCAATTTGATTCCTCTCATATTTTTCAATAAGCCTGTGCTTTTATGAACTATATCCTGTTTTAGTCTATTCATATGTACAATTATGCCCTTCGCAATTTGGCCAGCATGTGTGTGTCTGCCAAAACACCTTGACAAGTGATGTGAACAAGCTTTCATTGTGCTTGTGTTGTGAAGATTTTGCAGTTTATCTGAGGAAGGCAAACTTTATTAACTTTAAAAGAGAAGGCAGATCATGTGACACCACCACAGAGATTTATGTCACATTGTTCACATCCAGAATTTGGTCAGACAGATAACACAACATAAAAACACATTTAGAAAAAAGATAAAATATGTACCACGTCAAAAAATATAGACTTACCAAGAGCACACAGAGAACACAGTTAAGTTCGCATTATGAAAAACTGCATCCATGACACAACTGTATTTTTACAATTTAGTTCAGGAAACTGCAGGAAAGAGCATCTATTTCTTCTAAATACATATCCGCAGGTCTGAATTTGTACAAAGCTGCGTCTCATCCAACATACAGAGCTGAAATGTGTTTCTTCAATGTGACTGGCTAAAACAAACCTGGTAAAATAAGTACACTAGAGCAAAGTCTCTCCTACTTCACGGTGTGTTTGCAGGGCTTCAGTGTAACCCACATGTCTAAATACAGCTATGTATACTGCAGTACACGATGCAGTCAAAGTGGTATACAATCCATGAAAATGCTAAAATACTGCGCAAACTTACATTTAATTCTAAGTCATGTTGAAACTATCATGTATTCTATTGATACATCACTATACACTGGAGTTTACAGGGTTCCCTTCATGTAAAATAGGATTTGAGGCTGCTGACGATCTGGTGCAGCTGTTCCACTTGACTGGACTCAGCTTGGTACTCCTGTGATAACCACACTGTGTGTCTGTTAACATTGCAAAATCATCCTGTGGCCATTGGCGATAACTGTTATCAGTATGAAGAACTAAGAAATGCTGTCTCTGAACATAATATTGGTTTTTGCAGAGTTAGATAATACCGCCCTTCTGCGACAACAGGATAGTTTACAGAACAAGAAACAAAGTTCTTGCCTCTTTTAAATATTATTTATTGGCAGTTAATGCCTTTATTGGGTAGTGACAGTACATTGATCACAGGATATGAAGGGAGACAATTGACATAAGCAGTTCCTTTGCAATTCATGGGTTCCTACAACTTTTTCTTGCCAATTTGACTTTGTCATAGCACTACACAGCCGATTCTTAAAGCCTGAGGATTCTTCTTTTCCTCTGTCTGTTGATAGGCACACAAATTAAATTATGACAGATCTTGTGGGACCATGTGGACACCATTTCCCTTGGTCCACGTGCAAATTAATTTATATCCTCCTGAAGAATCCAAAATCTCAAAAATGATCATACAGAGTGAAACGAGAAATTATAAGGAGGTCAGCCCTATATTTAAGATGCCAACCTGGAGCGTGATCGAATTTTGGAGTTCAGTTTAGATATAGTCCCCTTAACAGTAGTGACCAACTGTTCCACCCAGAGAAAGCTGCAATAACCAACATCAGACTGGACTTCATGTCACTCTTACTCTCTGTTCAGACTAAGGTTTCATAATTTTTATAATTTGGAAAATCATTATACATCTACTTTGCAGCTTTGCAGTGTGGTAAGCCTGGAGGAGGTTTGTATCACTGCTGATCTAAATCTTCATGGCTTAGTGTGAAACATTCAAAAAGGATGGGCCCTGCTCACATGGTTTGTGTTCAGCCACGTCTTCCCACATGTAAATTCTGTGAAGATTCACAAAAAGACGAGCATCATTCAGGACCCCGGACTGGCTGTCTTGCCTCAGTCTTGGGTGTAGAACGGTCCCTCAGCTGAGGTGGAGGGACAAGCCAGCAGCTCCGCAGGGCAGCCTCCAGCAGCTGCCACCTTCTCCTCTGCACGCAAACATAGTTCCTGCAGGAAGTTGGCAGTCTCCATCACCAGGTCGCTTTCATCATCTAACAGGGAGCAGAGATGTGTAATTATGTCTGTTTAACACAATATGGCACAACTAACTGCTAAAAACAGCAGCCTGACACATGGCACTGCGGAAGTCCTTACTGTCCTGTTGCTGATCTGCATTATATTAAAACATTAAAATATAAAATGAAAACCATAAAACACAGAAAAAAAGAAAAACAAAATATAACAAGGCAGATTTCAAGACACTCAATTTAATACGTTCTCAGCTGCTCTTTTAAGGTGTCAGCAGTATCTGCAAACCCATATCTGAGCAAGAACTTTAAAATTAATCCTAAACTTATTGGAAACCAATGTAAAGATGACAGGATAGGTGTGATGTGGGTCCTCCTACAGTCTTGCAGCAGCATTCTAGGCCATTTGCAGATGGTCTGTGGGAGTTCCAGGATGTGATACAACACACCTTAGTTTAGCATTGTTTTGTAAATGGAAAAAGCATGTACGGGTCTACAATTTGATGTGTTAATGGAAATACCTAGCCTGGTCAAATATAGCACCAATATTTCTGAGGTTAGACTGTACAGGTGCCTGGGGGGACACAAAACATTGAGCAACCTTGGAGGGACCTTAGTCTTATTGGATTTAGCTGCAGTGGCTCACCATCCAGTCCCTAACTGCATTAAGGAAATAGTGCAAAACAGTATGTTTGTCAGTGTCATCAGATTTAAAAGAGACAAGAGCATGTATCAGCCTAGCAGTGATATTCTAATATCTCATTTTAATAGGAGCCACTCCAGAATGACCGACGGCAGAGCGTGAGACTGTGGCCGGCCAGGGGGGAGCATCGCAGGGCCAGGGAAATTCAGGTGTATTCAGTCTCCAAAGTGAAGTAGTACCACTTCAGCAAAATATAATTAAGCTCGCAGTCTTTCATATTCCTGAAAGGTACTTGTGGCCAATAGGCTGCACAATGTATATATAGAGGGAGGAAAGGAAGACAGCCATCCATAAACAATATTTTTCCAGAGCAAAGTTTGTGACCCTTAAGTGTATGGAACACAACAGTAGAGCACAGACAACAGATGAGCACCTTTCAGTTCTTTCAACTTTGGAGTGTCTTTCTCTAGGTCTGCATGCTGCTCCTGCACAGACCTGCACATTCTTTTATGGGTGAACCAGTGGAGTTTTTGACATGTCAAGCTGCAGTACGTCACCTGAAAGGCAAAAACACAACATGAGCTGGAGTAGTTGCTCAGCATGTTGGTTGATGACATGACTGAAATATCACATTTCCTTAAATAAAGGCCAAAGGTGACTTCAGTCACTGCTGATTAACATGACCAAATGTCAGTGGACAGCAATAATAAAACTAATAATTGAGGAGTTCAGTCATTTTAGCGACATCTGTTGCTATGTACTAGGTATGTATGGTCCAGCATATAGTCAGGAAA